>CM018085.1:18281596-18881596 GCA_008658365.1 Alca torda | reverse complement strand
CTCCTTCAAACACTCCAGCAAGAATTAAACTAACATGGATTTTTCTGGGCAGATTTTTAAGGATACACAACAAGCCAAAAACCCTGCAGAAGAAGTTGCCAAGAGAGCAAACAGGGTGGTTTTTTTTCCCATTTTTTTTCCTCCCGCGCCTCATCCCCCATCCCGGGGTGCTACAGGCGGCTCTGCCCGTGGGGTGGCCGGGAGCCGTCCCATCCCCCTGGCACTGCCAGATTTAGCCTCAAGCAAGCAAGCTTCAGCCTTTTCCATGGAGACACATGGCCCTCTGTAATTCCCTGACCACTTATTTTCATACTTTCTCCGTGCTGTGTTTTCTCAATGGACTCCTTCTCCCTGCCTGGTTTGCGGCAGGGCTGGACCGTTCACCGGCGCAGCCATAACCGCAGGCTTTCCTGCGGTTATGAAGGGAGGGCGGCTTTCGGCAGCCCTCCCTGGCCCTGGCACCGTCACTGCTTTGCTAATGCGGGGCCCAGCCCTGCCAGCAGCTTGTCCCCAAGCTGCTCTGCTCCCAAAAGCCACTCGCAGGCTGGACGGGAGACACATGCCCTGGGGCGACTGCGCCCCATCACTGTCACCACCATGTCTGCTGGGGGAGAAGGTGGCTCTGTGCCCCCTCTAGTGCTCCCACCTCTCCCGTCATCCCCAGACAGGGGGTAAATCCCCAGTCCCAGGGACAGCCTGGCCCCCAACCCCCCTTTCAGCACGGTGATGGTGCAGGCGGTGCCTCGGCTACCCGGTGGTCTGGCACAGCATGGCATGGCTCAATGGGATGGACTGGAGAGGAACCCCGGCATTGCGGGGACTTTAACGGAGCTGGTCCGTGGCGAAGGGCCCCTGCCACCCCCCCAGGCCTTACCAGTTATGGACGGGGCAGATATGGTTGTTGGAGAGTGCCATGGCGTACCTGGGGGAGAGACAACAGGGATTACCACAGCCACCCACCTCCCTGCATCCCCAGCCCCAGGGACGAGCCGTGAGAGCCGGGGGTACAATCCCTCGCTGCCTGCCAGGGGCCAGCGCTCGCCCTGTGGCACCTCCCGGCTTTATGAGGCAGCAAAAAGAAAAGCAAGTGGATGAGCCCAGCCCACGCTCCGGGGAGCTCCCAGTGCTGGGACCAGACCCCCCTGCCTGGTACCCCCATCCCCGCCGAGAGCCGCCTCCTGCTCCACTTCAGTTCAGCTGCGGCTGCTCTGGCGGGGCCTCTTCCCCATGGTGCTGCCGTGCTCCCCAGGCCCTGGGGGGCTGCTCTGCCACAGAGCCCCCCACCCCACCACTGGGGCTCTCCACCAGCCTACAGCCGTGCCGGGTGTCACCTGATTGCCACTGGGCTCTGCTGTGCTTGCCCCAGCCCCTTGCTGGCCAGTGTCCGGAGCTAAAAGAAGCCTGGAAAAGTAGCCCGTGTGTTGGCAGGGCGTTTTAGGTAGATCAGCTCCATCGAGCATTTCACTGTGGAGTCACCCCAGCACCTCGGTCGGTGTAACAGGGGGTTTGTGACATGCACCTCGCTCAGCTCCAGCGGGGTCTCGGCCCCGTGGCCCCCCCAGCCAGCGAGGAGCCGTACCCCCCCGGCAGCCACAGCAGCGGGCAGCACCGCGCTGTTCACATCGCTGCCGCCAGCGGCCGTAAACAGCTCAGGTTAAAAATAGGCCCTGACACCGGTAAGAAAACCCCTCTCCCGCCCAAGCCGGCCACGTAACAGCCGTGCTGTGAAAAGGATGATCCCAGTGGAGAGGCACTGGGGCAAAGAGCGGGACACCTGGGGGGAGCCACGGGGCAGCGCTGCCCACCTCAAGGGTTGCCCACCAAGAGCATCGCCCCCCGCAGACCTCTCACCAGCCACTTCCCAGCACAGGTCTCCCCCCGGCACCCAGTCCCCGTCCTGGCTCTCCGTGCCCTCCTGGGAGGGGGCAATAAGCCAAGAGAGGGACAAATGGCACTGCCTTCCCCGAGCAGGATGTGCCCCCACACCCCTGGTCCCCCCTCACAGCTCTGCATCCCAGCCATGGCTGGCGGGGCCCCACATGGACCACATGCTCCCACATGCAACTGCCTGGCCTCACCCCGCCACTGCACAGATGAGGGACACGGCGTCCCCCGGGCGGCTGCAGGACATGTTTGGGGACAGAAAAAGGGCCCGAGTCCCACTCCCCCCTCCCAGGGGAGCTCTGGCTGTGAGGACCATGAGCAGCATCTTCCACCTGTGTTGCTCTGGGCTGGAGGAGCATCTTCCCCCCGCCAGGGTCACCCACAGGAGACAACCAGGGCTTTGCAAGCCATCCAGGGGAAAAACTTGGAGCATGAGTTCCCCGCACCAGGGTCAGCATTCGCCTTTGTTGTGAAAGAGAGCGGGGGATACCACAGGGGGGAAGCTCTCGGAGGGACCTGTGTGGTACGGGGTGCGTTTGCTTCATCCCCCACCCCAGAAAGTCTCATCACCTGAGCTGGGGCTCCCTGTGCCTTTGGGAAAAGTCCCTCATCCAGTGCCCACCATCCCTGCGGTAGTGACACCGGGGGGCTGGTGGGGTGGAACAGGACAGCCCTACGTGACCAGCTGCGATCCCAGGGCCAAGGGCCAGGGAAGGGACTGGCAGGGTGGGCTAGTGCCACTCACCCAGGTGACAACAGCCTCTGCCCCCAGCACAAATGTCCCCTGGCCCTCCCATCCATCCGCCACTTGGGGTGGGTGCCCATGTGCTGGGGGCATCACTCCCAAGGCCATTCCCGTGCCACCTAAGCATCAGCCATGCTCACACTTGGACAGGGGCACACGATCCCGGGGGGTGTCAGGGGCACAAGGCCAGAGAACCACACGCCAGCACCGCCGCTGGGACGCAGTGACCACGCAGGGTGGCTGTGGGGGGACGGGGCAGCGTGGGAGCGACTGAGCGTGCAGGAGTGCCCCAACTTGACGTGGACGCAGCGGTGCCCCACAACCCCCTGCCCCGCAGCATCCCGCAGCATCCTCCAGCCCCCCGCCCCGCAGCATCCCGCCCCGCAGCCCGGGCGACCCCGGGCCCGCCGCCGGGGGGTGAGGGGCCGTCCGGCGGCACTCACACGATCCACATGCCGGTGATGGTGAAGGCGGGCAGCGTGACGGGCAGGATCCCCCAGGCCGGCATCCTGGGGCCGGGCATGCCCCGCCGGGCTACGGGCGAGCGGGGCCGCCGGGGGAGCCTCCCCGCTGCCTCCTGCTGCCGGGCCGCCGCCGGGCCGCGCTCCCCATGGGCGGCCGGGGCCGGACGGGCGGAGGTCGGTGGGTCGGTCGGTGGGTCCGGCCGTGCGGAGCCGAGCCGGGACAGCCCAGGCCGGCCCCGCCCCGCGGGCAGCGCGGGTGCCGTCGGCGGGCAAGGCCCGCCCCGTCCGGCGGGGAGCGGGCGGCGGGGAGCGGGGACGGCCCGGCGCGGCCCCGGGCGCCACGTGGCGGCGGCGCTGCCGGCCCCGGGGCGGGGACGGGGGCGGGGGGGGGGGGGGGGGGGGGGGAGAACAGCGGCACCGGGCAGGGCTGGGGAAGGGCAGGCGGGGGGGGTGCAGGGGCAGGCGCTCTGACCCACCCCCGGAGCGCGGTCCGGTGTGCCCGGGACACGGCCGCCGCGCCGTGGAGGGACAGGGCTCCTGCTCGGCAAAAACAGCGCGGGGGTTGGGGCGGGGGGACTGCCAGCTGCAAACACCCCCTCCCCGGAGCTGCCTCTGCCAAGGCTGGATCGGGCAGCAGCAGCTGCAGATTGCACCCCCCCCAGCCCCAGATGATGCTCTCTCTGCCCCACACACCGTCCCTGTGCCCAGGGGCTCCTCCAGCAAGCGCGGCCCCAAGGACACCGCGTCAGTGCAGGGCGAGGCAGGAGGCATGGCGCCAGGTAAGGGCTGGGCACGGGAGCCCTTGCTCAGTCCCCTCTTCTTCCTCGTGGGAAGAGGCAGGTGAGCCCCTGCCGTGGCTGTTGTGCTCTCACTGAACGGCTGGCGCCACCTCCGCTGCCTCACAGCCTGCGAGCCACTGCCTGCACGCACCCTCCCGACCCGCTGCGACTGACCTCTCCTTTCCCAGATGCTTTCTACAAACGGCTCAACTCAGGATTAAGTTTAGCAGCCACCCGCCAACTCTGCTGCCCAGAGAAATTTCCATTTTTCTTACGTGGAAAGCTTGAGAAGAGGAAGCACGACTTCCCCTGGCAGAGCAGCCGGGCGGTGGCAGTCCCACGTCCCTGTGGGTAACGCGGCAATAACCCACCGTCCCACCCCGCGGCTGCTCACAAGTCCCAAAACAGGCCGCGTAGCCAAAGGGTGCGTGCGCCTCTCAGGCCCCGGAGCGGCTGGTGCTCATGGAGCCTGCACCTTCCCGCTCCTCCTGGGGCACGGAGCTGCCTGGGAGCCACAGCTGCCCTGGCCATGGCTGGACAGGAGCTGTGGCCACCCACCACCTTCACCCAGGCCCGGGTGCAGGTCATGCAACTGGAGGAGCAGTATTGCATACTGGGACTTGTAGTCTCGGGGAACCTCATCTTCCTCGGGGCTGACTCGCACCCCAGGCAGCCTCCTCGCAGGCCCGGGGTTGCTCGGGGCTGTTCAGCACACCAGTTTCCCCGACCTTTCACTGCAGGAGCTGCACTCCACAACTTTGCTCCGGAGCCGGTTGTGCTCCCAAAGCTGTCCCCTGCGTTTCCGTGGGCCGGCAGCCAGCGGGCCTGGCCCTCCCTCTCCCGGCGGCCCCCACGGCCGGCCGCACGGACAGAGGGCGGTGGGAGCAATGCGGGCCAGCGCAGCGGGCGCCAGGCCAGCGTCGCAGCTGCGGCCGCCTCCAGCAGCCGTGGCCGGGCTGAGATTGCTGCAGGGCCACGGGGAGAGCGGTACAAACCCCACCGGGCTGCCTTCTGCACAGGCGGGGGGACAGAGCACGGCACCCGGGACTGGAGGCTCCGTTAACAGGCGCAGGTTTTTCCAGAGGAGTTCAACAGCTGGCATTTCTAGGAACGAGGGTAACTTCTGAAAAAGCCAGCCCGCTGTCGGCATGGAAATCTTTTTGAATCTAAAAGCAGCATTGCTTCAGTTTCACAGATCTCAGTGCCAAATTTATGTTTTACAGCCAGGGCTTATCTTTCCATAGGGCTTTCTCCCACTAGGAAGCTTCACAGCAATGAGGAAAGCACCAGCTCCACAGTAACCTGTCCTACTGACACGAAATCCCAGTACTTATTTCTAGTCTGTTTCAGCGGTGGAAGTTCTTGATGTAAATCGGAACACAAAAGGTCCACAAAGCGAAACTACGGTGATGTCTGTCCAGCCTCTCTGGAAAACAGTGAGTCAGACCCGTAAAAATGAGAAAAGTCCAAGACCAGAAAAAAGTATATGCTGGCACAAACCTGAAAGCTAGTGTTGTGAACACTGCTCCTCACCAACAGCCGCTGGTAGTACGACTGTCTTTCATGTAATTTAAGTTACAAATAGAGTTCAAGAGACTTACCAATAAAAATATGTATCACAGCACATGGTACCTGTCAGTTGATTCTGATCTCTTTTCGGTTCAAACACTTTCCCCTGTTATTTTTCCTCTGTAACACACAAAACCTCGTCATTGCAAAATCCAAACAACGTTCAAAGAAATTTTTTCTGGTTTTCCAGTCCATTTGTATTTACAGTCTAGTGAAAACTGTTTAAAGTGCAATTCTGTCTTTCCAGTCAACATTCTTTCCATTCCAGTCCTGCTTCCTGCAGTTTCCTTGGGTGGCTTTTGCTTTGCACCGCAATTGTCTGAATTAAGATGTAATGCTCTCAGCAGAAACCGGGTTTGCAAACACAGTTTAAAACATAGCATCCCCCAAAAAGCCATCTGAAGGCAGGGGGGAAAATCTGGGCTTTGCCATTAGCTGACACCACTCCAAGAAGTCAAAGGACCATCCGGGGTTCAGAGGGCAGCAGTGCTGACATCAAGGTACTTGACAATTGAGCAATGGTTTACAAAAAGTTAATCATCTAAAGGTTTCTGTGAGCATTCTGGAGACAGCTCAGAAAAACGGAGCTGTAAATAGAAGAAAGGGCTCAGAAATACAAGACAGAGAGGCAGGCTGGACACAGACAGGCCATAGGCAACACAAGGATTCAAATACATGAATGAAAACATCTAAGGGCTGGAAGGACACAATCAGGAAGACAAGGCTGCAGCAGTGAAAATATTCCAGGAATGGTGGAAATGGGGTAAGGGAACCAGGATTTATTAACGGGACTTTCCTAGCATTACTCCTCCATTACGCAATATTTAGATCTTTGCTTATGCAATTCAAACAAACTCCAAGTTTTTAAACTCCTTATCAAGCCCGTAGGAGTCTCTTGGGATCTTTGCGATAGGGAAGGCATCGGTGCCTCACACAGCCCTAAGGACACTGATCTTGCCACAAGACAAAGTAGGAGGCAAGTATGTGTGGTTGTCCATACCCATGGCAAGCACTAGCCCTGGAAGAGCCCAGGGTCTCTCACAAGCTCTCCAAGACCGAGTCCTGTCAGTGGAAATGAGGATTTCTTCCTCATCAGACAGAAAATGCTCCTTTCTCCCAAGTCAGCCAGGTTGTCACCAAGGTCTGTGTGCTGGCTGCGTGCCGAGATGCTGCAGGGCACCTGCTCCTCAACATCATCTCTGCCCTCAGTCCCGGCAGTGCATGAGCACACACCAACGTAACACCAGAAATTTTACAGCCGACACTTCTTGCCAGAAGCAAGAGCAGTCCAGCTGTTACAGCTCTGCTTTGCCCATGATGGGAATAATTTCCGCTTAGCCCCTTGATGGCCAACCTCCCCTGCAGCCCCCCAACAAGTTAGGGCAAGTCCCTCTGTGCTCCCTGCGGGCAAGAGCACTCTGTTGGAGGATCCTGATGTATGGAGCCAGGGGGCTGGCACCTGGGCACAGCACCTTGACAACTAAACTCCTCTCTTCCCAAAGCTCTGAGCTGCAGAACCATGACAGAAAAGGAGCACAACACTGGAGCATTCATTTACAGGATGTATTTATTACACTGTAAAAAGTCCATTGGATTTGTAGCCATTTACTCTATATGTACACTGGTTGTACTCCCACCCCAGCTGTAGGTTCCTCTCAGCACAGTACACACTGGGTTGGAGTCATGCCCATGCCCCTCCCAGTCACCAGTAGGATTTCTGAGATTGGTATTATTGAGAATTTAGACAACTAACAGAGAGAGGAGGAAGAACGGAGATGCAGCGCTTGCCAGGCAGCCAGCTTTGCTCTGGGCATGAGGGGGTGGAAGAGCGGGACATCCTTGCTGCAAGGCAGAAGCACAAGAGTGACTACCAGGGCCTCAGCTGCAGGGGTGTTCTAGATGAGGAGGTGGTGGGCTCCCAACAACTAGAAGATGCAGAAGGGCGCAATCTCTGCAGAGCTTCCAAGAGAAAGCACAGCAGACTTGCTGGGCATCTGTCAGCAGGTGCCACAGATTCCCACATCTTCTCTAGCTGAAGAGGACGTTCTCCTAAAGAATGGGGCTGGACACCAAGAGGCCAATGTAGCGAGTGGTGGACAAGACGGGGAGTGGCTCCCCAGGCGCTGTTTGAGAGGTGGCCACGGTGCTCTACTCTCAGCTCACAGGACTCTGCATTTCCTTCTCATCTCCTCAACTAGGCAGAGCCTTCTCAGTTTGCTCTCTCCAACCAGAAAGCCTCATTACATTTACAGGAGGAGGGAGGAAAGCGATGCTGCCCCTACCAGACTCCCCAGCTGCCTACTCCCTATCTGTCATGGGGATTGCTGTGATCCATGTTGCAGAAGGAAGGCATGTGGCTACAGCAGACAAGAAGCTCTGTGTAGCAAGCTGGGAGCTGCACTGTAAGCAATCCACATTTCTACACAAAATTCTCAACCTGCCGAACCCAGGCGTGCCCAGAGCCCAGACAAAGCAGTGCGACCAGAAGCATGGGCAGGAAAGCTAGGGAGTGGCAGGGGAATTGTCCAGGGAGTGGATTGAATAGTCTGAGACACAGTCCTGTACTGTAGCCCCTCTCTGGTGTGACATCAAAGACTTTTCCCTCTTCACCAGATGAACTGGTGGCAGCTTGGTCCCAGGCTGCTGGGTGTGGGTGTTACCTGGCCCCTGAGATTGTGAAGGCAGGAAGGAGAGTGGTCAGTGGAACTGGGTACCCCTCCAAGAAGACAGGGATTTCTAGGCGGATTTCTAGATGGTTGCCACAGGAAGGGAGCAGAATGTGATGTGCTCCAGGGGAATCGTGGCAGCAGCCCTTCAGCTCAGGTTAGCATCATCTTCTAAAACAAACACGCCCCGCTACCAGAGAACATTTGGCCAGCATCCTCCACCCACACAGCTTCCTCAGCAGACAGTTCTCAGACACCCTCAAACTAATTGACTTCAGAGGTTGTCATGGGGTCAGTGGGTCGTGGAGTAGCTAAGAGGGGCACAGGAGAGGTGGCTTCAATTAGGGCTGGGTTGAGAATGATTGGCAGAGTCATAGGTGGCACCCCAACCTGCAGGGGAGAGGCAAGAGGCTGCAGGATGAGTGGCGGCTGTGCTGTTGTAGGAGGCATGTCTGTAACGGGGCTTGTCTTTGTAGGAGCTGATGCTGGGAAAGAAGGAGAGGCAGAGGTGCTGATGGTGGGTGAGGCAGGTGCAGCGGCTCGCTCAGACTCTGGAAAAAGGAAGAGACAAAATACATCCTTACACAGGCCCTGACACAGTCACCTTTCAGCTGAAAGCTAAGCAGGACTGAGGATCAACTCAGGGGCCTCTTCAGGTTTGCCCCTTCCACATACCTTCATACGACACCCTGAGGAGCAGGTGGGGATCACAGGCATTCTGCCCCAATCTCTGCCCACCCCAATAACCTCAGCAAGAAGGCCACAACCTATCCATTTGGAAGCACAACAGTTCCACACCACCAGAGGCCTGGTCACTGTAGACCACACTAAACCAAGGAAAAGCAGATCCATGCCACCATGCTGGGAAGATGATTCCAGAGAGAAGAAAACGGGACTCACCACTGGCACCCAGTTCACAGGACTTCTCCAAAGGAGCCAGGTGGGTGGCTGGTCTCACATCCCCCACAGGAGAAGGGGGCAGAGCAGACACTATTGATTTTTGATGCTGCTGCTCCGCTGGTATGCTGGGGACAGGATCTAGGAAAACAAAACAAGCAGTGAGTCCACACGCCAGTTTGCTCACTCCTTCTGCGAAGCTCCTGCAGCCTCCTGCAACTACCATTTCATCAGCATCCGGGCACTAGGGCTGCTGGGTACTGGACAAGGTGCAAGCACTGGGTACAAGACCTGTTTTCTTAAGGTTTCTCAGCCCCTTGTACCTTGGATGACCGTCTGTTTGAAGAGTTCATCCCGCAGCCTAGGTAAGAAACAGTCAATCCGTTCCCAGGTGATCTCCCAGAGATCCGAGTATCCCGTCCGTGAATCAGCACTGTGAAATATCCCAGCCGTATCCATTACAAGCAGCATATTCTTCAGAGACTCTGGGATGGCCTCCAGCTGTAACCAGAGACACTCCTCAGGACACAGAGAATGGACATATAGTAATGAACAAAATCTCAAAACAGCTGATGGGCTGCCTTGGAAACAGCAGCCAAGGGGAGAGACCATGGAACAAAATGGTTTTGGAAGGATTAAAAGTGTAAAAAAACCCCAGCAAACCAAACCAAAACACCTTTCAAGTTTAGAAGGTTAAAAGCGATGAATGGTTGTTCAAAGCACTGCAGCAGCATCACTTACCAGTAAGTCACTGGAGCCGGCATGCATGTATTTGTCCATAAAGTCCAGGATTGTCAGCCACAGGGCAGCAAAGGTGGTCAGTGAGAGCAGCGGGGAGAGATGCTGTAGGAATACCTAGAACAAAAACCACAACTACTGTCAACAAGCAGTATCAGGGCTGCTGCTGCTGCTCATAGCTTGACAAGCCAGTCTTGCAAATCTGGAATTCCCCCTCCTTGTGGCAGACTAGAAGCATGGACAGGCCCAGCCTGAGGACACCAGCGGCCTCCACTCTCCTGAGCTGCATATGTAGAGGAGTCAATCTTGTCTCCTCTGCATGAGGCCACTGCACGCTGCATCACCGTGTCTTCCAACCCTTCCAGATTCTCTGCTTTACATCAGTACTATCAGTTTGTGACATGCATCATTTCACCACTAGAACAGGCTGTCTTCAACTAACGTCGGGTGAAATACTTTTCTCTCCATCCTTCATAAGTCACAAATTCCTTCCTGACAACTTCTCCAAAGGTCAGAATCATGTAGACAATTCTGGAAAGAAGGCACGTCCCAACAGCAGAAGGTGGTGGAAAAGCCCAGCACTCAAGACAGTCAAACTAGCAAAGTGACATCTATCCAGATTAGAGATCCTGAGAAGCTAATACAGCAAACAGTTTGGTTTTCTTGAGGCACGTGGTTTCCCCTGAGCTTTCAGGCAGCAGAAGCATGCTCACCTTGGAGAGTAGTGTTGAGGCTCTCATCCTAGTTTCTTCCATCCCACCAACGTCAGCTGGGCTGATGTTCTCGAGTAGCTTGGTTAGCAGAGGGAACAGCACCTGTAGGATCAGACACATTGATATGTCAGAGCTGAAAAATGACTGATGAGATTTGCGTAGACAGCCTTACAGGAAGGAGCTGGCTTTTGCGACTGGTGGCTTCTAGGCAAAGAGCATGGGAGAAACAATGGGAAGTGGAAATGAGTGAATTCATTTCCATACTCCAAGAGGCTCTGTCAGAAGCCTAAGCGGAGAGGAACTTTTCCCAGGATCAGAGTAGGGGACACCTTGTCTGTTGTGGTGAACAAGCTGCTCAGGAAGACAGTACTGAAGTAGGACATCATTCTGCCACTCCTGCATGCAGCTTTGCTCTTCACGACAATGCTGTTCTGCCTACATGCCCAGCCCAGCCAGGAGGTTACCTTGTTGAAGCAGGACTCCCATTCCAGGGCATCCAGAGCCTGCAGGTCATGTACCAAGAGGGCCCGCTGCAAGTAAGTGAGTGCCTGCATCCGTACCTGGCGTCGGGCATCACAGCACAGCCAGGCAATACCTGCAAGAGAGGGATTCAGGGCAAAGCCCACAGAGAAAGTGTCACACCCCTGCTTCCCCAGTCTAGGATGAAAAGTCTAATGAAGGTCAAACACTTTCTGGGCAAAAAAGTAGAAAAAAACCCCCAAAAAACCCGAAAAAGGATTATACTTGTTGCAGACCACAGACTGAGAATCTACTGTCAGGTCCAAAAGCAAGCTGGCAGCTAACTCATGCTAAAGATAGCCTTTCAAGATCTGATCCAAGCAGATCCTAAAAACAACCTCTGCCTGCTTTCTGCAGTTAGTTCTTGGCTCCTCAACTTCCCTGAATACTGCCATTATTTTGAAAGCGTCTCTGCTCAGTGTCATCACAAGGGGATGGCTTTACCCTGTAGCAAAGGACACCAGCAGTTGGACCACAGCGTCCGGGAATCTGCTTCGATTTTCCTCTGTACTGTCTCTAGATGGCGTTGCTCCTCTGCCCAGGAGCTGTAGATGGTGGCCGCTCGTGTGTGCAAGGTGTGCATGAGGTCCAGGAGCTGCAAATCAAACATCACATTAAGCAACACACAGGAGTTAAATTTTTGAAGCAACCCTGGTCTCTGCTCTTCCCCAAACCAATGCTAAAAGGCTCACAGCTACTCAAGCCTGCATCCTGTACGTACATAACCACATATAGCTACAGAGACGGCGTCAGGCCCTGCTGTCTGTGACCTATTGATTCAGCTATGCTGTCCAAGGACAACTCTGCAATTTTTTTTACAAACAAAAAAAAGCAGTAAGCACAAGCAGAACTCCCTCAGAACAGCTCTGTATGGGCAAATGACAGCATTCTAGTCACTTTACTGCTGAACTGAGGCCCAACAGCCTGGCGGTCTGCAGGCCTGTGCCTTCACACCTCTGAAGTACCAGCTGGAGACAGAAACGACTCCCTCATCCCAGTCCTCTGTACTTGAAATCCCAGTGCCTCAGCCCACAAGGCTTTCCCCTGTCCACAAGCCTTGACTCCCCACTAATCCGTCATAAACCTCATGCCTCCAAATACCCTTGATCCACATCCATCTTAGCTATTACAGTGACTCACAGCTCCAGGCCCCACTGTCCTTGCTTATCAGAGGACTTCTCTCTCCACTACTATTCTGCTTTTGCCTGTCCAAATTGCAGTCTTCCTCTTTCACTGCAGAACCACACACTGCCACCAGAGCCACCCTCTGCCAGCCAGGGCCCACTAACCCAGGATGCAGCCCCCCCTGCCCCATGAAGAATCCCAGTGACTCCCTAGCAAAGCCCTGCATATGGGAAAGGAGAGGAGGAAATCCTTGCTATACTTACGTCCTGACTAACCTGTAAAGACACAGTGTGGTAGCTGGCAGGGATGCTCTCATCCTCGTCCTCATCACTGTGTGTGTGCGCCTGGTGCTGGCTCAAGACCCGTGATCGCCGTGTGGAGCTCTCCTTTGGCTTTTTTTTTAACCGACTGGATTTACTGTCATATCTATGGCTCTTCCCCCTCTTCTCCTGGGACTTGTAACCTAGAAAGGCAGCAACATACCACATACACACCACAAAATTTTCTTCCTTTCAACACACAGAGCAGCCACCTTTTGATATCCCCAGTGGAGGGCCCTGTCCTGTGAAATGGCAAGTACTCGCTTGAAGAAATACCCAGCACCCCTCAGGAACAGCCTTCAGCAACAGCTGATACTGCTACCTCCACATCAGATCCAGACCTCCCCTCCATCCCAGAGAGAGGGATAAGAATAAGGTCTCTGCTGTCAGCAGGAGCCGGGACACTTTTCTCCCAGCAGACCATTATCTGGGGGCTGGAGACTCGTTCCCTGACGGTATACCTCACACTTCTTGCTGACTGGCCACCCCACCCCCCATCCTGATTGTCAAACCAAGGGCCATCTTACCGCCATTCAGGCTTGCCTCCACAAAGATACGGATGGTTTTGACACAGAGCTCAAAGTTCTCAGGTGTGACATGGGCAGCATCTCGCACAATGAAGGACAAGGACTCTACGCACTTCATGAGAGACTTTGTGTCATGTGGGCCCAAATCCAACCCCACAGTCAGGCTGTACTGGTTGACAAGAGGAGATGGCCCCAGCCTGCTGATCCCAGCTGTGGATCTGGATGTGTCGATGTCATCTTTCCCCACCTGCAGGGCACAGCAAGAGGGTAGCAGAAGAGGGTAGCACAACAAGCAGCACCACATGCACACACTGAAAGGGCCTTTCTTCTGAAGCCAATAGGTAATGTTTCTGTAGGATCCATTTCCCTTTCTTCCTCATTTGCCTCCAAGCTTTCTCCTCTCCGTCTGCATCTCCTCCCTAGCCTCCCTTTACACCGTTACCTCTTCTTAGCTCTTGTTACTACTGTCTTGTTCTTTCTCTCCCCACCACACCTTCTGCCCACAACCATGCTAGGAGTAGTCTTCTTCAGGCACCAGAAACCCATTGGCTACTCACCACTAGCCAGCCACTGTTCACGACATCCACATCTGTCACCGAGCGATGCATCTTGCCTGGCTTCCCATGGTCTGTGTACACCTCTGAATCAGAGGTGTAGCCACGGTCCAGGCTCATGTCACTTGGATGATAGGAGGAGGAGACCTCGCTGTCCGACTGAGCACCTTCAAGTGAAAAGGCATGGGTTTTAGATCAAAGCCAAGTCAAGAACTTGGAAGAGTAGCTGTGGATAAGGGAGAAGCAATCCAGATTAGTCAGATCAGCATCAGCTAGGAACCATCAGTGGGCCCTGAAAGAAACTGAGAGAGGCCTCTCCTCCTGCAAGAGGAAGGACAACTATGACAGGAGCATGCACAGGAGACAACAGGAAACACGGATCTTTGACACTGTTTCTCCCGTGTAGGTGTGTTTGGCTTTTCCCTTCAAAGGGAAGGGGCCTTCCACCCTCTGCTACGTCACTTGTCAGGCTCACCATGGATTTAAAAGGGCAGGAAGTCTAATGCTTTGACTCTGGGGGAAGAATAAGATGTATCACACACTTTAAGAACAACTGGAGGTGCTAGGTTCAGCCAAGACAACTCCAAAAAAAACACACAGCATGGAATGATATGACTCATGTTGGACCTCTAGGGTCATTCAGCTCCACACTAATACTGATAAAGTCTCTCTCATGAACAGCAATCTACATTAGCATGTTCCACACCTGTAAGATCTACTTTCCCTGACCTTTAGGATAACTTTAAATTTCACACGTTCCAAGCACAGAAATCTTAGAAAGGGCCCAATTTAAACTACTACTATAATGTTATTTAGAAGCCAAAATTCGTTCTCTCCGTAATTCAACATTATCTAGCAGCTCACCAGCAGAGAGAGAGATTTGCTGTGAACACAGCGCACCAAACATTTTCAGAAGCAGGTAAAGAGAACTAACATTCTGATGTGCAAGGTGCCACAGTCAAGTAGTTTGCTCAATCAGCAAAGACAAAAGCAGTTTAAAAAAAAAAAAAGATGGGAGAAGACAGCCCAGCATTACCCCAGAAGGCAAAGGCCATAGGGGTTTTGCAAAATCAGGTTTCTCCCATCTGTCTAGCACAAAGCATCAGGACATAGCAAGGCAGCTCTAGAAAAGCAAAGAGGAAAACAAAGGCTTCTGGAAGAGTCTTTTCTTGCTGTTTGCTTTAAAAGTCTGAAGCTGTCAGCCTCAAATACACTGCCAGCTGGCTAAAGTGAAACAGGAACAGTCTGCTGAAAAGACTGTCTTTCTAACACGGTCAAGAGAAGTGGGAAATAGCGGGTTGGTCTTGTGGGAATGGTTCTGGCACTCTGAACACAAATGGATTTGGAAATAAATTTTTTAAGAACAACTCCCTTTACGGGATCCTTAAAATGGGGACAGAAAGGAATCAGTCCCACAAAGGAAGCAAGTATGACAGGAACAACAGCTGAGTTTACATTACACACCCAGATGAGAGATTAAGGCTATATTACCCAAGGCACCAGACCACAACCAGCAGAAAATGCTCCTTGGGTAGAGCAAAGACCTTCTACAGCTGCTACAACCGATATCAGTTTTCCTCCCACTGCTCCCCCAGGGACTAGCACCTGGACTGCTGCTCACTGAGTAGGAAGAGATGGCAGAGTAGAGACAGGGACAGACCATGGGGTAGGAGTGAACAGCAGGTGCTGGTCTTTAATCTTGCTAATGTAGTTTAATATCAGCTTTGTTTTCTTGCAGTTCCCTTTGCTAATTGAAAAGCTTGAGGAAGCAGCTGCTTATCTGGCAGGCAGGCATCAGATTTCCTAGCAAAAGCTGGCCTGTCTTACCTGTGTCATTATCTGCCCTTGCTGTAACCTGCAGGGCTGCAGGCGGCTTCACCCCAGACCCAATACACTCCAGGAGGGTGAAGAGTGTGTACCAGTCATCCCCGGAGTGAATGTTGGCAGCGTTGGTCTTTAGGAGTTCATGGAGGCCGTAGGCAACCTCATGGCTAACTCTGGACAGCACATTTGGCTTCATCATGAGCAGGATACGTAAGGAGAGGAGAACCTGGCCAGAGAAAGAGACAAGAATATCAGATCCTAGTATTTACACTCCATTCTCCATTTATTTAGACCTACTTACAGCTGCTGTTTATTGTTACGTGAAGGACAGACAGGTTAAATGTGGGTTCATCCAACAGCAATTGGTTTCCTGTGCTGGCAGGTGTAGCCACAAAACCCCAGTAACTGACTTACAAAAAACCCTTACCTGCGCACTGATTTCTTCCCGACGAAGGAGCCGAATTGCCAGTCTCAGCAGCCCCACCACTGCCCTCTCCACCAAGAAGCAGAACTCCACCGCATGGACACAGAGATGGTAGAGATGGTCTCGGACAGTTTGCCAGACACAGGTCACACGGTCCCTAGCCACAACAGGGAGGAGGGAAAGGGTAGGATGAAAGGAGATGAGACATGTGGGATCCAGCTACCTCTCCCAGGACTCTAGAGAACCCAGTATTTCTTCATTTCAATGCAAAACTCCAGCCGGGAGATATAAGAACAGACACAGAGAAACAACAAAGCCATCAAATTTTCTTATTTACTTCATTACTTGCAAAGCAATCAGGTGGGAGAATTCTCCTTCCAGAGTTTATGTTCTCCAAATCTCAGGATACGGAGCAATAATTCATGGGCGAATAGCCCCTCTGTTTGCACATGCAAGAGTGGACTTGCTAAGCCCTGAAATTACAGCCACATGCTGCTTCAGCTGGCAAATCAAGCACATAAGGAACTCATTCCCTGCACCCAGGCAGCAGCTGCAGTAAAGCAGGGACATTTACAATGAATCTGCATGTATTTCAAGGTCATACCTATTCTCTAGCACAATCCTCAGAAGCATCTCTAAGCAGAAGGCAGCATCCTCTTCATCATATGTCTCTTCATCAGGAGTCACAGAGATTAGAGCCTAGAAAAGCAAGGAAATCTTTGTGAATCACAAGCCCCCAAAACTGGGGGGCCAACAAGTGAGGACCAAGAGAATGCTTTGAGTCTGTGCAAAACTGCACTCTACTGTCCGGTGAGGTCATGCATAGTCTATCAAAAATGCACTGGATAAAGGCCAAGCTAAATATATGGAAAATTGTATTTTTTTTTATTATGCAAGATGCAATATGAACTTAAAAGATGTTAAACTCTGGCAAAGTCTCTCAGATGGAAAGGAATTCTGAAAGCCAGCAGCTTCTTGCTAAGAGTATGTGAAGCACAGAAAAGGCAGACATACTTAGGAATGACTACAAATACTGTAACTATTCCTCTTAAGCCATCAGCTTGCATATGAAGGGAATATTCTTGACATAGAGGAGAGAGGAAAATGTTCCCCGGAACTGAGATGGCAGACAAAAACTGTGTCACGGCTGGTCCATGTGGGCCAGCAACATAGTGGTCTTTGTCTGATACAAACAGGAAGTTCTGCTTTAGCTGTTTTAAGAATTGTTCTTTGAGTTTTACTCACTTAGCTTTACTTTGAAACTCAATACCTATTCTTCTGAACCTCTGCAGCAAGCCTTAATAAACCCTTCCTCAACATGCGCCCTATTGATGAAGCCAGTGAACTGCAATTACAGCAGCCTGAAGGGAAAGGCACTTGCGCTTTAAGGAGCCATGGAATAGGGCAACATGCACTGCCAGCCCACGCAGCGTCCCTGCAAGGGCTGCACGATTTGCTTTTGGAAATGGTGATCAGCAGCCAGATTCACAGACAGACACACCCTGGAGTGGTCTCAAACTCACACTAGCCTGAGAAGCCACTACCAGAACCAGGTAAATAACCACCCTGGGAGATGAGCTTCTCTAGGATAGCGAGTACAGCCTTATTAGGCCTCCCACAGCAGCCAGGTACCACACTACCTAGGGGCACACAGTCAAATATTTCTGTGCAGCTCTTGCCTCTGAAGTGGCCTTTTAGAACGTTCTCATTAGGCACACAGCAAACCAGAAAAGAGGAAAAAGCATAACCTTAAGGTCCTAACACAGAGCTACACATATTTTCTAACACTTACCATGACCTCCTCAAGGTTTTTAGAATGCATTCCACAATTTAATGACTTCCTCTACTACTAAAGCAATTGTGGCTGCCAGCACAGAAGTTACATGTAATGGCTGAACTAATGACCGGTTTCATTTCCCAAATAGGTCCAAGACCTCCTCTGGGGACAGAGAAGCTGGGGACAGCACGTAACCATGATCATGCATAGCATACTAGTTCTATCACCAGTCCAATCTCTCTCTCACCTTCATGAGTTCCTGGAGGGATTCAAGTTGGAGGAATTTGCTTTCTGTGATCAACTTCTCAGGATCACATTGCTGCAAAAGACAGAAAAGAGGACTGTGCATCTGGGTCATGGGGAAGGCATACAAACAGATCCTCCAGAAACAAAGCTCGTTCCTGGGAAAGATACAGATAGTGGCTTTATCTGGAGGAAAACCCCTGCCAGCTAGTTCATTCCTTTAACATCTATTACCTTTTACAGACCTGATCTGTGCTAGACAGATTTTAACAGATAACTCCTCTATCCATACACTGCTGAAAACCCAGGTTCATCTTTTGTTGGCACCGTACACCTTAACACTGTCTTGGAAAAGATTAGTCATTTGAGAATTTATTAATTTGTCTTCAATTACAGGACTGTGACGCCAAGGGCAGATCCCAGCCTCTTGCAGGAAACCGTTCCTGTTTTCATGTGTTACTACATTTGTGCGTAAAAGCACATAAGACCCTTTAGCTGTAAATGCAGATGTGCTCCTCCGTAGTTTCTTACAATTCCCAAGTCCTCTGGAACCTGCAATATTGCTTAGAAGCATGCAGATGACACTAAACTAGGCGGGCGTGTTGATCTGCTTAAGGGTAGGTTGGCCCTGCAGAGGGATCTGGACAGGCTGGACCGATGGGCTGAGGCCAATGGTATGAGGTTCAACAAGGCCAAGTGCCGGGTCCTGCACTTGGGTCACAACAACCCCATGCAGCGCTACAGGACTGGGGCAGACTGGCTCGAAAGCTGCCCGGCAGAAAAGGACTTGGGGGTGTTGGTGGACAGCCGGCTGAATATGAGCCAGCAGTCTGCCCAGGTGGCCAAGAAGGCCAACAGCATCCTAGCTTGTATCAGGAATAGTGTGGTGAGCTGGACTAGGGAAGTGATCATCCCCCTGTACTCGGCACTGGTGAGGCCCCACCTCGAGTACTGCGTTCAGTTTTGGGCCCCTCACTACAAGAAGGACATTGAGGTGTTGGAGCGTGTCCAGAGAAGGGCTACAAAGCTGGTGAGGGGTCTGGAGGACAAACCTTATGAGGAACGACTGAGGGAACTGGGGTTGTTTAGCCTGGAGAAGAGGAGGCTGAGGAGAGATCTTATCACCCTCTACAACTACCTGAAAGGAGGTTGTAGAGAGATGGGGGCTGACCTCTTCTCCCTGGTGACAAGTGATAGGACAAGAGGAAATGTGTTCAAGTTATGTCAGGGGAGGTTTAAATTCGATATTAGGAAACATTTTTTCACTGAAAGGGTTATTAAACATTGGAATAGGCTGCCCAGGGAGGTGGTGGATTCACCATCCCTGGAGGTGTTTAAAAAAAGGGTAGATGTGGTATTTAGGGACATGGTTTAGAAGTGGTTTTGGTCAGGGTAGGTTAATGGTTGGACTTGATGATCTTGAAGGTCCCTTCCAACCTCAGCAATTCTATGATTCTATGATATTTATGCTTCTGTTGCCTGTTATCCACATAGTACTGTCACCATGAACAAGAGCAGGTTCTTTTACAGCCTGTAAGTTACCTTTATGCATTCCAGAGCCATTCGCTTTGCCTCTTGTGTCTCTGTAGATGGCCCTCTCATACCAGATTGCTCCGTCCCACTGAGGGTGAGCCAACTAACAAAACTCAGCACTGTAGATTCACCACTGCAAATCGGAAGACAATAGCATCAGTGAGAAAACAAGAAATCATGTTATCCTCTAGCTTTGGTACAAAAGGGACTGCCTGGGCCATCTATACCACCCACCGGTTAGATGGTGTCTCCTCACGTTGCAGATAGATTTTGCCATTAGGATCCACAAAGTCTTCGACCTGGAATACAGACCAGAACATGTATATGATCAATTGCCTACTTCTTTGTAGCCTTTCCCCGCAACCCTGTAATGTTTCACTTGGCGATGAAACACTACACCCAACCGCCCATGTGTACCCCAGCTCTTCACCCCTTCAGTAAAGCGTCACTCCCATCTGGCCATACCAATGCCGTGCTCTAATACTTCATGCCTATAAGCATGTTCCTCTTCTGCACAATATTCAAAATCTGTTCAAGTAAAATGAATGCTGGGATTTCTCAAATCCAAAAAAAAGTAAAACGAGAAAAAAACCCAAAGCCCTAAGACAGAAGCTGAAGCCTCCACATAACTTGAACACTACACTTTTGCAGGCCTTCTAGCTCTGTACACACTTCACCAAAGCCGGGCTTTTGCAAGAGAGCTCCCCTCCTCTTTGAACTGGTTCCATGAAAAGCCAGCTTCCCACTCCCCTACTCTTCAATTACCCATGGGCCAGCTATTATTACCTCCACCATGGCCTTGGGCAGCAGCTCTGCTCGGAAAAGCTGTAGCATGGCCTCCATGATGTTTTTCCAGCCCTCCCGCAGAATGTCACCATGGCGATGGGCCAAGTGAAACACAGTCTTTGCTGCAATATGGGCCTTGGGATTACTTCCAAAAACAGTGGGCAGGTTCTCAATAGACTGCAGGAAAGAAGAGTGGGTGGCAATCAGTCAGCAAGAGATGTTTTCTTTTCAACACAAATTAGGGCAGACTGTTCAGAACTGGTTGCGGGAAAGACAACAGTTCTGTATATGATGCTTGGATAACTCCTCAGCTCATATTCACTTCGCACAAAAACAAGGACAAGACGGCTTACCTGATACAAGTTGAATCACTGAACGACCTCGACATAAGCTCTCCAAGAGCGACAACAATACAGAACATTTTGGAAGTGCTTGCTGAAAACTAACACAAATTTATTCTGCTATGGGAACTCAATCCAGGATCAAAGCCTTCTACAAAAAGTACCATGTCTCCTCTAGAAGCAGCAATTACTCCGCTTTACTGTTAGAGAAGGAAACTATGGCCAAAAGCATTACCGACTTGCAAAGCTACTCCTACCACTACTTAACAGCAAGATTCAAAGCAAGAGTGATGTATCCTGACATACATTCTCTGCCAGTAATTGCTGGATCACAATTCCTCATAATCTGTTCAACAAACTCACAGCTTTTCAAAATACAAAAAGGGTGGTAAGTCCTTTAAACCAACCAAGTGTATGCTGCCAAAACAAGAAAAAACCCAGCAACCATGTGAGCTAGTACCAGACACTATAACATGCTCCATGTTTCTGCAGGTATTTAAGCTCATTGCAATGTTCCTTTTGACAAGAGATGGGCTTTGCCATTCTCTTGCTTACATGGACAAAACCCATACTTATTGCTTCATGAAGAAAGGAGAGAGGACAGGAGATAGGATGGACTGAAAATGCGTCTCTTCCAATCTCAGACCCGAAGTTCAGAAAAACTATCTCTTGCTTCAGCCAGACTGCTGGCAAAACTATTATCAAAATGTGTCTTTGATCTAGAGGTGAAGTCCATCAGACCTGCCTATCTGGAAGTCTGGCAGAAATGTGACACGTAATTTGTTTTTGTCATTGTTGCTATGGGGAAACCACATGAATACATACATCACTCAAGCCTCAGAGTGCAAACAGCAATACGCCTGGTTTTGCACTGTGGTAACAAGCCACAAGCACTGAATTAAAACACACAGGGGTTTTGCTACTACATACACTGAGTCAGCGCGAGTCTTAACTATGGTTCAAGGAGCGGGGCACTCGCTCTTCTTAAATCACTTAATCTCCCTCCATGTTCCTTTCCATTCCTCTTCCTTCAACCAAAGCAGCCATGCACAGCAATTGCAGCGCTTGGAGAGGATGCCCGATCACCAGGATGATCTGACCTGGTAAGTGACTAGCAGCTAAGTGACACTTGATGTTCTTCCTTTCTAACAGTTGCTCTTTGTTTTGTCTCCTCAGCCCCTGAAGACAGCCCCTTCTCCCCTTCCACCAGACTGTCTCTCAAATATTTGTTCAGTTGTCATATTCTCTCCAAGCCTTACAGGAATTTAGGACAGCAGAAAGTAATTGGTGTACTTGGAATCTGGCCAACGATAAGAACTCACAGCCTTCTTCAAATCCAGAAATCCCTGATTCTACGTCATCACCAAAAGACATGCTTGCTTAATTTACACAGACCTCAGCCTGCTCCAGATTCCAGTCTCACAACTAGATGGGATGCAGCTGGCAATAGTTGGTGCCTCTGAGGGCTTAGTCTAGTTGCTTCTACTGTGTAAATCTGCGTCAAACAGTTGTTTCATGGCAGACATTCCTCTGCTCGTGTTATCTATTGGTAGTCTCGAGGTCTGGTATGCCTGGAGAGGATCAAGCATTTCATCTTTACTATTGTGAGCTGTGGAGGAAGAGGGAATCTAAAGCAACCCCACCTCTTGGGATTTCTTTGTCTTTAATAGTCAACCTGGTACTTTGTCACCAGGCTACCAGAATCCAGGTGATACAAAACACCCAGTCCAAACAATTCCATTTCCCCTGCATGCTAATTCCATTCTCTTGATTAATTTGCAGGACTTGTTCACCTTCTGCTATTCCTTCAAGGGATTTGAAAAAAAATCACCTGTCTTAGCCTTTTTACTCCCATGCTTTCAGTCTTGAATGACCTTGTTTCCCTATTTTGTATGTTTGGCAAATCTATTTTGCTCCCTGTGGGTCTTGCACTGGTTCTCAGAGCAATGCTGTGAGATTCTTTGTGAGTTCTGACCCTTTAAACGAGTCGCTGTTGTCTTCTCCTTAGCACAAAGCACGGTCTACCACACACTATCAAACACCTTGGGGAAAAACAGGCTGATCCTGCAACACACAAACAGATTTTGGCAAAAAAAGCTTACACCAACCACTGTACCTTGAATTTAGTCAAATTCTCACAGTACAATCCAGGGAAACTGTCTTCAGGGCTTGCCAACAGTGGGCCCAACAGTCAGTCTCATTACCAGGCTCCACACACCAACCGACAATTCAAAGCATTTGTTTTTCTAACCCCTTTATGCTGGGTGGATGCGCAGCCCCTTACACTCTGGAAGAACAGCTCACAAAACAGCCCCTCTTGGCACCGCATAAACCCTATAATTAAATATGCAATAGCTGAAATGCATAAGCTTGCTTGGGATCATGGATGATCACTGTCTTGATCACAGTGAGATTTAAGTCTCCTCAGATCAAGTAGGTGGAATAAACCCCTCTACACCATGGCATTCTGCTCTGCAAAGAACTGCCACTTGTGAGTGAGCAGAAGGAAATTTTGCATATTTGAACCTGCCCTGTGGAAGTCCTGCTTCACAACACACTTCTCATTGCCTCCTCCAGAAAACTCTGGGCAGAGGCTGATAGATATCTACAGATACTGTGATAACAAAAATAAGCAAATATTACTGCTTAACAGAGGAAGAGAGCTCCAATGTACTAAAAGCCATGCTTCTTTCCCCGCCTTGCAAACTTACTTCGCTGCTGAGGGCTGTAAACTTGCAGAGAGAAATTATGAGATTGTCAAACACATCACTAAGGCCATAGTGAGCAGAAATCATTGCACATTTCCTGGGGAAAGAAGAAAACAGTGTAATAAGTCATCACAGACAAGTCTGTCTACAGGACAGCAAATCTGAGAGCCTCTCTGTTGACATTTTAGACCTTCCTCTCCACCCACCCATAATGAATGCTGATGCATAGAAGTCTACTCTTATCCCTCAAATAATCTCAATCCTCATCCACAGATCCTAATATCTGCCTGTGCTGATGCAAGGATCACTTTCAAGAAGTGAGTCTAAACAGAGTGACCACTTGCACCTGAACCAATATACCTAATCTTCTGTCCTGACATAAGAGAGAGTTGCTGAGCTTGGTGGTAGCGTTGAAGGTCTAGTTTCCAAGAGATCATGGCTACAGCAGTATATTAACAGAGCTTTAAAACTATGCTTAAGGCATTTTTTGGTCTGGATTTAAGCATGACCGAAGATCGTTCCAATACAGTTTCTCACAGATAGCAAGTTCTTTGAATATTAGCCATCTGGGAAAGAAAAAAGAAAAAGAAAAAAATATCCCCTGTCCCATTCAGCCACAGCCTCATACATGTGAGAGGTTTTGTTCATATACAGGGATTTTGCCAGCATCGCTGTGCAAGTTAAGAGTGACTTCTTCCACTCACTTCTAGGCTGCGCAGCTACGTCAGCAAGCCTTTTAAATGTAACCAGGTTGGAGTTTAAAAATACATACTCTGAGCACTTTGATTTATTACAACACAGCAACAAAGAGAGGCCATGTCTCTAGCAAGTGAAGAGGAGACAATGGCCACACTTTAATTCTTCCGGGTCTTCATGAATGCAAGAGTTACCTGAAACCAGAGATAGCCTTCTGGATGATTGTTTCTTCTAAGCTCTTGTCAAAAACGTAAGAAAGTGCTGCAATGGTTGGCCCCCATGTCATGGTGAAGAGATCATGGTCATAGCTTCCAGGAGGCACATGGAGAAATATTCCCTCATCAGTGGCACCACGATGTAGCAGGACATTCCAGATATAGTTTTCCTTCACCAGGCCCGTCTGTTCTTCTGGCATCACTATCTCGTCATTTCTACAAGGGAGGAAGGCAGAAAGGTTGCATTTTTCATTCTGAGCCAAACCTAACATTTACACAGTGCCTTTCATTACATGGTCCCAAAGCTAAGCAATACCTACTCTAGAGTGATTTTGCCAGCTCCTGAAACATTCTATTTTCCTAGGCCTGCCTGCTTCCCCTGCCCCGCTTTGATATTCTGGATATAAAGTCTGGTGGCTCTCAACCAGCATCCAGCAGCAACCGTGTAAGGATAGTATTGAAGAAGCAGCTACCTAACACTACAAGTGCAAAACACAACACATACTGCAGTTAAATGATGGGAAATTTTGGACAGCACACTGGCATAACTTCACCCCTCCTCCCCATCCCAACTCTCACCCCATGAGAGTGCTCTGCATATCTGGTTACTACCAGCTAAAAATAATATTAAATTGTTATACCACTGCAGTCAATGGTAGGCATGAGTACCTTCGTATAAGAATAATGTAAATATTCATATTATGCCAAAATCAAGTATTAGAAAGCCAAGTAGTACAAAATTAAAGACAAAAAAAGAAACCAAAATGTGCGATGGGTGATTCATAACCAGGGTACCACAGCTCCTTACTCTAACTGGATTAAAGCTACACAATAATAAAACAATTATGATTAATGCCAAGTAGTACTTGCAATCCCAGGTTAAAATAGATCAAACCTAAATACATACTCCCTAGACTCGGGTAACACTGTACAAGAGGTAACCCTCTGCAAATCACCAACTAATTGAACAAGATTCTCAAGTCTACTAAGAACAGCAGATTGCAGCCAATCTGAAAATTAGAGGTCTTTCTGCAACAACAACAAAAAATAACATTTCAGTTGCCAAAGAAGCAATTTTCACATGCTAACAACAACTATAAAAAATCTCTTGATTTCTGCATACTATATAAGCTCCTCTCAGTTTCAGATGCCCACATTTTGACAAGAGCAATCATTACTGAGATTATATAGAAAAATATGTTTGCAGTCAATAGCGTGTGGGTTTTTTTTTCTAAGAACCCATCCTTGATCAATATTAAGAGAAGCAAGTGAATGGGTTTACTTGTAAGGTCTCAGGAAATGAAATTGTGCTCAAAAGTGAAATGCTGTCATCCTGAAGACATCATGCACTACTCTGTACAGATTACAGTCTGATTTATTTCCCCCCTAATAACACAAAGAAAACAAATAGTTCCTTAATCTCAACTATGACACTGGGTCAATCTATCTGAGATGGAGCAATACCGAAATGATACACCAATTGTTTTAGCCACAGTACATACCAAAAAAGCTGAAATATCTGGTGAAGGCAGGATAAAGGCAAATAGACTGGGACAGAGGTACTAGTTAACTGAAAGATATGAGGATATTCTCAGGGTACTACTAAAAACATTATGAACACCCTCAGGGAAGAGAGGCCAATCAAAACTAGAGCTCTAGTTGAAAGCTAGAGCTACCTCTTGAAGAATTTCTAGATATTTAGTACAGGCGGCATCCCCACCTTCCCAGAGAAGGCTCAAAAGGGAAGGTCAGCCTAATCACACTGCCCTGCTTCCAGCCCAAGCCACTGCAGATTGAAACCAGCTGAGAGTCACAGTCACATCCTGTCTCCTCAAAGATGTAATCCTCTCAGCTTCAAATTGGCTGGGCCTGAATTTACTGATAGGCTAGATTTCTGAGCTGTTATTAAAGCTCCTTGCCCAGAGCTACTCTGTGCACAAAACGGCCTCAGCCACCAGCAATTCTCCTCAAATACCGGTCAGTGTGCCAAGAGCTTCAGGGGTGGCAGAAAAGATTAATGCAGACAGCAGCCTCATATGAAGAGCTCAAAAGCAGAACATACGAAACTGAGACCTGGACATGTTATGTCAGCTAGAGATACTATCTCTAGAACATTTTATGTAGTGCTAAAGAAGTCTAAAGGCCTGGTCTGGAGAACAGAGCCTTCTTAGATAGAGCATGTCACATGTGCTGGTCTTGCTCAGCCATTCTTTTGCATGTTGACATGAGTAATGTATTTTTTAACTTTATCTTAAGCTCTGTGGATTAAAATACCATGGCAAGAATCCAAAGATACAAATCCAGTGCAATCACTGTGACAGGCTTGTTACCACAGCCCCACATGGAGCTGGAAGTTGGTCTGAGGCAAACAGGCACATGATCAGCGAGTCTCTTTGTGTACTATCCAGAGGTCTCACAGATCAAACAACTCTAGTTTGCTTTCTGCATACAAGGAGATGACAGGTTGATTCTTACTTGATGGCATGGTACATGTCTTCCAATATGTCCTGTTCAAAGTCTTTGCCTCCATTCACACCTTTCAGGTTCTTCCGAAACTCCTGAAAAAAGTTATACTAGCATTAGTTCCTAATACTTCCAGCTTTATCTGCTTGTCTAGGATCAGTACTTCACTTGTTTTTCATGGGACCAGAAGGAGATTTTCCTGCATTCTTCAGCACGCAGCCTCAAAGTTCGAAGACTAAATGCTATTATTAGTGGCAGTAGTGTGCAGTAACCCCTGTCCCTGCTTACAAGGAAAGAACAGAGACACAACACAACACATGCTTAGCTGAGGCTGGACATCAGAATGACAGGTCCGTACCACTGCACTGACACTCACAGAACTTGAACTCTCTAGAAGCCCACAGCGGTTCAAGAATCTTCTCATTCTTACCATGTCTTAGGATACAGTTTGCTCGCACACACACAAGTCTCTTGATGAACTTGGCAAGTTGTCTGCTAAGCTCATATTTCTTCAGACTGCCCCTTGCCCACAGCTACCCTCTCCAACCGTACTCAACTTCAGCACTGCACACCAGCTTATTGTGTACATGAGTGATGAATGCCAGGGAAAAAAGAAAATGCCACCAAGACAAAAACAGGTACTACATTGCTATTAAAACCAGAGAACACGGGTGCCTACACTGATAACACCTACCTCCAGAGTCATTGGGACGTTCTGCTTGCGGACATTGTGGTTGTGCTGGTCAGTGTTCAGCATAATAACTGCATAGGCCAGGGCAAAGCAGGCATCACTATTAGCAAATGGGGACCCATTTGATTTCTGAAAGGCAAATGTATGCACAAATTAGTACTACAGGAACAGCAATATCAGTGACCCAAGACAGCCATTTTCCTGCCCACAGTACTGAATCATCCCTGGGAGAAACAAAAATCCCAGGCTCTGGCTCCAGCTTCCAAAAAGCACCCCAGAAATCTATGTGCCACTGCCATCTCCTACAAAACAACAGCTGTTGCCTTGCAGGGCACAGTGAGCTTATATAGGCAGTTTGAACTGACATGTCCATCATAGCAAGCAGAAGCACAAGAAAGAATGCAGTTTTGAGCTTTCTGCCCACCAAGTACACACCCGCCAATGTTCTGTGAAGGCTTCCAACAATCTCTGGATTACGGGTGCCTCTCCTGGTAATCTGAAGGCTTCTAGATAAAGTCGTAAGGCTTCATCCAACCTTAAACCTTGGAAGCTGAAAGTCCTGCAAGAAGAATGAAATGCAGTGAGAAACTGAAACAAATAACTACAACCTTGTTTGTTTCAGCATCAGAATAACACATTTCACACAGAACAAAGAGCGGGGGCAGGGGGGGGGTGAGGAGAGAAGAAACATAGCATGAACAGGCAAAAAACAATAAAAGAATCAACAATCCTACAGGCGATTTTGCATGTTATAATCTCTCCAGTTTTCCCAGAGACTGGTCCCACTGAAAGAAGCTCAACTATCATACTATTATATGTATCTAAGGTGTTACCATATGCAAGAGATGCACAGAATTAAAGCACGGTGGTACACAGAGAACCAAGTGATACAAATCCAGTGCCTCCAGGAACTACTATTCTACTGCCTTTTTTTAATCACTGAACTCTTAACTTTCACCCCTTTCTGATTAAAGAGATACAGAAAGACTCTCACCCAACAAAGCTTTCCAGCAAGTCTATGTTCTTACGGTCGCTCACAAATTCCCCAATCATCTTCTTGTCCAGGCGAGGATTTTCCCGTAGCCACCTGGCCACCTCATTGTTGTCGATGGGGGTGGCAAGAAGGTTCTTCTCCTGCAGAAACTGTATCCCTTTCTTTGGCTTTTGGTTGAACTGCTCTGTGCCGGTTATCAGGAGCTGAAGGAGACATTCTGACAATTACAAGCTTGAAGTGCATTTCTTACTTTAGATTGTTCTTGGCATTTGAACCAAAAGCAAAGTAGAAAAGAGATCAACCTCAGCAGGATCAAATTTATTGTGCTGTGTAATCCAGCAAGAAGGCTAACCAAGGCCAGAAAACCTGCATTCATCACAAGGATTCATGATCAAATAATACTGGACAGAGCAAGCACGAGCTGCCGTCTTTGAAAAGCTTTGACATTTCACCGAGCAATTAGCTCTGCTGCTTCAAATGCCTCACCTGATCTATTATATAAACAGAGCAGAGGAAGGTCTCTGATGAACCCCACATATGTGGCAAGATCAACTCTACCCAGTTAAAACAGCAGCGCTGTTCCATGCCCCTCTTCTGTCTGCTTTGGCTCCCGCCTCTTGTACTCTGCCCTCACTGCCAGGAGACATGCAGCAAGTGGCTGCATGTCTCTTGGCACTTATTCAGCAGGTGCAAGGAAGAAGTGCTGCAAAAGCTTAAACTGAGAACCAGAAAACATTCTGCTAGTGAGACATAATTCCAGGAAAATATGATATTCCAGCATGACAAGGCTATCTGTAGGCTGGGAAGAGCAGATGCATTTTACATTTTGATGTAAATGGAGAGCGTACCAAGAGGCCCATAGTAGAAATTAATAGTCTAGCCTCCTGTTCTGGTTTGTTTATTCCCAGGTTTGCTTTATCATAAGGATGACGGACGAGATTGTCTTGATTGTGGCAAAGCCATTCTTTGTCTAGATGTCTGTTTCTTTGAACCTCATTAATCCAAGTTATAGTCTAACAGTACAGCTTTTCCATTCCCTAAGTGGTTCCAGTCTAGGTCTAGTGTTGACAAAGGTGCTCCATGCTGATGTCTTGTATTTATCTGCTGTCGTGTGTCAAGCATCAGATAGGTTTTTAGTTATGCCTTGCTTGATTCTTATTTTATGAAACTAGACCGCACCACAGTCACAGCGTAATGAAACGCCCAACTAAGAAAGGGTTAACTGAATGTTCTTGGTGGTGTTCAAAAAAACTAAAAGCACAAACAACTGTATGAACTTTACTAAGGCACCAGAATAAATGTCAGTTCCCTGTTAGCTCCTATCACGATCAAACTGCTAGTGATGACCTAGTGAACTAAATTCGTGACCATCATGATGACTAGCTCCCCTGGGTTTCTCAGTACCTCATAAGCCACCAGCCCTCTGTTCTCTGCTTCCTCTGCCTGTGTGAACATCTTCAAATTGCAATGAAACACAGACCTTGAAATAGCATGGAGCGCACAAGGACCCAGTGAGGGCATAACAAAATAATAACCATGTGCTGCCCAAGTGTAACAGGCCTGAAGGGACTGTATGACACTAGCAGCATTCTGTTCAGCTGTAAATCCTGTAACCCAAGCCCTAGGGTATTCTATGGACTGGTTATACTTCTTAAGACTACCTGAAAGGAGACCAGACTGCTGGCAGTTTGCACTGCATTTATAATCCTGTCAGTCCTATGCTCTTGAGCTTCTGGTCATTGCCTTCAAAAAAAAGAAAACTTTCCATTTGATGCATAATTTGTTTTCTGCTTTTACACAGCTTTTTTCCTCCTTCCAGCGCTGGTAATGTTTAGTACTTCAGAAGTTACAGGAAGCAGAACATGCTGGTGCCACGTCAGCATCAACATTACTTAAGCTGAACATTTTGTGTGCCCTGTTTACATGCTCAGGATGAAACTATTAGCAGATTTAGGGTCAGGAAAGGATTTTCCCTGGGGAAACTAAGAGAGATTTATGAACATCTTTCTACCCTCTGCTGCAGTGCAAGGCACTTCCCCTTTTCTTAGGACCACCTGGAACTTTCTTTAAGGAACTCTCAGCCACTGGCAATGATCTTGATTTCTTCTAACCCTGTTTTCCAGCACAGGAAAGCTGGAGTATTATCAGAGGTTTTCAGTTAGAACAGTGAAAGCACTACGCAAGCTCCCTTCTCAACAAAGGACTTTCACACAAAGTCCATCCAGAAAGCTACCATGAAAACTGTATTTAATGCAAAGCAAAGGGTTACAAATGAAACAGTAACTAAATCAATATTAATTTCTTAGAAATTAGCTAATGTGAAAACTTGGTGGTTGCTTTGAAGACTGTGCTGACAATCACTTCCCCCCGCTGTCCTTGTGGCTCGAGAAGCCAGTTAGCATTATCCCACTGCAGCACTGTCTTGTAGGTAAAGAACCAAGTTCCTAAGTACTGCAGCATATTTCCTAGAGAGAAACCAATGCCTTAAATTACATTCAGATCCAGACACTGCCGAAGCAGATCACAAGGCACAGATTAGTACGGCAGTAAAAAGAGATCTGCTGTACTTCCTTCAGTATTTTTGTTTAAGTAAGTTTAAACAAATATGACCACCACTCCCTTATAATAACGTAAAATAAAACCACTTATGCTGGAGAGGGAAGTCACAAGCCTTTTAGTCAGGTACAAATCAAAAATCTTTCTCTTTACCACCAATGAAGCATTCAAAGACATTAACAGCTTCTTCCAGTATATCATCTGGCTTCTTACTCCACAGCTACTATGGCCGCTCACGTTTCATCCAGAATATGCGTCATTTTCATATTGAAATTTAGTAATCTCTCACTTCCTAAATAACCTAGCTCTGTCATGTATATGCTATGCAAAGAGAACAAAATCTGTACAAAGAACATCTGTGAATGAAAAACACCCAAAAAAAAGCAGTCCCATGTAACCCATAGGGACTTTAGGTATCATATTCTTGTGCTGTCTCTGGAGGTGAACAAGCAGGCCAGTATCTGATGCTTGACAGTGATAACACTCTGATCTACACTCTGATAACACTCTGATAACACTCAAAGATCTATTTGTAGTACGCTCCAAATCATACCTTCTTTTTATTCTTAATCTGCATAAGTTCCTGAGGGCTTGGAAGGATACAAGAAAATCGGGTAGGCTTCCTGGGGATATTCTTCTCAGCTAGAAGGACAAAGCGTCATTAGAGTCAAACCTATCCTCAGAGTAGCACTCAGCCCACTATAGCGTCCCACCATAACTTTCAGTCACGGAGTCTTGCTGCAATGTGCTGCCCTGCAAATGGTAGTCACACTCCTGCTATTCACTCGCTACATTCCTCCCACCAACATTTTCTTCAGCATAACTACATAGTAGCTTCTTGTCCTGGACAATTTCACACATCCACAAGATTTAATTTTCTAGCTATTTTGACTACCTACATTATTGATCCCCTGGAGAGCCCTTGACTACCTTAAAAATACTAAGCACTGGTATAAATTTTACACGCTTTTGCCCCAAAGTGACCGACCAGATCTAACCCCCTCCCAGAAGAAATGCAACAGTTAGTAGGCATATATAGCACACCTATAATAAATAAACATTCACCACATACCTTTTCCTAATTTGAACACACAATAGCTACAGTGGTCTATAGTATAGCAGGACCAGTTGGCAAATGTCAGGACCATTCTCAGCATATACACACACAGAGATCAGGGTACTGCAGAGACTATTACCTGCCTCACTTGCTCCTTCCAATTCCATGCAGCCTTCCTTCATCTGGTCAGCCATAAGGCACCCACTGGTGGGAGGACATGCCCCAGCTATCTCTGAGACTGCAGTGGAAGATTTTGCCTCACTGAGTACTCTCTCATTATCTGTAGAAGTTAAAATAAATAATAAAAATCCCCACACATAAACAAAACAATAAGCCACGGAAAAAGCTAGCAACAGAGAAATAATGAACTGATCACTCTAAGCTGAACATGTGCTTATTCAAAGGAGTTCCCCCCAGTAACTGCGATTCCTCAGTATCCTCAGTATTTTGTCTACGTGATTTCCATCGCATACCCTCCTTCTGTTGTGACCGCCAGTCTTGACATGGTCTTAATATAAAGCTTCAGTTGAGGAGCACATTTTAATATCTGTGCATTTTACAAATAGCATGGTTATTAACATCAGTGTGTAGTTATAAAACATGCAACAGGAAGACTGAAAACATATATTTAAGGAGCTTACTGTGTCAGCTACGAAACTGAGATCTGTAAGTTTAGCACAAGACTAAGCTTAATATCAAAATATCAAAGAAAGGGCTCTTACTATTGCTTGTGTCTTTGGTGCTGTTCATGGTTTCTGGACTGGATTTGATAGCTTCCTTTTCTTGTTGATGTATGTTACTCAGCACTTTGGCCTGACAATGTGCTTCAGTGCTATCTATCACTGTCAGCAATGCTTCCAGAGACAGCAGATGGACAGTATACAGCTGTCCAGAAACTGGGAAGGCATTCTGGGAAATAAAATATAAGCATTAGTCAAGTTTCATGCCTCTCTCACCATAATGGGGGAAGGAAGTTTCCTTCACAGTTTGGGGAAGCCTAAAGCATACAACAGAACACCCTAAACTTTTCACACAAAGCTTTGTAGCATATACTTAACGGTTTATCTGCTCTGACACTAGTAAAACATCATGGTTTTCTTTTGTCTTCTGCTTCCAAAAGAAGACGGCCATCTTAATCTCTACAGATGACTTACACCGAATTCTTAAGTACCACTCCCATTCTTAAGTACCCTTGTTCTGAGTTACTGGCTTCCCCTTCGGCACCCCGCTGCTCCCTCCCGCCCGCTGAGGCCGGCAGCCCCCGTCCGGCGGTTCAGCACCTTGGAGAGCAGCTTGGTGAGCTCCTCGAAGAGGTTGGCGCAGTAGTAGTCACAGTCGTAGTTAATGTAGAGCTCCGTCACGAAACTGGGAATCCTCCACAGCTGGACAATGGCCTCCAAAGCCATCTCCTTCATTTCATAGGGCATCTTTGGGTTTTCCACAGTGATTATTTCCATCAGCTTCTTGATGTACATCTGGCAGAAACACAGGGCAGCTCAGTTTAAGGAAAGAAAAAAGAAAGTGGGACAGTGAATAGCTTTGAGGACTACAGTAATAGATCTAAGTTTCATCTTCCCACATGACACTCCATCTTTAATGATGGCTCATTCTGAAGGAGGTTGTAAAAAGGTTTCAAATAGTTCTACCATTCAGTGCACCTGGATTTACCTTTCTAAAAAAAAAAAAAAAACAAACAAAAAACAACAGTATGAAGGCAGGTAGTGCAGTACACCAGTCTTGAAGAAATTTTATTATCCAACAAGAAAAGGCCTACACAGCGTACCCATAACTCACTGAGTCATTTATACAAAGGTAAACTGATATTTAGACTGCATCTTACTGCCTAGCTATACGCATTTAACTGAAGCCCAATAAACTATAACCAGGCACCCAGTGATACTCAGAAAACTCACCTCCAGCTGGAATTTCAGATGCTCTCTCATGCTCTCAAAGAGAAGAAAGCACACCCTGAGGGAGGTTGCATACAGATTGAGCCGTTCAACACTCAGTAGCTGAACAAGAAAAAATTTAAATAATTACAAAGGCTAGTCATTATGTGCTATAAGTAGCAGTACTGTGGCACTGCAGGTATCACGTGCAACAAACTCGAGATCCACACATTGCCTCCCATAGCAATAGTATTTCAAAAACCAATCCCTTATACAACCTCCTGGTCTCACTTTTTGCTAGTCAGGATGCATATAACTTAATTCCCTTCTGCTTGTGGTAACACTTTTCCTACAACAAATTTGTTCTTTTGCCAAGTCCACAGATCTGGTTAGTGGAGAAGGAACTTGGGAGAAGACCTCCCTCTGAGATGGCCCTTGGGCAATTAATAGCTTGGCACTTCCAAAGGTTCTGCCTACTACTGAGCTGGTAACTTTCATTTGTAATTACCTCAAAACCAATTATGTCAAAACACAGTGTTATCCCACAGTAACAGTTCATTCAAATCACCTTCATTCTTCTTGGCCCTGGTCTGAAGAAAATAGCACACGACAACCTCTCTGGCTTTGCAACAGCACTGTTTCGCTGGTGCAATTCAGAAGCTCTCTGCTGCATCGGAATGAGAGTTATTTGAAGACTGACACCTGCCAAACCTCAGAATACTAAATTCCAATGGACTCCTTGATGCAAATTAGTATCTGACTCCCCAGTGCCATATGCCATGCTAGCATAAGCCAGACTCACTTGAAATAGGTGCCGGCACAACTCCTCCTTCACAAGTCCCAAGAGGGACTGGCAGTTTGCAATGGGTGCTGACTCCAGGGCAACCGTTAGCAGCTGCAGCCCCATGTGGATCATCACCTCAGAGTTGTGGCGGTCATGAGGGTTGGTGAGCGAGATAAGAAAGCGGAACAGTTCTCTAATACATGGTAGCCCATATGGGACCAGTGCTGCTCCTAAAGGAAAAACAGATTAGCACTCTTAACATTGGTTTTGCTTTTTGCAGGTACCTAACAAGTATTACAAATGAAATTGTTATAAACCCGCTGAGGAACAGGAGCTTATCACCTTCTTAGCAGAAAGTGGAAAAGAACAGTGGAAAGGAGAAAGGACTTTAGCAACATTGCCCACCTCTCACCTTCTTTTTGGGAAGACTGAGTAAAACGTACTCCTCGGGGATTTACATAGTCCATGTCATGAACTGAGGCAGAGTCAGAATGTTCCGCTACAGATGTGCACTCCTCTAGGACCTCAGGGATAGACTCAACGGAAGCTGACTGGATCTTCTCCTCCCTCAGACTTTCACTCTTCATTGATAACAGTTATTTGGGAATAAAAGAAGCAAAACAAAAGTTAACATGCGCTAGACAAGCTAAAAGAAAGGCTTATTTGTTCATGGTTCATTCAGAACTATCAAAACTACACAGGTCAGTAATGGAAGACTACAAAATCTACAAAAAAAATCTACAAGAAAAGAGTGCCTCTAGATAATCTGCAACCCTCTCTGCCCTTTCACTTCTATCTAGTTGTTACCTATTTTACATAACTCTAGGTTGCAAGACTAAGGATTTTACTTTGAATATACTCCTATAACCGATCAGTTCTTACTGCCCCTGAGGTTAGAATTTGGCTCATTTTTCAGTTTTAAATGCTACATAATTTCAGCACACTATTTCTATCTATGCCCTCTTAGCCTTTTACCATTCAAAATACCTGCAGCTCCGAAAGGTTCCCCGCAGCTCTAATCCATCCTCTCAACAGTATGACTGTTGCAGGGGAAGTGGAGACAACACAAAGGAAAACTTACTGACAAAGGCCTTGGTTCAGGTTTGTTATATTTCACAGCAACAGCAATGCACATACACAAACACCAACAGCTGAATTTTTACAACCTCAAGTAAAATTTTTCACTAAAGATAATGAGTTCTGCAGATTTCCCTCTAACAGTTTCTCCTTTAATTAAGGTTAATGATATTGGCAGGAGTACAACTAGCTACGTAGGTGCATTGTTGGGCTGCACAGTTATAATTTCTCAGCCAATGGGGATGGTCTCAAGAGAAAACAAAGAATGAATGTTTGTGAATATACAAATCACTTATAAGCAAAGACTGTTTTATTCTGACCCTAAGCCTTGAAATAGAATATATACCCTATGACCGAAAAGAGAGACAGAAAGAGAGTAAGTGTGCTAAATCCACAACTGATTATGCTGGGAGCTGGAACTTCTCTTTATAAGTTATATCCACGTACCTGGAGTTCGGGCTGATTTTGATTTTCAGTGACTTTGGCCTCATTTGAAGGCATTCCTGCATTAAGACCCAAAGAAGCAACTTGGTCCAAGTCTGTCAGATCTTCCTTGGAGGTAGTCTGTGAGGACAGCTCCAAACCACTGTCTGTAGCAGGGCTGACTGCAGATGAAACATTCTCTGAGCTCCCAGAGGAGCTGGGAGGAGCATCTATGAAAGTAACTCCACTTGCTGATGAGAAACAGAAGCCAAAAGATCAGTATTATTCTGTACTTGGAGCGCTACTTCACACTACAAATAACCTCAGATAATTATGCATTAATGTAGAGAACATAGATAAACTAAGCTCTCTTTTGCTAGGTATTAACGAATTAAATAGATGAACAGGAGAGATATTAGCAGTTCTCCAAATTAAAACACAATAGTTGGAATGTAACAAACTCAGCAAATAAGGTAATTCACATAGAAGGGTGCAGAGGGTTTCTATAATTAAGAAGGAATCCAAAAATAGTCCGAATGGTGTACTTCACTCTTTGATACAATAGCACAACTACTTTAAAGACTTGCATCAAGAACTAGTCATTCCTTCAAAGTGAAAATTTTAACCTGACTGGACGGCAAGACCCATTTCTTTAATTCTCCCTAAACAAATGGAATTGCAATAGAATTAAAATGGGTTTGAAATGGAGCAGTGAAGGATTTTTACTATTGTACAATGCTCAAGGAATCTTAAGTTATCCTTTAGAAGAAACCTACATATTTGCACCTCTTGTGGTTCTGAGGAGAACTTAAAAAATGTAAAACAAATACTTAAAAAAGAGAAGATATACTGCAGGGCACAGTAATAAAGGCACAAACCAGACTTACGTTATGAATTTACATGTGACATGCATAGCTTTGCACAGCAGTGTTCTATTGATGACTTGATTTTCAGAAATGTCTTAAGTAAGTAGCAGGACATTACTTTATTTTGAAGAAGTGTAACAGAATACATGATCAATTTTGCAATATTTTCTTCTTCACCTGCTAAGCTAGGATTCTGGCCTAAAAAGCACCATTAATACACTACCTAGCACTACAAGGTCAGAGTTAATTACACGCTTTGTAACACAATTCAACTTTCTCTCTAAAATGTTACAGGAGTTATAACGATGTTTAACAGAATTTAATACCATTTTGAAAACTTAAATATAATGGTGATTTATGTAGACATAAGTTCTCATCTGGATGGATGTTCTGAGTTATGTGCAATTTGATTGCATTTATTATTTCCTTACTTTTCACCAATCATGCTGTTGGGTAGAAACACACTTGGGATCATTCACACCACACTGTGGCAGAATAAGTGTCAGAACCAGGTATTTTACACAGCTATTGTTTCTCCACTTTCCCATCTGCTTCCTTTCACTGTTAATGTTTATGTCTGAGCCGTCAAAACACAGAGTGCACAAGAGACAGAGTACTTTGCAGCCAGAGGGATTCATTTATCCAGAGAAGAGGTTAAAAACAGTTACAACTATTTAGTCTACTCCTATACAAAAATAGGATGTGGAAGTCCCCAAACATTACATCCTTGAGCTCGCAGCACTAGTCACATACTGTATCACTTCTACAGGCTGAACGTAGAAAAGGATTCACGTGTATACCCACTAGTTTCCTGTGCACAACCCCCTTTCAGGTATCTTTGCTGTTCCTTCTACTTTTTCCCTACATAACTCTTCATGCCTTTTTACTGTATCAAGGCCTCTATTCTTCCCATAACAGTCGTAAGCGCATCCCCTATTTCCCTGTCCCTTAATGAGCGTAGCCTTTTACTCAAATTTCATGGACTGTGAATGCACGTTTTCAGTCTTTACATCTATAGCGAGAGATCTGTTCATTCACCCATCCTTGATACCTAGGTTTCTGCACATCCCTCAGTTCTACCTGTATATTTTACCCCAGTCATGCTTTGCTCTTCCCTCATTACCACCATACCCTTTGGTACATCCTTCAGGAACACAGGAAAGAATGTGTCACTTAAGTCAGCAATCTCCTGTTGCAGGAAACTTTCTCCCCAGCTCCATTCCCCTTAGCTCTCCTCTTGCCAGTGCTCTTGCTCTCAATCTCTTCCACATACCTCAGGCACCCTCCAACTCCTCCACACCACGTGACTGCCCATAACCTCAGCCACCTCTCCAGGTCCCCATTCCCTTTTGTACAGACTACCCCTGTAAGGCATACTGAAGGCAGAGGAATGCTGTCAAGTTAGCCACAGGACCATGCTTTCCTCCATCAATATGTATTCCACCTCCTTCAAACTCTTTCTCCAGAACCTGAAAAGCTATGATATATTTTATTGCTATAGTCACTGAGAACTAATATTAAAAAAATCTAATGCAAAACAACATGTTAAGAGAAATGAAGTGAAGACAGATTCCAAAAAAGCTCTAGAACGGATGTTGTCTGGTCTCTGGAAACAGATTTCAACTTACCTGTGGTGTTACTAGTATTGGCTGCTGGTTGCTCTGTCCCAGGAGAGACCTTAGTTACATGGCGAGGTGGCCTTGGTGATCTCTTCTGCTTTTTCCATTTTGATGACTCGCTCATTCCTCCAGCTCTCATTTTCAACTGAAAACCAATAATCATTAAGAATATCAGTATATCAAAAACACGTAGCACAATTGATTACACAAGCCAACCCACAAAGGCTGTCTTAAAACCCTCAAAGTCAGGCAACAGCATTTAAATCTATCACACAAATCGATCAGCACCTCAAAATCATGCAAACCAGCCCCTGACACCCCACTACCCACATATTAGCCAACACTCCATGCCTGAATCAAGGGACAATTTACTGCTGTTGCTCTCTATATGATATATAGCAGAGTATATACTTAATACTAAACATGTCAATTACCACAGCGCTCCCTCTTCCCTATCAATACCTTCTAGCTTTCCATTAGGATAAAGAATTCTCTTAGACCTACAGGCACACCTAAAATCTTTTCGCTTTTGCCAATGTTTCCAGACTTCTAAAAGGCATCAATTAAAATATACAAGCAAGTACTAGTTAGGCTTGACGTTCAATTAAAATTTCACCATCTATACACAAAGGCTGAGAATGAAGCCTGAGCACACAGTCCCACGCTGCAGTTTGCAGCTCTGTCACTCATCTCTTGCCTCATTTCACTCTTCATCTTCTTAAAAATGCCATGATCACTTTCCTCTAGGCATCTTTCACCATTAACAAGTGTTTCTCTAACACTTCACTCACTCCTGGTGCACGACACATTGCAAATACCACCCTAGTGGTTTAGAAACAAAATATCTCCTGCTTTCACCTGCCTTCTGTCATTATTCCTCTTCAAATCTAAATCTAACCTAACTCTTGACATCCTTCTTGACCAGGTTCCTACTTCTAGTTCTTATACAGATCTTTTATCGGGCAAACAAGAACCACAGCCGGAGCAATGCAGGCTGTGTGGCACTTGCTGCAGTGTGCTGTTATTGCAGGCATGCACAGACACTCCAGAACTTCCTAAAAACAATACGATATTTGGTCACATGAACAATGGCAGGCCTGAAAACAGGTTCCTTCTACAATAAGTTCATCTAAGTACAGGGTTGCACTTACTCTTGGCTTTGGTAGCTGCAGTCAGCTTTTCTGATGCTGCCAGACCTCTTCAATTTGGGGTGAAAATTTAACCAGTGTGCAGGAACCTTGCATGTAGTGGAAACTGTTCAGCGAGTCTCAGTACCAGTCCCTACCTGGTAATCGTCTTTGTAAATTTATCACAGTTAAGTTACATTTTAGGCTATAATATTCTTTATTTCACATATCCCTAGCATCAAATTTAAATTCTCTAGAAGACAGTGATATTCTTTAGTCTCTTCCTTTTTTCGCAACTTGCCTCCTTCCAGCTAATACTCTTCTTAAATGCCAATAAACCTTCAGGTTCCGCTACTGTTTCTTCCATCTCTCCCTTTTCCAGCTAGAATTCTAACTCACTGTACACAGCCTGTAATTTTTCTCATTTAAATAAAGCTTGTGAAAATGTTATGTCCCAGTGCAGTAAACCATTTGTGTAACTTTTCTTTGCACCACAAACTCTATTTGTTTGACAACTAATCCTCAAGTTTTAGCCATGCTACAGTTTCCTTGAGCTTGTTAATTAACAGCAGATTCAGAACTATTTTGTTCCTTGTTATTTCCTCCAGATTTTGCAGCAAGAATCTCCTAAATCACAGCTTCTGAAAAACGCTTACATGACAAGTGTGCAGCTAAAAATAAAATTTTGTACATTTCAAAATGTTTTAATATGCTTATGGATCACAATCCTTTCATGTAAAAATTGGCAGCTCTCTTATCTTTCCTATTCAGTACTTCATAGGGCTATATAAAATACGTGTTATCTTTCATTCTTGCCAATTCCTAATGTTTCACCTGTAATAGTTTCCTTTTCCATTTAAAAATCTCTGAGCCTTAAACATTACCAATAGTTTTATTCATTAAAGGCTTAGGCTGCTAATCTAATTAGACCAGGTAGTTTTTTTTTACCTACCAACTATTCTAGAAATAGGCATATTTATTTTTTCTCCCTTTTCAGTAACTTTTGAAATAAAATCTGAAGACTTATGGTTCATTGTACCAAACAACTTCAAGCAGGACGGAAACCTGGAAGCATCACGTGTTAAACCCAAGAAAGTTTGTTTCACATAATTCCAAAATAAGACTTTGCTTCTAGTCACTATATCCTGTTGCAATGATTTGCCAGGTAAAAGAGTTACCTGCTAATAAAAATTGGGGGGGGGGGGGGAGGGGGGGAAGGGCAGGGACAGAACTGAATCAGCAAAATAGAGCCAAGATACTGCTATGAGCTAATCATGTTGGTCCCACTCCTTTTACCCCCAGCCATGCTCCTGAGAAACAGGTAACTTTTGAACCATCCTATCAGAAGTTTCAAGCTGACAATTTAATTACTACTTCTGATGTCCCCTTTCCAACAACACCAAATACCATCTCGGTTCAACACTAGCATTCAGACAAGAATACAAGTTGGCTTGGGGTTTTTTTTGGGGTGGTTGGGTTTTTTTGGGGGGTGGGGCAGGGGGGAAGGTTTAGGGTTTTTTTGACAATTTAACAGACAGGTGAGTTTACCCAGTAGGTCTTTTCCATCTCATACCATCCAGTATTCCACATGCTACACCAACAGGTATTCTTCTACCAGAATTACCCAGGACTACCTCCCATATCATGCCCCCCCTTTTTTTCTTTTGCTGTCTCCTATAAATAAGAAATAGCAAATTACAATGACAATTGCATAACTTAAAAAAATGCAGAAGCAATCAGAAATACTTAATAGAAATGTTTCACCACGGTCAAGGAGCTATATGTTTTTTTAACAAACTCTTGAGTTTGAGAATTCTAAAACAATACATGTATCGAAGGACAGCAAAGTAACATTTTTCATTCTGTATTTTGTATTGAATTAAAAGGTAATAATCCCATGAAATTTGTACAGTTTATCTTTGACTAAAGGAACTATTTCTAATGCCTGTTTTTACCTTCAATACCAAGGCATTTCCTGATTTCACTGGAAAGCTTGGTTGCACGTTAACAGGCTGAGATTTTAAATCTAAGGTTGCTTTCTTGACTAAATGCTGCAGGTAGATGGCATTTAATAGATCGTTAAAATATCCTGAATTTTAAACACCATCTAAAACTCTCCTTCCCTATCCAATGCCCAGTGATATTATAATTGCATTACTTTTCTATTTATCAATGGCCTTCAGATTAGATTAAGCTCGTATTCCAAAATAAAAACACCTAAGTTAGCATTTAAAAAATGATTCTTTAGAAATCAGAGTAGAGGGAGCTCAAAGTTACTGTTTGTTCATCTTGGAATTCAGTACAGATTCCACTACATTTATCTGAGTTACCTTTGCATAAAGAAACATGTACACGAAACTGTAGAAGAAAAAAAATAAATTACAAGACTCCAAATGCTTCCTTTGATAGATGAGGTTTTAACAATAAAACTACAGCTAAGGTCTAGAAAGGTGAAGAAAACTGTAATACTACAGGATTCTTTTTAAAGGGTCCGTGAGATCTCATTTCTCTACAAGCCACCTTACCTGCACTCGTTTGTTTTTCCATAAGATACTGTAAGCCTCAAGAGAAAAGGGCAGGGGCCAATGATTAGTGACTAAAGTGATTATACTATAACATGAACTCATTCTAGATGCAGCATGGAACTGGTCAGCACACCAAGTAGCGTTCAAGACACAAAAGCATGCAGAGAGAACGCAGTCCACGATCCGAGTCTTGGAGACACCGATGCAGTCCAGTCATCTCACTTACCTACCTGCCTGTACTGCAACAACGAATTAAGTTTATCTGGTGAAAAATATTTATACATCTTAGGCAACTATGAAAATAATCCACCCCCAAAATCTGTGAAAACTCAGATTTAAGTTCCTCCTGACTCCCACCACAGAGCCCAACGTTTAGCTACAAAATTTTCTATTGCAAAGGGAAACATTTCTCAGTCTTTTCTTCTTTGTAACTCTACATAAATCTGCGAGTCTCCAGCCACTGCATTTCCAATCTATCCTGACCACAGAGAGACAAAGGACAAAAGAACGGCATATACACCTCTAAATGATCTGTTCAGCTCCTTTTGGACCAAATAGCATTAATGGCAGACAAGAACTAAAGTTACATTAAGTTTATGAACCAACATGGAAAACTGAGAAGGGTCCCATTTAAGCTAGTTCCTCAGGGTTTCTATGATCGGTCCAGAAACAAGAATCTGCAGGCCTACAATATTTCTTCAGAAGCATTTTCTAGGGGAACTAGCAGGGACTAACACATTTCATAATTCAGTTCAGCCCCACTCATCCCCCATTACCAAATACTGTGCTGGAAACCATATTTAATTTCAGTAGAAACATGACTACAGTTGTTGAAAATGTACAGTAGTCTCCTACAAAAAAGCCTGAGAGAGCACTGAACTCTGTGGCCCTGTACCAAAGCTCAGAGATTCACCTTGAGTAAAACTGTTTAAGGCACGCTGGGTCAAGATTCCTTAAGTATGCTGCTACATCTATAATCAAGATTAACAGCTAAGACACACAATGCTTGAGCCTTCAGAGGGCAATCTGCACTTTTTCTTTTCTTCAGTTTTTCACTGTCATAGAGGACTCAAATCTTGCCCATGCCCTCCCACTCCCTTCCTTTAGAGGATGCCATGATGGTGTCTTAGGTGACACCCACCAAGACACTGAATGCTGCAGTAAAACGAGGGTCTCTCCCTCCCAAGCCTGCCCCAGCTGCAGCCACAACACTGCAAAGCAATCGCTGCATGCATTGTCCCCAAAAGCCATGCTGTGTCAAATGAGTGGAGGGAGATTTGCTGCACACAACATAACTATCTCTCAGGTGGTGTTTACAAGAGAAGGAAGAGGGGAGTAAGGTAAAGAAGGGAGAAGGGAGAGAGAGACCTTCAGGTTCTTAAAGAGCAATACCCTCTCTAATTGGTTCAGGGCTTTGGGCTGTTCCCCACTACTTAGCTCCAGTTTGTTGAGGAGACATGGAGAGATCTGTGAAAGATAGGCAAATGCACGGTTTAAACAAAGCAAAATAAACCCAAAGAGAAGAATAACTTGGCAGAGTGCAAGGCTGCAGGGCAGATTCCTGGCATGCACAGCAAAGAGACAGTACAAGGTAACTGCACAGATCAGACACAAGACAGAGCATCACTTAACCGAGCTGGGAGCAGCCATCACTTGATAAGGGTAGCCTTCCCAAATTCAAATTCACCTTCACTTTACACCTTCTGTACACAGACCATGACAATTTCTGATACCTGCAGTACATTAGCCTGATCTCTTTTAGCTTTCCTTAGGCCAGCCTGCCATCATCACAAATCTTGCCACTTTTCTCCCACAGCAAGGGAAACAAGCAGTCATTAGGTTACTACACAAGAAGCAAAGCCCCAAGCTAGTTTCAGATTCCTACAAGTAAGCATTCAGTCTCTCAAAACACTGCTATACTGGCTCTGAAATGTACATTTACCCAATATTGCCACTTTCCTCAACTCATTAAAAATAAAAATGGAGTGAAAGTTCTTCTTCCCATCCTGTTGCTCTCAACAGTAGAATCCTGTATCTTTACTCACATTCTTTATATAGAGTATAAATGTATACAAGTATATATGGAGTTCCTTAAGTGATCCTCCCTCCACCAAAGAAATTATTACATCAATAATCACATAAGGTCACATTTATGGTATTTGCCATACTGAATCCAGCTGCTAAAAACCTCGCTGTATAGAGGAAGGCGGTGGTTTTGAACAAACCCGGACCTTCCACCTTCAGAAAATTGTGCGTTTAGGGAAAGAAAAAAAAAAAAACAGTCTACTTTGATTTGACTGCTAATAGAGACAGTACTGCCCCTGTGAACTAAGGTTTTTTGCTACAGAATGCTGCCCCTTCTAGAAACCAGCAAAGCTTTTTCTACAATAGTCCAATTTCATAATGCTTTCATGCTGTTTCACCAGCCTCAAAAAGCTTCCTTTGCACACAGAACAGGACAAATACATCCCGAGAGCTCAGTATTAGACCTGCAGTGAATGAAGAAATAGGAGAAAGAAGCTGGAGAGAGAGCAGAAGACAGCAAATGATCAGAAGACATCACCATCAGGTCCCATAACTTGCTGGGGTTTTCTAGCCCACAGCAGTTGATGGCTGTTCCCAGGATCCAGACTGTCTCACTTTGGCAGCGCTATCATTAACAAGATTCACTACCAGACTATGTGGGCTTAATCCCACAGAATTAATGAATCTATGCCCATTTATGCGGTTGAACGTGCTCTTTCAGTGAACTAGGGACTTGCAGGGATGAAGAAACACAAGTGTGAAAAACAATACAGAGACGAGCACAAGCCTGAGGAGCAGAACAGCCAACACAGTGCTGAGTCTTACTTTCTTCATGTTCATTCCCATGTAGCTTTTAGGCTCTTCTTTAAACTGAGGCAACCTGAAAGACAAAGAACAAGCCAAAATACATAAGCTTTCTCAGGTTATTGAGAGGAAAAAATAAACTGGTCTTTTCGGTCATGCTGCAGATACTAGAAAACCCAAATTAGGTTTCCTCCACAAAAAGAAACGCTCTTGGTTTCTTTTCCTGCCAAAATCTGCCGAGGGGAAAAAACCAAATATAGATGAGAGGTGCTCTGCATGCTATTACTGCTAATGGCAGTTTTGCTATATTGATTTTCATTGTTAATGGTAATGTAAGTACAGCTTCTTTTCCTTCGGTGTATGTTTTCAGCAGTGGACTAATTAGATTGGTTCAAAACAGGTTTCTCTGATGCTGCTAAAAACAGCTGCTAAGTCAGACTGTCATCCACACCAGGACTCTTGCAGCGTACACGTTATTACTAGTTATGGCAACTCTTTTCATTAACTTTGTAGAAACCCCAGTAGCTACCCTCTATTCTGCATCATACAAACACAATTGTGGTGCATGGTGGATCTCAGTTTAAGCTGAATGCTTTGAGGTAAGCAGTTCCTGTCTCAGACGTACAGGAGGTAGACTGCTCTCACCTGTGCTACCAAATGACAAATGCATACAGCTCTCCAACTCCACACCCCCTGGTCTCCCTTCTGTTCCTTTACTACAGTTCTGTCTTTGCTTGCTGAAGGAATAAAAGTTTTGCAGGACAGCTTTGGCTCTTTCTTTTTCTGAAAAGCAAGATGGCCAAACCACCCCTGCAGTTGCTGTCTTTGCCTTACTTCTCTATCCCAATGTCCACAGGCACAGATGGTGGCACTGTCTTCAAGCCTTATCAAGAAGGACAGAGAAGAGGATACACAATAAGTAATTAATAAGCGCTAAGTAACATCCACATATGCATTTGGAGAAAAAGTAATGCAGTCTCTCCTCTTTAGAGAGATTGATATTGACTCTGCCCCACATTCATCCAGTGGGGATGACACAGGGTGCCCAGAGCAAAAAAAAAAAAAAAAAAACCACCTGAGAACCCACTGGAAGTGAGTGTGACAAGCTGTAAGTTTTACTACAATCCTTTCCTACTAAAAGTATTTTTATATCTGCACATTTCCTTTTTACAATACCCAGAGAAAGTCCATGATTACTTCACTATCTGGAGAAACAGTTTTGAAGTTAAATAACTAACTTGATTTTAAAAGAAGTAATCTTAATTACTTGAAGGGTGCTGAAAAGGGCAGAACATTTGTCCAAGACATATGATCTCAAGAGTTTAAAATTCTCTTTGATATGTGAGGTCAAAGCTCTCAGCTTGAAATCAACATGTGACTATTCCAACACCATTTCTATTCTCTCTCCTGAAGAGAGCTATATGTTTTAGAGCCTTTTTCTGAGTAAAGTTTGCATTCTCTGTCTTCAAACTTGTTCCCTATCCTAAAGCTCTTCATTACTTGGCTGTCTATCTCTCCTCAAAGGACACCTTAAACCAGGCATCTTTCCCTGTCTCTGTCTCCCTGGAGTCTGACAGGGTCAGCCCAAGAGAAAAGTGCCAAATCCTTCATCCCCTTCCACCTCTAAATAATGACCATTTTGGATGATTTTTCTGAGGGCCCTTAAGTGGAAGTGTGGAATCTTTCTGTCCTTAGAGGGCCATCTTGGCAATGCTGAGGCAAACACAAGCAGGTTTACCTTGTGAAGAGCAGCTGCACCATGTCGACCAGAGTGTGCTCTGCAGATTTTCTCAATAACTCTGCGAAGACAAAAACAAATAACACAGGTGTCATTACTCAGTGTGATATTATCAAGAGGCTTCTTCAAGCAGACTCCCCTCCGAGCCTTGTTTACAGAGATTACGGCAAATTTATTAAAACCAGCTCCAACACCGCATTGCTGCAAATGGGCACATACTCACAAGGTGGCGCCACAAAGCTGGGGAAAAAGAGCAGTCAAAAGTTGTACAGTGAACTCCTAACAAATTTTCCATGAAGTTGTAGAAAGACACAATAATATACAGCTCAGGAGCTTTCCACAGCTACATGTTCTACAACAGAACTAGTTAATGCTGAGGAAACCCACTCATTTCTGAACTGCAGAAGTACGAACAAACCTACCGCTGAGTCTCATTTCAAAGCATATGCGGAAGCAGGACTGCATGATCTCACACACAGATTCATTGGTGAGGTGGGCTCCCACTGGAGTGAGCAGCAAGGTCCTCAAAACCTGCAAAGAACAGCACACGCATGACACCTGCATGCATTTCTGAGAGATAGATGGCTTCCTCATGAAGGACTGCCACGAGCAGAAAATGTACAGGTTTTCCAGGAGTCATTTCAAACTGAATGCTGTGCTGAAGAAACAGACAGATTAGGAGACAAGAATGATCTCCCGACCCACTTCTGAAAGAGGCCTGATATGCTGCATGCTACCCAATATTTAAATTTAGTAACTAGCTATCTGCTCAAAAGTACATAGACCAAAGAGGTATATAGTTCATAGGTTTGTCTCTACAAAGAATTTTTCTCAAAAATAAGTTAGAGAGCTCCATATGCTTAATTTACCCCTCACTGACACAGACCATGCACAAGGTAGGATTATCAACACTACCACATTATCAAGCCCTTAATTTAAAAATCATTTCATTTAAGCTTTTAATTATTTTCATTTGGAAAAGCTTTTACCATAGGTATATGAGCCATCTGTTTAAAAATAAAGTCTGTCACTAAGCTCCTACAGAGTCAAAACACTGCTCCCTCCTCTTCATCTCCATGTAACAGGATATGTTCCACAACGGGCAGCAACCATTATGGTAATTACCATTTCTCTCCACTTACCTGCAGGATTTTCATCAAGACAACCTCATCGCTCGCATGATCCGTGCCCACAAATCGGGCGTGAGTGACAGCATCTGCCATGTTCTCCATCCCCTCCGCTGTGCCCTCATGGCTGGGATCTGAGTAACAGAAGAAAAATACATGACAGGGAAAGGCCACCTACAGCCTACCACCTCTGTGGGGAGACATCTACACAGGGATCTTTGTTGCCATCTGCTTCCTTAGTTTGTGTGACTCCGAGCGTGTTGACCCCACAAGAGCAAAACTCACCTCCCCGTAACAGCAAGAGTTTTAAACTGGGAGCTTTCAGAAATGCTTTATCAAGAGTCTATTTACATTTGCGAAAAGATGTAGCCTAACAAAAAAATTCAGTTGTTACAGGCTCCATGTTTTTTTAGATGTTAATTTGTAGGGCTATATCCTGTTCCCTACAATACAGCACAATCAGCGGTTAAATGCATCCAGCTCCTCCTTGGGAACGAAGAGAAAAAGCTCTTAAACATAGAGAACCTCAAATTTACTCCCATGAGGAGAAAATGCCAAACAGGTTCCACTAGATTGAGAAGGAAAAGTTGTCTCTTGTTCTACATCCCTCCCAAGGAATAGGAGCTGGGGAAGGAATGGCCCAGTAGCTTTCCCCAGAGACAACAGCAGACAGACACGATCACAGTTTAGATATCGGACGTGCAGGCCTCCCGCTTCAATCATTCATCGAGGCTCCTTCTCTCTGTTTCAGTCTTCTGTAGCTACAAACAATGGTGCAGTTGAGAGAATGTTTAGGATGAGATTGTTGCTAGTAACTGTATCTTGTGCCACATTACATTGGCTTCAGAAAAGCTGCCTCTGGCTTTGATTTCATTCTTACTTAAACAATACAGCACTGGGCAAGAATCTTGTTACCTTCCTACCTAAACAGTCATTAGGAAAGAAAGGAGACAACCTAAACACTAGTTAATACCTCATTAATTGGCAATGGGGCCTCTTGAACTCCAGCAAGAATGAAGCTGACAGAGGAACCAAGAAAGACCTTGTATACTTTGCAGAGAAGCTCTGCAGACTCCCTCTTCAACTCCAGTTGCGTTCACACCTAGGAGGGGCTAAGCCCTAGGCATTAAAGCTGCCCTTGTTGCGGCCCAAAGACAGCAGCCTCCACCACACTGAGGATTCTGAGGGGCTGTAGGATAAGAAACTTCTTACAGTTGCACAAAACTAAAATAGCATCAGTGTACTTCAGAATCCTATAAATCTGCATAGGAAGAGCACTTCTCCTTCGCCATCTCTTACACATCCCTATTAAGAGCAGAGCTTGCCTGCTTTTGACACAGCTGTCACACACACACAAAATAATCTTGCATAGTTGAGAGTGACATCCTCTCCTGGTTTGCTAGTCAAACCTCATTGAGCTAGCAAGGAGTCTGTTCTAAGACCAATCAGTCATTTTTTAGCTGCTGCAGCAGCACTCAACTAGATACCAAACTCTGATACTGGGAAGTATTAGGTAAGAGGCCTGGCTGTCAAAGGCAGTTCTCTCTGTACCTCCTATAATGCCTTATAATCCGGTTAGAAGATACTCCTCTTCTACTGGGGGCAATCAAATCAGCCTTATGTTGGTGCCCTGTGCACTCTTATTCAAAAGAATAGTCTAAACTACCAATGGTAATCACGCTAAATTGCCTCAACTAAACTAGGTAAAGATCAGTGGTGTTACAATGCCAGCACCTACGTTAGCATTACTGTTAACCAACTTCAACAACTACAGTGGCAAGCAGCTAAGTGGGCATTGAGAGGAAAAAGCCACTCGCTACAGAAAAGGCTCCCACAGGCAGAACACACCAGTAGATGTGAGTTGCTGTAGGCTTAGGATACATTTAGTCGTAGTTATGGATAGTCTGCATGAAAAGGAAATGCAAGTTGTGCATATGCTTCTTTAACAGATCTATGACTACTGCTTTCCTGTTGTAGCCCCTACCTTCAACGCTAATAAACACACCTCTCTTCCAACACACATCACGCCTGACTACTTCAGTCCTGGCTCCCTGGAACAGCTCTACAAATTCATGTCAATTTATAGAGCCTCTTGAGTTCAATTAAAAGCACATATACTTCTACTTTGCAGAAAAAGACACAGAAAAGATCAACCCGCTTCTTTGTTCCCTTGTGAGAAAACAATACATAAAAGATATGCCAATGCCTGCTCAGAATCACGAACAAAAATAAGTTAGTGTGAAGCAAAATATCAGTCTGAAAATTGCCACCTACAATGCAAAGACCCCATCTGGACTTACACATTTCATATGGGGTGTACTCTTGCAACAGGCAGGCAAAAGAACAAGCAGAAAGCAGAAAATCCAGTCAGGGAAATCCAGGAAAGCCAGAAGCCTGCTCAGTAACACCTTTAATGGAACTAAAATAAATCACCAAGGAGACAGAGAAGGTAGAGCGAAGAACAAGGTTTAAACTCCCCAAACAGCAAGTCCTCTTGCTGGAAGCTGAGCAACAGCTATTCACTTACAGATACATAGTTTTCAGGAACACCAGGGAAAGTTAACTTCAGAAATGGAACCAGAAACTGCTGCGGACAAGCTGTGATAATAAAAAGAACGCTTACCTTTTCTGAGGAAAATACAACAAATACAATTCTGAAATTCAGCTACTAGCCTTCCTGTAGTTAAGGCCTGAGCTCATCAAAAGGCTACCTAGTGCAAAACTGCTGAGTAAGGAAATAACTAATCTGAGGGATAAAAATTAATTGGAGTTTAGTATTGTCGCTCAGTTTTCTTGTACTTTAAAAATTACTATGTAATTTATCGACTATGAGTCTTGAAACAGTAGTACTTATTTCAGAGCACAGGATAATCTCTGTAAGGCTAACTATTCCTACCAAAACACGCATGGTGGATATCAAGTCATTTTATCTAACTGAGCTGTGATTGCAGGCTAAACCATTAGTGAACTGCTGCATCCAGCAATCTCAGAACAGATCTTTGCAATTCAGACTACTAGACATCAGAAGTCTCAAAGGCTACTCAGGAATCATTCTTTTCTAACAGGTTTTAAAACATACCCCTCAGCAATACTGGCTTGAAAAGTAGACAGACATTCTGTCACAGGTCATCAGTGGTTAAGAAAAACAGTGAGACGGCACAAGGACTAGCAATGAAATGCTTTGGAAATAGGAAAATAAAGCAGTCTTTAACAATGATAATTATCAGAAGAGTTTGGGCCTTTCACCACTCGCTGTTTTTTTGACCCAGTATGTACAGCAAAAGCCATCCACTCACAGAACAGACGCAGCTAGTGACACTTTTGAAAAAACTGCTGGTTTCACCTGTCAATTATGCAGCCCCAAAATGCACCACAAACATCAGCTGCACTGAAATTTCCCCACTGTGGTTATGCTGGAGTCTGTCCTTCCTTGTTCTGTACAGTTCGAAACAGGTTCGTATATTAAGGACAGTTTTAAGCTTTTCCTATCTTTAGGCAAAAAGTCTTTAGACTACCTTTAGTCTTACATTACAAAGAGAAATGTAAGACCAAAAAGCTTAAATTTAACAACACAAGCCTAGCCAGATGTTCAGTCAGCTCCACTAATCCCAGCCTCACTGGTATCTGGAGCAGCACAAAGGACAAGGCCGCTGTGAATGTCACCTGAGGCAGCAACGGAGGCCTTAGATTACAGGTTCTGCTCCGCAACAAAAGCCACGCAGAGGGTCTTCTCCACTGTCAACTACAAAGACACATCCCCACCAACAGTTACAAGGACGCGCCCCGGCTGGAGCGACCTAATTAATATTCTAAACAACAAGTAGCCAAAGAAAGGCTACAAATTCTAAACTAATTTTTCCTGTTTCTGCCTCGAATGAAGCGTTTGTAGCCAACTGCCTGTGCAGACATTGCCTGGATACGTGATACCAGCGTCATGTTCTGATCCCACCCAGGCCTTAAAAGCACAGAAGGAAGGATGTTGAAACTAACGTATTTTGCTTAGTCCTTCAGAGGGACGTGTTTTACAGGCTTATTTATTAAGATTTCTTTATTGTCCTACGAAGTGACATTATATTGCATCATTTTCCTTATTTTCTGCCACTTAATTACACCCAACACTGCCCACTAATTGATGTCTTAACATGCTAAATTTCCATCAAACTCTTAAAAAAAACCCATTTCCTGCATGTCCCCATTTTTGCTCATTTTAATGTTGGGTCTTTCCCACAAAAGTGGTCTACATCTACACAGATCTTCAAGTACTTTCTTTCTCTATCTTCGCTCATGCTAACTCCAAAGAACAAAATATTTAAGACAACAGGGCCAGAAATTCAACCCCGTTCACTTACAACGTAAAGGAGGAAAAGAACTGAGAAATCTGAACCTGGGGGGATGGAAATTACGTAAAATAATTTTCTCCAAGTCAGATTACATATAAACAGACATAGATAACAGGTTTTGCAATTCACGCAGGTATGATCAGAAAGCACTAATAGAATTTACACAGAAAAATCAAGCACCACTAACAACAGGATGACACAGTGAAGGCAGACAGAAAGCCGGCTAATAAGTTACTACAAGCCAGCTGAGCCATGGGAACTGACCACATGCGCATCATTAGTCTTTCACAAATATAAAGGAGAATGCGCACATTTGAAAGTCTGGGCAGCAGCTAAACTGTCTCTGCCATGACAACTGTGACACGTGAAGAGTACTGGCACACCACTGGACAGGGTCTGGGACTGGGCAAAAAACCATACTCACTCTAGAGCAGAAATATTAGTTCACCAAACTAAATAAATTCTACTGTGTTGATGTTTATTACAACATTGTAATCCGAGCTGGTATTCTCCCCTCCCTGGCCCTTTTGCTTGGATTGCATTGAAAAGCAGTTGGTGACCACCACAGTCCAGCAGCGGGCCATAGGCACACGCAGCAGGCAGGGCAGACCGGAAGCTTTGGCTCCATTTCCAGCCATTGCTGTAGCGCCATGAAAGACCAGCAAGTAGGATATTAAGAAACTGCAGATGTCTATTTCCCCAGCATTAATGACAATTTTCTTATTTCCCCAATCTTCTCATTACGACTGTAAGCAAATATCCTGGCCAAAGACATGGCTGAAGGAAATGCATTTGGCTGGCATTTTGGTAAATCCCAGGAAGCCACATAACATACCTATTAGTGCATATGAGAGGAACTTATTCACAGAGGTGAGGGCCAATCCAGTTATGGGGCCTGTAGTGTCTTCAGAACGGATTACTTCCAGGAAAGGCCGAAGAAAGACGTTGGGTTCAATTTCAGACAGCTCTGTTAAAATAAAAATAATTTCAAAGAGACATTAGATTAGACTTGATCCATTATGATTCACTTTCTCTTTAAGAATCTACAGTAAACTCAGTCTCAGAGGAAAGAGGCCTGCAATACCTTAGTTTCAGAAGGGTGGTGGGAAGGTCAGGGTTGATTTTAAATGTGTGTGTGTATATACATACATATATACATACACACACATATATGTACATATTTTTAAAAGAAATAATTTTTAAAGTTCACTTTCTTGAGATCTTCAGAATAGCCTTTTGGAGACTTCCAGAACAAATCTTATTGCAAGAACAATGTAAATGCCACAGAGCCACTACTGCCTAAATTTATGCTTTAATTAATTGGCAGATATGGCTGCATTTTCCTAGTAGTCCTGGAATTGTGTGATCGCATGAACTACAGAGACCCTGTCCCACCTTTTGCCACTTCTGTAACATCCTACTACATGTACAGCCTCATACTAATCACATGCACAGTACAAATCTACAACCAGGTTAGTTGGATCTCTCGGAGCTCTTTGCCTGACTACAAGTTGCTTTTCTGCAACACTAGAAGTTTGCTTGGCAAAGACAGGAAAAACCCACAAGATAAACCAATTTAAGAACTCTTCTGTTTTGTTCTCAGAATATCTGCATAAGCCTCTCAAGCAAAGCAGAAAAAACGGAACTCTTCTCTACTTGCTGCTTCGGCCAGCAAGTATCCTCTCTGAAGTTGCAATACAAGAAGGCAGATGCACTGAGCTGTTGAGCTGGAGGAAGAACAACTAATGAGCTTCCTAAACTTTTCAAGATGATCAAAGGAAGCTTTAGGAATGAAAAAGAAATACAGAAAAGAATAGCCAGAACTATGGAAAGTGGCCCCCACCCATCCCACCCCCCAAAAGAACCACCAAAACCCAAACCAAACAAAAACCCCAAAAAATCCAAAAAAACAATTAAAGGAATCAAGATAAGAGGAACCCTGAGGAGGATTTAGGATAAAAAGCATTAAAAAGCAGGTGAAGGCTATCACAGTACAGACAGGACCACAATACAGCCAGTACACTGGAAAAGAAGAGTATATTAAAAGTAACTCAGATAAATCCTGAGACCAGAAATATTTAAGTACAAACACTTGGCTCAACTTGCTGAAACCTCTATTTTATTCCTAATAAAAGTTAACAGGTCTAATGGCTAATAGTGTCACAGGAACACTGGCATTTATATTCTTGATGATCCAATATTGCACTTATCTGTTATATGAACTTCTTTGAGGCAGGTGAGAAAAAAGCCTGTAATTCCTGAATCCTTAGACAAGTTGCCATTTTTCTGTCTACCAACATGACCCAATTATTTTACTTTAAAAAAAAACAAATTCCAAACCCTCCAGATTCTAAGATAAGTAAAATTCCATTCTATCATAGTTCCTGTTGAAAAGCCTTAAGTATCAAAGTAAAAATCCCATCAGATATCAGAAAGCATGTTAACATAACCGTGACAAATTATGGTGAGGAAGTAAAGGAGGAAGAATAATGCAGGGTTTTTTTGTTTTTAATATTTAAGACCACAGAGAACAACATCGAAGTCTAATGGTTTTGCTGTTAACTAAAGCAAAACTGCAATTAAAAAAGGAACTTTGGGAATCATTATGCAGTCTCTTCCCTTTCAGTCACCAGTTCAAATCAGGCCAACACCACTAACTTGCAAGAGGTTAAAAGGAACGTGATGATTCAATCTTTTTGGCTTAAGAACAACTCCCCCAACTTGTCAGATAATATCCTGGTGTTACATTACAATTGTGTCACCTCAATAGCTCATAGAAATGCAGAGGATCATAAGACATGCTTTCATCAATGTTTATTTAAGTGTGCTTTATAGAGCACTCGTCTGGTTACAAGCACTTGGACAACGTTAAATATAGTAAGACTATTAGGGATCAACACTCAAACTCTTCTTCCCCAAAACTGATTCTTTCTATGGAACAGTCAACACCTAATCAATCCATCATAATCCTGTCAATTCCTCCAGCTTCCTTCAATGCAGCGAGCCCCAGGATGGAAAAGCTGCACCTTGATTAGTAAGAAAAGCGGGACTTCAGCAGACATACGTAGCTGCACAAGTGGAATGAGATGAGGAGGACAAACCTGCTGGCAGAGGAATACACGGGATATCACAGTCTCCATTAATTCATTTTCAAGACAATAAATAGATGTTATCTTTAGAAGGGTGGGGGGAAGTTTTGGGGTTTTTTCCTTTCAATTAAAATGTTGTGAATCTTGATGTTTTTAAAGATTAGGTTCCCCTGCAGTCTAACTGAAACTCCCAACTTACATGAAGATCCCAAAACAGCTTGTCATAATTAGGATTTAATTTAGGCACATACTGTTGATTACACTGCAACTCTGGCCACTTCCCTTTAATTCAGAGACTCCAGCTTTTACGGCAATACAGCATTTTACATTACGATCTCTGAAACTGACTGTGTACATTGCAAAAATGTTTCAGATTGGATAGTTGGTGCTGTGTTATTGAAAAAAAAAAACTAAACAAGAAGAGAGTATTTTTAGTGCAAGACTCACCCACTAAAGGACTACTGTCTGAAAGATCTAAATTTCAGTGGAACACCAATCACACTGCTAATTCTTTGCATCTCAGGAGTGTTCACTTGATTACTACAATGAGCTCTTCTTAGCAGCCGCATTTACAGGCATTGAGGACTCACAGGGGTCACCAGCTCCCTTTTCAAAGCAGAACTCAATCTCAGTAGCGGTGCTTGCTTCAACAGCAAGATTGGCAGCACAGAAAAACACTCATACTGTAGGTATTCTTGCGATACCCTGTCTTGAAGCAGATTACTCTCATTGGCTGAAATATCAGCTCAACATCTGAAAGTGGCACTAAAGCTACTTGGAAATTTTTAACCAAGTAAAAATTTGGCAAACAAGTTAGTAAGTCAAAGATCAATCCTTTTCATTTAACTCAATCCTGTTGAGCACAGTGAAGTTAGTTCAGAAGCTCTCTCCCGGAAAGGTTTTCATAGCCTGATGTACTGAACATGGCAGTGTCCAAAACCAACCTGCCAGGCCTTTCAGATCAATTACTACACCTGCAAGGTGCACTCCATGCTAGCTTTTACTACCAGAGCTCAAGTTTAATCTAGGGCACAGAAGAGTAGGAACAGAATAATGCTCTTTTCACAATACTTTAGTAAGGTAGGACCATAGTCTTTAATGGGAATTGTTCTGCCCAGCAAGTTAAAACTTCATGAGAGAGACGCTACACACAGCCTTGATCTTTCTCAGCACCTAACTGTAAAAGCAATGGTCTCCTGAAAATATCAAAGAACCTCAGAAAGGGCAGCAAAATCAATTATAACTTGAATAATTCCTTTGCCAAAACAAAAGCTATATAAAGTAAATATTGAACATTTGGAAGTACATACTTGAACTTTTACAAAAGCTTTCCAAGAAAAGCAGCTCTGGTTTTTCAGCTCTCTGGTTCTTGCTCTGTCAGATTCAAGTTCAGACATTACAAGTAAGGAATCCACAACCAGTGAGAGACTTGAGAATGGCTGAGAGATGTTTCTTCAAATGTATTCCCTAGCAAGAGACATTTCTCAGTGTTTCAACTAGAAAAACACAGGATGGTTCTCTGCTTAGGTAACTACCTTCAACTCTGGAGGGGGAAAAAAAAAATCCAAACGAAAAAACCCACCCCGAAACCCACCAACTCTGCAAGCATGACCTCAGCCTAGGGTATTACAAGAGGAAAAACTCATCAAGTGTCCACAAGATCAAAATCTCACTAGGGATTCCTACAAGTAGTCTTCCTTTCCAATCTACTCAACACTTGGGAAAATTATATTAAAATGTGACGTAGTCTTACATGAAGGACTTGGGCTGCTTTGGGGACCACTTCCCATTCTTTTCACACAGGTCCCTTCAACAAAATTTCAGGGAAGCAAGCAGAGACCAGCACCAGCACTACATCCAAAAATGCTCTGCTAGCCCAAAGCAGTGCATGGAGATTGAGAAGAAGGGAAAGAATATCTCAGGTAGCATATCAGAAAGCCAACTCTTCAGGCTGGCAATTTTAATATGAGGATGGAATTCATTTGAGACCACAATGCTTTCCTTCATTCATCCTATGGATTATTTGCGCTTAGACACGCACGTCTATAAAGATATTTAAACAACTAATTCATGTTTAAGCACCTAATTCCCATTTCAGCAATCCCACCCAGCCGTTCTGGCACTTCAGCAAACAAGCTGCATCAGACCTCCAGCGTCCCCTTTCTCCTGAAGTACAGGAGCAGGTCCCCCTCGGAAGAGGTTTCTTATTGTTAGCACACTGTTGGCACATTCCTGATCTAAAACGCTCACATAAGCTGCTTTCTCTGGCAGTTCAACTCTTCACTCCTGAATGACTTTTATCAGGATCGGCTACGCGTTCCGAATCGGAGTAAATGAACGAGAAAAAATTGTTTATGACAAGTTATTTCAACATCATTTGTCCCCAGGACAGGCAACTGCAACCCAACCCACATGACCCGGACTCCTCTGATGCAGCAGCTGTTGGCCTTTGACGCCCAGCCTTCGGAAAGGCTGCCTTAGTTGTATCCCACGCACCTCTCCAATGCAGACGAGCTCAGACAAGAGCAATGCTTCAAGTATGTGCTGTTACGTTCCCTACTTATGTACTGAACTGTAGAATGAACAGTCATTCTCTTTTCTTCTTAAGGTGAGGGAAAGACAAAGATAACACTGTAACAGAGCAGAAATCCAGCTCTTCAGGACTCCTGCCTGGGAGCTCAATGAGTTTATGGCACAGAAAATTGAGGTACCAGCAAGTGCTTCCCGGCTCACCCTCAAAAACACCTTCTGCAAACACTACCTTTCCGGCCTACGTGACTTTATACGCGCTTTATTCTCAGTTCACCCATCAAACACCAAAACATTTTGTCTTTTCACCCAAGGGTGAGAAGTCCTTCCAGTCTCTCAGCAAGTTAGAGAGAAGAAAAGTTCCAAGGAAAAAGGACAAAATTGTACTTGCTTTTTAAAACCATCTAGAAGTACTGAGTAGCAATATTCTTCAGATTTTCAAAAGTACTTCTGAAGTCTTAACTGCTGGAATAAGTGCTGGTCTAATCTCACCCAGATCAAAATGCAGGATCACAGAGAAAGGCGAAATCCCTTTGAGTTAGTCCTGTGATTATCTGTTGGTTAATTTAGAGATTAACAAATCCAGCAAGTGGAACTACAGAAACTTATTCCTCTAAAAATTTGCAGAGCTTGAATTTGTTGTACATAGAGCCAGTTCGCTAACAGCCACAGAACACTACACGCATATGTACATATTGGCAAAACTACAATTTCAGCAGCTCTACACTGATGAGCGGAGGAGGCGCATGCTTCACCACTCCAAAAACAAGTTCTCCAGACTGATTGGAACACATGTCACCGTGCACCTGCAATGAAAGACATGCCCTGACTTCTTCTAGCTAGGAAGTTTAGTCCAACATTTAACTCCAGTTCACTAACGGCCAATGAATGTGGGGTAACAAGCGTACAAAAGCTAAACTAGATGATGCGCATTCATTTGTTCCTGAACGTATGTTCCCCTCCGCACTGTCCTGGCACAGTCTGGGCTTCAAGTGAAAAGAATCCTCTGCTACCTCTCCCCTGAAGGGTGTTGTGTTGTTTTGGCCTTGTTTTTCTTGCAAGGCCTAGACCAGCCCTTGCAACACGGTGCAATGTGTAGCACATTTCTTGAGATTTTCTTATCTGAAATGAGAACAGATTGCTACTCAGTCTGACCTAGCAGCTAAATGTGATCAGCTAAATCTCTAGTCCTACTTCCTGAAAATAATGATGGCAACTTCCACTAAACTTAATAAATAAAAGGTCATTAAAAAGAGTAGGCACCTAACATTCCCTACAGGATCCCCAATATATCATTGTCTTATCCCAATCTAAGCTCTTAATAAATGAGGAGAATTGGATTCTGACAGCTAGGGAAAAGGTGAGGAGCCAGGAGCCTACATCCCAACTTCCAGAATACATAAATACTGCAAGCTATTTTAAAAGGCTGCTGGGATTGCACAACACAGCATACAGCTCACTGTGGGGACGTGTGGAAGCAAGCTTTGTGCTTCTCTGAAATCAACACTTCACTATACTAAGTGTTACCAAAAGCTTTACGTATGATAGAAGTAAATGGAGGCCCAAAATTAAGGATCTTCAAGCCAGTGAAGGAGAAGTGAGAATTAGCTGCTATCCTTTTCAGTGTGCCTGTGAAATATACTCTTCAAAGCTAATTCCCTGTGAATTAAAGTGGTCATTCAGGGGCCCAGGCCCACCATATCAAGAGGGAAACGGTGCCATTCACAGCCACACATGAATGCAAGGCTAGAATTACAAATGCAGTTTGACAGGGGGAACACAGAGCTGTCAAGCCTGTTCTGTTTGCCTAATTTCATTACAATGGCACAAATGCTTCCATTTGTCACACTCCAGCTTCATGTGTTTATCTTCCTTTCATTAAACATGACTTTTAACAAATGATTGTTCTGTAGTGCCAAGATCTCAAGCGCCCCTCAGAACTGAGATTTTTATTTTGGGGAAGGATGACAGAATGCACACTGAGCATTTGACTCTTGACATCCTCTGGTCAGGGCGGCATAAACTCAACTGAAATACTGTCTCCTATAGGAATTATTTACATCTACCAGCAAAGCAGGAGCACAGACAGTCCCACCAGTGTTAGCCATTAGTTATCTGGGGTTTCACCTGATGCCATACTTAAATTCAGCTATTCTGATTGCCAATCAAAAATCCCTGGGCATTTTTTCATAAGCAGGTACCTGCTAGAGTATCTTTAGCCAAAATTACAGTGAAAACTCCAGCTGTGTCTCCACTGTTATTCCAAGCGCTTTTCACCGAGCTGTAGTATTCTGTTCCAGAGGGAGTGATATTATGAGAAGTAGAAGGTACTCACTTCATTCACAAGGGAAAAAAAATGCCATCAACAGGAAGCATGGAGCTACACAAAATGCAAGCTTTCATTTTTCTATCCAGATGGACTTAAAATACAGACACGACTACTCACTTCTTGAACTTTTAATGCCAGTCATACAGATTGCTGAGTGCAGAAAAAAATTAAGTTGTTGGGCTGGCAGTTTATTTCAAAAGTTAAAGTTGTTTCATTCTGCCCTTATTTCTTAGCACTGAGGAGACCACAAAGTTGGCAATAATTGCACCTTGACGAACTTTTTTCTGTGCTATGGTTGACACCTATTAGTCAGTTTATATTCAAAAGGCTCAGTTTCAAAACAAGAATAGTTCTTAAAGTGAACTGAGGGGTAATTTGGCATAGCAAGGTTGAAGGTCACTAGGAGAAGACCTTGCTATGAATCCTGGAGTATTTCCTCCCACCCTGTGACCTGAATACCTCTGAAAGGACCATGACTATTCTGATGAAAGGCAACAAATCAATTAACTCTAGATAGTAAAAGCCTGTTGTTTCCAAATTGCTCTCCCATGAGTGTGTTTATTGCCAGTATGAACAGTAATACCCAACTACCTTGAAGTATAATTTCAATGCTAATCCATCCTTGTTTTCTAGAAACATGTCATACTAGAAGATGAGCACTAGAGCAAACACCTGATTATGCTAGCACATTCCAGAGAAAGATTAGATCAAGACCCATGGTCTGAAAAGCCACATACACAAATTCAGAATTACTTAAATAAATTCTGATCTGTTACAGCGAGGCTGACTGCTCTCAGGGAAAGGAGATGGGGCAACACAGCTGACCTGAGCCTCTGATAGTTTCTGAAATATACTAGTTTTGTTGCTTTTTCAGACAGATGCAAGCTCTAAGTTGTTAGTGCCAATTGTAATGGCACTTAATCCTACTCCAGAAAACTGAACTGCTCAATAGCTCTACAAAAACTGATTTGAGATCCTATCCCTTTCTGAAGGTTTGGGGTATTTTTCCCCCCCATGGGTGGTAAAGTTACTTAAGACAAAGCTCTGAGCAACTTCCAGGGAAGAGAAATCAGCCTTGCCATACACCTACAAGGAAAAAGTCCTTCAGCAAGCTAAATCACAATGAGTTTCAGAGGTAACTGTAAGTTTAACTTCTATTTTTTAAAAACAAAACAACCAAAAAACAAACATAAAAAAAACCAAACCCCCAAACATCCCATAACAATGGGGTGAGTGAAATGCAGGTAAGCTTCACCTTTTGTCTCTGTTTAGAACCAGCTGAAATTGTTTTGAAAGATTTCTTACAGAAAATCACCACACGCGTGACAACAGCCAGTTCTTGTGATGAACCTGCACCATCTCTGAACTTCAGAACCCAGGGGCACTCCTCTGATCCAATGACATTCTACTCCAAATGAAATTACTAAACCAAACTAAACCAAAGCAAAAAGCAGTCATCCCATGACAAATTCATCTGCCCTTGACCAAACGCTGATAGTTATTGATCTTGCTGCTGTTGTGAATTAGGGCCAGGTTTCCCAAGGTTCCCTCCTAATACGAGAAAGAGAGCGTGGCCACTCTAACAAGGCCGACTAGGCTAAATGAAACCTATGGGGAATTGCATTGCACACTGCCAAGTCCAGAGGATGGACTGATCTGTCCGTCTTACTGACAGCACAAGTTTGATGTATGTCAAGTTTAAGCACTCTTTTTCCTCTCTAAAAGAAATTGGCACATGTCGAAGGAAGAGCAATTAGGTTGTGACACTCTACAGAACTCTATTCAGTCACTGGACTTGCTTCACTATGATATTTTATACGTCTTGCACAGTACCAGACCCAAACTAAGCAGGCAATTTAAAAGCCCAGGAGAAATTAAAACTTCTTCCCTGGTATTTTAAAGCACAGTAATTCTCCCCAGCTTTGTGTGCCTATCACACTATGAATAGCTCTCTCATTGCAAATTCACCATGTTGTGAAAAGGAAAGCTTCACTATTTCTAAGAGGCTGGAGAAAAAGATTACAGTTTTATCATCAGTTAGCTGTCTGGATGTTACCCCATTCTGTTTACCCCTTACTCAAGGGAAGCCCATGACTGCCAAGGGGAAAAATTAAAAGGAAATCGAAGAACAACAAATCCCAAACAAGCCAAGACATTTCTTGAGTTGCCAGAGAATCTAAAAAGCATCAGTGAAACAGACAAAATCCAAAGAATGAAATGAAGAAAAGCCTCATGGCCCAAGAGGAAAGAGAATCTTTTAATGACAAAAATCTCTCAAAATATTAATGTACCTTGCTGTTATGATTTACACAAATTCTTCTATCCAACAGGAACAAACCTAGGAGACGTTGTGCTTTGCCATGCTATTACCAGAAAGTAAAATTCACAAGTGCTAACAGCAAAACACAATTGCCCAGAGCTCAAGAACTAACACACTACGTTATCACAGATGCAAAACGGGAGCCTCAGGGAGAGCAGGGTGTCAAACATGGTGGGAATATTGCTTTCAAACCTATAGGAGTGGAAAAAGAATAGAAGCAAAAGGGAGAAAGCACTGGCCTGGTGGCAATCAATCTAACTGTTGCCTTAAGACATTGCAACAGTAAAAACATTAAGCAACTGTTTTTTCCCTCACAGCAATAACTGAAGGAATCAGTAATCCACGTACGTACACACAAGCAGAAATTCAGACCGCCTCCATTAAAAGGCAGCTCAGTTCCTAAAATGATGGAAACAAGAGAATATTATGTTCTTGAGAATGGACTGGGGAAATAAATTAATTCCTGCATATTGCCATGGGCTAGAGTGATCTACTGATACAAGGTGCTGATGGTACATGAAGGGAAGCAGAAACACAAGATTTAATACTCATTTACAGTTTTTGCAACCGAAGAGATCTGTGAATGCAATTCAACTTCAGTAACCACCAAATAGGATGTATGTGAGGATGGGCATCAATATTACATCAGTTGCCCACTCCATTAAATACATTTTTTTCCATGTCCTGGAATGTCATGCATCAGTTGTAAAACAATCAAATGTCTGTGAAGAATCAAAATGACCTAAAAATCTATGTGAAGAAGTGAAGGATACCACACATTCATAAAAAGTTAGTTGCCCTTATTGCAGCCTGGACAGAGTAATATACAAACAATTACTTTCCCTACTAGTTGAGAGCCTAAGCTTTATACTTCACCATATCTGATTATGAAGATAGTGATTCAGTCTCCATTAACAAACCCCATTAATTACTAGGGTCAAAGCACCATTGCAAAGGAAAGAGCAAAGTTCATTAACAGATGAGAGGAGGAAAAGTATTTTTTGATTCCTATTCTGCCTGCTCCTCCAAACTGAGAGAATCTATATACTTAGTTAAATAGAAATTATATTCCTTCAGCAGAAAAAAGGTACAGGTAGTTTGGAATGATTCCTCTGCCAAGCAGCAAGACTTTGGTACCATTTGGGGTTCCCCCTGAACTAGCTGTTCGCCCAGCAAGAGACGATCCTTGTTGGCAACATCCATAATTGGGATTCTTAAACCAAAGCTAGGATTGTTTTGGTCAAGAAAACTTGCCAAGAACACTTTTTTCTTACAGCCTATACAGTTAAATACTATTGAATTTGTTCCACTTGCACTGTCTGAAGAAGCTGATGTGACAGAAATTAAAGAATTTTAGGATTTTCAAATTTCACATTGTGTTCTTCCCAATTCTAGAAACTTATCCAGGATTTTGACGCGATTTCCATCATGAGGTCTAAACAATGCTACAAATCCTACTTACACTACTATTTTAGAATGCACACAAGTACAGGTAGCCTATGAATGCAACTGTTTCCATGAGGCAACATGATACTCTGAAGCACTAGACTGTCAAATTTCCCTCTGCAACACCTTTGGCCAATGATCAGTTGGAATCCGGGACAAATTTCTTCTGCTCACATCCTTAACATTCCCAATTTAGACAAAGTTTTTCAGGACAGAAACAGACCGTGTGTATACTGACAGCTCATATCTCTCCTGGGAAGACTGCAAACACCACATAAATATTCAGGTACAGTATGGCTTGACGTGGTACTGCTCCCTGTTACATCAGCTTCTCTGAAGGGGTCATTTAAGAGATGACACATAACCAGTATCCCGAGCAGCAGGCTTGTATAAGGAGTACAAGTGACTCCTTGGTACACAGGGCACTAGCCCTATACCTTAGAATGAGAATACTGCTTACAGTCACTAAGAAAGTGCCAAATAGATCTATTTTAGTCTATTGCTAATGTTTTTGATCTAGTACATGTCCATGACAGAAAAAACACTAGAGTGCTTCCGAAGCTCAGATGAGTGATCCTGTCCTAACTTTATGAAGGCCATGACTGACTGCATGCTGTCCAGCAAGAGTGGTCTAAAAGCGACAGCACAGCACAAAACTTCAACTCACACAGATAAACAGGGCTGTTTGTTCAAGCTAGCCCCCGGTTCACACACTTATGCGGGCTTCTTCAGTCCCTCTCTCCCTCCCTTAGGGCACAACGCAGCCCAGCTCTCCAACTGAAATACACAACACACACTGAACAGGTCAGTGGACACAACTCTGCTTTAACCTCTCACCCCTAGCATTTCTGCTGCCGTGACCTGTGGGATGGAACCATTATACTTCAACAGTGTTTGTTCCCAAGACTTGGTGAAAAGGCAAAGACAGAAGAATATCCTTTTGATTTTCAAGAATTTGCTCTGACAGGACATAAGCACGTACGCAAATAAAGTGAGCATCAGACAGTAGCAAGGTCCTTGAGCGTAGATAAATCAGCCTGCTCTCAGCCTCTGCCACTTGTCTCCCCTTCATGCTCTTGGGCAAGTCACTTCATCTCTGCCTCAATTCCTGAAAATTCAATTTAAAGGGGACACATTTGGCTTTTTAAAGTGCTGTGCCATTAGATTACCTGAAAATAATCTCAAAAAAGCAGTTTACAGTAAAAGCAATCCAATAAAGGCTTCCTGCCCTAGCATCCCATGTTTCCCCAAAACCAAAAGTTAACTAAGACTCTTGGTGAAGGAAGCTCTTTTTCAAGTTCATATTTAAGTTAGGGAAATATGACAAGCACTGTGTAACACAAACTAAGATCAAAATAATCTTTATAATCTATCACACAGAAAACCAGCAGTTCGGTTTGTGAAGTATCAAGGAAATTAACAGGGACATAGTGGAGTCACAGCTAGAAACAACTAGACAGTGCTTGGCCACTCACTTCTGGGGTGTCAGTGTTACAAAACTTTATAAAAATAAAAAAAAGCAACCTAACTTTCAGAAGAGCTAATGAATGAGGGGAAGAAAACATAGATCATTTTCTAAAAAGCAGCAGTTAAACAGCTAGTAACTTCTCACGACCTTGTCAGAATAAAACCACTTGATGCAGTTTGTTCAGCTTTGAGGCAGTGCTTAAAACCAGAAAGCGATTCTAGGTAACAGACTTCGAGGGCCTTTCCAAAAACTTGGGATGAAATCCCAAAGCTCTGGGAGAGCAAGGCAAGCACCTGTTTTCCTCAACAGTCAATTTTTTTATGCTGCATACTTTACACAGAAGCTGCATTATTCTGGAGAAGCTGCATTCCAGCCAAAAGTGCACAGTTAATGTTTTTTGCAGCCCCCAGCCTCCAGTGATGGATGACCATTTTATAATGAAATACTTTATGCTCAATCAACTTACAAATAACGGATGTTTTATCACACTGAATTAAAAAGAATGTTTTTAACAAAAAAAAAAAAAAAGAAGCAACAGACAAGAGGATCAGTGATGAGCAGACGCAAAAGTTATTCCTGTTAGGGGTGGTTAAAAAAAACCCAACTGACATTTCACTTTAACTCTTTCACTGCTCCCCAATAACAAGAGGAAATAATGCAGGAGCTACTATTTGCTCTGAAACACCTACACGTAAGTCCTGGTCCAGATTATTGAGACATGAGAATATAAGGCTTCTACAAAAAAAGGTTTTGGTCTGTAACGTCTCAATTAGGTTTCCAAAAAGCTAAGGCTAATAACTAAGAACTGTCTGAAGAGAAACCTTTCAAAATACTTTAATCTCTCATGCCTATTCAGCATTACAAAAATCATTCCTCAGAGGCCCCTTAATCAGCTGTGAGGTTTTCTCCTCCTAGCACTGCTTCCACCTGTCAATGCTGAGTGATAAACCAGAGAAGTAAATGCCCTGCACTCAAAGACTCCTGCGATTTCTAGATCAAGGTTTGGAACCAAACGTCCAAATTCAACTGATAATCTTATTCAAGACTCAGTGCTTGCTGTTACACCACAACTGTTCCTGTTGTTACACACTACAGGTCAAGAAAGCCCAGAGCTTACGGGGCTATATTTGAATCAACACTAGCCCTCAAAAAAGCCCACAGCAGCAGCACTGATTGTGCCTTTTCTTCCAAATAGCACATGAAAAAGCATCTAATCTAGCCCAAACATGCCGGAATGTCTCTTCATTCTTGTATTACCTTATGCTTTTAAGAAAAGTCTCTTCTAACAGGAATAAAGCAGTGGAAGAATGCAGAAGAGTATGAGATGCAGTGGACACACGCTGCAACAAGCGAAATGCCAATTAGACATTGTGAAAGACATTTTCTAAATAAGGGTGGTCAAATACCAGAACAGCTTGCCCAGAGAAGTTGTGGGAGCTCCATCCCTGGAGATATATGGAATTCGGCTGTCTGTAACCCTGAACACAATCTCACTTCCAAGCTGGTCCTGCTTTCAGCAGGGGATTGAAGCAGGTGACCTCCAGAGGTCTCTTCCTACCTAAATTATTCCAATTCTGACTTATGCTTACCAGAAACAAAGAAATCCTCTGACACTGTACATTATGAATGTAGCCACTCTAACATTCACCAAGTGAAGAGTTTCCATTCCCAGATCTTCTACAGGTTAGTAGCAGCAACAGTTAAGCAGGAGCTCATTCCAGAACTATCCCTAGAAAACATTCATGATTTTCTAAATCAGTCTTCTAAACAGAAACTGCAGACTGAGGCTGTGACTGAACCAAAAAAACAAACCAAACCAAAAAACCCCACAGTTTACCAAATTTGGAGACTTCCATAAAGCTAGCAGAAATACAGCATGCTGCTCCTGTCTTCTCTTAAAAATATCTGTAATTTGCTGCAGATATTAAGGTCATCAAACAAACAGCACCTTGGTCCTGAGTCACAACTTGAGCTCTAGAACAATTTCCCCAGTCACACTGCAACCACCCTCAAGCTCCACTAAGTTCAGAATTAATTTATGGAGTCTTCACAGTACTGTTTGAAGCACTGCAAATATTAATCAGTCCAAGATTTTAGTCACAAAATCAATTCTCCTCCCCTCCCCATTCCTCAGCTGAAGGCTGGCACTCAATGAATCAGACCAAAAGGAGAATAGAGTTTCCAGCACCTGCTTCAGCTTTTAAGTTTCCAATTGAAACTGCTGTGATCTGGCAGCAGGCAGTCTGAAGATGTCATTTCCCTGCTCTGTGAAGGACCGAGTCATAGCACAAAAAGAATCCAAATAGAGAAATAAGTGAAAAGAGCTGCAGCGGGCAAAGGAAGCCACAGCATAATTTAATATGGTCAAAGGGAAAGAGCAGCTGAAGACAGTGTGCTACAAAGTACCTCATCCCCTCTACAACTGAGTATCTTACTGACCTTCTGCCTCATGATGATTACTATGGGCAGTGCTGAGTATGCATTATTTTCCACATTGGTGACAACGCTCTTTCAACGAATGGTGTAAAATATGACTCACTGTTGTGTGATTTGGAATCACTTTGTTACTAGACATTATAAACTCGAGTTGTTTATCACAGTAACATTAGGATTTTAAATCTAGAAACAAAAAATACGTTCCCTCTTGACAGGAAAGTCAGCAGGTTCGTTTTATACCAGCACACTGATGGGAAGCTTCCTTCTTTTACATAAGGATACTCTGATAACTCAAACATACAATTCAAGACATGCTTTTCTTGTGCAGAAATAAAGTCAAACACATTTAATCCTCATTATAATAGGTCTCTTAACAAGTGACTGCAAAACTGAAACAAGAATATGCCTACAAGAAATTCCTTCCACAAAAGAGGAGAGAAGCCCTTCCTCTTAGCACAACAGTCTGCTTCAAAAAAAAAAAAAACCCAACCAAAAAAACCCCACCTTTGCAACAGTATGGCAGCACTCACAGTAGGTTAAGCTGCACCTACAGACTAGTGGCAGCAGTTTAACTTCAGTTTAGATTTGTCACTAGTGTAGGGAAAAAAATGGAGGGGTGCAGGGATTGTATAACCAGTGTACAAAAATATAAGTGTCTCGATTGTTTTAGAGAAATAAACAAAAGAATAATCTCCTATGTACACCCGATCAACACCCACCCTTACTTAATCTTACTCCCTTCCCCAGTATGACCATTGAGAGCTAATTCTTCTTACAGCTCTGGTCACAGAAACTGCTCACTGAAATTTCCCCAAATGCTGGAAAGGCAGAAAGAAGAGTGGAGAAAGGGTTAACCCACAGCTGGGAGAAAGTTTCCCTGGAAAATTGGAACACATGCTGTGGCTGTGACTAAATTTCACACTGGTTCTGTTGAGTACAAACATCCACAACTGTGTGCATTTGAGAGAGTTGGAGAAAAAGAAATGCTCCTTATATATTAGCTTCACCTGTTAGGTTCCTTCAAACCGATAATGACGTGCTCTAGGGAACAGCAGAATCCTTCACATTCACTTCACATTTCAAGTAGAGATGAGGTGCCAAAGGGGGAGGTGGGGAATAAAAAAATGGAAGGAAGTAGCCCTTCCCTTCCTTGCTCCCACATTTTTTGGAACATACAGGAAAGCCAAGCCCGTGGTCTGGCAGAGTTGATTCCGCTCTTTAAGACTAGACGTGTCAGCACAGAAGTCACCTGAGCTGACACTGAAGACATCTGTGCCATCCAAGTACATGAAAAGAGGAATTGTACAGAGTGAACAGGGAAGAGTGTGTGCACACACACTTGGATTTTAAAGATCAACTGATTACGTTTTAAACAAACAGGCAGCATTTAGCTGGTCAGAGATAACTACACAGTGGAGATTAAGAATTACCAAGACCAACCAGCACAGAACCACAGAAAGGTTTGGATTGGAAGACGTCTCTGGAGGTCACCTACTCCAACCTCCTGCTCATGCAAAGGACTGCTCTGGAGTTCTATCGGGTTGCTCAAGGCCTTGTTCAGTCAAACTTTAAAAGTCTCCATGGATGAAGATTCCACTTTATCTTCCCATGTCCCAATATTTAACTCCCTCTAGAAAGAATTTCCCCTTATGCCCAACCGGAATTTCTCCTGTTACAAATTCATGATTATGGATCTCTTGGCCCCTCTGAAAAAAAAGTGGCTCTGTCTTTTGTGATCCTCTTCAGGTAGTGGAAAACTACAATCAGGTCCCCCTCAGCCTTTTCCAGACTAAATAAACCTACATCTTTTTAGAAGACTACAGCTGTGGGGCTGTGCAATAAAGAAAGTGTTGGAAAGCAGTGGGCTGCAAAAGGAACAAGAAAAGCATACTGGGATCCTCTGGAGTCAAAAGTGGAAAGAACGTGTTTCATGATGTGGATGATTCTCACAGACCTTTTAATTGGTTAAGCACACTACAGTTAGAAGTCTTAAGCTTCAGAAATGATAGGCTATGATCTGTTCTGCTTGTTCATAAAGAAAGATGGAGGGGGAAATGGCACACTGTTTTCATCCATGTTGGTACGAAGACCAGGAAATTGAGAACACTTCTACTGGAGAGCCAGATCACTGATTTGGGGAATAATTCTATGTCTGGAGAAAGCCTGGCAGACTGCATGGACAAAAATCAACAATATTTGTACCTGTAATAGGGGTTTTTATTATAACCAGAGACTGTTCAGTTGCAGAATAGCAGGAAAGCATTTAAAAAAGGAAAAAAATAAAAGATTTATCTTAACTGAAAGGAGAGATCTCAAGAGGGGTTATCAATGCCAAAAGACAGAGAGGCTAGCATTTATAGTTATCTTCCCTAGATAATCAATAAATAACAGTACATTAAACATACAATCACACACACACCCCCTTCTCTTAAAGCATTTTTTGCCAAACTACACAGGGAAAAGCAGAAAGCTAGCAGAAAAAAATATCAAAAGTAGAAGCTGACTCCAGGATGCCCAACACTGTGCCAGGTAGGGACAGAGAACTTCTGCTCTGCCCTTTTCAAAGGGGGATTGTTATGTGTCCATATTTAAAAAGAAGGCAGGTGGGGAAGACCTTGATTAACTAGACCAGCCTCTATCTGTTTTATTGCCTGTATTTCACAAATGCCCAGAAAGTTCCGTTCAAATACGTAAAGACCATTTTCTAGCCACATCTCCTTGACAGGAACTAGTAAATGCAGGGTAAGCAGATTAGAGTAAATCACTACTTCAGTTTTCACTCTCCATTTCACTACATAAACTAACTTAAAAGGTTACAAAAGACCCTCAAAGCAAGGTATTAATCACTTGCTCTCACCATGGCTACATAACAGACTTCCCAGCTGACTTTAAGTACCCACTTTCACACTCCAAATTCTCTTCATTAATGGGCACACCAACTTTAGAAAACAAAAAAGCCCAAACTAACAAACAAAAAACCAAAACCAACATTCCTTTTTCCTCAATGTCCTCTTCCAGTGAAACTAACCGAGATTCCAAGTAAAACAGACATGATTCATCCCTAAGTCATATCACATGAAAGTAAAAGTACTTTGTGAGTTTATTTTCTTTAGCTGAATTGCAGGTGTTCATTTATATTCTTTTACATATACTGAGAGTGACGTATACTTCCTGTCTCAACTATCTACCACAGTGCTCACACAAGCAATATATACTTCCACCTAACCTTTGAATTTCAAAGATTACAGAACTGTAGTTAGCTACAGACCCTAATGAGACATTCCTCCGTCTCAGAGTAAAGGGCCACATAGAATCTGGCATTGTTCTGCATTGGATGTTGTTAGATATTTGTTAAGAAACTGGTAAAAATATTTCTTAAAAAAAACCAAACAACAAATTGTTTCTACACATCATGAAAAACAAACCTCTTAAAAGAACACTAAGTGCTAATCACAAACTTGATTATAACCTGGACACAGTGGGAGAAGTTCAGATTCAGAGGTGTGTATCAGTAACTTCCAATAATTCAAAGTATGTTGTTGTGCAATTCCCATCCCTGGAGATATTTAAAAGCTGCCTGGACATGGTCCTGAGCAACCACCTCTGGGTGGCCCTGTTTAAGCAGGGACGTTGGACCAGTTGACCTCCAGAGGTCCCTTCCATCCTCAGCCATTCTGCAGTTCTTACAATTCTACCTTGACAGCCATGCTACTGAAAATGTTTCATAGGGGCTCATAAGCTCCAAGGAGAGTCCTGTGATTACTAGGGGCTTTGTTTTCTGCTAAGGATTTCTATCCCTTATATTTACAGAAGGCCACTTGAAAGAAATGGAACCTCAGTGATGCAAAGCTCAAACTATTTTAAACAACTCTAAAATTAATTATCAAAGATCTCATGACTTAAAGGTTTTACTCGTGGCTTCCAATGCTTGAGGCCATTAAAACCAGAAACAGACTGGAGAGCTTATTCAGCTGTTCTTTTTAAGGTACTTCATATGACATGCAAGGGGGAGGGGGCAAATCACTTAATAGCATATCAGACCACAGTCTTTATTCTTGCACTTACATGCATGAATGATGACTGGTGTGGCTGCCTAGCAAGAGAGACTTGAGAAGAGATTAGAAACTGACCTATAATTCAAGTTGTCAATACTTATTATTAACTATGCCATCTGGGAAAGTTCCTGAAGTGTGTTTGATTGGGGTGTGGTTCTTTTTAATTTCGGGAATTTCAGGCACTAAAGTCAACTCTTAGAATGAAGATGGAAGTTATCTGACTTTGAAATTAGCTTTTGTACCACCTTAATATTCTCCTCCTTCAATAACTATTATCTTGTGGGAAGAAGTCCCTTATATTTTCCAGTTCTCCTTGAAAGTGTGAGCAGCTGCCTTGCTTATAAAGAAGCCAAGTTTTTCAGACTATTAAAACAAAACAAAAATTATATTTTTAGACTTTTCTCAATTCTAAATCCTTTTATTCAAAATGATATACATTGTTTATTAACTGAATTTACAGGCATTTACTTACTTTAGAAAGTCATTGGTGGGGAGCACTTAAGAAATATCACATTTTACTTGTTACAGAGAAATAAATGTATGATGACATTCTAACAGAATTCAGCTGAGAGTTACATCTGCCCTAACTGTACTAATAGGCAATCATGAGTTCCTAGCCATGCTGTTACCCATTGCATAGTCAATGCTGCATTTTACAAAAAATACTTCTGCTTCACTGTATTCTAAATAGCTCCTACAACCCCTGAACAAACATCAACATATACAAACATGAACTATTTGGACAGCAAGCCACTAGGATAAAACAAAGCACTTTTCACAGACTAACAGAAATCACAACAGCAGCCTTTTTCTGAGTTAAGCAAGTTATCTCAGAAATAATTTGACTAATGTATGAACAGCCACCAGGTAAGCTAACAAAAAAACCCAAATAATCTCCCTGCCTCCTCATTATTAGATTTTTTAGAAGGAACAACTACATAACTTGCTCTGCTCTACATTAACATTTTAATTTCCAGGAATAAGTCCTAGCAGTTTCTTAGCTTTTTAGTACGTTTTCAGAGTAACAATCAACTCAGCAATCCAGAAGGCATGAGACTTCAGAGGATATTTGGATCCTCTGATACATACTGGAATTTCACTGTCTTCCAAACAAATCTGCACTGTCCTGTTAGCCACTGAAGAGCTGTAGCAGTGCTAGGGATGCAGCTCAGAGTGAGGCTGGGAAGAAGATATCTCAAAATCAGAGGGAAAAACAGGAACGTTGAGAATCTGTTACTATTACTCAGTAAAATCCAAAATCTAGATTAAAAAAAAAACAGTATAAATTGATTTGATAAATCATTAACAGGATAGCAGTTATTTTGACAATCTTATAGTTTTGTATCAGACAATCTTATTTCAGAACCAATGACAATATCCAACGAAACACCCAAATGTACAAGACCAAAACATACATTTCAGCAAGCTTCATATTTAACATACTTTGAATTTCCTTAGCTACAACCAGATTTATTCTATCAGAAATTGTATATGGTCTCTGAAGAACTAGTGCATGACCTTGCATCTCTTATGAGAAGTCACAGCTGTATTCCCACATTGACTGATAAAGACAACTGAACAGGCAAGCAGAGTCCCATCCCCTCTTTGAAACAACCCAGACATTTTAACTCATCTCACTGAAAAATGATTTTCTGCCATCATAATTAAGCATTTCTGGCTTTCTATTACATGGTTCAAAACAAAACAGATCCCAGTTAAAGTGCCAGACAACTTCATACTCTGACCCCAAGTGACAAAAGGTAAGAAAAACACCAAGAGGTCTCATACCTCAGCTTTTAATGGCTAACATCCTACCAAGACAGGTCTTAGTATGGTCAGAATTGGGTTAGGTCTCAAAGAAGATTCAGTCCAAACCCAGAATTATTTGAAGTTGGGAACAAATGTCAGGTACAGAAATTAAAAGACAAACAACAACAACAAAAAAAGGTAAGAAGATCTAGGAGTTGCAGAAGCAGAATAGCCGGTTAGGTATAGTATGGTTAATAAAGCTTGGGAGCAGCAGGAAGGAAAGAATAATAATAAAAAAATCTTGTTGGAAGAACTTATGGTTAACATGACCAAAGTATCAAACTGATACTTTGAGCAACAGGCGGGCCCAGAGTCAGCAAACTGTGAAGAATCTCTTTCCCATTGCACAGAAAGACTAGTCTGTTAAACACTAGTAGCATGACAGTAAACAGACATCTTCCAAATCTCCGCCTAGGTAAGCATTTCAACTTGAAATGCAACTTTCTGTTCTTATTAATATTGAAGAAGTCAGTAGGACAAACTACAAGCCCTCCTTCCACAGAGATAATCCCTCTTCAGTTCAAGTACTCTTTAGATGCAACACTCCGCTTCTTTTTCTGAAAATTTAAGTGAAAAATAAAATCTACTAATAAATAATTTCTGAATTCGTGTCAGGTACAGCTCAGCAAATTCTGTTCCTCACACCTGGCTCTGCCTCTCCAGCCCTCAGAGCTGGTTTAACCAATCTGCCCCTTTGCACCGCATTCTGGGAAGGATTAGTCTGGCCACAACCCAGTTTACTTCCCACCCCATTAAATGCTACTGGTCCAGTTGTGTGGGGTCCGTATTTTCATCCTTTCTCCACGAGCGAGCTACTGAGAGCACCTCAAAAGAAGTAATCTCAAGAAAAGCTTCACATTTTGTGTTTTTAACTAAAGAGATTTAAAGTGCAAAAAGCAAATGGTAGGCATAAAGAGCTTAAAATCTACGCATACAGATCTTAATCTTTCCTTGCCAGCTTTTGCATGGCCTCTTCAGCTCACGCTAAGGTTTCTTCTAGGATAAGCAAGGAATCCTGTACTGCCCACAGTGCAGCATCTTGCAGCCTGTCAGCTTCAACAGGCACTGATCAGCTTGAACTGAGATCATTTCCTAAACGTTCACCATCCTCTACCTCCAGCATCTAGAAATTGGTCAGCTTTACCTTTGATCTCTCTTCCCTACCATGTCAAAATGGGCATGTCACCAGGGCTGAGGTCAGGAAGTCATCTCATCAGAGCTATCTACACAGACACTCCTTGCCCACACCACCGGTTTTTTGCTCAGTTTCTTTAAACAACCCTTTCTTAATCAAAACCAATAAATAACTCATCAAAATCAATTCCACAGAGACCTCTATCATGTACATAAGAAAAAAGCCAGCTATTTTTCCAAATCTTTGTAACAGGAGCCACTGTTATTTCGAAATAGCAGGTTAATGCTCATTAGCTTAGTACTAATTAACTGTCTTCCTGTTCTATAGCTTGAATGTTTGCAGACGGGATGTTAATTGGCACACCGCACTGGGAGAATGAGAGCAGACAACCAAGAGGATCTGCTGTCTCCTCATAGTACAGCAAGGAAGCCCAGCAAATTTCTGCTGTTGAGCCCAGCATATAAATGTATCCATGCTGCGCCCAATCTCTTAATTCTATTTTTTAAGCCTCATTTAGGTTGCGGTTACCTCTTGGCACAGGCTGTGTCCAGCTAGAAAAATCATTACTGCTAATCCAAAAAAAGGTAAACTCCATTGAACCGTACAGTAAGTATCCCCTGCACTCCTGTTTCTTCCTAGCCTGTCCCGCAATTGTGTCCCAATCTGCCAGCATTAACACAGATACACAGCGGTATTTATTTGATGCCTATTCCACCAAGCTGTATTCACACTAAATCCTCCATGTGTATTTAATAAATCACACTAGTTAGGTGGGCAGGATTAGTTCCAAGTCACCTAATGACTATATCATGAGCTGCAGTATTAAAGGGATTAATATTAATCTTAGCCATTTCAATTCACTGCGAGAGGCCAGTCCCCGCTCCAACAGGAGCTGCAGCAGGCAGCGCAAGAAATTCTAAACAAGAGCACGAAGATTAATGAGGGCTTCCTCATTCTGCCTGTGAGTCTCCTCTACCAGGATACAGGGCAGCGAATCCCCAGCAAAGACAGGCTCATAAATAAACACACACCACCACAAATACTTTGAGCAGCTGAGCCCGGCATAGAGTTGTTTTCACTCGCTATCTGCTTCTCCTGTAACCCACACCTCCAAGCACACTCAGGAATTTGAAAGGCTTGCACAGCGGCCGATTCATTTTCTTTCACATAAAAGCACACACCTCATTACTCATAATAAATTACTCATTTTAAATGTGTTTGTGGAACTAGCAGCTAAAATGAGCTGTGTTCAGAGAGGATGAGAGCAGCAGGGGAATCTGAAAGGGTAACTCATTGCAGAGGTTAAAAAGGATGTCAGACGCCAACAGATTTGACCTGGTTTATTCTTTGGCAAGAATGATCATTACAAGCAGGAGGAGTTCTTAAAAATGGAGAGAAAACCCTTTCTACAGTGCTCATGTTAAACTAAAATATAAAAAGGGACCGATACAACTAAACAAACTGATTTTCTGACAGAGTGCTGCATTTCACCATAGCACTGACAAAGTTCCCAAAGTAAGGGTCCCGGCCTCACTTTCATCAATATGCAAGAATATCAGCCATAATCATTAGCACAAAAATTCCAGAGGTCAATCTTGCTCTACTACAGATTTAGATGTAGTTGAGTGCTGACAAAGGAATAGTATTTTACAGCTCATAGTTAATTTGGAGTGCCACAGAAGCTACACAAGTCAGTCAAATAGCTGCATCCTGGAGACTAGCTGGGAAAAACATTAGATGGAAAAGAGGGAGCTGAGTCTGCAATATTCCCTGCATTCACTGAAAAACTCTAGACCCTCAAAAAAACATCAGAGATCAGGTTAAACCAGAGCATAGGTCTGTCACAAGCAATTAGCAGCTCAGCAGGTCCTCCAGACACAACAGCAGCCTCAAAACCCGAGTGCGGATACAGTGCAGAGCTGGAATATGGTACACCTGCTTGGAAGCAAGTGGCTCACAACCAATGGAACAGGAGAGGACCTCTGCGTCAAATATGACAGAGAAAAAGTCCTGAACTTGTGTTACACTAACATGTAAGTGTTACAACAACAATGTGAGGGAATGGTGCCAGTTTATCCAAGTTTATAAACTAAATGCCAGCAAACAGACTTAAAGTGGAACCATACCACATGTGGCTGAGCAGATGGGAAGGGATCCATTAAGCACACTGTCCAACCTTTCCAGAGGCAGAACGGAGCATAGATGGAGTTGACATTTTCTGTATTTGTAAAAAACCTGACATTCTTTCACATGAGAAATATCTGGCAGCAAGGAACTGCACAGCTCACCCTCTTACACCTGTTTGTCTTGTTTGGTTTGAGGAGCTTTTTGTTTGATTGTTTTTAAGGAAAGGACAAAGTAGGAAAATTCAAGATTCAACAAGATGCAATGTGCACAAGTTTTATACTCCACTAGCCCTCAGCAATCAAAAGAACTCACGTCCCAATGTACCTTTTAAAAAGTAAAGGTATGCTATGGGCTATGCAGCTAAAACCATTTCAGATGCTCAAGGAATGGCTTTGTGTAGTGGGCCATGGTATTTTGGAATGGATGGAACATTTTACATTCCAAATGCATTCAGATATGGACAGATTCTTAAATATATTTTTCAAAACAAGTAAACAGATAGCCAATGTGGCTACATAAATGTTTAACGGTTTTTAACTCTAGAATGGTTGATTTAAAAACTGACATATATTGAGCTTGATACTTAAAAGCCCACAAAACTGAACTCTCAATCTCATGATCCAAAATTATTATTTAAAAAAAGAAAAAAAAGAAAAAATTCTGGGAAATTTTAAATATCTACCCCCAGCTTTGAGGGTTTTAAGTTCATATTAAGCTATCCTTGAACACCATTATGTGTCCAACTATCCAACTGTCCAACAGCAAAGCAACATCAGCCAAACTTCTAAGGCTGCAAGAGACTAGAGCACTCAACATGTTTTCGTCTATGCACACCCTTAATACTGAATGTGCAGACTCTAAGGCAGAGTACCAGCCAAAAGAAACAAAGTAGTAAACCTTATACTCTTGTGACCAAATGGGAGTCATTAGTCATTAGTTGTCTTTTCACATTTACTCTAGTCCAACCTGAAATACGTACTCAAAAACTGTAGTAGCTCACTTAAAAATTCTATTTCTGGGTTCTCTTAAACAATGCAGTCTTCATCACACCTACTTTTAGAAGATGAGTTTCAGTGAAATACAGCCATCCAGCTTGCAGTTTGCTTTTTGAGCTGTGAAAGCCGTAACTCTGTAACTTCACTGATACAACATTGTGAGCAAGAAACTAGTTTTCTTCTACCTCCTAAGTTTCATTTCTAGAAGTGTTTGGTCTTCATAAACCAAAAATAACAAAATACTATTCGACATTAAATACCTTCTAAGTTGCTTGTTTTCTGTGTTTTTAGGATTTGGGGGGGGGGGGGGGGGGGGGGGGGATTTCTTTTAAATGCAGAAAGCAAGACATTGAAAATAGAGCCCTCTACACTCAAACTCCTCTACAACTGCCGACAACACAATCTGTAAATTTCACCTTATTTTACAAAACCAATAAAAGCAAACTCTGCTTACAGCTTCAGAGCGGGGTAGATGGCAGGGTATTTTTAGTATTTTGGCAGGGACAAAGACAGTCCCAGTACCAGACATTCTTATAGTGCTAACAGGCTGCAAAACCCTCATACGAAAGATGCTATTCAGACCTGTGGACACTGTATAAATATAGGCGTATGTGAGAACTATTTCTGTGCACGACAGCAAATTTTTCCTCCCCATGAAGTCCTCTATAGATGAAGCCATTCTGCCTGCTGCTGTGTCCACAGCCCATTCTGCACACAAGGTCAGGCCCATCCAGTGGAGCTGCATCAGACTCCTGGAATGCTGAAGTCCACATATTTGCCATTCAACATGAAAACTGCTTTTCAAGTTCAATCAGCTATAAATGTTGCTTTGTTTTAATTTTCCACTGAACTTCCTGGAACCTATTATCAGACTGTCAGGGATGTATATTTAGCAATGGCAACACGGCCTCTTTGCCGCTGCCCCACTGCTCATGTCACCTCCAATAAACAGAAAAACAATCCCCCAGCAAATGACATCTTTTTTTGCAGGCTATTTACTGCCAGCGCGAGGTAGTGGGTGAAACTGGAAGTGCATGAGGAAGCCTTCATCCAATTTCTTCTTTCCTTTTTTTTTTTTTTAAAAAATCAAGTGATCTCTAAGGAGAGGGACAAAAGGAAACATTAATTTATCACTCCAACATTAAATCTTGTCTACAGCTTTGAGCTGATATCCACAAGGCTCTCAGTCTAAGTCAAAAATGTTTGCAAAGAAAAGCTGACTCAGGGAAAATACTTGCCTCTTATACCTGCAATTGCCTAAATTTCAGAGTGCTTTTAAATGGTCACACATGAAATGACTGCATTCACATAAATGGTTATTCTTACGCAGTATTGCTTGAGCACTAGAGCTCAACAAAAAAAAAAAAAAAAAAAAAAAAAAAAGATGACAAAATGAAGCCTTGTTTACCTCCCTGCTGAAACACTACCTCACAGAGAAGGGTACTTCTCTCAAAAGAAACAGAAGACACCAACAACCGGGAAAGGAACATACATACAAAACTCAAACAGCTAATGGACTGCAGTGTATTGTTAGCACCCTTTGTGACAGATGGTAAGTTATATGTGGAACTACAAAAAATAACAGTAATTCAGAGCATTTCATATGGAAAAGGAAGTCTACACCAAGTCAAAGTATTGAAAACCCTTGATACAGCTAATAAATGCATACAACTAAGTCTAGAGTGTGAACAATGAGTCTAGCCTTCCGCTCTTCTATTTATGGCAATCTTCGTTTGAGGCTTGAAAGTAAATACTTCTTTAAACCTGTGGAGATGTGTAAACCCAAGCTCTGGGATCTGAGATTTTACCTTTCTGTAGATGGAATCACTAGGTTCTGCACAGGAAAAAATATAAAGGGAATACACACGATGGTAATTTCTAATTTCAAGTCTGTCTAAATAACTAAAGGTTTAGGAAACCATTGTCTGAAAAGAACTGAATGAAAAATTCCAGTCTTTCTCAACAATCTGTAGTACTTTGAATACCACACTAGTCAGACAATGTATCAAAAAAAATCTCTCAAAAATTTGCTACACCAACACCAGAATTACAATTGTACAATTGTTACACCCAGAAACATGCCAATTTTTAAATTACTTCATTAATGGACTCTTCCTGAAATAAATTTTCACCAGCTCTATGACTATAGGTACATCAAAAATCATACAGTGAGGAATTGCCACCTGTCCTAAGTACAACCAGCCTCTTTCCTTCCTCTCCTACTCAGTTGCTCCATGAGACTTCTCCTCAAGGACCGTCGCTCAAAACAAGGGGCATACTTCATAATGCACACATAAAATTAAATCTATATGACAAACAGTATGAAAAAGTACAATAAAGAAGTTACAACAAAAGAAAACCCTGTACGAGAAAACCAGCTGTCCAGACACCCCAAAAACATCATGTGGGCAAAGTAGTTGTCAGCTGTAAGACAGTCATCATTAGAAACTTCCCGCTGCAAAACCTTTGCAACAGAAAAGGCCAGCCAGCAAAGCTTGCAGGGCAGTACATTGAATTCCTTCTCCTAAGGTTCGCTTCAAACAGGAATTGTGGCTGCACAATTACTAGACAATTAACGAATTAGCCATACGCAACAGCTTAGAGCAAAATTTGCATGACATTTTAATGCACCAAACCACTAGGCAGCTTCTTGCTGCAAACAGCAATAGGTAGAAAGGAATTAATGAAACACCTTTTTTAGTAAAGCTAACAGTTATTTTACATTTACTGCCCATTCTTCAGACACTGGAATATATTCCCTCTATCTTCTGTGAGAGCTAGTTATGGACAAATGAAGAAAATTTAAAAAGAAATACCAACGAACTTTATTGACTGAGGTCACTTAAATGAATTAAAACCTATTAGGCAAAAAAAAAAAAAACCCCAAACCTCAAACTCTACACTTGTGAATTGCATAAAGGTGAATTAGGAGTCTATTTATGACCTGAAAAAGAACCTTCTTGTCATTTAGGGATTGTGATAAACACCTCCCTGAAGGCCAACTCTTGTGACACCTACAAGATGTTAGCTCTTGCTCTACACACTTTTATCTTAAAAGAACAGATAATTATTTACTTTTGCTGAGGAAGGAGGCTGAATATTAGGAATAAAAAACCCCTAAATCTCAAGCTGAGGACTGATGAGACTGGTATTGCACGAACAGATAGTGACTCGGTGCTGAGAATTTCTTACAAGCAGGTATCTAACACCTCAGGGGCCTACACAGTGCCTAATGGCCACCCATCTTCTCAACAGGAGTTGAACAAGGCAGACTGTTTTCCACGTCTGAAAAAACCCTAAGAATTACTGTAATAAATGTGTGGGTACAAATACCCAACAGACAGAAGAATTAGATGAAATACCCAGAAAACATTGAATTATTATTAAACAGAGACTATCAACACAAATACTCATCAGCCTAATTTTAAGCAAATATCCAACTACTTTCAGAATAAGGTTAATATAATGTAAGGTCCCCAGGGAGAGAATTTATGGCTTTTCACAGCACCTGGGATGAACAGGCCTCAATTCTAACCAGGTTCTTTGGATGGTGTAACAAACTACAAACTGAGAACATCCATCAAAAACATATACAACATGGCACAGGAAGACCCTTGTAAACATTCAGACCCACTGCAACCAGATTAGTAAATGGAAATTCTACATGAACTCTGAGCGGAATCTCTTTCCACCTTTCACATAATTTATAGTTTAATGTCAGCTAAACATAGTAACTAATCCCATTTGTCCACTGAAAGTAAATTCTTGGCTGCTCTTCCAACGTCATTGCAGACATTGCTGTCAATCCCCAAACTGTGGCCTGTCCAATCAAAGTGTCAGCACTTACCTGCTGCTCAACACTTCAGACACATGGGCTGTCATATCAGTCAGTGACTGATCAGGCGCAGAAATCAGATAGAGCCTTCTCTTGACAAGCAGATATGATTAGAGCCCAAGCTACGCATCAGTCTCCGAAGCCTAACAAACACATGCCCACATTAGTGGAAGACAAGTTTGCTGTTTATGACAAAGCTGCTATCATCTCTGCAAACACTTGGTAAGAACAGGCCAGTGAGAACAGCAATAACTGCAAAAAACACCCCCCTCCTCCATTTCTGTGTGTAAGTGATTAAGGTCAAAAATGCTAAACAAACAGTGCAAGGATCAAGTGTCCTCTGCACACTCACAGAGGAAGTAAAAAACCACAGAGAAAGAATGATCGCCCTGAGCCTGAACTGTCATTACAATGTCTCTGGATTTATCCAGAGATGAAGCAAGGAGTCATTCTTGAAATAAGCCTAGTCTCTTGCCAAACACATTTTAATTTTTCCACCGAGTGCAATACATCAACTGAAAAACGATAGCAAAACCAAAATGGTATCATTCACCCTATAGAGGTTACTGAGTAGTGGAGAAAGAATTTTCATTTATACCTGTGTTTTTGCAGGTTCAGAAGGTAGCCCTGAAATTTAAATCTTGCATATGCGTCTGTTGGGTTTTTTTAGCCACCTCTTCCCTGACTTTGGCTGCATGTGAATCAATGAATGAAAAGTCATTTAGAATTTTAGACACTTCCAGCATCTTGTGCTGTATGTTGGTTTTGTCTTTGCCAGACAGGGCTCCACACAAGTAATCTAGCACGCTCATCTAATGGGAAGAACACAGACATCTTGTCAAGACACTGTTCCCTCAGGGAGTCGGCAGCCCCAAGGCAGCCCTGAGCAAACGCAGATGAAGAAGTATTACACTGTGCTATTTCTAGCTCACACCAATCACTTCAAAACCAGTAACATGGCCCCAATAAAACAGGTCCAGCCATTCCAGTACTAAGTTTACCAGTAATAACGTCAAAGCTCCACAAAACTTCTCTTCCCACCACAAGTGCAAAAAGCCTATGCCAGGATGACCTTAGATTTTTTTTAGCTCATGAGTCAAGTTTGCCCAGTGCTGTCATCTTCTAATACAGAGCACAAGCCTGACAGCAGGAAATGACTCCAGAAGCCACAGCTGTTGCAGAGTCCAGTCTTCATCTTCCAGCCATGAGAACTACTTTGTTTCCTTCTTTGATCAACACGCTCAATGACTAAAAAAGGATGGTGTCCCAAAACCGCTAATAGTAAAGAAATTTCAACCATTCACATCTCCACTTAAAAGGCAGAGAAAGTCTATGAAAGAACTGTTACGAGCTCACATCCTTAGGAGACTTGCTTCTCTAGCACTGTGCATTCACAGAGCTCTACCAACAAATCATGTTCAACAGTCCAAAAGGCTCAGAAAAATTCAGTGCAGTCCACCACAATCTAATACAGAATAATAACTGTTCCTTACAACAGAAATATTTTAGGATAGAAGTGACTGACTGCAAATCCACACTGCCATGAAGACTTGACACCACTGGGAGTAAGAACATTATTAAAGGCTTTCTAGCCAATATTCCAAAAAAAGTTACTAAATTCCACCACCCACAACTGTCTTCCAGTTCCTTTCTCTAGAAGAAGCAAATTACAATCTCAGGGAAAGAGAGGAGTGGAGAAGCACAGATGTCTGAATTTCATTTTAATCTCCTATTCTTAGCTCTCTATTTGGCTAAGTTAAAACATAAAATGAAAGTGAAAAGCAAAAACTACCAGTAAGGAAATACCTTCTCATTTCAGTTTACTTCAACATGCCACACACAAAAAGCTAGCTTTGCAGTTTGACACCAGATTAGATCCACAAGGAACACGGATATAATTCCTCAGGGTGTGTACAACAGAGTTCCTAAGAAACCTGGGAAGGCTAATTCTGTGCTTCAATTCCCCATCTGTACAGTGGCAGGAATGCCTCCTCTCTCCTGCTCTGTGCCACTTTTAACTGAAACATTTATGCATGCTCAACGCTTAAAAACAACTGGCCTAACCATACTTGGAGCTTCTGAGAACTAACAAAGTACAAATAATATTATTAAAAGAAATACATTAATGCAGTGGCTCACGCTTTGATTTAATCAATAGAGTTCAATTAGTCACCAGATTCCTGTGAACTATTTTCATCGAAATCACTGTTGAATACCATTCTGCATCCATTGCAAACCAGGAGCTGTGGCTGTGCAGACTCTCTGTGTACTATAATCAACACTTTGAGAACAAATGGACTTCACTATATTGGGGACTGATCGCAACTCCATAACTTGAGTAGCACATCAAGATTTTTTTCCCAGTAGATGAATTCTTTTACCGCATAGTCCCTCCCTCCAAGAGCATCCATGATACTTCACAGAGCCCTGGAAAAGACTTGGTCAGCTCACAGAGTGAAAGCAGAGGAGTTTTATTCCTGGAAGAATAACTGTTTTCGTAAGGAAAACAACTATCTCACACTTTGAGTAATTACTTAAAACAAAAAAGCTAGCAAAAAAAAAACGTCCCTACCCACTCCATGTGCATTACTTTTATCCAAGTATATATGCCAACAACAGAAAATAGGGACTGTCAAATTGCTCCCCGATTACTCTGCTCTCATTAGCCTCGGAAAATCTGCAGCTGAACCATGGTATGAGCAATAACTACTCCTAAACATCAGAGCAATAATATTTCAGGATTCAGAAGCAGAACTGTGGGAAGGAAGTAGAATATCTATTTCCCAGTTCTAGTTAAATCCCTCTCCGTGTTCAAGAAGAGGCAGCATTCAGTCCCCTTTGCAAACAAAATGGACATCAGAGGAAAGCATTAGTGTACAATTTGATGACACGCCAATGCCTACTCCGTCATCCCTTCTCTAAGGGAGAGGAAGGGATACAACCTAATGAATGAGACATTAATTAGGATTTTGTTTACACATTATTATTCAATACTAACATTCAAAATGGACTACGATAAACAGGAGAAATATAATCTATACATGGTATTATGCAGAAAAGCTGCTGTGCTTTAAATTCACCTTCTCCCTTAAAACAAATTAACATTTAAAGTATAGACAAATTTTTACCAGGAAGTATAATGATTGCTTACAGAAGGGGTTTGGGGTGCGGGGCATTACTTGCACACAATACAACAATAGTGCAAAGATAACAGAAAACTGGGTATTTTCATGCATAAATAAACACATTATTGCAGTACCCTCTGTATGACTTGCATTTGAACATCTAATTTACCAATAATCTTTAAAAACTCAAGGAAGAATGGAAAAAACACTACTTGTAGAATTCTAATTTGGGGGCAAAAGTACATACTCATCTTTACTTTTACATGTTGTCCTTCATCTCACACTTTACCCTTCATTTATTTAGTCTGCCTACCAATACAAGCTCAGTGCTAGAAAACAACTTATTGGCGCTACAAGACTAGAATGAAAACTTAATTCCATTGCTGCTGGCCGCACATACGCAAACTACTGATTCTGTCTAGCAAAAAAAATGAAATTAGGAAGGTACCCTTAATCAGTACCAGGACTGCTGGCCTCAGCCTCTCCTCTCTCCTCCACTTCATAATGCCTATTATCTAACTGAAAAGGAAAACTTTGATCCTAATGGTTTCCGACACCTGATGAGAATAAAGAAACACAAAGGGACCTGGTGATGTGTTATTTAACGCATGACTGTTTTAATAGGGCTGTCTAATTTTTGGAGGCACAGGGCCCATATCCAATGCCCCTCGCAGCAACCCATCAGCTATTTGCCACATTCCATTCACCACATCACATGACTGCATTATTGGCAGTTCCTGAAGGTTAGTTTAATCAACTTTTGTATACTGTGATAATTTCCTGGGTTAGAAAAGGTTAATTAAAGGCAGAGTTAAGAGCAGGACAATTTGCTATATTGCAATATTATGAGATTTTTACTGCTCACAAAAATTTCAGAACCAAGTATGAGTTACAACCAGTTACACGATTCTTCCAGTTCCCATTCATCTAAATATCAATTCACCTAAATATTTGTTGGTGGGCGTATCTAAAGCCCTTTATGCCAACTTGAAATTTCTGCATAAAGCCAGCTGCGCAGGAAGAGCGACGGTTACCTCCAGCGTTGTAACAGGCTACTTCCACTGCCGTAACTGTCCACATCTTGGGCTGCAGAAGCTTCAGGTCATTAAAGGACAACTTCTTTATTAAAACCTACTTTTAAGCTTACTGACAAATTCTCAGATATCCATTCTATACTTGATACCCTACACATTCACAGAGGACATACTCAGTTTCTTGTCACAGAAGAAACCAACTAAATACTAGCTTTCTGTTTAAAACTTAAACTGTCTTAAGTAGGAAGCCAAAACCAGTATTTGCCCAGACAAAGCTGACATGCTACAATTATGTGGGGTTGAAGGGGAAGATAGCACTAGTAGATTAGACAATTTTTACTGGCAGTAAAACACTGGACAATTTTTCTGACACTAACTGGCCCCATATTTCAGTCTTTAACATGGATTTTCCTATAAAGAAAAGACAGACCCTCCACTCACTCCCCCCTCTACAAGGTGGCTTGTACACAAGCTTCAAAAATTTAAATGCCAAATTTTAAACAGGGAACTGCCCCTGTTCTGTAAAGAACCAATTTTAAACAGAGAACTGCCCTTGTTCTTCTCCTAACACCAAGTTTAACTCCATCATAACAAGGTGAAAAACAAAACCCATCACCAGATAATCTGCCTGATTGATTCCACACTTACTGTTCCAAATACTGACTGCTCAGATACCATTAACCTTTCAATAACCAAGGGATTAAACTAAAAATTGTAAGAGAAGACCCTCAACATGACCAAAGACAAAGAGTGATGAAGCCAATTCCATGAACGCTGGAATTTATTTTTGCTATAACTAACAGCAGATGAAATACAAGTGCCATCCAGAACCAGGGGATGCACTGCTCTGTTAATACAACACAGCAAACAGCCACATCTCCTTTCTAATACAGGGAAGTAGCCAACAGTACACACGCTATGGTTAAAATGTGCTACAGAAGAACAGAGATCCTGTTTCACCAATGGTTCATCAGCCACAATCAGAATTGCGACCATTCTGATGTACACTGCCACCAAAAGCCCATGCAGTAGACCAACTGCCAAGCAATTGCCATTCAGCCTCTTGCAAACCCCACCGGTCGAAGTTAACCCAGCAATACAGTGGCTGCAGTTTAGAAGCTGGTTTTGTATCCTACACAATAGTTCTGTCAACACTTCAAAGACCCCAAACCTGATTAATTACATTTGTCTGGGACCCTCCATCCACCCAGCATATTGTTGAAAGCTGTTGAAGCAGGACAACAGTTGCACCCTCTTTCACAACAGGCATAAGCCAAACTTGTCATTCCCTGTTTAAAGTGCCATTAACTGGCCAGATTTACAGCTCCTAACCAGCCTCTCCAAGGCAGGTCACTGTAATGACTTCTATTAATCACTACAATTTGCCCCACGTCATGGGGAAACTTGCGATCTTTTGCTCCTTACAGTCCAGGTTACACAGAAAATGACATTTCACCCCAAAAGACTACCACTCTGCTCTAAGCCACAAGTCACTTCAAAGCCCACACAGGCACAAGAATTGCACATCTGTCTCTGGTAACATGAGCAGCAGCAGGAATTATGCTATCATTCCAATCATTTGATTTATGTATATAAATCAAATTTTCAGATACTAAAAAAACCACAAACCAAAAAACACACCCACACACCCAAAAAAACCCACCCCACACACAAACCACCCACCCCAAAACCCAAACCTTTAAAAATGTGACCTTCAGTGTTACATGGATCGCTTAAGAAAAAATTCACAACTATCCTTTCTACACCTGGTCATTTACCAGTCTGTGTATCCTGGAACATCATCCTTTAAGCAGCAATTTACACAGTGACTGCACTCCACATTCTTCTTTACAGACATGTATTACTAACAATAGAAAGGATCCATCAATGTGATTGAAATTTCAAAAAGGAAGAGAAAATGACAAGATGTCCTTCAAACACCTTCAATAGATGTAAGTCATCTCCAGACAGGTAAGAGAAGTGACCAGGATGAAGCTGGAGATGAGTCAGGTCAGGCAGCTGTCATCAGCCTCCATCGCTACTAAGACATCAAGGAAACCTTCCCATCGGTCTTTCAAGGGCCTATGGGCGGGGGTGTCATCCCAAATATCTTCCAACAACAGGCAAAAGTTACTCTAAAGAGATAAAGTAAATATGCATCTCACTGAAATAAATTGCATCCCACTTCCTAATAAATTAACGGGTTAATCCTTTATGCTTCCAGACAGCTCATTATCCATGTAGAAATCTCTTTCCCTCTCTCAAGGTTTATTTCAAGTCACATCTGGCCTATATTATCAGTACAATCAAGACTCTGCTGGCAAGGTTATCTACACAAAAGACAAATATCTCTTGTTTTTATTTTATTCATGCCTTTTTAGTTAGCTGTTACCTTAATGCTCACCAAATGCCCTTCCCCATCAGTTTTCCGAGGCTCCAGAAAGTTGGGTGGAACACATTTAAATTGATCATTGAAAAGAAAAAAATAAAAGCCTCTGAGATACCAAAGTCTCTTATTGCAGTCACCAAGACGAACAAGCTTTATGCACTTTACTATTCCCTTCCCTCTTGTTCTGACTGATTAACTACGACCTTATGTTTAAAATTGCTACTCAGGTCAAACCCTTCTGAAGGTCTGGCTCATCTATAAAGCACCAAGGTTAATCTTCAACAGATTCCATTACAGTCCATTCAGCTATTCTAGCAATGCTGTTCAACGCACTTCCTCCACAGAGCAGGTCTTTTTCCAAGATGGTGTTAGCTGTCTTGTTATTTTGAGAAAGCAGACTATGTCCTTTTCTTCAGCTCCCATACTCAACCCTTCTCATCCTGGACAATATGGAGCTCAACGCAGGCTTTACCCACTCCAAGAATGAGACGTATAAAACTGCAGTACCGTCAATAAGCACAGTGACAAGCAGGCTTCCTTTTGCTGGTGTCAAGCTCAAGTGATCCTTACCTACCACCTTTTTTCACTTAGTGGCCAAAAGCCATTTGCACAGGAGAAGTGATGAGTTAACACATTATTGTAAGTGGTTGCCAAAATAGTTTTTCATCAGCCAGCCTTTAAGTGGACCTCAGTTGGCTAGCAGACAGCATACTAAAATACTTTGGACCATCACCTTTCTGCTTCAGAACACCAAGCTCAAGAATGAAATAGTATTTTAGCATTGAGGACAGCCAGAATCAAGACCTTTTTCTAACCAGGAGTGAGCAGGCACAGCCTCAGAGGTCAGTCCCTACGGCTCCAAAACTACTGTTTGCCACTCTCAGCATGAAGCTGAGAACTTTGCAGGAAGCAACCAGCTAAGTCTGTACCTGCTTAGCCAATTTATATCTAAGGCAGTGCAGCTCTTGGTTAGCTGCAGAACATCTTCAGAGGGATGTCTTTGCAATAGTTAAAAAAAAATTAAAGACATTAATATAAAGCAAGCTGACAGTGATCTGTGCTAAAACATTCAACATTTTCCTTTATTTTTCCTAGCACCATTTCTGGTATCTCAGATGTGTTAAATCCAATAAATGTGCTAAGTCATGAAATTGGCTCTGACAGCCCTCCTCCCTACCCCATACTTTTGCATTAGTACACAAAAAGCCCACAGGAAAAGCATCGTTGAAGTTATCTACTACCTAGCTGGGATGGAAAGAAACTGTAAGATACAGGTTCTGAATATACTGCATGTCTGCACTGTCTGAGCATGCATATTATACTGGCAAAATTTAGCATGACAAAAGTTAACACAACTACTTTGTACACAAATCTACACAAAACATGCTATGTAAGCAAAATGACTTCTGCACATCTAACAATCCATATCAAATTTATATAAACACAGTGACAATGGTTAGGGAACACAGTCCTTATTCATAACTAGCACAGATGTACTGACAGACGTCAACAGCACAGGTAAGCTTGAGGAGCACATAAACTAGCTCTGGAGAATCCCACTGTGGTGAAATAAGCAGGCAAGATTCTGCCTTTGCAGCTGTCTGCTCCACCTCCCTCCAAAATTATCAACCCCTACAGCAGACTTAAACAAAAGAAACATATGGCCACTCTACAGCCACTCCAGTATGAAGTCCAGCAGAAGATAAAAGGCACAACCCCTCGCCATTATCCCTATGTTGACACAAATCTTTGTTATGGATAATGACACAACAAAAACTTCACCCTGCCAGCATAGCATTTTGCTCAACGGAATGGTTTACAACATTGTATAAAACACCAGAGCATGACTTGCCAGATCTCATCTGTCAACTGCCTTAGTCAACAGAAGCTATCCTGGGTAAGAAAAGGAACTTTCCTCTCCTAAACCTTTTCCCTTCACCCACATTGAAGGCAGACAAGGATGAGGACTTCACGGCTTGCTCAGTACTGAATGATGCCTATGACTAGCTCTCCAGGGAGCAAATCACTACCAGTCATCCCTAAAGAAAGGGGATACCTAGTCTTCATTCACATCCCAAAGATCAGCAGCACATCACATAGCTTTTTCAAAGCTGAGTTGCATATAACTGTATAAAACCAAACTAAAAATAGCTTCAAGAGGATTCAACACTGGGGACTCCGTTATTTCGTTCAATGGATCAGAACAGGAAAGGCTCAAAATGAAGTATTCTGCTGTCTCACCAGAAAGGACTAATGCTAGATGAGTGAATGTGGTATCTCCAGATATGACAGCTCTTCAACCTTGAGCCCTACACCCAGGAAGCACCCAGGACAAGATTCGGGACAAGGCTCCACAGCTATGAGGACACCAGCCACCCTGTGAAGCCAGCCCACTCGACGACACAAAGAGATGCAAGTTCTGCCATGCATTCCCTGTGCAGCGCCAAGGGTTAACATTCAGATGGCAGGTTCAGGCCTGAAGAGATGCATCTCTGAATTGAATTTAGGTTCAGAAGGCTTGTACTGAGCTTTATGTGCCTCTGAATCCTGGGGTGACTCTTGCTCACTAAACGCCGATATTTGTATGAATAAAAATGAAGGGATTTAACAAATCTTGTTCCTGCACACAGTTGTCAAAAAATCTGACCTTTAGAACAGGAAAAAGAGGGGGGATTTAAAGGTTTAAAGAAGAGGCAGTGGCTGCCTGATGTATAACAAACCTTTGAAAAATTATGAAGCAGTGAAAATCCCCTACAGGTCCCAACAAAATGTGTCCAATTTGCATTCCTGCAAGCCTTCCATACACACCACTCTGCTCCTGTGTGTACACAGGCAAATAAATCCCTAGGAATAATACAACTGGGACCTGAATCTGATCTCTGATATATTATTGCTCCAGAGCTCCATTCCAACCTTCACAAACAGCTTTTTTTTTTGTTCCAGATAACTAAATCAAAGCAGTCCTGATAAGCTTTCAAAGCAGGGAATGTGAGGAATGGTTTAATGAATGTTACAACTCAACCTATTACAGACTACAGAGCATTACAGAAGACGACGGGGAGGGGGGGCAAGCATGTATGACACTCCATATCTGGAAGTCTCATAAATTCAAATCCAGAAGCACCTGCCTTTCTAAGCCCATTTATATTAAGCCCAACAAAAACTCAGTGCTGACTGTGCAAAGGGACAAAAAGAACGGGAAGCGAGAAGAACTGTGTCAGGCAAATACAGGGGTTTTCCTACTGAAAAGTTACATTAGTTGTAAGTTTGACACAAAGATTAGAGTCTTAATGGGGTTACATGGGAAAAGACAGGAAAAAAAAGCATAAACAGAAAATAACAGCAAAAGAAAAAAAAGGAACATGAGTCATGCAAGACAAAGCTAAAAATATTTTTTGAAAAGCATGCTCTTTTTTGCAAAGTACCTTTTTGCGGGCTTATGTGGCCCTAAGTGCTGTTTGTGGATTGTAAGAAACTCAGGCAGCTTCCGCAGGTATAAAACTTCATCTATGCATGCATAGGGTATGCTTGAAAGCTCTGTGTCCTGGTCCCAAGTTTTGCCTTGCTTTCATTGCTTTTTCTATCTCTAAGCATAAGTGATTCTTCTCTCAAAACCAAAAATAAGGTTGCAGCATAAATATTTCACAATAGTCTGTTGTAGCTAATAAAATTCTGTGCGGTTTAAGTTTTTGGGCTCAGACTGAAAGATTAAATTAAGATAACACTTCAGATTATTTTCATAAAGTGGAATATCAGCTGAAAAAATACAAGACACTAAGATATCTCACAAAGGCAATGATCATCATTCCTATACCGATTGCCACCTAGAAGGTGTTCAAGAGGAGGTCAAGAACAAAGCACTCCCCACTTAGATTCTATACACCTACATGTCCTTGTTTGCTCATTTCATCATCTTACTATGTGTGTTCTTGTCCCAGAATTAGTAGCTGAAACAGTAAAACAGTTTAAAGCTTTCAAATGGAACAACTACCTTCTTCATACAATTAAACAGCTGAAATTATCGGAACAGGTTAATAATTCAGCATTTACTGCCAGTAAATAAAACTTAAATACCATAAGCTTTGAGTATTACCTAGACAGTTGCAACTGACTGTTGTAGAATGCAAAATAGTTATAGTTACAGAGATTAAATGCTTCCTATTTACATGACAACCTCTATCAACACAGCTAGATCACAGTTACATGTAATTGTACAGCCATCCCGAATAAATCATCATGCAGACAACATCCAGAGCAAAGCCATTCTTATTGTGGAAAAATAGTCCCAGAAGAAATCCCCGCAGAAAAAACTCCTGTTGAAGAGTTAACTATTCTAGTCACTTTCATCATAGCAGCAGCTCTGAGAACTTCTATAATTGTTCCAGAATTGCAGCATTTTTCTGGCTTTCACTTATTACTGCATCTTTTTCTCTCTCCCTTCCTTCCAATTTAATCTAGCACAAAATATCTACTATTATTCTTCGTGCTTCAACTTCTAATCCACATTTGGTTCCCTTACAACGTTGCAGAGCACTCCATGCAAGAGGTATGTAATGACTAAAAATAAGCAACAGAAATCTACATTTTCTACTGCTTTAAAGACATTACTCATCTTGCTCATTAACAAGTTGAAGAAAATGGGTTACTTTTCACAGACTACAAATACTTGGGCTTTCTCCTCACATCTCTTCATGTTCAGAAACATTAAATGTTTGTGGGAAATTTAAACTCTGCTAATACACTGATACCCCATTGCTTATGCTTATTCAAACTAACACCCCTCCCGTATGCCTCCTAATACTACTCCATATTTCATTGCACATAATACTTTACAATTTCAAAGCCCTTTACAAATAATCTCCTTGTACTTTAGTCCTTCTAGATTTCTTTCAAATTTAAGTAACTGCAATTCTTTTTAATATCACAGTCTCATTCTTTTAATACACTTTTAATGCACTGTAGACAATCTCAGCTTCTTGCCTTTAGTTCACAGCAAAACTGCCATTTTAAAACAAAATATAAGTGCTGGGGAAAGGAACAACATGCTTTTATTAAATGCTGGTAGACACATAAGCAAAGATAACATATTCTGAGTATATGTTATGCTTGATTTAATTTCTGTTGCTAGATACCTGATTAAAAAGTACTTTGTTGCCATACATACTGACAGCTGATGCACAGAAAAACAGTTTACCAGTACCAGACGATCAGACAACACAGGTGTCCTTTGACATAAGATTTCACCTGCAATATGAAGTTCAGCCCTTTCACTTTTATTCCAGGGTGAACCAGACAAAGGAAAAATAAAATGGAATAAAGAACTATATTAAAAGGGCTTTGAGGAACAGCATCTGGGCAGACTGAAGAGAAACAGACTTCTAAGGGACAGACTTCAAATCTCAGTTGCCAGAAGCTGGAACACCTGGGATAAGAGGCATGCATGCAGGCAATAGTGCAACACTAAGATGAGCACAGACTTTTTTTTTTTTTTCTTTCTTTCTTTCTTCCCCATCCCACCCCCACCAAATGTACTGTTCCTTCTGCTGAGGTTTACATTGCAGGAGGCCTAGGCAAGCCAGGTGTGCTACGTAACACAGCTGGTAAATGGAGTAACAAGTCTTGAGTAGGCTCTGTGAATGAGAAATCGTGAGGTTTTACCCCTACGTACATCAAGCAGCACAAGCAGCACAGTATTTCGACGTGGTGCAATCAGAAGAAATAATGAAGTAATCCTGAGGGCGTACCAATATTTTTGAAGAACACTGTACATTGAATAAAACAGTTTTCTCTACTTAAGTCATGCAGGTTTTACTCAAAAAGCACAGAATCCTGCATCTTATCCTATTGCTTATAGCTACGGCAAGTTTTTGGACAGCCGCTAGTCCGAATCAGTTGCATCCTCCAGCAAACTACTGATTTTTTCCTATACAGCAAAGAAAATTCCAACATCAGTCTGGCTCTTCAGACTTCTGAGAATAAACATTGAAGCTTATTAGATGGAAGTTTGTGGGGCAGATTTTAAAGAGACTCATTGCTCTGTGAAAAAAGCGAGCATTCATGTAACACTTTTTACAACTACAGTTATTTACCCCCAGTGCCCTTGGACAGAAATTCTCTGCCTCCACGTTGGTGTGGTATGCTCTGCACCTGTTGGCTGCTACCCCCACCCCAGACACAGCCACATCACAGGGCAGTGGACCCAGAGCTCGCTACGGTGTTAAGCAGCGCCCAACGTCTCAGGACAAGCTACCGAGCCAGTGACTAACCACAGGCAGCTATCCTGCACTAAATTGTCAGGGGTTCCAACTTCCATAAGTTCTTGAGTAAGCAGATGAAAAAAAAAAAATAAATAAAACAGACCATCGAATCAAGAATATGCGGCAAATGGTACAGATGAAGTTATTCAAAGCCTTATGGAGAGGGAGAAAGCATAGTATGCAATTACTGATGTTTAAGCGGGGTTTAGGGTTGTTCCCCCCCAATCCGTACTCATCTCCAACTTGCCTTGATAAACTTCAGATAGTCTGTAATTTACTATTCCATTTTCTACTGCTTGCATCTGTTAAAATTTTAATTGTCATTGCCCATGATTATGCCTTTCTGTATAAAATATAGCCTACACTCTCCTATGCTTACATAGACTTCTGTAGGCCATTCTAACACTGTTATTTCAATTTTCTCCACAAACAATATAATTTGTGTTGAGACTTAAATCGGTATCTCAGTGGTTCAAGAAGCTTTATCCCTGCGCCAATCAACTTTTGCTGGAGGAAAGCCTCGTAAATTGCCTTTTTCTACCCCTGCTCATCTTCTACATATCAGCTACCAACAAAAGAATTTTAGAGTACCGGCTTTCAGACCATTTTCAAGGTGGTTTTATGTTTGAGTTTTCTTGGTTGGTTTCTTTTTTTTCTGGAACCACGTGGGCTAGAAACAATTTTGCACCAAAGCAAACGTCAGCATTCTTCTGTGTTACCATGCCATGAAACTCTGGGAGTTCCTTTTCATGTTTGATGTCCCTGGCTATTTTCAAAAAGAGCTTAAACTAGAACAAAGTGTGTGCCACTACTATTTAAACACCACAGGATATAGCAGTATCAATTCTCTATAGACACTCCTATTAATTTTACCATTTCTGGTAATATTCCCACCATAAGGAACATATGACAACTCACACAGCAAATATGTCAGATCCTGCTGGTACCTTAGCTACGCTGCAAGAAAGAGGTGAGTCTCAGAAATATAGGAAATTGTTATTCAGACGATAGACAGACAGCACTTCCTTTCCCAGAACAATCTGTCTCCTGCCCTGACAACCCGTTCCTGCTATATTTACCCTACCAAATTTTGCCCGTGATATATTTCCAGATGCACTTGAGCCACATGTCCCTGTCAGTCAGCCCAAGCACAGAGGAATCTGAGCAGAGAACAGCTCCTAGAAATCACTAGATGTTAATCCATGCTTCCTCTCTTGCTTGCCTTTAGAGTTAAAGGAGACAAAAATGTGTAAAGCATTATTCTTGGTTTATTTTGGAAGCAGTTGTGGGGACAAGAGGTACTTCATTTGATACAGCTATTTACTTCAACTGCTTTCTTTACGCCTGACAGACACCTGAACAGTAAAAAAAAAAAAAAAAATCTGAAGCATGCAGTTAAAAATAACTGGCTGTTTCAACCAATTAATACTGGCTGTCTAGAAAGAAATTTTAAGGCTGTCTGAAAAAAGGCTAGATGCTAAACAAGGAGTTTACAGCTCTAGTCTGCCATGGGAGAGCCAATTCCTCATCCAGAAAAAAAGTGCCATCTTGCTGGAGAAAAGCAATGCAGATCAAGCAAGAAAAATCAGTTCTAGATTTCAGATAGTTTAATTTAAGAATGCTGACCAGCTAAAATGAGTTGTGGAGCAATAAGAACAGGATCTAATGAAAAATTAGCTTTATTTCTCCTGAGCTAAGCCACTTTACTATTTTAACAGTTATATTCTTCCTATATATCTCTTCCAACCCTAACTGCACAGCTAGGTTCTTTTCTTTACATAATTTTATAAAATACTTAACACCTGACTTCTGGTAATTATCTTGGCTCTAGCTGAATTTCTAAGTTCCCTGAGATCCTTTGAGCAAAGGACCAAATAAACTCTCTTCCCCACCTCCATCTCCATATTTTGAAAAGATGCTCTTGATAGCTCCTACCTCAGTATGACGTTGATTCCAAAGTGCATTTTTTAACACTAGAGCAATGGGGGAAAAAAACCAACCAACCAACCAAACCAACCAAACAAACAAAACATAAGACACCAAAGTCACCTCTTGGGATCTTATTAGCAAGGAGACTTTGTAATCACATTGGCAGCCAGAGAGGGGAACCCAGATAGTTCTCAGTTCTAGGTACTATGAGTCTTCCAGAGAAGGAGATGGGAGCTAAATCAATGATGCAAGAGGAAGAGGTGAACAGAGGAGTTGAAAGGATTTAAAACTGTAAATATCTTTCCTTTGGCTCCCTCCTCCCTTTTTCTAGAAAGCACAGACAGGCAGTTTCAACCTTTCCGTCGTTTATTTAACTGGCTTAACAGAGGGTTCTAGCAGGTCACAAATAAGCTTTTTAAATAAAAAGCACAAGTTGAAATCAACGGTGGATATATCAAAACTCATGGCCAGGCCATTTTTATTACTGGAGGTGGAATTAAAAAACAGTGCAGCCTTCTTTTAATAGCAGATCCACCTAACAAGGCCTCTTCAGCTAGCTGAATGCAGGCAGAGGTTCCTCAGAATGAAAGCACTTTTGCCCCATTCTTCTAAAAAACACCTACATTTGCATCCAAAACTAGTATTGCTTAAGGACAAGTACATCCTTTAGAACAGTATAGATTATTTTCGCTACAGCATTAGAACTTCAAAGTTTTGAAACGTTTTTGCTAGAGAGATTATTCCTGCTTCCTTAAACCCTACACATTTGCACGTTTTCTGGTACTCTTTCCATTTCAAATCTCTAACACCGGAACACTTTTCAAGCATCCGGCTGGCACATCATATGAGAGGAGCAGAGACCAGCACGACAAGAAAGGAAATGAGCATCTTATGGGTGGCATTGAAAGATGTTAAAAAAATACTGGCCAGTGCTGAGTAGGATCAAGTGAGATGTGGGCAAAATATGAACTGCATTACATGTTGGAGTTTATTAGCAGCCTCATACAGCTGCTCAAATTCAGGCATCTAATACGGGGATGTGAACAGCTGGTACCATCACCTGCTGTTCCTGCAGAGTGAAAGGGAGTGTGTGACCTTCCGCTGCAGCACATGGGTCTTGTGCATGTGAACAAGTCCCAGTACGGGCTGCGAAACTCAATAGCGTTAAGAACTGCCATCCAAAAAGAAACTGCGCAACTCAAAGGCAGCTGAATGAGAATGAACGTCACTTTTAGGTTTTTGATGGATTGTTAGTAAAAGTGCAAGGCAGAAAACAGTTTGCAAAATTTAAGTTGATGTTGCCTCTGACACAAAGCTTTAATAGTCAATTACCAAACCATTAAATTAAGCCTCCGAGGATGCCTTTCATGGCTCTCTCCCCTCCCGGCCCCCCCATTATTTAATAATATATTTCTTCAGCAATTGCTTTGTCTCTGAACATTTTAATTTTTTTCAATTATTGAACTACCATTCAGCTACTCTATTACAGTTGCTCTATTGCTTTCTATGATGTCTGAATCTTTTAATTTCTTCCTCTCCTGTGTTTCCACTACTCTTGGCAAAGCCTTTTCCCCAAGAAAATGTTACTTTTTCATTTACTAAACATGGATATTTCTTCCCTTATGTTCTTAATGAAGCAGAAGCCTTCATCATGAAAACATTCAGATTCCTGTATCACACAAAGAAGTCACATGCTTTCAGAGAAGTTTGTTGTTTAGAACTTATCTCTTTGCCAACGCAAAATCTAGTTTTTCTACAGTATCACAGTACTCCTATTTCAACTGAAAAGTCTCTCTCTGTTTACCATATTTTTACAGACTGGTAAGTATTCGAGCAAATGTATTTCTTACAACTTTGTGTTCATCGTCAACAATGCCACCAAAGTAAGAATTCCCAGGACTGTGTTCTCCCATTCCCTGTACCCGCCTGATCACTTCGCATCTGAAGTGCTAATTTCATACTGAGGCAGAATGTATTTAAGAGAGGGGAAGCACAAAAGTAAAAATCGATAGTGGTTGTTAGATCCTAAGTCTGACTGAATATATTTGCACTTCATACACTGAAAATCCAAATGTTTTAACTAAGAGCTGAGTATGCAAAGAAAAAGACAGTATTTCTGAATGACAAATGTGAAAACCTCAGACTGAAGTGAAAAGCAGCTAATGATGTCTCCTGCCATGCTGCCATGACAGCCACCTTAGTTATTACGGAACTACTATGGGCCACTATAAACTGTCTAATCCCACTGTGAAGAACATCCAAGCTCCTAAGTGCAGTTACTAAAGATGCTTACATGAGCAACTGTATTTTACCAGTGCCACTCGTTTTACTTCTAGAATAAAACCCCTCCCCTAGGCTACACCCAGGTCTAACAGACCGTTCTCCTTCAATACGCCACGGTCAAGGTAACAACCGCATCTTGATTTATTCCAACAATACCTCATATTTACAATTTGCCACCTAAATTATTTAGGCAGTTATTCAAGAAGTTAATGGAATCTAATTCAACAGCCGCTTGGCAGACTTTGTCACTGTATCAAGAAGCAACAATTTTCTGAAAAGTAACAGGGCACAAGGACACATTTTAATAACAAATTTCCTCCCGTAATTAAGTTAAACACAATCAAAAGTAAACAGCATTGTTTTGAAGTCTCTCATCTCATTTAAGTAGCACACATGTCAAGAATTATTTACAGTCATGCAAGCATTCAGACTCCTGCGCCAAGCAAAGGCAGCACGCACTGTCTGAAAGACTGCTCTGCTCAGAATTTACTGTTTCAATATGGCTAGGAATAAGTTTCAGCTTTCTGCTACAAGGACAGAACTGGAAATTACGACTTCTTAAGTGCTTTTATTAGAGCATAAATAGAGGATCAAACAAAGTACCACCATCACTGAAGAATTTAACATATTCAGTTAACCAGCATTAATCAAGTGCACCCCTCGAGTATTACAATTGTGTAACTGTGATTACAGTGCAAAATACATTGGCATAAACTGTCATGGAAACAGTTTCTATTCATTTTGACAGGATAGCTAAAGCCAATATCAACCCAAACTTCAGTTCTATTGCATGTATGTGCAAGCTCTCACCTAACACGTTTTACTTTCGCATTTCTACCCATCTCACATCATCTTTTTTTTTTGTCATAACATCTCTCCCTACTCCTCAACTGTCACGTAACTATACACCTCCTCTTTCTTTCACAACATGCTTGATTACAAAAGTAGTTTGAACTGACAAGTTTTAACTTCACAATTGCACCATGCAAAGAGCATGGACACATTCACTTCATGAAGTTCAAGTGATGAGGAGTCTATGTCTCTCCGTGCCCTTAAACTAAAGAAGAAATGCCCAAATATAATGAGGGGTTCAAAGCAAGAGCAGGTTGCTTTAACACTCCCAAAGGCATTTCCAAGTCGCATGGATACAGTACATCATACAATACTAATGTAGATCTATCAGATTTCTACAGTAACTGTGACTAGTTGATAATTGTTCCTTCTCAAGATGGGTTTTATTTCATGGAGTTTTGTAATGACATGTACTGATTCACTGTCCCTAGATTTACATACGTTTAACTCACTCACAATTTAGCCTTCCTCACTCTATTAAAGAATTCACAGAAAGTATCTGTTGACACCACCAACACTGGAATGAATGCACTTCAAACTCATCCATGACATGACATTTCCAACTCTTTCATCTCAGACCCTGACATATTAAAAGACCTCAGACTCTACCTTTAAGCCACTGTATTACAGGCAATACATGCCAAACTTTCTTTTCTGTGTAGCTTTCAGAGGTGCTGTAAAGCAAGTTAAAATCATGTCATCTAAAAGATGACAAGATTTTTCATAAGGCTACATGCAGCTGTGAGTTTTATAGCTCTTCCCCAGACAGATTTGCTATCATGTACAATTTTCTAAAGGCAAATTACAGAAGCAAGATTTTGACTATCCATCTGAATTTTTTAAAAAGAATTTTCAATGAGGAGTTCCATAACATGTTGGAAGATTTACTTTTTTTTCCCCGATTGCAAAAAAAAAAACCCTTCAGCAATAATCTATTCCACAACACTCAGACAGCAGACAAGCTAGGTACAGCTAGCCTATAAAGAAAAAGCTCTTGCAAGTTTACCCCAAACAGGCAAGTCACCAACTGCACATCCCTCGCTATTACTGTTCCCTAACCAATCAGCTTCTTGTTTTAATAACAATGTTCTCCATTACTCTGCTACTTTTATACGTACCTTTAAATCCCTCCTGTGTACCTCTCTTTTGACTTTTTATTTCCACACTAATTACCGAGAGAAGCAGCATTTTATCACACATCCCTGCACTATTCCTGAAAAAAAGGACATTTTGCCCAACTGAATATTCTTTCAAACCTCTCCTTCAAACTCACATCTTGCTATAAACCGTATTAGGGGTCAGCCAACGATGGCATGTTTGAAGGACAAATGGAAGCAGTCATTAAGAAAAAACACTTGAGTGTTTAACAACTTTGTGTACTTAATGACTTCTCTCTGCTTCCATCCTCTTAAGCTACAAACTCTTTGAGGTGAGGAATGTTTCAGTACGCTTGTTGTGTATGTATGACCGATACTTCTTGGCAGTCCTATTAGATATTATGAAACTACATAAATGTGCACCTGCACCTTCTGAGACAAGTTATTGCGTCTTTGAAGCAAGTCACTTTTGAGAGATTGTTTTTAACAGGTTAGAAGGCAGCAGCTTAGCAAGAAGACAGTTAAAAGGAAAGGTGACAGAACAGAAGAGCTATATATTTAATAAATTTCTACTGGAATTCAGCGATTTAATGTACATTCCTACTTCCACAGGGTTTTTACTATAATGCAAATACCTTTAACATTTCTTAATTGGCCACAATTCCTTTAACTAATCTTGACCAAAACAAAGACATCATCATCAAAAAAACCTGGAATAAAACCCTCATGGATGACTTAAGAGGAACCTCAACTTCAGCGCAGCATCTGGTACTGCCTTTCTACCAAATCAAACTGCAATTTATTGCCCTCTAATGTATGTACATTAGGCCATTTCCTTTATGGCTCCACTTCACACAGAAGCAGTAACCGAAGGAAATAATGGAGTGCCCAACAAGTGGGAAAGTAATTGCTCAACAAGCATGGAACAAGAGAGAGTCAGTTGCACACCGTGCACATGTGGCAGCTCTTCAGAGCCCAGCCCTGCAGTGGTAACAGAAGGCTGGTGTTACAGAACAAGTCCACTGTGGGAACTCTGCCAAGCAACAGCCAGGAGCGCTTGTCCATCTAAATCCTTGGGTCCTTAAGGATTAGGGGTCAGGAAACAATTCCTTCCAACAGCACCACCTCCTGCCTGTACCTGCCAGTCATTAGCCATGCACAGATGGAAGACAGTTAAGCTCCAAGCTCTGGTCTTAAATTGCACCCAAAGAACTGTACTAAAAAGATGCTTAGGTGGTGTTGCAAGGGTGGTGGTAGACTGTAGAAGGGTCAGTTCAAAGAGAAATGCAGAAATACCTTGTGTGAAGACCACCTTACTGGGCTCGTTGGTTTTTTTTGCTCCATATATTCCCAGAGTCGCTCCACTTCTTTTGAATTTATTCAGTAAGTTTCTTACTACTCAGAAACACAAAAGAGAAGATGGACACAAGAGCTAAAAAGTTATCAAATTAAGGCTACACAACCATGGTTTAGCCCTTTCTTCCTGTTCAGTCTTAGATATACGATCTCTCAATTACAAGTTTCTCTCAGGAGTCCCAGTTTCATTCAGTACGCTATGTTGAAGAGCTCAGTGAATAATTCCACAGAATCAATTATAGTTCAGAGTGACCACATCCATACCTGACTCCTCTCACGCTCTGTATAAATGCTGTCCTGCACCCAACAGAAAAGCCTTGGAAAAGGTTATGGTGCTTGCCACGATGCATCTATAAGCTTCACGCATACTAACAGTTATTCTTCATCAAGTACATTCCTCCTCTTTCTTCCTTTATACAGAAAATAAACTAAATCTTAAGTGAAATGATGACAATTTTACTGTTAGTTTTGGGCTTGAGAAGCTCACATCCCAGGTCGCCCATTGCAGTTACCATTCTTAGGGCACATTAGTGTTTCACTCCAGGAAAACCACTTAGGAAGTAAAGCACCAAATTAGCAACCACCTGGTAAAAGTCTGGTTTATTATTTCTCCAGTAACATCAAAAAAATCTATGCCAAAAGTATCAATAGAAACCTATTATCCAAGGCAAATTCAAAGACCTCAGCCATAAGACAACCATTTGATGCTACAGTAAGATTAAAAAGAAGATTAATCTCTCTCAAAGAGAGAATTTGGAACTACCTGCAGCTTCAAAGCAAAAATACTGCATCAGTGTACATTCTCTGTGCTCTTGGAAAGATGCCTGCATTCATGAAGACTAGGAACTTGCTTTTAAAATGACAACTTTTACTGCATCATATGAACACCATTAGCAAAAATCAAGTCTGGATTCAGCCTGCACGCAAAGCATAAAACTAGGATTGTCATCCTAATCTTCATATTTCTTATAGTAAGGTGACAGAAAATATTAAGAGAAATTTACCACTTCTGTACACTGTGTCAGGTCATTCAATATGGACTAAAATTGTATTGCCATCCACTAATTAGAGCGAGGCTGAGTTAAAACCATGGAAGAAACCTTACTCTATCAATTTCCTAACCTTTCTTACATGCTTTCCATTCTTAAAAGTTTTATAAAATGTTAGCCTGAGTTGCTTGGTCTTCCAAAATACCAAGTTAACATGTATGGATACCTGTTATTTAACAAAAAAAAAAAAAAAAAAAAGTAATTTTTAAGTTATCACAGGAACAGACATAATCTAGGAGACCAGTGAATCTTCTAGAGATTTTTTTTAACGTCTGCTCTATATAACATTGCAATTCTTCAATGCAAACAAAGGGACAAGCATCACAGTTTCCAGTTCATCAGTATTTGTTATTTACTAGTAAGTCCAAGCAGTTCCTGCAGAAATTCAAGACATAAATAATAAATAAAACATGGCATTGCTCTCATCTGCAAAGTGCAAAATAACAAGCATTGCAGCACTATACATATCACACATCTATATAATCTAATTCCTACACTTCTTAAAAAAAAATATTATTCTTTATGATTTCTTAACTGGAAGAAGTCACTATGAACATCTCAGATTCTATTCAATAGCACTGCAATAGCATTGAGAACAGGCCACACATTTGTATTTACTACTGATTTACCACATCTAAACACTAGATCTTTCAGGAAAAGTTCAGACATTAATCCCAAATCAGGATAAAATTCCTGTGTTGTTTTATACAAATGTCAGGTTTTCCCTAAAAACTGAGTTTCCAGAGCTCAGACATGACAAAATAAGTGTGCAATCAAATCTACATACCAGAAAACTGATGGCTACAGTAACAAGTATATTAAGTCAGTACACTGGGCAAAGGTTCTCTTACGGTTACAGTCATTTGACCTTTAGCCAGCTCTTAATGCCCCAGCCAACCCTCTAAAGATGGAGATTTGCAGCAGCTTCTTGTCTGAAATAAGCCATGAAAAGATTCTTCTGAACCCACTGTACAAGCATTCATTTAAAATGTCATGAATGTGCATGAAATCAGAGTGCTTCTAACAGCTTACTTTGCAGCTTCTGTTTAAATGCACTAACTCTGAACCACCAGAGGATAAAAGGACTCAAACCTTCCAGTCTGGCACTCATGGACCTAAAATATACACAAGCACCTCTCCACAGGTGTGTTTACCTAGTTTAAACCTTATTTAAATAGACTCTGGATGCACACACTTTCCACAAACACCTGCTTCTCCCACTGCAGTGCTGACTTGTACAAGGTAGTTGTATTCAGTTGTTTTCTGTCCTAAAGCCATCCTACACACCAGTAAGCAGTACTTCAGTCATGAAAATCCTGGTTACTGACTCATCCCCCCAGTCACAGCAAAGCACATATTCCACAATGAGGAGAATGACTACAGAAGTAACTGCTCTTACCTCTACATCACACTGGAGTGGTCTGAAGACTTCAACAGCCACAGCAAGATTTAAGGAAACCCAATCCTCACCAGATCATGGATAAGCAGGCTTATAATTAATTCCTATTTCCAGCCCTTAGTGGTTATAAAACCTCTCTCTGGTGAGCTCAAGAGCTTCCGAAGTTGGAAACACTCATGAAAGAGAAGATGCTCTGTTATCACTGGCTGTCAAAAAGAAGTTTCCTTTCATTGACCTAAATCCACAAGAAAACTGACGAAATGAACAAATATTTCAACATCCAAACACATTTTCTAGATAGTCAGCTTACTTTAAAAAGCAGTCAAATGGAAGTTGTGGTGACAGTTACCCGAGATCCAAACTTGTATCAATACTATTGCTTCCATCAGTTTTAAAAAACCTTTGAAGATGTTGTATTACAATTTTGCATGTGTGGACAAAGGTTGCTAGTCACTGCTTCCATATGGTCATAACTCAGGACACAGATTTTTGCTTTTTCTAAGCATTGGAAATACAAAACACCACATCAAACTTAGGGTTATGGTGCTTATCTTAGCACAACAAGCGTTCAGCTATCAAATTTATCTTGGAGTAACTTATGCATCACCTAAGACAACACAACCTCTATTTTTCCTTTCTGTTTTTCAGGCAACTACTATCAATAATAATTAAAATATATGCAGGCCATAAAAGTATAAAAATGGAATAAAATAAACCAAAGCTTAGTGGATCACAGCAGACCTGCTGTTCATTTTCAAATTATTAAACTGCTTTTGTAAATCTACATAAAATTGCCACAGAAATTAAGTTTCTCTGTCAGAATTTTGAAGAGCAACATTATTCCACATAGTTCAGGTCCAAGGCCCTGAGCTAGGTATGCTGAATGTGGAAGTGAAGTTACTCCTGCCATAATCATGGGATTGTTTGGGCTGAGCAACAGCACCTTCTCTAGATGCTTCCTTCAAGAGCCGTTTAGATGTTACAATGGGATGGGATACCACTGCTTAGTTGCAAGCAAGCATTCGCTATTTTGGTAATCAAACAAAACACATTATGTAATTTAGTTACTCTTGAGGAGCAATACTTTGCAGTGAGAATCTTTAGCTGCTGGAGGCATACGGTGCATCTTTATACCCTCGACCAGGGTATTTCAGCATCACAGTCATGACAGAGTTAATACCCACTAGCTCAGAGGAGAACAAAAGGTACTCCACTGCAACATGCCTAACATTTACATTGCCTCTCTTTGCTCATTAAACAGGTTTTGGTTAAATAATGAACAAACTGTATTACAGACTCCGATGAGAATTCCAAAATTATAAATCAACTGGTAAAGCCCAGAGGAGAATGAAGGGAGTGGGAGGGAAGGAAGGATAATATTGACTAATATAAAGGGCGCAGCTTGACAGTGGATATTCCTGCCACACCTGATCAAACATGCTCCATGGGGGAGGGGAAGGGAGGGCGAGAGCAAGAGGGGAGATGGGACAAGGCAGCCTGAAATTTGCATCCGGAACAGATTAAAATGGGTTCTTGGGGGATTGAGAAAATACATAATATATATTACTATAAATGCAAAATTGTACTAAAAGCTAACTCAAATGTCAAAGATTACAGCTTGAATAAATTTAAATATAAAAGCAATGCGTTTCCATGAGCTAATGAAAGAGACATGAAAGGAAGGTCTAGGCAGAAAAAAAAATACCCACAAAAAACCCTAAGCTTGGACTTTTCATTGCCTGGAAGATGAGGCAGGAGACTCTATATTGTTCAAAGTATTGCTTGGGAACCAGTCCTTGTCTAAAACTGAAAAAAAAATGGAGCATAGCAATGATGTCCTATTTCAAGACACTAGTCTGTAAATAGCAGACACTGAAGCTGAAATTACGTGTTTAAAAGAACCCCATGTAGTCAAAACAACACACTATCATCACCATATACAAGTAATTATTACATGATGACTAATACTCACAGGGAGTCTCTGAATCTCAGTACATTAAACTTTGCTTTCTCTAACACAAGCAGATAGTAGGCTTGCATTTTTTCCCCAACAAGTCAACAGCACGCTGTATCTAGCTACTCCAGACAAATGGCCAGTCCCTGACATTTACTCATATTGTATTTATTTGAGCATCCTGACATTCCCTGCTCTTGTTGATGAGAAGAGGCATTTGCAATAATAGCAGAGAACTTCAGGAGTCTCATTTTAAAGAAAATTTTATCTCGTAGAAGGGAGAGAAGGAAAATTTCCTTCCAAAACACTTCGGTGACGGTATGCATATCCTACAGAGACAAGTGAGCTTACAAAAAAACCCCACAAATCCAGACTGTCATGTAGTCTGGGTACAAGTATAACACCTAGAACGAAGATACTATCCAGAAATGCAAGCTGTGCAGGAGTTCCCCAAGATGTCATGACCTGACAGAAGAGCCCTGCTCACAAACAAGGGAAGTTCACCTGGCAAAGAAAAGGAAAGCATTACACTCACAGCCACAAAAGAGGAAGGAATAAGGGCTTAGAACTGGGATGTGTCCTCAGCACGTCTCATGGAAGTGGCACTTCTAGGGAACTACTTTTTACAGGATTCCAGGCTCAGCACTGACACAAGAATGGGCACACTTTGCAATTAGAAACACAAGAAGTCCATCTCAAACTTAAGTTGAGCGCAGTTCTGAACACTCACTATAATAAAGGAACCAGAAATAAAGCTTGCTTTCAAATATTACAATCAGTAAGACAAATCCTGGGAAGAACCAGCAGAATGCCACATGCAGCTGGGTATTAGCCTCATAGCCTCACTTCCAGACTCTCAATGTGCACTTAGGTTACACTTAAACAATCACTCGTGAAACTACAGAAAGAGAAAATGGGGGGAGGAAGGGGAAAAAGACAGGTTGGGAGAAAAATCGTAGTCAGAATACACATCACAGCCTTGTGTTCCACTTCTGTAATCAGTATACCTTTCCAGTTCCTTTCAGTGTAACCAGTCACAAAGTAAGCTTTCACTTCAAGATTCAAGAGACCCAAATGGAAAGTGAAGTCTGTGCTTCACTTATTACTGATAACAGATGATGAAAACCAAAGAATGAGAGGAGAAAAGAGATAATGGAAGGCTACTTTCTAAGCACATTTTTCCCCATCATTCACAGAACCGAAAGCACACACAAAGCACAGACACCAGATTTCATCTATTACTACAAGCTTCAGTATATTGAAGAAACGTGTATTTTTATAAAAATTAAGTATGTGTGTGTACACACACAAATATATATATACACATGTGTGTATATATATCTCTCCAGATAATGGCAAGCAGTGGAATTTGTGTACTACTTTATGTTGGTATTATTTGTCTAAAAGTATATGCATATTTTCTCTTTTCTTGTTATTCAGGATATGACAGCTGGATAATAAATAAGAGAAACAAGTACACCTGTACTTTTATTTGCATATACCCTAGTAGGTAACATACCTGCTGATTTCTATATAAGCTTACCTGTTATATTATTCAGCACTTCTTTTAAGAGGCTAAAGCTATGCAGCAGGGGATCCCTTTCTTCATCCTATAGGTTATATATAAGAAGGAAGTCATCAATGAGACAAAACACATTCCTGAAGACAAATCTTAATAACAGGTCTGTAAACACCTCACCTTCATATTCACAGAAGTACTGTGGGTTGAGTTTATCACTGTCAGCACATTTACTCCATAAAAATCAAGAGAAGTATTTTTATTTTCCTGCTAGTGCTCTCCAATGTCATACAGCTCAAATGTCAAAGCATAGGTGCAAGATCAAGCATTCTGGCTTGGTTTTATTGTCCTTAGAAGTATTTCTGATTAGCCTTCTGGTGTTCAATAAATTTCAGAGTAAATCTACCTCGTACCATATTGAAATGGCTCATCTGGATTTGCTATAATGTTAATCTATGCAGATTGTAATGGGAACAGAAATACAATGACATTTGGTGCCATTAAAATAACTTGAAGAAAGAATCACAATGCAAAATTTATATGAATAACTGCATCCTTTAGCCTTAGTCTATCTTTACGATATTAAAATAAGGAGAAGCAGCAGTTTCTCCAAGCTGTGTACATCCGCAGCCACACCTCCTACTGGGTGGCAGTGAGCACGAATGAAGAAACGCCTGTTAGAGAGAAAAAGGGCCCTGCCCTTTGACAAACTGAAACCACTTGTGCTGGATGACAGCCATCTGCTATTCACGTGGCATTCTGAAGTGCACCACAGATACAGTATGCCACATGCATACATTTACACTGCGGAAGCCATAAACTGACCCGACGCATTACTAGACTTGGAAGCATTGTATTAATGGCTTCTAACAAAACAGGGTTGAAACTATTAACAAGCTTCAGTCAGGAATGTAGCTAGCAGTTAGAAAACAGAGCTAAAAAAAAAGATACTATGCCATATGAAAAATTAAAAAATACAGCATACATAATGACTTCCCCAATTTTAATTTCATGACTGTCTTCTCTAAGAGAATACAAAAGATATATAAAAACATTGTCTTAAATAAAATAACACCATATATTCAAAATCCCTGACATACCAGGCAATGAAAGTCTAAATGAGATGATTCCCATGTGGAATACAATGTGGGGTGTTTTGGTTTTTTTTTTGTTTACAGGGTATACAGGTAGAAGATTTCCAGCTTTGTACCTCTTACAGTTGCTGGCACACAAGAAGCCAAAATTGCTCAGCATGTAACAGTGTAGAAAGTTATTCCAACTTTACTTATAAAAGTACTATAATGAGTGCTAAAGAAAACCTGAGGTACTTTTCTAAAACCAGGTGGTTTCTGCCATAGCATGAACAGGTAGCAACAATTCAAGGTAACTCACCAGATGTGTGTGAGTGCTCCATCGGGCATTACGCTTTATGGCTCCCACCACCGTGTTGATTTCACCTTGTACAATGTAAATGTTCTTATCCACCATCCTGACAGTCCTGAAAATAAAGGTAATTCAAATTAATCTCCAGCCCCCCAGAATCATTCCCTTCCTCAGCTAAAACATCAAGTTGGCCCTTCTCAAGCAGGAGGCCTGCAGAGATGCAAGAAACTCTTTCAGATCTTTGTCTTGTGCATGCAGACAATACAGTTATTTTGTCAAAAGGCAGACAAAAAGATGATGTTTTTCCACAGAGTGCGTTTTCAAGACCATGAGAGCAGACCGTTAGTTGTAACAGGGCATCTGTGAAGCAAGAGACAACTTTGCCAAGGCACATTCCTTGTTTTTCTCCAGTCTATGTAAGTTCACAGAAAGATAAAGTGTTAGGGTACCAGGACAGACATCCATGACAATGCAATAACACACGCATCTCCAGCACTCACGCAAAGTCCTGCAGCTCTGCACAGAACACAAAGCCAATCTTGTACTCTGTTAAATAAGCATCGGTGGCTTGAATAAGCTGGCCAAAGCAAAACTCATTGGGACTTTAAACTTTGACAAAATAAAGTAATTTATAACAGATGTTGATTTCACACTTGCTTCATGAAAGAAGCTTTCAAGAAAGTGGGCAAGTGAAAAAGTCATGGCTAAGACCCCACAAAGAAACAAGCAAAACTGGAGACAAAACTGAATGGAACACGGGGAGAAAAAGTGAGAAAACTAAAGGCAGATATTTACTCTCATGGACCCTGAGGTCTTACAGGGAAAAACTTAAACTGATGTACCCAGAGAGAGAGCCAGAAGAGGAGGGAAAAAATTTACAAGCAAGAAATATTTCTAATGGTCTGAGAAAAAGAAATGAAGAGTAGATTACTATAGGATTGTTCTCGCTATACTAGCTGTAGCCCGAATATAGTCAAGCATAAAGAAATAAGAATGAAGGGGAATGAACAGACATGACTGTTCATAAAGAATAAATAGGACTTATAGAGAGGCAAGAAAGTCAGATGATACCATGTCTGCAAATGAGGATTTAGTGATTTTAGTGAAATGGTAGCCAAGTAATGAGACTTTTTTTCAGAAGATATGAAAGGAAAATGAGGAATCCAGCTTGAAATCACAACAGGCCATCCACAGGGAAGCAAAAGACTAAAAACAGATGAAACATGGATCATAACACTTCAAATCAGACAAGTTCATTTAAAGAACTCAGCTGGGGAGGCAGGGTAGGGGGGTTATAAAACATAGAGAATATGAGAAGGAATTTTGCCCATGTAGCAAAAGCAAAGCTGGAAATAAATAGTTTTGGTGTATTACTCCAGACCTCAGAAACACCACCACAGAAATTTCAGAACATAAATCCTGGATCTGTCAGGCTTCACATTAATTAACATGTTTGAATTATCAACAACACTTCAAATATACAAATAGCCTCTGAGTGAAAGAGACTAATTTGCTTCAGGACTCTGTAAATAATGGAAAGAAAGCGAAATATTATAAGAAGTGCCTTATCAAGGGACAGTATCAGATTTGTTGTTTAGATTTTTTATATGTTTGCAATAGGATGAATAATCTTATAGCAAAACTGTTTCTTACTCTATTAGATTAATTATACATAATGGTATTCTTAAGTGTTACACAATAAATTAGGGGCAAAGACAAAAGTATTTTATAGTATAGGGACTGCCATGACAGATGAGATTAATAATTTATCTCATTCACTACTGGATGATTCAGAGAAATAAACAAATAGTTCTAGCAAGTAGTTTGCTTGTGCCCTGGAGAACAAAGGTTTATATCCTCCCTCCACAACTGTGTATAACAGAACCACAGATACTCTTCCTACTCACGTGTCTACTGCTTGACAAAAAGTTCCCTGTCCTCAATAGTAACTTATTCCATATATTATTTATATGACTGCATTAAAATATTGCATAAAAATACCCTTGATCACATTTTTTTCTACTTTTATATGTTGTCTTTGTTTTAGTACAAGGTACTAATGGGAGATGTCTCCACCATGTAAAATTCATCACTTATTTATTTCTTCTTTAAGTAATTCCAATATTTTCCATATTTCTACATAGGTAGTTTCACGAATCAAAATTCTGGTCCAGAAGTACTTTTAGGGAAATACTTTGTACATTCAAATTTGTCAAAACTTGTTTTCCCTGTCTTCACTTTAACAACACAATATTGAGCACGTAAACTTCGTAGTGCCAGTCCAGGTATTTAGCAAACTGACATGGAAACAAAGGCTCCCCTAACCTGATCTGGAAAAGCATGTAAAGGAATTCCAGACATATGTACCACATGCCTTGCACGTACACAGACACTCAATAGTTCTGCCAATATTCAAAGTGATGCCAGAGCTTAAATGTTATTCTGCATACTACTGAATCTGCTTGTAGAAACTCCTCTACTTTTAACCTAAAAGAATCAAGACAGAAAATCTTGTTAAACCTAGTCCTTCCTGAATGTAGGAGACTTGCAATGCTGAACTGTTCCCAAACCTGGTGCTATCTCCAAGCAGCAAAACATGAAGCAGACGGACACAAACCCCCAACGCACACCTTTTCCTTTTAACCTGCTGGGAAACAGAATGTGCTGATCCTTTCAGGCAAGGGTGCAAAAAATGTTGCTTGGCAGAGCTCTCCTGACATATTAAAATCCTGCAAAACGTAAGGGATTTTTTTGCAATTATATCCTTTCATTGCTAACTATTTGAGAAGACTTGATAAGAATGCACTCCTTTCCTCACTGCAGATTCCTTTATTCATTGAATAAAGTACAAAAATTCACTTTACACGTGCCAAAAAACTTACTGGTCCAATGCAATTGAAATACCCTATCATGCTGGAGACAAATTCACTCTCAGATCTCTGAGCATCACAAATACAGTCCACTTCACCACAAACACTAAGTAAAAACGAGGCAAAAATCCTGCTTTATATTTAAGCTTACAGTTAACTAAGCAATAGCACACACACATGCCAAAGTAAACCACAGCCAACTATCTTCATTCATGTAAAGGACCTTTGCAACTGCATGCTGGAGAAGGAAATAGAAATAAATTACAGGGTGGGAAGGGAAGCCAGACAACTATTTTCAGAGAGATGCATCTTACAAGCTAAACACACCAAAAGCACCATCCGTCCCTGTAAAAGTTTACAAGTTTATTTCAAGCAATATTTATTTTCTCTAAAATCCACACTTCCCAAAGGCTACCCCTTTTAAACTATCAGATAATTCCAGCATGCATTCCTTCAACTATATTTTCATTACAAGCAACAACCACTCACACTTTAGAGCTCAGTATAGATGTACTATATTGAAAGAAGCTTTAAGGTTGAAATTAATGCTCTGAAGCTACAGAGAAAAAGTTACAAGATTTACCAGACCAGCACTGAACAATCAGTTGAGTTTAGGAAAGCACGGTGGTAAGTCAAGCAAAACCACCAAATGTTTGTTCAACATACAAAAAAATTGCTAACGTGAATTCAGGCTTAATGTTACAAAGGCATGGTCTGAAGAGTGGGCTATTGTATAACTGTTGGTTGGACAGGTTAACAGAACTACTAATGCTGAAGATCATTAAAAAAGCTGAAACAACCACCCTAGTTGTTTCCCATGGTTCCAACACCTCTTGATGTCTTCAGATCAAGACTACATTCCTTTCCTGAAAGCAATCTTCAATCAAACACAAGATAGTGGACTCAGTACAGAAACAAATGGATTAAGTTCTGTGGTCTTGAGTTATGCAGAAGAAACAGGAAAGGTATCTATTAAATTTCAAATGCATTTTAGCTCCTTATCTCTCATTTCTTTCTCATGATAGGTTCATACATTTGCTTAAGTCTGCGGACAAGTCCTCAGATTTCGCCCTTGTGCGGAACTTCGACGGGCAGCACAGTGAAAATGACAGCTCCAAACCAAGGCAACCCAGCTGCCTAGCCCACCACGAGAAGCAGGGAAGCTGTTAGCATTCACAGCCCCACTGCTAACAAGGCTAGGAACATTACGAGTGGAAAAAGGTAGATGTCTGAACATGTTATAAAAGAACAAAAATCTAACACTTCTCAAAGCCTTCAGCAATGTTCTATGGACAGTTATTATCACTAGTCTGAGACTCCTGAAATAGTATCAGATGTGAAATATTAATACAAAAACACTGACAAGATTTACATCTGCAGATGTTATTTCACACATGCACTGAACACTCCACTGCTCAACCTTGGAACACACTACGCCAAAACATCACAGTGCATAGGAACCCAAATTTTTCCTGAGTATTACCATAAGAAGTCTCAGGTACACTTTTAGGAAACACTCCCTCGCTGCAGGGAATTGTGAGCAACTCTTCTGGAAACAAGCAAGAGTTAGCATCAGAAGTGACAAAGTCTGGCAAATTTCCATCAAGTCACTTCTTATCACTAACTTTAGCCTTCAGCTATGGTAACCGACTCAAACCCGGTGAAACTACTCCAATAAACAGCAATAATAAAAAACAACATAATCACTACATATGCAAGAAAGGTAGTATTTCAAAGTAAGCTTCCATTGACCTAAATCTGCACTGTTTATGATAATGCGTGAATAATCTATATAGTCTCTGACCTAGATTTGGCCACTCGAGTCCTGATACAGTATACTGCTACCAAAACAGAATGCACAACACCCTTCAGTCCATGAATCACAAAAAATCCCTGCCTAACTCAGAGGTAGCTAGGTTACCCAGAAGCCCACCTGACAATGAAATAGCTCCTTTCCTCCCTTCTAAACCACACAGGGAAGGTACATCAATCTCTACGAGGAAATTTAACTTGCTTGGGGTTTTTATATAATAACTACTCCACAATAAACATCACAGGCAGTAAAAGATCAAAGAACTCAGAACGTTTCTCTTAAAGGCTAGCTCTTAACGCCTAAAAGTAACAGAAAAGTTTTCATTTGTAAGTTTTCATTTCATTTATCAGCATAGCAAAGAAGCATGCAGTCCAGCGATGCCAAAATTCTGGGCAATTAAGAACACCCTTTAAGAGATAAGGAGCAGTAACATGACAGTGGTGGCACATCAGAAAGGAAGGTGGGCCAGGCTTCTCTGCGAGCGTCCGCATTTAGTTGCGAGAGCGAGACAGTGCCTGGGAATCAAGAAGAGAGGGCAACTCGCATTTATCTGTCCAAACTGCAGCAGAGTGAAAATGAAACCTAAGGTAAATACGGAGAGACGGATTTTCCTTCTTCCAATTACTTCATACTCTTTGAAACTGAGAAACACGGTACCGGCTGAACTCGTAACGCACACCCTAAGCCAGCTCCGAGCCTTCCTCCTGCCAACAGCCGAGCAGCCGGCTGTATGCTGGGAAAAATCTCGGTTTCCACCGATTTTTAAGCGAGACAACTTCGCGCCAGGTACGCGGGTGCCTGCGCAGGGTTGGTCCGTACCCACCCCCCCTTCCCCCCTCGGACCCCTCGCTTCGAGCCCTGACCGGGCCCTTTTACGCCTCCGGTCGTTGCCCAGACCCGAGCAGCCCCCCCGGCCCGGCCGCCCTCCCCACCCGCGGCGGCCTGCCCCTGGCCCCCCGCCCGCCCCCGGGGCCGCCCCCGCTCCCTCCACGCCCCCCGCCGCCCCCGCACCGTTCCCCCCGCCCGCCCGCCCCCCGCGTCGCGACAGTATCGCGACATGCACTCGGCCGCCGGCACTGACCCCCGCATCCAAAATGGCGGCGCCTGCTCCCCGCGGCGGCGGCCGCTTCACATATCGGGCGGGCGGGCAGGCGGCGCCGCGAGTGCTCGGCCCTCCCTCTGTCCGCCTTTCCCTCCCCTCCCTCCCTGCCGGTGGCGGCGGTGCCGGCGCGGCCGCCGAGCGCGGGGGTCCTGCCGGGCCGGGGCCGGGGAAACCGGCTCCGCACCGCTCTCACTGACGTGGAAACAGGCGCACCGCAACCCGCTGCCTGGTTACTGCGCCGACGGACAGCCCGGAGAGCCAACCCGCGCACGATACGGCGGGCAGCCTGCTAAAACGCCCAATGGAATCGCGCTCTGAGACCGGAGAGGGCGGACCCGCCAGTGACAAGCCGTGGAAAGCCAATGAGAGGAGAGAGGGTAGAACTAGCAGAGCTACTGGCCAATCGCGAAGGAGTCCTGAGGTGGCGGGGCGCGGCCTCGGAGGAGGTGGGGCAGCAAGGGTGGTTGAGCGGAAGGGCTGCCCTCGCAACGCATTGTGGGCCGGGCCGCTCGCCCGTGCCGCCCTCCGAGGACTGTGGGGCCGCCGCCAGCAGGGCCGGATGGGCCCTGAGCCACTGGGCCGCCGCGGGGCCTGGCCGATCGGCCGCGGTGGGGGTGTCTCTGGGGTGCGGGTTCTTGCCAGCCCGCCCGGACACCTGGGCAGGGTGAGTGACGGCGCAAGGGCCCTCCTGGAGAAGAAGCACAGCGAGCGAAGGGTTGCAGGGGACACGGGGCCTGTGAGGCCACCAGCCACCTGTGAAGCTTGGACCAGCCAGCCCTTGTTGGCAAGGTGAAGCTGAGGCAGCAGCAGTGCCTCTCCTGCACGCACCAAGGAGGTCCCAGCTCGCTCCTACAGCCTCTGCCAGCCTCTTCTCTGGGGCTGGCTGGGAGGTGGTGCCCAGTGAGCAGCTCATTTCCTCCTGGATACCTCCCTGGGTCACAGTTTTGGTGTTCCCATTGCTGGAACAGCTCTCCCAGACCAGGAATCGAGTGGGCAGGCAGGAAAGTTCAGATGGACGAAACGCAGCTGTTTGTGCGTAACGTTGCTGGCATGCAGCTGTTACAAGAGCACACACCACAGCGCCCAGCGGGGCACACGCAGCTTTTCCATTCTCCGCAGTCCTGCTAGCCTGGTAACTTTCCTCAAACCTGAACGCAACTGATGCTTTGCTCAAGTTGGGCTACAAGCCGTGTGCTGCGGCCTCAGTTCATCCAACCTAACTAGCCTGGCAGCCAGGGACCACAATTTTGTTAAACTGCTCCTCAAAGCCAGTCTATTGGCTAACTCTTTGCAGCAAGAGCGATCACATCTCTGCAACCCTACGGCATCTAGCACAATGAATTCTTGGTGCTGCTCCAACTTTCTCAGCAGCTTTTTTATGCCCCAGTGTCAATGCAGTGTAGTCTAATGGCAGTAATTTGCAGGAGTTGGTCCGCTTCTTTAAGCCTCTGCCCATTGAATTTGGGGCAGAGGACAGAAGGTCCTTGCAGTTACCCAACAGTTTTATAGCACTAGCATCTGCAGCCAGGTCACCCTGGGGATCTGTTGTGGCAGGCGTAGAGTGGTCAAAGCAACAGCTACCCCAAAATCTTACACTCGGTCTGTAGGGAAAACAAATCAAACCGAAGGTGGAGGAAAGGTGAAAGGGTCAAAAAGCATTCATTCGCTGTCTTAATCACAACTTCATGTGCTGCAGCATGGCTGAAGGAGAGAGGTTCTCAAACAAAGGCCCAAGGGAACACGCAACAGGATTCTTCCCTGGCCAGCCAAACCTAAATCTGAGTCTGACTCCAACGCCACCCTAAAAGATGGCCAGGTACCATCGCGCCCCTTCCTTGAGAGCACAACCTCCAGAGAGGGTGTTACGGGATGGGACGCTCTGGAAACAGTGGTCATCGTATCCTTCCCTCTCCACAAGAATAGCTGCCCGAATATTGCCTGATCAAGAATCAATGTATCTTAGGCTGAAACTGCCATTATCTCCCAGCTCTGACAGCTGGAGGCCAGGGGACCTGCTTCAGCTGGGCTTTACCTGATAAATGTGTAGGAAGTCTTTGGAATTGGAAGTTTAAGCTGTAGGTGCATTAAGCAGCCACATTTATTCCCCAAAAATGGAACAAGAAACAGCATGTTCCAGTGGCCTAACCATGGGCTCGGAAGCTGAAACGTATCACCACAGCCTCTGCTGCAGCCATGGTACATGCAGTTTTTAGCTTGAGTTCCTTAGCTATAAAACAGGCAGTCAAATACTCATCTAGGGCAGAGAGATTGCAAAAGCCACCTAAGCAATGAGTAAAGGTTTGCAGAACAAGCAGATTAGTTGCTAGTGCTTTCTCCTTCCCTTCTGCCCTGCTCCTGCAGCCATTAAAGCCCCTGTGGTATCTGCCAGCCATTTGGAAATTCACAGGAGCTTGTCATTGCCACTCTGTCCACCCGCTCCCTGCTCAGGGAAGAGGATTTCGGGTGCTGGCTTGGCCATCACGCACAGCGCAGCTCAGTCCAGGTCAGCCAAGCTTGCCTGCCTGCCCAGGGAAGGGGCTGGAGCCCTCTCCCTGCCTTCCTGCCCCTTCCAGTGCCAGCTGCGCAGCTCAGGCTCCCACTGGGTCCGATCTGGTGTATCGGACCCTGCTAAGGTGTTATTTATGGAAGCCTGTCACGGAGCTTCAAACCGAGACAGCCAGAAGCCTTCTGCTTCACCCGAATGCATCTTAGTGCATTAATAAAGAGCAAACATTGCAATGTGCTTTGCATTTTTACTTACAATCCAGCACTGCATTGTCTGGAGAGAAAAACAGTATGGTATGGCCCCGCGCTGCCTGGGGAGAAGAGAGTTCACTCGCACGCACTACGGCACTGCGTTAGTCAGCCCTCAGACAGCCCAGCACCGCCCCGGCCGCACAGAAAATCCTGCTGATGTGACAGTGCGGCACCAACGCCCCCAGCTCAGCAGCAGCGGGGGAACCTGGGTTGCCTGGACCACCTGATCCAGCAGCACTTTGCCAGAGCGGTGCACAGCTGTGGGCAGATCACGTGCAGGCAAGTTGGAGCACTCCGCACCAAAGGATCCAGGTGCAGGGCCAGGACACAGGACAATCCCTTGTCCCTTTATATTCTCAAGATAACGCACTAGTTCTTACACACAGCGTGGTACAATGAAACCAAAGATCAGACGAGCACAGCCTGTGCAAACCCCTCAGATTGCTGTGGTCTGGAAAGCTAGGCTTTATCCTCACTGCAAAAATGCAGCTTTTCAGTGGAGTTTCTGTCTGGAGTATTCCTCCTCAGCCCACAAGGAGCATATGGAAGGGCTGAAAATTCAAACATCCCCTCAGGCCTTGCCCAGGTACCTGGTCAGCTCACCTGCTTTCATCCGAGACACCTGAGCAGCCAGCTCCTTGCAAAGAGCAGTGTCTCTGTGGGACACACCAACTGCCTTCATTTGGGTCCAGACTGCCAGCGTGACAGCCTGCTCCCACAAGCCTCTGATGAGACTGTCACAAATCCGTGTTGCCAACCACCTCTGCCTCTGCAATCTACACCGATGGTCGGGACCAACTTCGCACGGTTCATTACTCTTGCTCAGCCCCTGCCAGTTCGTGGTCATCCACAGAGCCCAGGTATCAGACCCATGGGCACAGGCGACATAGAAATTTTCCAGCAGTTTAAATATTCTGAGAGAGGTTGAACTTCCATCCCCTCCTCTTGGAGGCTTTTGCTACTTCTCAGAGGCTTAGTAAGGTCTCCAGAAAAAGGGCAGAAAGAGGGAGTTAACTCAGAAGGTACAAGCAGTTGTCACAGCCAGAAACTGATGCAGCCGCTCTCCCCAGAGCTGAGCATCCCAAAACGCTACTGAATGCTGAACACAGTGGTTCTAAGCAGCTGCTCCTTTCCAGAGCAAGCTCAGGTAGACGCTAGCCCAAAGCCGGCTGAAAGCTCTCCAGAGGAACACTGATGTGCTGCATCTGGGGCAACCTGCACTCAGGCCAGGACCTACAACCGAAGCAACAGAGCTAAACTGAGACACTCAAAAATATTAAAACCCTCCTCTGGAAATGATACAAAGTACAATATTAAAGATGCAGAGCAGCCTAGGCTAAAATAGTCTGCCAGCTGTTCTACTGCCCATGTCTCAGGAACACACTCCTGCACTTCCCAGTGAAATGAAACTCTCCCGATGAACATCCCGATGTAATGTTTTCCATTGTCTCTTCTTGACCGAGGCAAACCATGCCTTTTTGGCAGGAGCAACCCGGGCTCAGTTAATCATATCTTCGTCACCTCTTGGCTAGGCTACAGCTGCGTGATATACCTGGGCATGAAGCCCACAGCACTTGGCAAATGCCAACCAGAGAAGCATGCTGCAGTGGGAGCCCTGGCTACAACAAATGCATCAAACCTACCCTCTGCTCCCTAGGCCACCTTCTGGCTTGGAAGCTAAGCCGAATTCAAGCCCGAGTCCTGATCTTCAAGGCATTTGATGGCATGGACCCAGCATGGCTAAAAGATCAGTTAAGACGCAAAGATGGAAACCATGATCAACAATCAACAGCTCCGCCACTCTCCAAGAGCAGTGGACCCATCCAGCACGAGGACCAGGTTTGCCTGTGAACAGAGACAGGGCTTTCTCTGAGAACAAGCTCTTCCTGGCTGGTGAAAAATGAAGTATGTCTAAGATGCTGAGTAATTCACTCCTTTTGCATATCCCATCTCTCTGCCAAGATGTGAGTCAGGTTCACTCTGGGTTTAGTTTGCTTTTGATTTATTTATTTATTTATATTTTATATAAAATAGTAACATCTGTCTCCTGAACCCAGGTGAAATTCTTGGTCTCTTCCCCAACAGTGAATTCTCCAGCTGGCAAGACAAGGTGCGCTACAGCTAGGAAGTCTTGGCCCTAACCAGCAAGATCTTCTACTACATTTCAACAACAAACACTAGAGCACTCCCTCCCAAAGAGACCCTTCGGGGGTCAGTCTGGCAGTTGCACCGAGGTTGTCCTAATGAAAGACTCCTAGTGCAGGTCCCTGGATGGTCTAATCCAGCAGTCTTCGTACCGTGCTCCACAGGGAGTAGGCATGTGACATAGCACCAGTTCATATTTCCAATTGCCCAAGGGAAATAGCTAAAAATACCTTTGTTTCATTATTACTTGAAAGCGTAAGCACTAACTGTATTTGCTGCGGGCTACTGACGGTGAAAGCTTTGGAGGGAAAGGGAAGCAATCCAAAATATGGTCCCTTCATTGCTGCAGACCTTGAGTAAGTTTTTCAGCTTCCCTGTGGCATGTGGTGATAGAGACAGACTGGCCCGTGGAAAGTGCTAGTGTAGCTATACTGCATCTGCTTCTCTTGGTGGAAATAACCCTATGCTGGGATGGATTAAAATCCGGGTTGGAAAAAGAAGTGGTCTAGCTTGCTGTCATTTTTGGCAGGCAAAAAAAGCAGTAAGGCAAACACAAACCTCAGATTACTACCACTAAAAAAACATGGTAATTTCTCATGAGTGTCAACATTTGTGACTCCTTTTAAACTCTCCACGTTTCTACTGAACTAACGTGTTTGTGAACGTTTTGAACTGTAATCTGTGATGCCTGGGTCTACTTAACCTCTCTTTACATCCTGTGCTGCTTCGTGTGCGTTTGTCTTCCCATACATTTCTATATGCCATGTTATGCACTTAGCAGGCTCCCTAAACAGGGCTCGTAAATCACGTAGGGTTAAAATTCACTCCTATTCTCACAACATTATTTCCTAATCTCTAAAACATGTCAGTGGAAGAGCTTGAGGGTGACCTTTGGCACCATAAATCGGAGAGCAGGTTGACATGGAAATGACCTCAAGAAAATCAGACCGTAGAATCACGCATCCGACTCAGTAAGAGCCTGGCGGGGATAAACCTCTCCCCTGGGCAGGACGGGGAGGCTGAGCCCGACTTCTGCAAACCTCTCCTCCGTGTCTGCTTGGAGTGAAATCTGAGTGCAGCCACGTCCAAGGCTTGCTGCAGCGGGGACGGGCATTTTGGGGATGTTTCAGGGAGGGATCGCACCCTGCACCAACGTACCGGGATTTGGCCGTGAACTTCGGCAGGAGCCAAGCTGGAGACGAAACCACCAGCAGCTTCTGGGTTCCCAGACGGCCATCATCGGGCGGGAACGCGGGGTTCTCCGCAGAGCCGGCAGCCCCCGTGTCCCGGGAAAAGCGGCACGGTATTGCCAGACAAGCGCTCCTCAGTACGGCCGAGAGCCGGAACGGTGCGTGCAGTAATTAGCCTGTAATTAGCATCCCCAGCAACTGCTGCTCCATCGTGCAGCGGAAGGCTTCCAGCAGCAGACTACGGACTTGTCCCCCCTCAGAGCCCTCTGCCTGGCTGGTGGCTCTAACCGTACAGCCCGCACAGCCTCGCCGCCCCGGTACTGAGCGGAACGGACGCCCCGCACGGGCTCCGGGGTACCGGATGGCCAAGCAGCGAACAGCGCCCGCAGGCAACGGTAACGTCAGCGGTAACAACAATATGTAAGTGCACATATACATAAATATATATACATAGGCACCCCCGCTACGTGCCCTCGGGGCTGGCAGAGCCGTAGCCCAGCGCCCGGGAGATGCCCCCCCGTCCCCAGCCGCTCTGCCGTCCCCGCCGCGGCGGGACGGGGGCGTGGCCAGAGCATGGGGGGCGTGGCCTTCCGCCCTCCTCGGCCAGTCCGGGGTCCGCGATGCAAATGAGGCGGCGGACGATTGGACGTCGTGAGCGCGGGGGGCGGGGCGAGGGGGCGGGGCCGGGGCGGGCGGTGCTGGACGGGGCGGGCGGCGGCGGGCGCGCAGCTGGAATGGGGCGGGCGGGAGCGGGGCGCCCGGTGCAGCTGGCGGGGGGCGCCGGCCGCCCGCCATAAAGTGAATGGCCAGGGTGAATGGGAGGCAGTCGGCCGGCGCCCTCCGCCTCCGCCCGCCCCGTCAGCGAGGCTCAGAGTGCCCGGGGAGCCGGAGGGGATTTACTTTCTGACAGCGGCAGAGCAGCGCGGGCCGCGGGGCGGGGGCCAGCTTCGCCCCTCTCGCAGGATTAAGGCCGCTCAGCCGAGCCCGCATCTGGAGCCGCTGTAAGTGTCCCTCCGTCCCCGGCCTCCCGGGCGGGGTTTTCCCCTTCTTTCCCCGTGAGCCCCTCTCGGTGCCAGCCGGCCGCTGCCCTTCCCAGGCTGGCGCGGGGCAAGAGCATCCCCAGCGGGGCGGCTCGGACCGGCAACGCGGGGGCAGCCCCGCTGCCGCCCGGGGCCCGCGCTCCGCCGCCTCCCGCGGGGCAAGGGGCGAGCGGGCGGATCGGCCCCTAGCCTGCCGTCCAGAAGGGCCGTGTGCCGCGGAGCTGCACCCCCCCCGGCGCTGCCGGCATCGCTGCCCGTCCGGCGGCGGGGCGCGGCGCCTCCCCGCTCTGCCCTTGCCGGGCCCGGCGGCCCCAGCCCGCCGCCGCCTGGGTGCCGCAGCCCCGGCCGCCCCCTCGGGGCCGCCGCGGGCCCCTCCCGGCAAGCGCTACCGGAGCCTCTCACCGTTGCTAAACTTAGTCATTTTCCACTCGGGCGAGCGGGGCAGGGGCTGTTTAAATTAGCCGGGGCTCGCTGTAAATAACGGCGCTGCGGGCTGCGGCTCAGCTGTCTGCAGGGTCCGGGGGAGAAGGGCGCGGGGAGCAGAGGCGGGGAAACGTCGCCGGGAAAAGGAAGGCAGCCCGACGGCTTTTGGACAGTTGGATAAATGATATTTATGTAACGGGCTGGCTCCTGTTTACAGCAGAGCCGACCTCCCTGTAGCGTCGGGGAGAGGGCGAGCCGGCCCCCGCCGCGGACGGGGCGAACCTGCCCCGGGACGCCGCTGGCTGCTGCGCCCCGGGGGCCCGACCGGGAATAACAGACCCGGCCGGGCTGCGGAGGAAGGACCGGGGGGAGCGCCGACCTCCGCGGCGGCTCCGCCGGGAGCTCCGAGCCTCCCCGGCGGAGCGCGGCCGCCCGGCGCCGGGAGGCTGCGGGCAGAGACGGCGGCCGGACCTCTGGGCGCTTGTAGGGGCTCCACCGCCTCCCCGGTGCCGGGGGCACGGTGCAAACCGGCGCCCCCCCGTCCCGCCGGGTGCCCGGGAAGCCCAGCCGACCGCAGCGGGTGCCCGACGGAGCCCGGTACCGGCCGCTCCCCGGGCTATTCCCCGCTCAACGAGTGCGGCCCCGGGGGAAGGGCTAGCCCGCCGGCGCGGCACCCCCTTGTCGTTCCCCCCGTCCTCCCTCTCGGAGCGGAGGAGAGGAACGGCTTCGCCGCTGCTCTGGCGGGGGAGGGCGGCCGAGGCGGGGGCCGACGCCCGCGCTCCGCCGCAGCTGCTGAAGCGGCCCCGGGGGGGCAGCGGGGCCCCGGGGGGCGGCGGGCCCGGTGCCGCCGAGCGGGGCACACCTGTCGGCCCCTCTCCCGGCGCCCCCGCGGCTGGACAGCTGAGGAGACGGGCTGGGGGGGCCCGGCTCTGCCTCCCCCGCCAGCAGCGCCAGGCCCCTGCAGAGGCGCTGGCGGGGGTCGTGCAGCCCCCGATCCCCGCCGGGGCCGGGCAGCCCAGAGCAGCAGTCCCTCGGCCGGAGCTCCCGAGGCTCCGCACACCTTTTCCACCCGGCCCGGCGGGTTAGGAGATGCAGAGCTCGGCTCCGCACGGAAGGGGCACACTGCTGCAGGACCGGGGGGCCCGGCAGAGCCCGGGTGTGAGCCCCCAGCCACCGCAGCAGGCTGATGCTTTGAGGTGGCGGTGCAGGAATCAAACCCAGTCCCTCAGCTGCCTCCCCATTCTTTCGCCTTAGAGGGACGCGTCCTCCCAACCGATGGGCCTGTGTTCTGTGCACTTTCTAAGTGGAGACTAATGCTGAAGGCAAAGAAGTGAATTTGGCATCCCTCAGACAAGCTTGTGGGTCCTCTACGCCTGGCGCGTGGCCTGGAGGATGCTAGGGTTGAAATGGTTCTATCCCCTCTGCAATGTTGGGAGATGCTAAAAGCAACAGCTCAGGAAAGTATCTTTCAGAAGTGTCATCCCTGTTCCCGGCCCACCTTCCAAAGGCAGGGAAAGGACCACCTTTTTGGCAATGGAATCAGGGTCTCTCTGGCTTCCCGCACTCCATCCCAGCCCGTTGGCCTGTTGGTGAGCTGGAGGGATGGGTGTTTGTGCAAGCTTCCATGGTGCCTTGCTGTGAGGGACAAAGAACTGCCTGCTGGCTCCTGAGGGACCAGCAGAGCATGGTAGCTGCTTTCAGTCTCCACAAATGTCTGTAGAAGCAGAGCAGGGTTTGATTTTTCATTAGCAAACGGTCACACCATGCCCGGTACTCCTTACAGTGAGCCCTCATGGGGAGATGTCTTTCCCTGACAGCCTGGAGAGGGGTCTGGGGAAGGGCGGTGTTTTTCCTGCTGTTACTGGCGTTACGGGGTTTGCCTGACCTGCAGCCAAGGCTTCCGCATGAAAGCCCACCTATAGTCCTGAGTTGCAAGCCTCACTTAATATCTATTACATTTCTATAGGGACTTAATTCAGGCAATTAATAGATCTGCAAATTGTGACTGGATTGCAAAAGTATTGATTAATGTACCCTACGGAGAATTGGCAAAAAAGAGTGGCATCTTCTCTCTCTGTCAGATGCTACCCAAAGCCTTGAGACTGAGAGGTGAGGCTGACTTTGGAGACTGCCAAAAAGAAAAAGCCAGAAACCCGATCTGGGAGACCGCTCCAAAAGGAAGATGAGATGAGCTGGGGCCATGAGGTCTGTCTCGTGACCTGGCACATGTGCCCCGGCTCTGGGGACAGGGGAGGTACCTGGGCTGGGAGTGAAGTCCCAGATGGGGAGAACCGGTGGTTTTGTGCTGTACGGCCTGCGTCGGGAAGGCAGCAGCATGAGACCGCAGGGCCGTGGAGGGAGGGCGGTCAGAAACGGGAGGCTGTGGCATCTCCAAGCAGGCTCAAGGATTATCTGGCTGTTTGAAAATGGGAGATTGCTATTTACTTAGGGCCTGATGGCAGAGGGGGCAAGGCTCCCCCTCTTGCTGTGGACTGCCAGGGCCTAGGGCATCCGGCTGTGCCAAGCCTGGGCATTTGCTGTTGGCAGGGGGACAGCCTCCACCAACTGGCGTCGAAGTTAGTGCTGAGGCTGTAGGAGAAACCCTCGCTTGTCAACACCGGGCTGAAATGGGCTGGGGTTTCAGATGGCTGGAAAAAGAGGATTTCTGAGGCCAGCTCGCCGTGCTTCCTTTCCTCCCCTTTGTGTGCGGCTCCCCCTCGCCAGCACCCCTGCCCTCCTCCCGCCTCACCTCTGAATATTAATGCCTCTGGCAGATTGGATAATAATGTGACTGGGAATTGAATGAAGCTGGTTATTAGCTCTGGGCTTCCTTGGGGCATTTAAGGGAGTCCACAGGCTGTTCCTGAAGGCTTCGCAGCATAAGGGACCGGGGCCGGACACAGCGCAGAGGGGGTCGTTTCTGTGGGAAAGGATTTGCTCAAAATCCTTGTCTCCCTCCGACCCCAGAGGAGGACAGATATGGCAGGCTGGCCAGAGCCGCAAATTCCTGTGGGACGGTTAGTGATGGATCTGCTGGTTTTCAATAACAATTAAATATGAAAAGTTGTTTTCAGGAAGGAACTAGGAGATCTAGTTGGGCAGAAGCTGAGAAACGTTTCTATTATTATTAAGCTTTAAAAAGAGATGGGGAGCGAGCAAGGGAGGTCCCCTTCTTGCGTCTCCACTGCTGTCCGAGTATTGCCTGGCAGATTTGGGAAGAGGGCCAATCCTCCGCGCACCGAACAGGAAATTTCCTGCTGATTTGCAGTGTGCAAGTTGAAGCTCAGACCCCTCATTTCTGAAGAGCTGCACCTTACGATGTCTCTCCTTGGGAGCTACCTAGCCTTTCCGTAGGCAGATCTCTGGATGCTTTAGCATGAAGGGAAATATCCCTGTCGTGCAGAGGAGAAACAGAACTCTGGCAGAATTACCTGATCTGATCTGAGCCAGAAATACAGCCTCTGTCCGATGCTCTTTGCTATCTTCCAAACCGCAGCTCCACCAGAAAATAAACATTTACACCCTGTTAACTAGTGCAAAAAAGGAGGGAAACCAGAGCTGAATTTGCAGAATCTGCTATTAATTTTGTCCATCTGATTTTTTAACTGTTAGAAGTGTTCAGAGACGCATTAATGTGGCTGTAGCTGCTGGGGACCTCAGCTGATGTGGGGAGCTGGGTCTTGCCTGCATTAAATTAACCCCTCAAAATCACCATCAGAGCTGCTGTGAATGAGACACCTGGTTGTAAACCCCAATCAAAAAAGTTCTGCAATCCTAAACCTGAGAGCCTGAGAAACACTTCTGTCTGTAGGATAGAGCACGTATGCTGCTCTGTTTCGCATAGCTCTGATCCTGCAAACTGCTCTTATTAAATAAACGCATTTATTTGCTACTTGGGGAGCTTCAGTGGGGTGGCATGGGCTGGAAGGCTCAGCGCCTGCAGAGCCGCCTGCAAAAACTGAAAAAGCACAAAGACGAAATAAAATGGGTGACTGGAGAGTTTGGAGTTACTTTCGTCTCTCTTCTCCCTCTTCGTTCCTTCTTCCCCATAACCTCATTACAAGCAGAAGCACGCCCCCTCCCATCGTCTTCTCTCCCCCTTGCAATGCTTGCATTTATGCAAGTCTAATTTTCTTTAAAAAGCTAATTATAAATGACCAGTGAGAAGCATGAGGATTTAACTGTAAATCAAATTGACCTGTCTGTGTGCGGACATTTTTATTTACTCCTCTTTCTGAAAAACAAATAAACAGAGAGTCCCTCCCAAATAAAGCAGCTCCCCACTTAGATTTGAACACACTTTAAAAGAAATCTCTTTTGTTTTAGCCATTTTTATTTCCTGTTTGTTTCTGAGCTTAGACTTGACAATGAAAACCACATGAAATTCCCTTTTTGTTCCATCAGTTTTATTTTTGGTGCCACAATATCCCAATTTCCAGTTCTACAAGTTGGGGTTTGGTTTTTTTTTTTTGTTGATTTTTTTTTTTTGTATGTATTTATTGCAAGGTTATTTTTTAAAGTAAACTCATGGAAGTTTTCCTCCAAAATAAAATAAGACGTTCAAGAGGACTGGAGGTATCAGGATGATTAAAAAAAAAAAAAAAATCTAAATCTTTAAGCTAAATTACTCAAACCATAAAGGTCAGTCTGGGTATGGATCCATACCTAACCAGGGAGAAATTCCGAAGCGATGAACCATACGCGCTTTTGTGTCCCAGGTTTTGCGGCTTAATTTGTGCGGGGTGGGTTTTAATAGCGGTGCTTGAGAGCCCCAGTGCCCTTAGTCCCAGGCTGGGGAGCTGCAGGTGGGCTTTGCTGGGCTGTCGCAGGGGCTGGGGGAGGCAGAGGTGTTTCTGGGGACAAGGTCTCTGTCCCCGCAACAGGCGACTGAGGGGAGATGGGGTGACCCGAGCGAGCGGCAGCGTTTCGAGACAGCTCACTTCCCTCTCCCTCAGCCCCGTCCCTTTTCTCTCCCCGACCGACCGCTTTGATGGGATCGCCCGGGGGCCAGGCTGGATGAGTAATTAGTGCTCTGCAGCTCGCTTTCCTACCCACCCAAACTGCCTACCTCCCAAGGCTCCGCATGGGATGCAGCCTCTAGCAGATGGAAAAACTAAGGATTTAGGGGAAAAAAAAATAAGAAAAAAAAGACTTTGTACGCAGTCCTTAGGCAGCACAGTGCATTTCAGGATCCTGAAATTCAAACCTCTTGTTTTGCTGCTTGCGATGCCTGCTCTTGCCCCTGAATTTAGGGACACGGGGCGGTTTTGCTGTGGCCCCGAGCGGGGCGCCTGGGCGAGAGGCTGTGGGGACGGAGGGCCACCAGCCCCCCCTGCTCGCCCACCCGCCATTCCTCCGCCTTCCCCCCCGATACACGCGGTTTAACCGTGGGCTGCGGGGAAACCAGGCGATCTGCGGGCCCGATCCTGCCAGCACAGGCCGCTTGCAAAACACTGCGGGATCGGACCCTGCCGTGTTTGCAGTGGGGAGGGCTAATGGCCTCCCTCGGTCCCCTTCAAACAATGTCTGGGTAAACAGGCTGACCTTCAGGGCATGTTGCAAGGTCCATAAAGGCGGCATGGGGGGGGAACGAGCTCCAGCATCCCTCGCAGAACCACCCTCCTCTGCCCCAGCCCTACCAGCCACAGTATCCCGAGGAAGAGAGGAGGGATACCGCGGGCTGAGATCATATGCTTGTTTTATTCACGGCAGCCTGCGTCCTGCAAGGGTTTTCCTGCCAGAAAGTTTTAAAAAAAATATTAAATATAAATTGCTTGGGGGGGGGGGGGGAAAGACAAATCATCAGGAAACTTTACAGCCAGGCGCAGCAGACATCAGCTCCCTCCGGCGCTGCGGGTTTGTGCTGTGAGACAACACATCCCTCGGAGTGAGCCAGCCGCTTCTGGGCTCGCGTTGCCTTAGCCAACAGAGCCACTCGTTGGCCATGGCGGCTGGTGGGGCCGTCACAGCACCCTTAGCAGTCGCTACTTTTCCCTTCGCAGCCCTGCAACCCTCTGGGCTCCGCCAGGTTGTTTTAAAACAACGATCCAGCACCACCACCTTCCATCCCCCCCCCCCCCAAAAATGCTTCTTTCTAGCTGCCGGTTTTGCCAAGTGAACAAATGTTTATGATCAAGTCGAACTTCTCCAGAAAGGATTTCTAGCAGAAATGCTGACGGATGGCAGATGCGGGCAGCTCTACAGTGCACCGAGGTCGGACAGCCCTAAGGGTGTGATGTGCCGACTGCATGGCGGGATCCTTCCTGACCTTCAACCTCCTGCATCACCCCCTTGATTAGAGGCTTTCTTGAGCTTGTTTACTAATTGTGAGAATCATTTACATCTTCGGTAACGTCTGAGTCATCTGCTGCCCTCCATCTGCATACAAAACTCCTGACAGCAGCTGGAGTCACAGAGGCCCAGTCCTTGATCTCGCTATCTGAGCCTCCCCAAAATGGGCCAACTTTACGGCCGCAGAGATACAGAAATGACCCTGCCATGCTGCTGTGAGCGCAGCCCCCCACGGGAATCGGGCCAGTTTCCTTTGACTGCTGGAATAATTAGTCAAATTCATACAATCGCCCAAATAAATAACAGCAATGCATACTGATCTGCTGATGCCAGGCCTTGCTGCCGGGCGGGCAGCGCGTGCCCAGCCCCCGAGCCACAGGCAGGCTGCCCGTGCCTCCCGCTCCTGCCCGGCATCCCGGGCTGCAACCATCTCGTCTTGCTCCCGGCTCCGCTTCTGTGCAGCTTGCGGGTGCAAGGGGTGATCGCGGTCCCTCCTAGGCTGTGTCTGTTTCTCCCGTGCAGACGCAGGCAGATCCCGCAGGGCTGGGGTGGGATGCTTTGAAGCCATCCCACCGTAGCTGTGGGAGCAGGCAAGGGCAGGCAGGGACCAGCGGGGTCGGTAGGTCTGGGCCAGGCACGCTGCTTCAGCAGGTCCTTTGTTTTGGTTGCAAGATTCTCGCAGGCAGAATTTCTTACTGAAATCAGCCTCTCTTCTCCTTTCCCCAAAGCAGAGGGATTAATTTCCCTGAAGGACTTTGCTCACCCCGGAATTGCAGACCGTGCTCCCACTCCCAGCACTCCTGCGCCAGGGAGCCTCACCATGCCAGCAACTTTGTGCAATCGCAATTCATTTGGGCAAACCTGTGCCTTTGCTGATTTATTTTGTTCCAGATGCCTAACAAACAAAATAAGCCATACCAAAGCATGACTTTATTAATGTAACTGCATAGTCTGTCAGAAAGAAAATCCCAGTCCTGACTGATGGAGCCAAGGTGCTAGAAGCCCCGCTGAGGCAGAGCATCTAAGGGATACTGGGAGCCCAAATGGACATGGGAAGACCTGCAGTGCAAGGCTTACAGGAATGCAAGAAGTATGAACATTTAGTTTAGGAAAAAAACAGCTTTGCAGAAGGTCTGGCCAGACTTTCCTTCTGTGTTAGGATTAGCTCTTCATTTCCAAATTCTGTGTTTCAAAACTATCAGGTAGGCTTGATTTCAAAAACCATCCAGGTAGGCTAATGGCAGCACTGGGGTCCAAAGATGCTAATGCAAATAGCTTGCTTTAAGCCAAGCCCAAGGACGTCGCCCTGTCCCTGCAGACCCCCACGCTTTAGCTCAGCGGGGTCTGGGGACCGCAGACGCACCCGTCAAGGAGGATGATGCGCTGTGTACGGGGCATGGTTACATCAGGGCGCTTCCCCGGCACGGGGGCACAGTACGGCTCATCAAATAAGCAAACGGGACACATTCCAGTGTGGGCTTTTTTTGCTGCGGACATGGGTATGGAGCTGTCAATCCTTGGGACGTTTCCATTGTGATAATCCTCCGGAATACAGGCGATTTATTAACCCTCTGCCACCCAGAGCAGGGGCTTCGGCTGTCGCCTTCCTCCGCAGCTGGAGGCTCCTGTCAAAGCAAAGGAAGCGGGCAGCTTGCTCTCACCTTGCAGGCTGCCGCCAGCCCCCAGGGAATGCATTAGGCAGTGTCCAGCAAGGCTGGGCATTTCCCTAGCACCTCTTATCTGAGGATCTGGAAGCACTTAAAGGAATTTTGCTTCATTGCCTCTACCAGCTCAGACAGGCTTATTAACATCATTTCTGAGATGAAGGATGGAGTCCCAGAACAGCCGACTGGTTTTACCTACATCATAAGCCAAGTCAGCGACAGCACCTTTATCTCTCCATCCTCTCCCCGCCGTGCGTTATCAGGAACTTCTCCCTGGAGCCATGCAGAAGAAGAGAAGAGAGTGGGAACAGCCTGGACGCTCTCCTCAGAAAGCCAGCCTGTGCCGCCGCCACTGCAGTTCGCATGGCACCACGCAGTGCCGGCGATGCTCTCGCAGCCCACACCGCGCGTGGGGCACTGCCTGCCAAGCCAAGCAACTTGCTCCAATGGCAATAAGATACCAAGCACCTCAGGGAGCTTCAGCAATTCCTACTGATGGGAGGAAAAAAAAAAAAAACAACCCCAAACCACGTTCCAGGCTTCAAAGCAGCACACACCGCTACGAAACCACCCAGCACCGGAGCTCAGGGGTTAATGCCCAAGTGCAAGGCCTAAATCGAGAAATAAAGTTTATTATAACCTGTGACTCAGCCCTTGCTGGAGGTCGATGATCCATTTCTGAGTGCGCGCCTGAAAGCGCTGCTCAGCCAGCCTGGGGCTGTGCACAGCCTGAAGTTTTTGGAGGCAGGCGGCTCGCTCTCCTGTCCCGTAATGGCTCTGTGCTCTGGGTCACTGGTTGGCTGCTGCTGTTTATCTTCCAGTGATTAATGGTCGCGCTCGGTTCCTGCTGCAATTCCATTAAGATTAGAGACTTAAAGCTACGCTGAGATGTTTAGCAGCGGGTGACCCTGGTCTCCCCATCGTTGTATTTCTATAGTCTTGAGGAAACGAAGATTAACTCTTGTCTTGCATCCCATCCTTTTAGCTTTCTAGCTGCAGGGAGAGAGCCCTTGCAGGCAGCACTCCTGTCGGCCGGCAAAGAGAGCCTGCCTCTCGTGTCGCCGTGAGATTGATGTGCTGTGCGTGCTGTGGCACTTGAAATCCCAGCCAGCAGGCACTGGGATGGCACCATCCCCTGAACAAATGCGTGTATCTGGAGAACAAAATGCTCTTCCAGGAGGGGACAGGCACAGCCTCAGCCCCTTCCCCTTTGACATGGGGCAGAGGAAGAGGCAGAGGGTGCTCCGCTTAGCTCAGCCCCTCCTGGGGACCAAAGTACAGAGGCAGATCACCTTCCTGAAAATGTACAGTTAAATAGGGTCCCAAATGTTTATCTCTGCTAAAAGCAGCCAGCACACAGGGAACGTGAGCACAAGAGGAGTGAAGCAATCGGCCAGACTCCATCGGGAATCTAGTTACTCCCAGCAGTTTGACTTCTGGGATTGATGGAGCAGGAAGAGACAGCTCTGACCCTAAAACATCCAGTGTAACATCACACCTTCACCTCAGGGGATGGAAGAAAGAAAAGACACTTCCCCTCCAACTGATTGCAGAACACCTTTCAGCCTGAGGGATAATCCTGAACCCTTTATGGAAACCAGCAGTCCCAAGGCTTTTGGGGAGGCTGCAGCTACCGTGGTCCTGGCCCGGAGGCGCAGGCAGTGGGGGAAGCTCATAGGTCCACCCGAGAGAGCCTGGCCAGCTGGGCTTCCCTCCTACCTGTAGGTCACCAGTGGTCCGAGTGCTGCTGCCGAGGGATCCCAAGTATCAGGCCCCTGCTGAAGCATCCCTACATGCCTATGGGAAGCCAAATAACATTAAAACAACCCAAGAGACAGCTTTTCCCCTCCAGATAAACCTGCTGAAGCAGGTTCAGCAGGTAGCCTGCTCCCCAATGGCAGCACAGGGAGCTGAGCAGCACACACTTGTCAATCTGAAGGCAGCTCTCAGCGGGCAACATCCACATCACAAAAGCCACCACTATAATTAGCCTTACTTGGCTCACAGTCAGCCTTTATGTTTCCTTCCCACCCCTCCAAAAAAAACAAGCAAAGGCATCTTTGCTCCCGGGTGATGGAGCGGCGTGTTACTGAGAACCAGGAGAGAGGTCACAGGGACCCTCGCTTGCTCTTTTTGCATAAACAAGGTTGCCCTCCTCGTGTAGAAGTGCCCTCCTCCTCCAGCCCCAATGGCCCTGGCCTGGGCAGCCTGGCACTGACACAGAAATAGAAAAGGGGGCGAATTTGAAAGGAGAAAAAGCCTAGAGCCAGAGCTGCTCTCTTCCCCCCGCCCTCCACCATGCCCGTGGGGCAGGGACGGCAGCTCCCCATCTGCTGGCACCATCGCACAGGAGCCAGGGAGAGGATGCGCACAGGTAGCGACTGGAAGAAAAGGTGCGTTTGTTACAGATTTGGGAACCTTTATCTTGGGAGCAATTATGTACATCAATGGAAGGAGGTACCGGTGCTGGAGCAGACTAGGAGCCAGGGCTAGCTTTACAAAAGCTGAAACCTCTGAGCAAACGTGGCTGCATGTTGCTAGTACAGGAGCAGTCCCTAAAGAAACCATTCTTTTATGTTAAAGTGAGATGAAGACTCAGATGGAGATGATAAATTTGATGTTTTCTAAAGATGTTTTTGAGATGCTGATTTCAGTAACTCCCTGAGACCAGGCAAACAACTTAGTTGAAATGCCATGAAGGTTTAGCGTTGACTTCCTTAATGTCTCTGTCTACAGCGAGAGCTAGCCAATGTGGAAGAAAGCTCCTTTAATTAAATCCAAAAGGGCTGTATAATCTAGAATAATACCTACAGCCTTTTGTGTCAGTGGCATGGGGTTGTCTTTGGGTAAATACATTGGTACAGAGCTCACATGCTGTCCCCATCACAGACTTTTCCTGTGGTCCTTCATACCTGTGTTGAGCAGATCCCCCTCTCCCTTTGCTTTTGCTTCTCCGTGACCTGCTCACAGCGAGCTGAGAAGGCTTTCCTTGATGTCACCATGTAGGGCACATGCAGTAGGTATGGAATTACAGACATGCATACAAAATCTCCTTTCTGAAATCCTCCTAGTTTTAAATTCAGTTCAAAGAGCAAACTTGCTCTGAGCCACAAGTCCCAGTTTCAACTTGAATATGGGCCATGGTTTAAAACCAGTTTTAATCTAGGTGCCCATTGCATCTCTGAGGCAGGCCAAGCACGCTATGTTGTGCCCAGCGGCTTGGATCAACCTTGTAATCGCTACACTGGAGCGCTTCAGATGGGGCATGAATTTCCAGTATCGGGTCTGGGTTCCCCCAAGCGTTGAACCTTGTGTTGTCATTTACACCTATGGAACCAGCTGTAAAATACTCCTCCCTGGTTTTCCCATCTCCACTCTAGTTTGCACAGATGAAAGCAACGCAAGATGTGCAAAAAGAGTCCCAGAGCAAACAGGACCCTGCGCAGGAGGACACTGGCCTTCGGTTACAGCAAGGCAGGAGTCTGAATTCCTCCTTAAATCTGGTCCAGTACAGAGTCAAGCCCTAGAAGAGAGGAAATTGTGCTTGACAGATGCAATCATATGCAAATGGCTGTAGAAGAGGGGAAATTATCATCTACAAACATTGGGCAGAAATTCCATCTGCCGCCGCCTCAAGAAGGGCTCTTAATAAATTCTGAGACAGCAAAGTGACACACATCTTAATCAAGACTTAATCCATGGAATTAATTCACTGCGCGTTTCTGCATAATTCCGAGAGTAATGCTAAAAGCCACGGCAATATCAGCAGCAGATGGACTCCCCCTACTCCATGCAAAGGTATTAAAGAAAACACAGCCCCTGTCACATCACTTCGTGTACATACACATGGCAAAAAGCAACAGGGCTGTGCCCTGCTGCTGCCAGGAGCTTGCACAGCCAGCGGACATCAAAGGTCAGGCTCGCAGCGAGGTGAAAATGGAAACCAGCCTCACGGCAAAGATGGAGCCCTGGCCACTTCTCTCCCATAGGAGAGGAGAAGACCGGAGCGAGGCAAAGGTCTATGAAACCGGCACAGGGCCCCTCCGTTAGATGAGCTCTGATTGAGGCCGGTGTGGAGACAGATTCATCGGCACCCAGGAAGGCCTGGGGAGGGAGGTCAAGAGAAGGGGAGAGTGAGGGGAAACTGCTGGGGGTTTTGTGAGCAAGATCTGCTGCAGAAACCAGGCGGATAGCCATTAGAAATGGCTCCCTGCTCTCTCGCCACGGCCTGGGAAGCATGCTGCAGGTATGGGGGGCAGCCTTGCCAAGGGAGCTGGTGGCAGCCCCGCTCAAATTGACAGGAGGCTTCAGGCAGCTCTGAAAATACATTCTTAGTCACTGTCATCCACCTCCAAAGGAGGTGCAACAGCTATGTGATTAATCTCTTGTTTACATGTCTAAACGCTAGCGCAGTCCAGACGAAATACTGCCTTCAGCAGGCTCCCTCCCTGACACACGTGGATTTGAGGGGCCGGGCAGTCCTTCACCAGCTAGAATCCAGTCTTCACAACTGTCCGCCACCTGCGGCTTGGGAGTCCCAAATGCCTGGTCCCAACCCCCCTAAACCCATGGGGTCCCAGATCCCAGCATGGTGCCTCAGCTGCTCTTGTGTTTTGGAGCGAGAGGCTCCCTCGCTGAGAAGGTGAGGTACTAGCTGGGGTGACTGGAGCTTCAGGAGCTGTCGTGGTCCCCTCGAAGTGGTCCAGCCTGTGGAAGCCATTACACCTGCATTGGTGGCAATGCATCATCCTGCGTATGGCAGGGTTATGATCCGAAACTCAGGTTAAGGACTAACACAGGGCCAGCTCACTTTTCCAAGGTGATGGGGCTAGGCTTGTAGCATTTACTGCTTTGTGCCTGCCTCTTCATGGGTGTCCAGCGTGGTCCAGAACAAAGTGGTGCTCTCGGCCAAGCTCTTCTGGGCAGTACAGGCGGAGGGTGCAGGCCCCCATCCGAGAAGAGTGTGATGAGAATAATTGATCCTGGAACAGAGATGTGTGGAAAGAGGAGGTAGAGGAGTCCCGGTGGTGTCTGCTGGTGCGGGAAGCAGCACCACCAGCTTCCCAGCTGGGATGCTTTCAGCCAGGGGAGGTGGCTCACGGGCACAGGACGGTCACTTGAGGGGACACAGGGAGCCTTCAGCCAGGACGACCTAAGGCTGGAAGTGAGCTGCTGCTGCAGCCAGGATCACTCACTGCCAGGCACCCAAGGGTGTGTAATGCGATTCCCGTGTTAATTCAGGCTCCAGCAATCCTTATGTAGCCTAAAGGATTCCACTTGTACTGCCTGGGTCCCTGCTGATGGCAGCAGCTCTGCAGGCAGAAGTGCCTTCCTATCAGTGCCATGCACAGGAGTGCTTTTCTTCTGGGATGCGTGCATGTACATCTGCGTTAGTGATCTCTGGAAAGCTTTACTTGGGCTCTACTGTTTGTGGAGAAGCAAGAGAGAAAGAGGAGGGAAGCTGGGCAGGGAGGATGGGAGAGGCGGGATGTCTGGGGAAGGTGCTAACAGCCCTTGGCTGGCCCAGAACCACTTCCTCAGATCTCCGTTACACAGCATGCTCCTGGCGTTGCTATTTCAGTCTGAATGTCACCTATAAATTGGAGGCTCTTTCTCTGAAGGCTGCAAATAGAAGTGTCACTAGATGATCTTTGATTTATAGGGAAGCTCAGCAGAAAGCCTGGCATGTCCATTTTCCAGCCAGGAAACTCAAAGGGGTCCAAGGATCACACAGGGATCCTTTGCTTTTCCTAGGCCTTTCCTCAAGGGTTGGCAAGCCCCTCTTAGAGGGTGTGGGGAGAAGTCGCACACAGAGATTCATCTCCCTAATCACCCTGTGCCTGCTGCTTTTTCAGATTCCTCCTCCTCTGCCACCCATCCCTGCCCCATGGATTTCAACCTGCTGGCAGATGCGGAGGCTCGCAGCCCGGCCTTGTCCCTCTCGGACTCTGGGACCCCTCAACACGAACACAGCTGCAAAGGGCAGGACCACAGTGGTGAGTACAGGAGAGGCCCCGACCCATCCTTGCGGGTGGATCCAGGTGGCCAGTGGCTTGCAGGAGCTGGCTGCAGTCCTTCTGGGGACATGCTGAGCTTCCTCTCATACCATGAGCCAGCACAGTGCCGCGGCAGCACAGCCATGCCAGTAAGCGTGGGGAAGACATAGGGGTGCATATCACACTGACAGCCATCGGGAGGGCGAGAGCACCATCCTACCAATGGGTTTGCCTAGCCCCAGCTGCACAAAGCCACCGCTGACAGAGGGCACAGCCCACGGCTGGCAGGAGTCAGGCAAGCTGGGTCACTGCCCAACCAAGATTTTATTGTATTCACCTAATCTAGGTCCCCAGAGCAGAAGAACCCTCCCCACACCATGGGAAATCTCATCCAAGGCGCAGAAGGCCACACCTGGTTATAAACTACCCCCCCCAACTTTTTTTAAAAACCTCCATTTAAATTGCTTCGGTTGAAACTTTCCATGATATGGGTTAACCTTGGGCTGAACTTTCCCGGTTCAGGCAGTAAGAAGGAAGAGAAACACTGTCTTGCCCCTGCTTTAATTGAAAAGCCTGGTCACCTGTGCCGTGGTGCAACGCTTCCTGTCCCAGGAAGGTGCCTCTGACCATTCCCGAAGGCTGGACAAGCCCCAAGCCAGCCACATTCTTTATCAGACTCTGAAGAAGAAACCACCACCATTCACACCTACTCAGAAATCAGCCACCAAATGCTGTGGCTTCCCTTGGATTTTGTGTCTGTCCCGTGACTGCTCCATCCCTTGTTGCTCTGGATGCGGCAGGACAATGCAAAGCTGCCACTGCCAGCGCAAGGAGAGGCGAGGGCCGGGTACAGACGGCTGCTCCCCGCGTAAAGACTCCAGGCTCACTCATGTACAAAAGCTAATAAGCATAATGACGCAGACTAAAATTCCCCAGAGTAAATATCATAAAGGGAGTTACGCTGGGATAACTATGGTCAGAGAATCCACCCGCCGAATTCCCCACCGCATGCGTACCTTAGTTGGGCACATCCCCAAGCTCAGCGGCTCCTTGTCAGCTGCTTTGGATGCACGGCGGTCGTCTCCATTCAAGTGGCCTTCCCGATCGAGCCCACCCTGGCACGCCGCAGAACTGCCAATTTAGGAGCTGACTTTTTTTTCCATTAGGCGTGAGCAGCTAATTCCAGCTATGACCGCGCTTGTTTCATTGAGTGGGCGAACGTGCACGAGATATATTCCACAGCCTATTTTGGGTTGACAATAAATGCTGGGTGCCTGGCTACGTCACTCCCCGCTGTCTTTAACAGTCTAGAAATAAAATGGTTCTGGGAGGTGGGTGTTTGCCGGCGCTACCTGCACGCAGAGGCTGGCAGCTTGTGCCTTCGCACCAGAGAGGCTGATGGCAGCCACGTGTCACCAGTGTCAGGCAGAGCAGCGAACGCCACCAAGGTCTGCGTGGGATGGGGAAGGGCTGCGCTTCTGGCACTTCTTGCCTCTCCTCAAGAGAGCAGCCACCTCCCTTCTCCTCCTTGGCTCTGCTTCCTTCATCCGCAGAGTAAGAGATCCCGAGGAAAGGAGCACAAACCTTGCTTGACTGGGCTCAGCTCTTGGAGATCCCCAGTGTCTTCCGATGGTGTGTTGTGGTTGGTGACACCCCCTTCTATTAGGTTTCATCAGGCAGCACAGGTCAGGGGGAGAGCAAGGGTGAGGAGGGAGGAGGTGAGGTACTGTCCTGCATCTCCCCATATTCTGCTCCTCAGCATGGATTCAGGGCACCCACAGGGTCCATCTTGCTGCAAAGAAGCAGAAATGGAGATGACACTCCCTGTAAGCAATGCTCAGGAAGAGCCACAGGTAGCAGGAATGAAAACAGAGGGGACAATAGGAGGAACATGTAGCTGCACAGATTTTTCCCAGGTTCAATGTCAGGATTCCTACACCTCCTTGGACTTCACAAGATTTGTAGAAAGTTCTACACCAGAAGATGCAAGATACTCGGTGAGCTCTTCCACCCAGATGCAGCCCATAAGTCAGTGGCACCTTCACTCCATTCTCCTTCCCTCTTGGTATAGTTTCTTCCTGCATGAAGAAGGGCAGTCCTGAGCAGGAGCTCCGGATTAGGGCACAGCCTCCTGCTTTGCAGCAGCCCCTTCCAAAATCTGCAATTGTCAGGGGCTCCTGTGGGAAAATATCCCCCATAAGCATCAGGCTCTTAATTAACCCAGACTTAGCAGATGAACAAACAAACCAAGTGTCCCTTCATCTGAGCCATTCCTAATAACTAGCTGAGACGTGGTGGCATCACTCCCCTTTTGATCTGTTTTAGAGATGAGTAATGTGGGAATCTCCCTCTGCCAGCACTGGTTTAGAGCACAGAGCTAGAGAAATCAGATTTACCTCCTTGGCAAGAATTACTACAAAAAAGATCCACGTTAAGAGCACGCTTCCAAGAGTTCTGCTGAATGTGGCATCCCCACACGAAGATGCTCATGGGCAGGAGGAGAGAACCACGAGACCACAGCGACCTCCCACCCTTCCACTTGTCAGGTCTTATGGCTTCGCCTGTTTCAAGAGTGCAGTGGGAAGGTTCTCATGCAGGTACATACCGGATGGAAACACAAGCTGGTCCTGGCACTGGGAACGGGAGATGGCACCTTCCTGCTCAGCAGAACCAGCTTGTGCCCCGCTGTTGAGAGCAATAGCTGGCTCGCTCTCCTTGCATTCACTTTCTGCTGGTCGATAGGATTAAGCGTGCCACAGAAGCAGAGGCGGGTGGTGGGGAGCCTGTGGGGAACCACATTGCTTCAGTCAATGAAACAAATTCCCATGGAAAACAAACCTTTACGGACTGCACCCAGGCTTTCCGCCTCGAAGAGCGAGTGCCTCTCCTGCAAATGCTCTCTGTGACTCCAGCATTCCTCCCTTTGGAGGAAGGCAGGAGCAAGGAGGGTTTTCCCAGGAACAGCGGGGAGAGGTTTCTGAATTAACTCGCTACCACAGGAAGAGGGTAGTGGCACCAGCTTCCCAGGACAGGAGCATCTCCCAGGGCCAGGCTCCATTAAAGCACCTGCTGTTGGGTACAGCACTGCCCTGCAGCAGAGTCCTTTTTCTGACAGAGTTCAGGTCTTTTTAGCATCTCTTAAGCTCTCTCTTTTCCATGTAGCTTTTATGGGGCATATTTTTCCAGAGCACATGCATCTGGCTTGAAGAACCCTTTTTGTCCTCGCCCAGCTGTATTCCAGGTTACTGTTTTCTTGCCTCCCTGCTTTTTAAGGGGCTGTAAAAGACACCTTCCATGATCGGATTTTTCTGGACTTTGAAGCTTTTTAGGCTAGCTTCCACTTAAAAAACACAACCAAACAAAAAATCCTTTTAATCTGAATCTCAGCGGAGTGATGCCAGGATTTTTTTTAAAGGTTCTTCTCCCACATGCAACAGTTTGGCAACTGTTTGCAATAATTTACACTTAGTTTAGCTGAGTATTTTCCACTGTAAAAGAACACCTCCTCTCCCTGCTGTAAACCTGATTTTCAGTTTGAACTGCTTCACCTTGCTTCTAGTTCGGAGGAAAGAGGAGGTGAACATCAGGTATTACTTCTTTTCCCCGGGAATAATTTTCTTCAATGATGACTCGTCTCGGTTCCCAGTGGAATTAAACACGAGCTGTAGCTTTCCTCCCTGTAGTTGTCCCCCACAGATTGCCCAAGTGCTCAAATGCGACATTTTCTTTTGATGATGGAAGGTATTTGTATTTGCATTCTGCCCCTGTGTGTGGAGTACCAGGAGAGGCTGGGGCACAGGGAAGTGCCCGGCTGCCCACCTCCAGCCACCGCAGCTCAAAGCTCAGCGTTAAGGCCTTAATGCCTAGGAGGAGGCCGAGCTGTACTTTCTAGTTAGACACCAGTGTGAACACTGGAGAATTTCAAGATGTTCATTTAAGGGGCAACGAAATGAAAGACACTGCCTCTAGGAGAGGGATCTCCAAGTGAGGAGGGAGGGCAGGGGCAGAAGGACATGGAGATGCTGGAGTACTTCATGGTAAGGTCTAAGAGAGGCTTTTTCCCTACTTTTGAAAAATAAAAATATGTGCACCTAAATAAGAAGGTAGAGGAGTAAGAAGGGAGGAAGGATAAAAGTTGTGCTCCTCAGGTTTAGTTAATTTAAGAACCTCAGCTTGCTATCACCGGCAATTTGCTGTGTCATAAGCGGCAATTTCCAATCAGTTTTTCTAAAGGGCCCCTTAGGCAGGGAGTTTTAAAGCAGAGTAGGAAACTGCTGGCCTGGGCAAGTTCTGCCACTGTCACCCATCTTAACTGCGACAAATGAAAACCAGAGACTGGAAGTTTGGAGAATCCAAATCCAGTCACTTAGAAGCTGACATCCATTACAGCAGTTAAAGGATGGCAAGCCGTGCTGCAGCAAGGGTCCATTGGTTTTGGTGCAGGGTGGGTGCCTGCTTGGAAGGGTGAGGGAGGGAGACGAGACCACTCCTGTGTGTGCAGCTGCAGCTGCTGGTGGCCACAGCGGAGGGGGACCTCACTGAGCATGTGCTGGTTGCCCCAAGGACGGGCTCCCCAAATGCATCCAAGCCCCTGAGTTAAGTCAGGGGATCTCTCCCATCTTTCTGTTTCTCACACAGACACCGAGAAGTCCCAGCAAAACCAGACGGACGACTCCAACCCTGAAGACGGCTCGCTCAAGAAGAAGCAGCGGAGGCAGAGAACGCACTTCACCAGCCAGCAGCTCCAGGAGCTGGAAGCCACTTTCCAGAGAAACCGTTACCCAGACATGAGCACCAGGGAGGAAATTGCCGTCTGGACCAACCTGACAGAGGCACGAGTCCGGGTAGGACTTCAGCCCTCCCACCTTCCCAGGCCCAAGCTTGTGGGGAGGAAGCTGGCTGTGGTACAAGCCGCCAAGCTGTCCCCAAACCAAGGAAGGAATTAGGGGTCTTAGAAAATTTCCCTGTCTTGAAAACACTTCACCAGGTTCTACACCTGAGATTTGACACATCCAGCCACACACATACACCGTGGTGGTGGTGCCTTCCTCATCCAGTGCCACCTTGCAATAAAACAGGGAGATGCGAAGCCCAGGCTCTGCCCCACAGAGCCCCACCAGCTGCCTGCCCTGACCCAGCAGACCTCTTCCTTGCAGTGCCATTGTCCCCCAGCCTTTGCTTTGCTGGGGTTCCCAAACCACTGTGCAGTCACAGGCATAGCATGGCAGGGCTCCAGCTGAAATGAGAGCTTCTCTCTGCTACTAGAAATATGAGTTAGCAGCACCATGAATAGCCTTCCAGCAGCTTCCACGCTCTAGGAAGTTATATTGTTTGAGTCCCTCCAACACTAACAAATTTTCCTGTTAGAAGACAGGCTTCTAATGCCCCACCCCAAGCTGGTCCTGAGGTGAAGTCAAAATGAGAGAGGTTATTTCCTTCACCCAGCAGCTCTCAAACCACATCCCCAAAATAGTTTTCTCTCAAGACACACAACCCCAACCCCTCCTCCTGGGCTGTGGTCACTTGGAAATACAGCAAGTATTTCGTCCCTTTTCCCCTATATAAAGGGCATCCATTTGTTGAGTGAGGTGGGTTATTCTCTACATTGTAAAATGGCAGTGGTTGGGTTTTGATCTAGGTGGTGATTCTTCCTGGGAGGTGACCCTGCAGCCCAGACATCTTGCTGCAACCCTTTCCTGATGCTCAGCCTCCCAGCTCCCTGGGAGCATCCCCGGCCCTTCAACAGCTCTCGCCTTGCTGGGCAAAGACACCCTTCCAGGGACAGCCCAGAGCGATTCCCATCCCCTCCCTCTCTCTCTCTCTCACAGGTCTGGTTCAAAAACCGCAGAGCTAAGTGGAGGAAACGGGAGAGGAACCAACAGGCCGAACTGTGCAAGAACAGCTTCGGGGCCCAGTTCAACGGACTGATGCAGCCTTACGACGACATGTATTCCAGCTATTCCTACAACAACTGGGCCACCAAGGGGCTCGCCACCAGCCCACTCTCGGCCAAGAGCTTCCCGTTCTTCAACTCCATGAATGTCAGTCCCCTCTCCTCCCAGCCCATGTTCTCCCCACCCAGCTCCATCGCCTCGATGACCATGCCTTCATCCATGGTCCCTTCTGCGGTGACCGGAGTACCGGCCTCCAGCCTCAACAACCTGGGAAACATCAACAACCTGAACAGCCCGAGCCTCAACTCCGCTGTCTCATCCAGTGCCTGTCCATACGCCTCCACAGCCAGCCCCTACATGTACAGGGACACATGCAACTCCAGCCTGGCCAGCCTGCGGCTGAAGGCCAAGCAGCACGCTAACTTCACCTACCCGGCGGTGCAGACGGCAGCTTCCAACCTGAGCCCTTGCCAATACGCCGTGGACAGGCCCGTATGAAGGGCTGCCCTCCGCCAACCAGGGACTTGACCTTAGCCTGACAAAAGGAGACCTTTAGCCCTACAACAGCGTACGTCCTGCAGAGAATGAGAGTGAACACGAGAGAGCAAGAAAGCGAGAGAGAGCGAGAGCGAGCGGCGAGCAGGCAGACGGACCTCTATGAAGATTTGTCTAACTATTGTATGGTGAATTTTGACTGTCTTTCCCCTCCCAAACCCCTTCTTCCCCTCTTGCCCACCAAACCTCCTCCTTTGTGGTAAAGAAACCAAAACAGTCTACTGGAAGCCCCATGGGGAAGTAAGAGCCCCAACGTGCGGGCTGCCTAACCCAGGGACAGCAGAACCAAGTGTGTTTCGATCTGCCCCTCCGAGCCCCGCAGGGGTGAGCTCCCCAAATCCCTGGGACAGCACAGGCAGCCAGACACCACCCCTGCAGGGAACAGCCAGGGACAGGGCAACGCAGGGGACACCATTTGGTGCTTGGCTGACCGCTTCTACCTGCACACATGCGAGACTTCAGTTCGAGGCGTCTTGCCCACTTATTTATCACACAGCCAGTAAGGAAAGCCTTGTCTCGGTCGATTGGCATCTCTCTTTATAATGCAGATGTGCACATGGCCCTTAAGACTTGAAGCCTTTAGGAACTGGGAGTTGTAAGGATATAAATTATGTGTGTGTATATATATATCATATATATACAAATACATATATAGACATTAAAATATGCTTTTTTGTTTTGTACGTAAAATAACCTACAAAGTAGACCTTAAAACCAAAAACCCCGTAAAGCAAGCACACCCACCGAGGCAGTGTCCTGCCTGTCATGCTTTACTGCTTCAGTCATTTCCAGTCAGACAGGAACACCTTTGCCAGTGTACATCCAAAGCCTCCCCTTTTGCAACAATCAGCTCCCCCTTGCACATCTCCTTCCCCCCCCTTCTCCAAATCCCATTTCCAAAAAAGATAATAAAATAAAATAAAAGTTGGCACAATCCCTCTAAGGCTTCTGCCTGTCTGGTTATTGAGAGCATGAACCTGCGTCTGAAGGCTCAGAAGTCAAGCGCCAGCAGCCCAGGCGAGGGCGAGCATCCTTGGGAGCGCCAGCACGAGGCAGCCCAAGTCGAAACAGGGGCCTGAGGTCTGGAGGAGCCACCTCTGTTCCTCACGTACAAATCAAACACCTGGCTCCTCAGGACGGCCGGAGCCTGCAGACACGGTATGAAGGGGAGAACAAGCCCCGTCCCTGCTCCCTGACTGCAGGCACCCACTGCGGCAGGAGGGTCGAGCCTCTCCTGGCTCGGGCTTCCCCACCACGCTGCACGGGGCCACTGCCTTTGGGCTCCTGGCAGCCCAGGGCAGGGAGCCCCCCCGGCACTCCTGCTCCGAACAGCCATCTGCTGGGGAGAGGCCGGCTGCAGCAACCCGCCCTGCTGGCCTGCCCCTGCCCAGTTTCTGTTGGGAAAGCTGTAGAACCGAGGTGGCTCTCCTGAGATGTACGTGCCCCAGGGGGACCTGCTGCTTCAGCCAAGGCAGGGGGATGCAACGGGTTCCTCCAAGGAAGTTCTGTGTGCAGCAGGGGAGCAGGACATCCCTACCCAGGGCAGCCTCCATTCCCTTTACCCCCCACATGCTCCAAGGGGAAAGCACACCCCCAATATTTTACTTTTCTCTTAGGGGAAAAAAACCAAAACCAAACACATCACAACAAGCTATCTTACTTGGATGAATGGGACAGGCAAACCTGGCACAACCCAGGTTTCTGCAATGTTGTTAGCACACAGAGAGGAAGCAAGTTCTTTGCTAAGAAGGGATCCTCATTAGGACAGAGATCCCTCACAAGCAAAGCATATGGACCGCTCAGTCTTTGCCAAAGCCTATTCCACAGGGAGCAGCTGCTGCTGGAGGTATTGGTGAGCAGATGCTGAAAGCAGTCACAGATGTCAGCCCAGCTTCACTGTAACAAGATTATTCTTTGCTCTGAGCTAATCTAAGACAAAGGAGCCAAGTTACCCTGCGCTGAAACAGCTACCACTGGAAGCACAACCCTATCTGCAACGTACATTCAAATAAGTATCTAAAACCTAGACGTAGCGCATTCAAGACAAGACCATTCATTGTTACTTGGATCCTACCTTGCCACTGGGCACCAGCGCTGCTGAGGTAGCTTCAGTGGTTAGTCTCTGTGCTGGAGCCTCCATCCAGCAGCCTTCCCACCAAACACATGCCATTGTGCTTAACTCCCTTCTCCGCCATGGCTCTTCCCCCTGAGGGAAAAAAGAAGGGCCTGGGCCTCTCTTTAATATCATCCCCTCCACTGAGCCTGACTCACAGCTGAGTCCAACTCCTCTCCCTGATAACCCAAACCAGGTGGTGCCACAATCCTCTCCTACTTCTTGATGAAGGAGCTGAGCTCTTTGCACACCTGATCCTTCCCCTACACCCCTTCCACGCACCCTGCCCCTCCACCTCGTGCTGATCTCAAGCACAGGTGGGAACAGAGCAAAGCCAGAACAAGCATCTCTCATAAAGACCCAGCTTTGCCTGGAGAAGAAATTGAAGGGAGACTCAGCTTCCCTTTCACTTGGGTAACATGTCTATGGAGGAAAAGAAAATTCTCCCTTCTCTTCTCCCCAGCTGAAGCCAAAAGCAACATGAGTTCCTCCTTCCCTTTTAACCTGCTTTAGTAGCTGCACTTTACCTTGAGCAGTTTCTGTGCAGCTTTGGTTGTTCTCCACGTTGCCACGATGCTTGTGAAGATCCTCTACTTGTCCCACAGAGAAGATGAGGTTCAGTTGGGGTGGGGGTGCACAAGGCTGGCTACCGCTGACTGTTGCAGGATTCAGCAGATGAAAGATAAGCCCAAGCATACAGAGCAGAAGGCCAGCTCCAGCACGCCGTTGTCATGATCTGCTGTTGGAGTCAGTGGGGAAAAGTCAAGACCTGGTTTAGGTACTGATTTTTCAGCCTGAGGTTTTCCATGCAGTCATTTCAATTAATGTTATACATGACCAGTCTGATTTCTGAGCAGGACAGACTCAGCCATTACACGCACGGGGCAACTGCTGCATGCAAGTGTGTGGCCAGTGGTTCTCCAGGCTGGCTAGTTGGTTCAAGTTTATCCTTCCCAATCCTATATGGAGAAGGAAGATGATGGGGTCTGTTTCTGCAGTCAGAGGTATTGCACCATGTAGGATCCAGACCAGACGGCAAAACACACACCAGCTCTGAGCTGAGAGCACTTTGTACAATGGCACCAAATAGCTGACGCAACCTCAGGAAAACCTTAAAATCTGCAGACACCAGAGATGGCCAACAGTAAATAATGAAGTGAGCAAGTTGGCAGCAGAGAGGCCTGGGAGAGGGATCCTGCTTTCCAAATGCCCCTGCCTTCCTGATGCAGCTGAGCATGTACAGCCTCCCACTTTCCATTCCGTCCCCGTGGGGCCAGGACATAGACATCATGCTCCCTGGTCCAGCACAAATACAGCAGGTGTCCTACAGACCTTCTCCAGGACCTCTCTCTCCCACAAGTCCCCAGTACCTCCCTAGCTGTATCTCCTTCTCACTGCAACCCAAGGAAGTGTTTTTTAGCAGAGTCCTGCTTATTCAAAAGACCCGTTAGGCAAGTAACTTTGTCACTGGATACTTCCCAATCTGCAAATTTAACAAGTGCACATTCTCCTCCATCATCCAGGTCATTAATAGAAATGGTGAACAAAACCAAAGCCAGCACAGATGTCCCTGAACTTCACTCAACAGACCCCTTCCTTTTCAACAGTGAAGTGTAGATAACTCTCTGGGTATAATTATCCAATGGGTTTTGTACCCATCCAACATCCCATCCAACATCATCACGCTTAAGAGCCACTTAAATGGCAGCCAGGGCTCTTCCTCGCCATGCCCTTACCCTGCCATAGAGGAAAATCAGATTACTTTGACCAGATTCTGTTCTTGACAAAGTCCATATGGCTCCTGCTCATCTCCACTGCTTACGAGTAGTGAGAGTATCTGCTCCAGCATTTTTTGGGTGGTGGGTGGGTGAGTGAGAGGATTTAATGATCAGCAGTTCCCGGCTGTTGACCCCAGTCCCCATTTTGAAGGGTGGGGTACAAAGCTTGCATTTTACAGTCTTTTCATGCCTCACTGCCCCCCCCCTCCCCCCCTCCCCTCCCCTCCCAGTTCTCATAGATAACAGCTCGTGTTTCTGGGATTGCTTTGCATGAAGTTTACCATGCCCAGATGCTCTGAAAAAAAAATCCATTTCTCTAAATGCTCTCTTTATTTGTGCTTTCCTTATTCAAGGCCAGTTTTTTACCCCCATCACCAGCATGGCTTGTGCTATCCCTTTCCCCGTAGCTGTCTTTATTTAAAGGCTAACGCAAAGCGCACCCAAGAGTCGGGTGTCCTCAGTGGCTCCCATCACTGTTTTCTCTCTCTGCTGAAAAGCAGCACGATGCCGTCCTCGGTTGGTCTCTTACTGTTCATACAGCGAATTCCTTTCTTGCGTGGTGCCTGCTAGCTTGTACCACGATAACAGAGCCCCAGATCACAGGCTGGATGTGAACTTGCAGATAGTGAAAACTGGGCTCAGGCAGACGGACAGCTGTAAGAGGTGGATCTAATTTCTGTCTCCGCTGCCTTTTAGGACCTGGCTGCGGCGGGGGGGGGGGGGGGTGTACGTTCCTTACCGCCCGCAGCAGCGCCGGGGCCAGCCGCCCGTCCCCCACTGGGAAGCGAAGGGAGCGGGCCGGGCGGCGGGTGACAGCAGGGGAGCTGGTGTCACCTAGCGGCTGCCAGCACCCAGGGCAGCCCGGTGATGGGAGCTGCCGCGCTCTCGCCGGCGCCCGGAGGGAGGGGAAAAGCCTCCTGGCAAATCCTCCGCTTCTCCCGGCTCTCCAGCCCCGCTTCGCCGGCTCTTGCAGCCTGGGGCTCCCTCTCCTCTCGCCCCTGAGGTCTTCCTCTCTGCAGCAGGTCCCCTGCCCCGCCCGTGCCGGGGCTTCAGGGATGTCGTCCCGCTCCCTGCACCCTCCCCACATCCCCTCGGCCGCCCTTAGGCCAAGCTGCTCCAGCCGCACAGGGGTCCCCAAAGGCGCCTTCAGCGAGGGCCACGGCTCCCCCTCAGCAGCGACTCCCGCACGAGAGGGGCAAGTAATTGCTGTCTGTGCCCTCGAAGTAAGAAAGAACAAAAATAGACAAAAACTCAAGATACATCCCCTCCAAAACAGGTCCGTTGGCTATTTCAGCTCACCGGCAACACATAAAAAAGACTTTTTTTTCACGGAGTACCAGGAGGAGTCATTTCCACAAAGCTTCAGGGAAATAGCACTGACCTGGGGAAGGAGGATGCCATTATTAGCTCCCTGAGCCCCAGCAAGCACCACCGCTTTCCTCACACCCGCAGCTCAGCGCTCCAGACAACTTACCAACAGCAGCAGCAGCAATATAAAACACAGGAGAAATCAAAGTCTTCCCCTGTCTAGGTCTGGGCAATTTATTGTTATTTCTTGTTTAGCCAGAGAGAAGAGCAGAGTGAAGGGGCTGATGCTGGGCCCACAGCGTGCATTCCCTGGGGAGGGCGTAGGGCGGGTGGGGTAAGGCAATCCCTCCTGGCAGCGTTGGAAAGGGAGTACTCTCCTTCTGGGAGAAGGGATGTGGCCTTTTGAAAAGCTGCAATGCCTCTTGGAGGGGGAGAGAGGGTCCCTAGGAGACACTCTCAGCAAACCCTCCTTCTGCTGGGGTGATTCCTGCCACATGAAAGGTACTTCCTACCCCAGAAGCCTGCACGGATGGACCACCAGTGAAGAGCGCTTCCGTAGGTGAAGTTTTCCGGAGATGAAGAGCCCTGCCTCCAGCGCCTCGCTCCGCACCTCTGAGTGAAGCAGTGCGGGCAGGGTGAGGGCAGCTGATCTCACCCCACAGAGCAGCACCTCTGGAGCACCAAGAGCACGTCAGGAGCACCAAGAGCACGTCAGGCAGTTTAGGCAGAAAAGAGCAACTGTGAAAACACACCACTTCCTTAATGCTCTTGTGGTTGTGGTGATGCCTTGGCACAGCTGAGGGAGCCGTAAGCATGTGTGAGGTGAGAGCTAGTGGCTGCCTCACCGGGACCACAGCTGTCACAGAAAGTGCCCCAAACAGCACCATGCAGGAGAGAGGTCACCCCATTACTCCCATGTGTTCGCCATCCCCTGCTTTCTGAAGAGACAGTTTATTCCTCTTCCCCAAATGCCACCACCTCAGCTGCCTGCTTCTGCATTTCCCAAAGCTGGGGAAGGTGCTGCTCTCCTCCTACCCACCACCCTGGGAAGTCCAGAGCAGGAGCCCTGCTCGTCAGGGAAGGCTGGGCAGGGCGCAGGCTGCTGACATCTCCCAGGGTGGGAAGTGTAGCCCACAGCCCTGGGATAGCTTTCCAGCCCACTGCCTCGAAGGGCCAAGTCCCATTCACCAGCAGCCAGCATCCCCCCAGAGGTGCTCCCAGCCAGACTCAGGCTCCGAGGCTCGTTTTGGCTTTATGAAGCACAGTGCCTTCGAGCAGCCACACGCTCAGTTCAGATGGTAAAACAGAAGCCTGGGTTTTTACCGTCTCCCTCTCATTTCTAGTTCCCTGGTGGTGACCAAAGAGGCTTGGGCAGCAGGACCAGCTGTTGATGACTGCAGAAGGGGGAAACCCAGAGGGACACAGCCTGCCGGACACCTCGCTGTTGCTAACCCTCAGGAAGACACAGGATCAAGATGGAGAAAGCCACGCTTCTCTCACAGTCCAGAATAAAGGTCAGGTATGAAAAAGGTGTCAAATAAATCAATGCATACGTGAGAGCTGTATGTATCCATACTGAGTAGGAAAGGTGCTGATCTTGACGTAATTTCTTATTCTTGACCTGGCATCAGTAGTGAATTTTTTTCATTTTGAAGTTACTTCATGGCACGTGAACAGGAACCATGGCTCTCCTAGAGCAGGTCTGTCCGTCTAGGCCACCACTCTTAGGTGATGGCACGTTCAGTTAAGATGCAGGAGGAGCTTGTGACCGCAGGTGTTTGGTACCACCTGAGCAGGCAGCTGGCAGCCCTCCCCAGGCGTCCCTGGCAGAAGAGAACCAGAGCAGCACATACAAAGAACATAAGCAGAGAGCAAGGATGATGCCCCCAGCATCCTCCTAGATACCTGTCTTGCCTAGTAAGGTATGGCTTCCTCTGACAGGCTGAAATCTCACCTGAGCAATCCAGATATAGCTGTGACATTCCCATTATCCTCTTTTCTCCCCGATACCAGATACACCTGTCTGCACTCCCAGCTCTTGGGTGGGCTAGCACACAGGCAGCTGCCAAGCCCAGTGCCCCGTCACTGGCACTGGCCTCAGAACCACTCACTGTTGGTCTCAGGATGGTTTAGAAGCTGACGTGCAATGTAAACATCTAAGCGATTTGCAAATAAACAGATGAACTTATTTCCACGCCTCACAGTGAATGGCACAGAGCTCAGATGCTGCAGGTGAAGCAGCAGAGCCCTAGCAATGCTTCACACGCAACTGTTCTCATTCGGGAACATCAGGGCTGCAGTCCTGAACCAGTGGGAGAGAGGGACTTCATCCTTCTGTCCTCCAGATGATCTGGGAGAAGACAGAGACCCTATGGAGCAAAAGGCTCCATGTCTTTAACCTGAGCCCGTGATGGCTAGGTAGGACCTGAAAGAGAAAGGACAATTTCCTGAGGACTGTGAAATAAGGCTGTGGATCCTTCTGGAGAGGGGGTTTCCCATTAGATTGCTTCTACAGTGTTCCAGAAATAAATCTTATTCGAGGTAGCCCTAAATACATCAAATGCTCATTTAAAGCTCAAATTGCTACTTGCAACAAGAGTTTCAGTTTTCTGGTAAAGATTCACTTTTTCACAAGTACGTGCGGTGGGAGGACTAGTTTCCAATACGGTGACTGAGCATCACCTATAGTCTCATTTGTCCTGTGGACAAGACTACAAGAAAATTGATTTTTACCCAAATATCATATTTTATACTCCAAGTCTTAAACAATTCCCTATACCAGGACAGTAAGCAACAAATCAACTACTTTGCTGGTAGATAGCATGTTTGACTTCTGCCAGGTGTGAAGAGCATGTGGGTGTTTGTTAAAGACTCCAGATACTATCCAGAACGAGTAACAGCATGCCAAATCCTGGTAGGATCCAAAGCGCAGGAAGTGGTTTCTAGGAAGACAGAGTAGATAATCTCTTTCCCAAGAATCTCACAGGCAAATTAACAAAAACTAAGCTTTGGGAAAGGTAAAGAACAACCAGCATCTATGGCTCCCTGGCCTTGCAGATCAATCAATTCCGTAGCAAATGGCACAAAAAAGGCTGTACAGAGCCGAAGGATTTGAATGCAATGGATGCATAGGGGGAGACAAGAAAGCAGCTACGCTAACTATGACGGTGGCAAAACATCAGTGTGGGGGACAGGGACAGCGTGAGCATCAAGGTCTTCACTTGCTCATTGGCTAGCTGACTCTGTAGCTGTACTGTCACCAGTTACCTACCTGCTAACAGTGTTTCCCAAGCAGGACAAAACCAAAGCAGACCCACTGAATGGGAAGAAGAGGCCTCTCAGAAGGGACTACTTGGAGTCCTTACTAGTGCTCCAAGCTATTTCTTGCTCTCTGACCTAGTTGCTCTTACCACTGTGAAACATCACCAAAGAGAAAATAACGCAAGGGATAGCTAAAGTCCGAAGGGTTAAACAAAATGATGGTGACATCAAGAGCTGGTAACCCAAAGATGCTGAAATCTGCAATCACCCTTTGGATGAATGCTATCATGGCTCTACGCTAAGGGTTACAAATCCCATATGAAACACCAATGAAGAAAATCACCTCTAAGAAGCTTGCTTGTTGGTTTTGTGGTAGCTTGTACCATTTACAAAAGCTTTTGTTCTTCAAAGCCTGTAAGTAGGCCCACTGGTGTTTGGAAACAGTGATTAAGACAAGTGCGTTAAGTGAGCAGCTGGGCTTTTACCTAGAGTTGCTCTGTCTTCAAACTTTGTTCTGAAATCAACAGTCGAATATACATGCAAATCCAGAGAACGTGATATTAGCAGAGAATTTTTCAATTTAATTCCTCAGTGTCTGTTTCACAGTTGAAAATTTAGAGGCTGAAGGGGACCAGTCTGACTACCTAACAAGTTCTTGAACAAACGCACGTACAAAAATCCTATTGAAGGACTTCTGATTATGATCAAAGGTGTCCTTTAAACAACCTGATCAGCTACATCTTTATCACAGAAGTCTCAAAGCTCAAGCTGAGTTTAAGAACCTCTACAGACATTCATGCATGTACCTGTTTGTGTTTTCTGAACTGTTTGTTAAAGAGAGACTTTGTACAAAACAACATTCAGGATTTCTCAGCCAAAACAGGCCCAGTGCTTTAAACAAGAGTAAAATAAGCCACAGAACAATAACAACATTATTGCGTTAACCAAATTGCCATTGTGAGCCTACATTGGTTATGGTGTGCAAGAGCTCTCCACCCTGCATCCTCAAACATACAAAGCACCTTCTCCTTTGCTAAGCCAAACAGAGAAGCCCCGGGGTCATTCATGCAGCCAGACCTTGCCAATGGCTCGGTGTTGGCCCCTCTCCACTCCATTTCCTCCTGCGCCAAAGCCCAATTAAGTCATCTGCACTTATAGTTAGTAGAAGTTACACCAACACCAGACACACATAAACTCTTTCTGCCAGTTGAAGTCTATCAAGGCTGCAGAGTCTTGGCCTATTTGCCAATCCCAGGCAAAGTTGGGAGAGCAAAATGGAAGTTCAGCACTTTGCTTTGTAAAACCCACTGGCTACAGAAGTGGGAGTAAAATGCTGTTCCTGTAACCACAGCAGAAAGTGCTCATTTCTGTCTTTTCACCAAAACAAAACAGTCAGCATTCATCCTACTTGATTCTGTCCCAGGGACTACTTCGATCCCTGGTAAAGCTTTACTCACCACTGCTAGCTACTTGCTTTCTTTTTTCAGCTTTTTGGAGAACCCCTCATGAAAGGTCTTTGGAAAGTCCTGCTAACGAGAGCCCGCACTCCTTTATTCAGCGCCGACCTAATACAGTCAGAGGATTCCTTGGTTGGCACGGTACGACCTGTGAAGAAGGACAGTCTTCAAGACTTTGGTTTGACTTTTGGGGGTTTTTTTGCAACCCATTCGGTGCAAGACTTGCTGTAATACAACTTCCCTGATCAGACACAACCTCTTCTTAAAATATAGATGCTACTGGGAAATCATGGATGGGTTGTAATCCAAACACTGAGCTGTGAAAGGTGTCTGCGTGCTGCCCAAAAGGTCTGCAATTGTTTCTTCAGCTCCTCCCCGCTTCCTCGCCCAAGCTACAGGCAGGGAGAGGGTGGCCCATTTCACTCCGAGGAGCTAAGGCTGAATGAGAAAGCAGCTTTGCATCCAGAGCCGAGGCCTGAGGGAATGCACACGGGTCTGGAGGTGGGGGTATTATAATAACATGTTTCTTCTGAAACAAGAACAAGGCCCTGAAGGCCACCTCGGCCAGACCTGGGACAAGAAGGGGGATGTTTTTACCATTAGGCCGTTGCGGGCAGCGGCAGCAGCAGACAGACTCATGCCCAGCTCCAAGGGCTCTCCTCCCCACCGGCTCCAGCCCTGTGCTACTTGTAACTTCTCATCCCAGCCACGCTGCTTACAACTAATTATTTCACACTTCCTCTGAGGTGCCTCCCGGCCTGATCCTAATTCAGCCAATTTTTTTTAAACTATCTGCAGTTACCTCAGCTTTGTTCATTCATCTCCTGCCACAATATCTTTAGCACCATCCCTCACTCTGCTGATCCAGGGGGCAAGTGCAAGAGAAAAGAGAGCAAAGTAATTAATTTTTAAGTTCACCTTTTGCCAATCTCTGTCTTTTGTTCTTGCTGAGGCCCTCAGCTTCTTGCCAGTTTAGTTTTAATGAAAATTAACCACTCAACCCTTCTTCCCAGTTAGTGTAGATTTTAAAGACTGGCCTTACTAGCAGTCCATGCACTTGACTGGTGGGTTGAGGGCACAGCCATTAATGTTTCCCTGCCTAGAGTCCAAAATCCAGCCTCTGTTGAACTCATATCATTGGGATTATAACGCTGAGTTTACCACTTGCAGAGCATGTAATGTTGTTTCTATATTTTCTCCTCTTTTTTAGCAAGATACACAGCTTAATCTGTATTGCCTTCAAGAATGGGTTAGTTATCATTCTTCTGTTACCTGGCACACTTTTCTAAGGGCAGACATTAGATGTAAGGGGCTGCCCTTACCCTTGTGAACGCTACCGTTCTGTGCTCAGTACCTCTGATACCATAAGCCGGCGGTTAAGGACTCCCTAAGACTCAATTCTGGAGTGTTAGAAAGCAGGCATTCTTCATTGCAGCGCTGGGCACACAGGGCATCGCTCCGCCTAGTGTGCGTGCTGAGTTGCTCAACTACACAGGTTATAAGCAATCAGAATATACGTATTAATTACATTTCCCAGAAATGATTAACATATTCATATTATCACCTAGAACTCATTAATATATGTAAATGTCCTTGACGCAGGCGCATCCATGCCCATTGGTGGTCTTCCAGGGTCCTCTGGTGGTCGTCAATAGCCTTCCTCCCCGTGTCTGCTGCCGAACTCGATCTTTGCTCATAGTCAGTTCATCTTTTGGCTTAGTTTGCAACTCCTGTTCTCACAAAAACTAGCTTATTCTAGCATCTCTCTCTGCCTATTCTATTCAAGGATACGATGTCTCAAGACTTTCTTTTATCCAACTAAACCTAGCAGATGTCTAACCCATCCGCTTACAAAGCATCTCAAACTTAGCTTCGTTATTCCAGTAAGGAGGGAACCATATGTTTTTCACTCAGTAAGGCCTGAGGGGCCTTCCACCCCAGCGTTTTGTGCTGTTCAAGGCTACTGTATCACCAGCAACTGCATCAACTCCTCCCTACTCCCTTGTTCTCTCAGATTTCATAAAAGCAAAAAGTCATCTTGTTTCCTTTGAACTACTGCTAAACGGTTCTACGCATCACTCTGAGCACACTCACCTCTTCACAATCAAGCAGGATCACTCTGGCTTTCCAGGATTGCCAATCATGGAAGAAAACTCAACTCTGCAAAGCTCTTTACTGAGATTGCTGAGTTTTACACCAGCATGAGGTTCGATCGCAGAAGAGCTTGCCTTACAAGAACACATATTACTGAATTCAAAGGAGATGGGGATTAGGTTAGTCAGCCACATCACTACCATAGCACTGATACAAATTTATTATTAAATAATAATTCAAAAGTTTTCCCTAAGAAGACTGCTACACAGCCATTACTGCTACAGCCACCGCCAAGAGCAGCTATAACAAGCTGAGAAGAAGCCAGCCCCAGCTGCATCCCACCTAGAATGTTTTATAGCAGCAGGTAGAGTGGCTCTGCTGGGGGTAAGGAGGCTCAGCTGGAGGGTCAGAGGCATCTCACCCAGCAGCAGTCCGTGAGCAAGGCTGAGAGAAGAAGGAGGAGCTTTCTGAACCCCAATAGATCCGTCAGCTGTTGGAAGCAATTAGCTGCCCTCAGCTGTCCTGAGAGGCATGGTGCCTGGTCCCCAGCTGGCTGGGTGGGTGGTGCAGGAGTGCTCATGGTGTGTGTAATGTCTCCATGGCGTTTGCAAGTCTTCGGGGAGCCCTTCCAAAGCACAGCTTGGGAGGGACCACGGGTCTTTCTGTTCTTTGAGATCATGCCTTGCCTGAGCGCCTGGGAGAATGGCTGCTTTCCATTGCCCTGCCTTTGGGGCTCGCTTCCTTCCCTCTCCAGACAAGCAGGGGCTGCTATAATGATAATTCCCTGCTCCTGGGAACAGGGGTGGTTATAGGTATGAGGAGCAAGCCCTTCTGGGCAGCTCCACCTGCTGTGGCACAGCCCCAGGAAGGTCCCTGTGGGGACAGGAGGACTTGTCCGCTTCAACAGCGGCCTCAGTGGCAAATGGTCACTGCTGGGGACTGGACACCCACAGAGCTTGGGCTCATTCCCTTCCTCCGTGGGAAGTACTTGCAACGTGCAAGCATCAGAGGAGAGCATTGCCTACAGTCTCAAGAGCGTCAAAGAGATGCATGGGGACCACGAGGGAGAGGTCAGTGGGCAGAGTCTGCCTGTCGGATGAGCTTGGCTGGGGCACAGCCACGCACAGGTCCCTGCATCAGACAAGAAGGGTTTCCTGGCACAGAGGTGCTCTTTGCTCACTGTCATTTAATGATGGGATGAGTCACAATCACCGTCTTTGAGGAGCCGGTCTTCCTTGAGGCTTTCCTCTCACAGCTGGAGCGATTTCACACTCACCCGCAGAGGGAGACGGCTCCTCTTGATTAGCCAAATTTTGTTGACACAGTTTGGTGCCACCACCTTACCAGGCTGGAAAAACCAGCCGCGGAGCTGACGTGGCCCTGTTGCGGTCCACGACCGGGCTCTCTGGGAGGGATGCTGCCAGGGGGCATGCCAGGACCCTCCCGCGAACAGGAGCACTGGGGATGAAGCAGCAGTAGCTCGTTAGCTGTCTGCAAAGTTGTCCTGGTTTGAGCGACACAGGACTAATTTCTCTTCTAATGCTTGAGAAAACTGCACTTTTAGAAGACTCTAGTGTCTGAATTTGTGAAAATATTTACTTTATAGCCAGCTATTGTATGTGGGTTTCAAGGTCTCAGTGTTTTTGAGCCTTTTCAGGTGCAGCGATGAGGAGGAGCGGGACACAGGCACTTGACCCAAGCTGGCCAACAGGATTATTTCATACTATGAACGTCACATTCAGTATAAATTAGGAAGTTTGCTGGTAAGTTTTCTCTCTCCCTTGATGACGGTGGTCCACAGAACTTCTTGCCCCAGTGCTGGACCCCTGAGCCCTTCCCTTCCTCCCGAAGCCGCAGCGCTTGCAGTGTCCGACATTTGCTGTCCCCTGCTGGGAGCGCACGGCTTCCTACTGGTAGAATTGGCTGAGTATAACCCTTGTATATTGGTATTGGGATCAATACTGGTTCTTTGGTATTATTAATGTTAATTATTTAGTTTTATTCTATTAAATCTGTTTATATTTAAGCCCTCGGGTTTCCTTGTTTTTTCCCTGATTCCCCTTCCTGGGTGGGGAGGAGTCATTGGGTGATGGAATAACTGTCTGAACAACAATAAATTGTTGTGGGTTGCTCAAATCATAACAGAAGTCCTGCAGGAGAGCGGCGTTTGAGGCAGTGCCAGGCCCTGCTGTGTGCTCCAGCACTCCATTGGCCACTGATGCTGGGCTGGGATAGGGGTTGCCACAGGAGCCGAACCAGTGTGTGGCTTCACCCTGTCCCCAGCAAGGAGCTGCCCCCAGCCCAGGCTTTGGGCAGAGCTGCGTAGACACCCCCTGGAAAACATGCTCATTTGCAAACCCAGGGTTGTCTCAAGCACCGGGACGGCTCCCGCTGGCAGGGCTGCCCTGCCTCAGCATCCAGCAGGTTTGTGAGGAGCCGCCAGGGCTGGGTGAACCTGAAAAGCTGGCTCACGCGTGCCCCGAACGCCTCCCTGTCCGCAGAGAGACACACTCGGGGCCCTGGCAGGGAGCTTTGCAGGCAGAAGCAAGACTGCCAGGCTTTCGGCATCCTGCTCTGCCCCCCCCGGGCCTTACCAAGGGCAAGACGGAGGGGCAGAAGGCAGCTCTGCACCGTGCAGGGCTCAAGGGGCATTGCAGCTCCTGGGCAAGGCTTCTTCAGCCCTCGAAAAAGCATTGACTTGTGACCTCCTACTTTTCCTTGAGAGGGGAGGAGAAAAACAAGACAAAAAAAAGACTTGTTCCCTGCTTGCTGCCTCATAAACCATGTTTTTAATTTCCTAAGTTATGCCACAGCCCTACCTGCCCACTTCAGTGCCTGTGACAGGGGAGGGCACATGGTATCCGAGAAGCACCTTGCCCAGAAGTCATGTACCACGCTGCAGGCAGAGCTGCCTGAAGGGTAAAGCTCACCTACAGCCCTTCCCCCACCAGGGCTTTTAATGCATGTGACAGGCTACTCATTATTCATAATTGAACTTAATAACCAGCTTAAGGCTTTGTTATACTTTCCTTCTGTATTCAATACTGAAAGAATAACAAGAACAAAAGTAAAGAGAGAAAGCGCTCTCGTTGAAAGACGAGAGAGATAAACTTGGATATATCCAAAAACTTCCAGAACCTGCCCCCCATAACTCTAAGAATAGCTCCTGACAGTTTCTGAGCCTGAACACAGCTTTTCCTGGGGAAGACTCTTCACTTCAGGGATGCTTTTTTGAACGTCCACTTCTTACTCACAGGATCCTTGGGCAGGTTTGTGCTTTACTCCATCAAAAACAGTTCTCACCAAATTGTTGAATCATTTTTTAATATGCTATATATATTTTGACTGTCTGGGTAGACCTGCCTCCTAACTCTGCTCTGCTTTGGAAATGAAAGGAGTCATGAAAAGCTCAAGGAGTTAAGGACATATCTGATAGCAGACACCACGCTAACGCTGCACGTGGTGCTAGCTTGAATGTCTTTCTGAAATTGTGACTAGCAAGAAGGCAGCATCCCCAGTAAGCTGGAAAATAGACTCAGGTTTGTGTAAGCCCACACAGGCTCTTTGGGTCTCAAACACGTCTCTCTGCTTTTACTTGCAAACAAAACAACGTGCAGGTCTCTGGCCCCATCGGGCCACGGTGCCCCTGTTTCCTCTGCGGTGCCCGCACTGGTGATTCCGCCTGGAAGATTTTGCTGGGAAAAGCTGATGCTGGTACCCTCTCCCACAGCTCCTCCAAGGCTGGAGACGACTGCTGTGGGAAACGGCCAAACTGAAGCCCTTTGCCACATGGCCGGGCTGCGGGGGATGGAGAGAAGCCACACAGCTGGAGCATCGGTTTGCAAACATGGTGCATTTGTCCTCTCGCTCCTTTTTCTTCTCTTTAGGTTCAAAGCAAACCAGCTCTGCCACAAAGCCACAGGCTTCCCAACTCACTTCCTACATCCAGGCTAATCTAAATAGCCAAACTCTCACAGAGGCAGTGGTAATGATCTCCCTCTTCCACCTCCACCCCCTTGTCCACTCTCATCTGCCAGGAGATGACAACAGAGCCACCATAGGACAACCGGCAATGAGCAGACGTGCTGCAAAACTTGTACCAGTATCTTCCCCGTGCCCCACCCCCCCCCCCAAAAAAAAAAACAACCCCAAATGTCATCAACCTTTAACTTTCAATTCACGGGCAGAAAGGTACCAGGTACCCAGTTTCTACTACTTATCTACAATCCCTGCTTTTCCCTCACTACCTATTTGTTAGCAGCTCTCTGTGCTCTGATCTGTCCCCACCCCACATTGGAGACGATTAGACTCCACAAGCAAAACCAATGGGTTGCCATGCCCACCACTGACCATGGCCAGGCTTCGGCATCCCAGGAAGCAGCAAGAAACTCCAGGAAGAACGACTTCTGCCATGGGATAATTACAGGTCCCAGCTTAGGTCTATGGGTTCTTATCATCCATCCCTGATAGCAAATGGGATTCTCATCCAGTGCCTTCTTCACCGCAGCCCCTCTGCAAGCTGAGGGTTGGGGAGGGAGGAAGCACTGCCGGGACTCAGAGGAGCCACTGAGTTTGGCACCGTCCCAACCCAGAGCATCCCAGGAGCCCAGCCAAATTGCTGTTGGCTAGGTTGCACGTGGCAATGCGCCTTTCATCTGAAAAGAGAAACACATGCAATAGCAAGCAAGAGCAGAGCCTGGAAACACCAGTAAGGGTAGCTTTGGCAATGAGGTTACTCTCCAGCTGGTGCCCAGCACTCTGATGGCCCCAGCTGAGAGCACAGAGTGGAGCCCATGACCCTCAGTGTGGGGCTTTGCCAGTTGGACCATCAGCCAACGCTGCGGGTGAGTTGTGCAATTGCACCCAAGCATGGGTTTGCCTTAGGACCCGGGTGAGCAGAAACACATGGTAGCACTCCATACCATGTCCCCAAGTCAGGCACAGTATGACTGCTCACGTTGAAAGGAGCAGACATCTGTTTTCTTCAGAAAGAGCAGAGCTTGTTGCTTCTATAAACGTGCTGTATGGCTCATTGCCTATGACCAGCTCTCCAAGCTACTGGCTGCTCTTCCTGTGGTCCTGGCACTTGCATCTGTTCCAAATTCTTCTTTTATCACAGGTTTGGAGTCTCCGTGGGCATGGGGGTGAGTGTCACATGCCGGCAGAGGAGGAAAGGCACTGCCTGAAATCCTGTGGGAAGACCGAAATGAGTTGCTGACAGAGGTCTGGAAGGATCCAGAGGTACGCGGAGAATGTAGCAGCAGTGACAAGAAGAATAAAAGGCTTTAATCTTGCTTGAACAACATGCTGAGAGAACTGCCACACAGGGGAAAGAATATAACTTTATTTAAAAAAAAATAATAATTTAGCTCAAACACAAACAGGATTGCAGAGGGTTGATGGAAGCAGGAAGAACAATGTTTACCCACAGAACTTAAAACAGACCGATTTCATTCTCTTGTAGATGATACTTGCAGTGCCTTTCCCTGTCCACAGCTCTACTTCAGGTCCTCACCTGCACATAAAGGAATCCTGACTCCTGGGGCTCTTGGTAACAAGGCAGAGGAGAAATGGTGTCTGCCACACATGAAATGCTATTCCTACACCTCCAGAGCCTCCATGGAGATCCAAAAAGCCAGAAGAGCAACACCAGCATCTAAACCAACGTGCAATAGAAAGGGAACAACTTGCACTCCTCCCTGGAAGTCTACCTACCCATGCCCCATTCCCAGCGTCCTGGCCAAGTGCTTCCACCCACGCCTGGATTCGTGCCCCCGCCCACAGGTGCTGTACACAGAGGTGTGCACGCAGGACTTTGCAATACTCCTCCCTCCCCCCGCACCATCCTTCTCATCCAGACCTCTTTCACCTCTCTCCGTGCCTGCGTGCCATACATTTCTTGGCACAGCAGCAGTTCGTTTCACAGTGACGGGATGTGCCCTGGAACACGCCGAGCCACTACTGCAATTTCTTCTCTTCTGTGAAGTGGCCTTTCATGCAATTGCCGTTCTGGTACACAGGGCTGGCCCCCTTCCTTCTGCACCACGCCACTGATTTGTAGACGACGAATCCAATGCTGGCCAGACACAGCAAGAGAAGAGCCAAGATGTCCAGGCAGAAGTACTCGTATAAGGAGAGGTCATAGACAGCCGGGCGAAGAAAGGGTGCCCCATCGTGACGAAGGATGTACTCCAGCCAGTACACTGTCCTATTGAGAGCGTGCATCGGTCTGTCCAGGTGCAGAGCTGAGATGAGCTTGGCCGCTTTTCTGTAGCTGCAAGGGAAGAAGACAAGAAGTTATCCTTCTGACAGGAGCTTCATAGCTGAGAAGTGGTCCGAGATGTCCAGTGGTGCTTTCAAGTTCCAAATGATACCCTGGGAGAGCGGCAAATTTCTTCCACCATTCTCTTCCTACCTGCCTCTGAAAGCCTCTCCGACAGCAGTCGTTAGCCGTGGCAGCACAAGCCAGAGTGCACTGTACTTTTGCGTATTTTTAACAAGACCGGCAGTTCAGGTCCCAAGTCCCTGCTCAGTGGGTTCACGTGGATTGTTGCTTTCTGGGGGGAGTTTGCACCCAAAGACCTCACCCAGCATCAAGCAACAGTTGAATACTTGATGACTGGCCAAATCCTCCAAGGTACCGAGTTGCAACGCCTTAACAACTTACACCGCAGTCAGGAGTTGAGAGCTCCTAATAGCTAATAAGAAAACAATAATCAAGCTCTCGGACAGCATTTCAAACACCAGCAGTTGCATGTGTGCTGTTAGACGGTGGGAGCCCTGCCTCGCTGTGCTGCAGCAGATCCAGGAAAGGGCAGAATATCTGGCTGTCAGAAGGAACAGATGGAGAGTACCTGTGGTCCAGTGCCTGCGCTAACTCTGTACAGAAAGCTGTTTGGACAAGACCGGAGATATCTCAAGGTGAGGTTGTGTTCTCACTTTCCCTGATGACACACTGGCATTAAAAGGAGAAGAGGTTTGTGCCTCAGCATCTCAGAAAGCCTTCTGAGAAAATTACAGTCAAACAGGACTAGATTACGCTCTCTGACAGCAAATGCTGGAGTGTCTCCTCCTGGACCGCAGCTCAGGATTTCAAGGCACTAACACATCTGGCCTGCTGAGCAATGCTTGTAACTCTGCTTGGTCCAGAAGCCACCACAGGCTGTGTAGATAGGGGTCAACACAAAGACACACTGGTCCCTACATATGGGCTGCACCAAGGAAGAGCTTGATGCTTCCAGATGCCTCACCTGGGGTCGGAGATAACTTTGACAACGGCCTGGTAAAGATCCTCTTCTTTTAATCTACTCCAGTCCATGAGGATGCCCATGCCCTTCGCCTGCACTCTGGTCATGATGTCAAACTGGTCTCCGTAGAAAGGAAATCCCACCACTGGCACACCATGATAAATTGCCTCAAATACACCGTTCATCCCACAGTGGCTGACGAAGGCTTTCACATTGGGATGGCCTGCAGGCAAAAAAATGTCAGCAGGTCAGTGCCTTCCATGCTGAAACAGGGCTACCGGTGGCTTCCTGAACTCACAGCCTTGATGTCTGTTTAGGGAAAACCAGGCATGCTGAGCAGAGAGGGTGCTACCCTTTGGGAACACACCTGGATTTCAGCAGCCCAAAACTTGCTGAGTAGCACCTGGAGGAGGAAGGAGGTAGGGGGCAAGATGCAGCTTCAAGCAGGTGTTAGGTGAGGACCGTGTTTTGTACAGATCAGGCTCGCAACAAGCAACAGACTTAGACCCACACAGGTGCTGTTGTCCTTGTATGCCTTTGCTGTGGTTTGGGCTAAACTCCAGGGACGTTGCTGGCGGCGCACACACACACACACAGCCCAGCCTTACCTAGCAGGTCGTTCTGGGGCAGCCACCCCATCATCAGCGTATTCTCACCCAGGTTTCTTGGCTTCTGCCCGAAGTATCTGTGGGAGGAGGTAAAGGACGGGGAAAAAAAAAAAAAACCACAAAAAGAACAATCATAAATTCAGTCAGATTAAGAAATGGAAAGCAAATTCCGTGTTTTGAGATGAGTCACCCCTCCACGTTGATTTTCATCTAACTCAAGTTAAGAGGAATCTCGTTCCACCTCACCTCCACACCACCCTTTGCGGGAGGCGAGCAAACGCGCCGGCCATCTCCTCCACCAAGTCGCTCGGAAGAGCTCGGATCCCAATCCCGAAGGAGACAACAACAACACCCGCATCTGCTGCTTCCACCCAGAGACGCAGACCCTGCAGGCAAAACACACAGCTGCCTTGAAGTCTTGTTGGAGAAAGGCCCTTCCCACTGTTGCCTCTGCCAGCAGAAAACTATCTATGGAAAGGATGAAGCCAAATCCACCTCGAGCACAAAGCTACGTGGCTTTGACCAGGCAACAAACTCTAAAACCACTGTGATTTCTGCAGCCAGCCCGGCAGAAATCACTTGAGGACCTGCTGGGCTTGGGAGCTTGCAGGGAGGTATCCAAAACCTGCATTTCATAGCATTACCTCCTGCTTCAGAGGTAACGCAGTTCCTCTTTGGCAAGGAGGGCTCTGAAAACGTAGGGCCCACGTAGGAGCAGCCAGAGCAGTGAAGGAAATTGGAGTAAAAAGAAAAGGCCTGTCAGGGTCTCTGGCTGTAGCCTGATACAACAGATGAAACATCGTCCGGGCAGAGTGGGGAACAACATCTTGCTGGTGATTCCCCACAAACTCTCCAACATTGAAGGCTTCTGGAGGTGGCAGCAGGTTTTGCCATCCTGCCAGGAGACTTCTACCCACCCTTGACAGCTACTTGCAGGGAGCAGATTTAGTGTTTGGTCATTAGGCCATAGAGAGGTAGCTACAGCTCCAGGAAAAAGCACAGCTGTTTGTCCTTCATTTACTTGTAATGCCACATAAACAGATGTGTATCTAGAACAGAGTCCGTACTTTTTTCACCTGGGGCCAGAAGGCTGCATGATGAAGAAATCAGCCACCACAGCTGCTGTGGAGCAAACACAGACTATTCCCTTTTATGCCAGGCTGGGCTGAGCCTATTTCTCATTAGGGATTCCGTCCTCCTCCAAGTTTTTCAGGTATCACAGTCAGGAGGATTTTAGGGAAGTTTCCTAAAAATCTTTCTTTGAATATGAACACTTCCTTGAAATAAACACTGTAGAAGAACATGAAGGGCAAAAAACCAGTTCTTCTTGTTATTAAAGGAGAGAAAAAGGATGGTTAATTCAGAATATCTTATTAGTAGCAGTCTACAGGTCGGGGGGATTGTGGTACAGAAGAGTTACAAAGCACGTTTTAGTGTTACTTTCTGTGGATGTTTGTCCTTTGTTGTATGCTTCAGGGACTCAAACCGAACTTTGCAGAAGAGCTTAAAAAGACCTAAACCAACCCAACAATCAAGAATCCAAAAGTTTTCAACTAAGAGACTTTGGTTTCTCCATTCTCTTGAATTTCACATCTTTTGAGCATACAACCACTAAAACTGCTAAAGAAGTGAAAGTACTAGTCTTGCTTTTCTAGCTAAAAGTACAATGACTCATAAAACAGATGATTATGTTATCCATTATAATTGTGCCTTAACCTTTGACTTTCAGAAATAGCATTCAAGTTGCCGGGGAAGCATGGCTGGCCACCGAAAGTTCTCACCATCTGTCAGGTACATATCTATATTTTACTGTGTCCTAATTAAAGGAATTCACAATCATAGTGTTTCAAATATGAGGAAATAAACACCGTAATTACATAACTCTGCTCCAGTTCAGACGGGAGATTCCTTAAGCTACACCTAGACCTACAGAGGCCCTCTCTTCTGCTGTCATTCCGTAACCTGGGTACACACATGCCTGACTGCTAGCATGACAGCCACCGCCTACTGCAGGGCTCCAGACTTACCTCCATCATTCTTCCCTTAGGCACCCTGGGATCAGTTCTGGAAGCTGTGAAGCACATGAGTAATGCCCCAGCAAACAACTCCCTTCTTTATAAGGCAGGTGTGTACGTGGCCAGGTTGGACCAAGCCAGCGTTTTGCAAGACCTGTGAGGTAGCCGCTCTCTGACACAGCTTTTGGAGCACCCTACAAGCATTGCATTACCTGCATGCAGTGCCACATGGGAGAGGGCGATGTGCAGCCATACGCATCTGAAAAACTTCTGTTCTAAAACAGCTGACCTCACTTTTTCCTTTTAACTGGAAAAAATCGGCACTTAAAAAATTGTCTCTCTTAAAGTTGCCATGAGAGATCTTGACAGGCCTCTGATAATTTGAAACTTGAATCTTATCTCCATTTCAGACCTTCAGTTGGGACACCAGGACAACTCGACTGCCCGAGTGTCATTATCCAGTTTCTACTTTCCCTCAGTGTTTGTAAGAGTGGTAAGGTAATGGGAGGAATGGCAGACAGGTCCTGCACTGTTCCAATACTGTCTTCAGCTGGAGGCTTCAAGAGCTTGTCCCTCTGAATTTATTACTGGGGATAGTGAGGTACTGGACAGAAAAAACCTCTGGGATGCCTGGGGAGTTTTTCCTCAGGGCTGGACCTTGAGAAAAAGGGGATGATACACTTCAGTTTTGTACACATTGGGATTCCACACTGAATTTGATGAAGGAAAACACACAGCTCTCCTCTATGGGTTCTTAAGACTACAAGCTCGAGGGCAGAAATGCCCTGCAAGAGACAGGATTAAGGAGGAAATTCTGGATTTACATAAATCAGTGATGAAGCAATGAAGACTACTTCTTCTTCCCATTTCCACTTCAAGTATAGGAACAAAAAACTACTCATGATCAAGTCCCAGGGGCAACACTGACAATTTAGGACTTCCCCACACCATTTTACGTGGACAGCGAAGCCGAATCCTGCTTCAGGGTGGACAACTTAATTCTACATCCTCCCTGCAACCTCACAGCCCTCAGTGTTCCCCGTCTCCCTGCTGCAGCCAGGCACCACAACACAGCAGCTTTCCAGGCTGCTGGGGTGTCAGAGCGTTCACAAGGCTCTTCAAAAGCAGAGTTGCACTGAATAACTCCCCAGGTTAACATGCAATCCCAGCCCAAAGCTTTCCTGCACTTACCACTGGGAGGGGCTTTGCAGGCTCAGCGAGGATCCCCCCTGTGAAAATGACATGGGGGAGCGTTGGCCGGGGAAAGTCCAGCACCACGTCGTTGCAGAGGAAGAAGAGGCTAGTTCCATGGACAAGGTCCAACATGGATGTCTTTGGTTCCACTCTGTGCTTGTCCATGAGACGTTCAAACTTGGGCAGGATGACCAGCTTTGTGGCCACGCGAGTGATCATGTAGACTAGGAGATTCCAAGTCCTACCAAAGAAGTCCATCCTGTCTGTCATCAGGGAATTGAATTCGGGGACGTAGGCAATGGGGGAAGTTGCACCAATCTCCGCTGGGAACCAGAAACCAGTGGAGATCACAGCATATTTGACATGGAGAATGTGGGCCAGGATAAAGCCGCACATCTCATTGGGGTCCACCAACAGCAGGTCAAAGTGCTCATGCTGGAGTTTCTGCAGAAGGGTAGAGTTTCCCAGCACTAGGTCACAGTTTTCCAGGTACTTCTCCAAAAAGGAAAACATCTCCAGAGAGGTCATCTTCCCTTGGAAGACACGCTTTATCTTCTCCTGCACCCAGGCATCTGCGCTCTCGGTGCTGAAGATACCCCAGTACCTCTGCATGCGGAAGCCAGGCAGGTAGGTTTCCACATCCCGACCCTCATGAAGAAGCAGCACAGGGTCATGGCCCCGGTCAGTCAGTGCCTCTGCCACTCGCATGAAGACTCTTAAGTGGCTGTCGAAGACTATGGTGGGCATGATCAGCACCTTGGCACAGTGACACGGCTCCAGACTGAGTGCAGCCAGTAGGAAGAAAAGAGCAGCAGGGCATGGTAGCACCTTCATCATCTTCATCACTGCAAGGAGAGAAACATGCCATTAATATAGCATGAAATGCTCTGTCATGTACTCGGGCAACTAACAACTGGGATTGTAGCTGCAAGCCAGAAGCTCATGAGCTGGGAGAGGAGAGCAGTCTGGAGTTTATCACTGGGGAAAAAAAAAAACAAACAAAACATAACAAAAACAATAGAGAAAAAAAGACACAAAATTAAAAAAAACAACAACAAACAAAATCAGATATCAGGGTATATCAGGGGAGTTTTCCAGAAATTCAAAACCTCTTCTCTGTGCTCTTAAGGCTCAAAAACTAGCAGACTGACTTGCAGAGCGGGAGAGCGGCTGGTGGAGCTCTGCTGGGTGACAGCACCAGCAGAGACACTCGCTGCTCAGCCCCCGGTTACCGCTACAGAACCAGCACAGCTGGATTTCATTTCTATTTCTGCCCAGCCAGAATGGCTGGTTCCCTCTGAGCCCTTGATGTCTGCGCGAGCTTGCTGGGAGGCCTGCAGAGCCCAGTGGGAATGCCGGGAGGCATGCTCCGGCTTTGGCCCTCGCGAGGCTGGCAAGCCACCTCGCTCAGCACAGACAGGGCGGGAGCGAGCCCAGGTCACAGCAGGACCCTCCCAGAGGAACCACAATCCCAAAGAGCACGTCAGGGATCTGGATGGAGAGCTGCTCCACCACAGATCAGCCATGGCAGGACGGGGAGGCTCAGGGAAAGGGGTGGGAAGGGAAAGCTGGCGCCAGGATACTGATACACTGGGAGAAGGCAAACCCAGAGATAACGTGCAACACCCGTGGCACACTGACACCCCTTAGTCACACTCCTACAGCCGTCATCCCATTCCCAGTTTGGTGAAACACCCAGCATTTCTGTTGTGTAAGGGGTGTTGCTACATCACTGGAAGCGAATGCGCCTCACCCACACCTTACATTATTTTGGGAGAAGAATTACATGATAATTATTTGGGAACAGTCAGAAGCAGAGCCGTGTCCTGAGGACCCAGTTCAGACATGCTAGGAAGGGTGGTGGGGGAAGAAGTTACAATAGGAACAATTATAAGTGGATTTTGGATGGCCTCACACGCGAAGCCCCAGAGGGTCTGCAGGGATGTGGTACAGCAGAATTTGGTCCAAGATTTTCTGCCAGCCTCCCCACTATTGCTTGATCAATTAAGAGGCAGGAAAGAAAGTCACGGATAAGATCCTGCTAAATACCATCTTCAGACTCCCCCTCAGCAGCTGGATATCTCTGGCCAGAGATGGCGCAGGGGGGTGCAGACATGGGAGAATAAAAGTGCCATACTCCCCTCACATTGCTTTCCTGTCCCACGTGGGCATGGACATGGGAAAGAAACAGAGCAGCCGCTGGCTGAGACCCTCCCCTGTTTCAAAGGCAACCCTGACTAGGGCTTGGGCTTCCAGCCTTCCCACCCAGGGACAACTGGGTGGCTGTGCCTGCAGCAGCGATGAGAAACATGAGAAACGCTAGCAGATACCAAGGGGATGGTTGGACCCACGGAGGAAGAGCTCCAGGCGGATGGAGACAAAGGTGATGGGCTGGAGAGAAGAGAGCAGAAGCCCTGCAAGGAAAGTAAGGATCTGCCCAGGATCCTGCCTCCCTGTCAGCAGGAACAGGCTGGCTCACGCTGGCCACCATGGAGCTACAGCCCACGAAGCTGGTCTAGTTCTCAGCTTACTTGAGAGGCTCAAGAGGGATTTATCCTGCTCAACACCAGGGAAGGTAAAGCATTTGGCTAGAACATTACGCAGCAGTTCCAGAGCGTACAAGCTTCCAGGGCAGAGAGGGAGGGATGTCAGGCCTGTACTGCTGGCCTTCTTCAAGACAGCAGGATCTCAGGACATGCTCCATAACAGGAACAGGTACAGGCTTGTCCTGGGGCACCTGGGGTCATACACATATTTAAGTGTGTTGAGAAGAGCAGAAGAGGTGGTTTTATATGTGGGGTGGGGTTTTTTCCCATTGGGCAACAAGGAAAAGGTGAAGAAACAGTGCAGGTGGAAGGAATAGTTATTTAAAGAAAAAAAAAAAGCTCACCCATATTCAGCTATTCAGCTATAAGGACAATCCCCTGCCACGGATCTATGTGCCAGACATTGCTGAGACCCTCAGCTCTGCCAGGATCCTCTGGGGGCTACCAGAATCCAAATGACAAGCAAGGAGTCAATGTCAGCCCTCAGGCCAGGGGCAGATGCTGACACAGGAGACTTGCAGACTGCTCTTGGCTGCTTCATCCCTTCCAACATCGGGGCCAATCCCTAAAGGTGCTGGCTCAGGAATCCCTTCTCCCTGACGAAACAACAAGGGAGGCTGTAAATCTTCCCCAGTGGTGAGAAGATGCCAGGCTGCGGGAAGGGGCCTTTTTCCCCACCCCAGCTCAATACCACCAGAGCTAACCTCTGCTGTATCCATGCCCAGAGAGATACCCTGGCCACAGCTTCAGCCCTAGATCCGTGCTGGATGCATCAGGCAGGTTTTCAACCAGGTACATCTCTGCTTTTCAGTGCTCCTGGGATATACTGAAAGCATAACGACCACCTCAAAGGACAGCACCCTGCTGGCTCCAACCCTTCTTCAACAACTAGTCACTGTTAGGACCTCAGGCCGATAGCAAAGGGGAAAGGAGAAAAGACCTAAACCTTGCGCACACAAGGGCTAGATGAGGGAAAGCTCAAAATCCACCTGCTCACCTCCTCGCTTTCGCTTTACCTCTTGTCGACACCGAACACGTTGCTCCGGCCGTCCCAGGAGCTTTGCAGCAGGATCCTCCAGCAAGGGCCGGTGCTGTAGCCAGCGCAGCTCTGCCCACAGCCCAGCCCAGCCCTCTGGCTGCCTCCGCTGCCTGCGCCCACTGTCGGGCTGCGGGCAGGTGGTCTTCAAGAAGCCTCCAAACAGCTGGGCATGGGAACAGGATTCTGCTGGGAGGTGAATTCACAGCCTGCGCCTCGGCAGAGGTGCGACATATAAGTAAATGAGAGATCCCACGCTAGATCCGAGAGCAGCGCAGACAGAACCACCTCCTCATTCGTGGTTTGAAGTCCTGGGCTAGAGGCTACATCAGATAAATATTGCAAGAAATAGCATTGCCACTGAAAGGGGAAGGCTTGGAAAGGGAGAACATACCCTTCCCTCTTGTCACGACAAGCGCTCGGTAAAGCCATGCAAACTGGGTGATTTACACAGAGCAATCCCCCTAAACACCACAATTAACCCTAACAGTCAGAAGTCAGGGCTCAAGAAAACTATTAAAAAAGCCTGTGCCATGGAGGCTTGATGTTCCAACACTGCAGCCTGCGGGGCAGAGCAGGCGCCTCGGCAAGAGCCAGGGCCAGAGCCTGCCGCAGGAGGGGTGGGCAGCGGGAAGCCCTCGCGTGACTGCCACTGCGGGCCCCAGCATCCCCGCACTCCTGGCCACCATCAGCTGCCGGGAGTTTGCTCTCGAAGCCACAGCAAAGCATTGAAATTGAAATGGGAGGCAGCGAAAAGGGAGCAGAGAGAAAAACATCCCTCAAACTCCCCTGAGAAACCTCTTCCAGGGCTGAAATTTGGCCCTTGATTTTGCCCTATTGAACACGTTTGACAGGGTATGATTTTGATATCAATGGAAGATTACATCAATTTAACTTAAGTGAAGAACTGAACAGCTACAGCTCTGAAGTTAGACATTTCTTTAATTCAGGTGCCTTCTATTAGGTTGAAGTACTAAAACCTCTGATGGGCAGCAGTCTAAGCAGAGAAGCCCACGAAGAAAGGGCAGCGAACAGGCCCCATTGCAAGGACCCCACCGTTCTCTCCCTCTCCTCCAGTATTTGTATCGCCTAGTTCCTGCCAAGGACCAGGAAACCCATATCCATGGGGCCAAATTATTTCCCCTCCTGCATCCCAGTCTCTATCCGGCTCTTACCCACAGTAATAAGAAGTGTTTTCACTGTAAATTTCTCAAGAGTTAACAAAGCAGCACAATTCATTTGAAGCCAAAAGGAAAAGGCATCTTCACTTGGATGCTCAAAACTCTTCCTGGAATACGAAACCAAAGTTTGCCTCATCTGTTTGGGTATGATCCAGAAAAAACAGGACCATCTGCTACCTTCATGTTGATGACAGCCAACCCAGTTGTGGCTAATTTATGGAAGCCAAAACTCCATGCAAACAGGCAGGAATGCAGCTCTGGGAGCAATTCTGCCACTGCAGGAAGATGTCGCACTACAAGCAGGAGCTGCCCAGGGGAATCTCCAGTAAAACCTAGAGGATACAACGCTGTATAAAAAAGACTTAATAAAGCATATGTTGAAGCAGGGAAGTCTAACCATCAGTCACATCCCAACCCAGTTCTTGGTGGGCTTCTGTGCTCTGGTTTTGAATTATCACAGACTCCTGCTTCAGAGTCACCTGGGTAAACAACACTGAAATACTACTATTAGTATTATACTATATTAATATTAGTATTACAGTAGACTAGTACTAGTATTAGTATTTCAGTATAGAAAACAATGAGCAAGAAAAAAACCCCAACACTTCCCTTCAAATATAAGCCTCCCCAGGCAGCCTCCAGCCCTGAGTTTTTTAAAATATTGTTCACACAGAGTAAGTAGTGCACAGACATCCTGCTCAAAACAGCATACCTTTCTAGTATTTTTCTTTTGTCATCTTCATGGTGGCCCACAAGAAACACTGAGAATGAAGAAAGCCCAGACACCCAAAAGACCAAAGGGAGCAAACACACTGGTGACTGAGTCGGCACCAGAATAACTCATACTTTGCTCCAGACTCGGAGCTACTGCTTCCGCACAGCAGCATCAGAGGGCTCTGCTCATCCTCATCCATTTTAGACAAAGATTGATGTAGTCCCCAATCAGTTCCAAACTTTTGGGACCTTGGGCTGTCTTCAACATCCTTCCTGGATCATCAGGGTTTTATGGAGGAAACTCTACAGGCAAGGTGGGAATCTGTGGGCCAGCAGGAGGTTGGCAGTCCACAGGTCACAGCCAGGGAACCATGATACTAAAGAAAATACCAGCCTATAACAACTAACAAAAGAAATAAAGATCCATATCTCAGCTTGTCAAGGCATTTGAAACTACAGACATCTTCAAGAACTTGAGCTGGGGGACAGTGCCAAACACCACACATCTGCTTCCTCACCTGGCCTCTCATCATACATTAAATCCATCTGGGTGGAAAACAAGATTCCCCCCACTCCATATCCACAGGCTTCCAGGTTGTCTTATGGAAGGGACAGAGATGGTTTGTGACACTGCGGTGCTCTGCAACAGCACGTTCTTCCAGATGGCCTTTCCCCCTCGCTCGCAACACGGCTGCAAGACAGAGAAGCGGACGATGGGAGGCCGTGCTCCTTGTGAGCAGTCTCAGGTCTGCAGCGTGGAAGCGCTTAAGAACATTATTTATAATCCCTGGATGCAAGAGACAGAAAGGCTCGGGGCGATTGCCAAATATTCATGTGAGCCACAGGCCTTGAAGTGAGAGCACACAACAGTTCAGTGCACATTTTGATCTTAAGAAGGGGTTATGTCTGTGACAGTCAAGTTGAACAAGTTCTTGAGACTGCAGAGAAAACTGGAGAGATACGTGTGCCCCAAACTTTAGAGAAGTGGTCAAGACGGGTGGGGAAGAAAAGTCTTCCATCTACTGCCCTGTCATTTCAGCTTCTTTCTGCGGAGAAGTGCCACATTAAAAGAAAGAAGTCATTAAACACCCCAGAAGGTTGTGAAACCTTGTGTAGGAAGCACTGGGATTGATAAAGTCCTGACAGACAAGTCCGATCACATTTGACAGAATTACAGCAGTAGAGAAACTAGAGGTGAGTCTTATCTTCAATAGAACAACTGACGCCCTCACGTAAAATAAAAAACAACAAAGCAACCCACCAAAAAACCCAAGAACCAAACCAAACATCGCCTTGGCTCCGAGTGCACCGGAGGAATGAGACTTGGCTGAACTGCCATAAACGAGGGTTGAGGAGGGATGCGCAGGAAGGGGAGGCAGAACAGCAGAGGGAAGACGCTCCCGAGATCTAATCTCCTAGAGGAAGATGAAGCAAGTTACACACAAAAGCGCTTTGAACATTTGTTCAGGTGCCAAGGCTCTGATCCTGCGGGGTTAAGCAGATGCTTAACTTGTGCCCTTCAGTAGCCCCGCTGGAGTCATCCAGGCTGCTCTCACCCGCGCCCCGCCAGGGCCGGGCTGGGAGCCCAGACCGTTCCCCTCTCTCCCTTCCAGCAGACCCGGGGCGGCGGGACACCTCTGCCAGCACCTCAGAAAGCTCAACCCAGCGCTCCGCCGCTCACCCGGGCCGCCACCGGCCCTGCAGCTCCCGGGGCCGCCGCCGCCGCCGCCGCCGCCTGCACCCGCAGCTCACGCCGAGCCCCGCCGTGACCCCGCCGCCCCCGCGAACACCCGGGGGCCGAAGGACCCTCCTTCCCGCACAGCAGCCGAGCAGACAGCGGGGCAGACGCCGCAGCCCCTGGCCGCGCTCGCACCGGCGGGGTGCTCCCCGGTCCCGGTCCCCCCCCACGGCAGCGGTGCCGGCACCCACCTGCAGCCAATCCCGCTGGGAGCCCGGCCTGAGTCGCGGCGCAGAAGCGCGGCGGTGGGAGGGGAGCGGGTTCCGCCCCTCCGCCTTCCCCTTTCGGGCCGGGCGGGGCCGCCCCAGCCCACGGCCCGCCCCGCCCGGACGGGCCCGGATCGGAGAGTCGGGACGGGGAGCGCGGAGAGGCGCCCCCGCCGCTCCGGCAGCCCCAGGGGGCTGGGAGGCAGCGCCTGGCTGCGGGGCCGGCGGGGGGGGAAGCTCAAGTCCCGCTTGTGTTTCCCACCGGGACGGCGCGTCAAAAGGGTGGCAAAGCATCTCTCCAGTGACCTGCGAAGGACCCTACTGGGGCTCCCCCAGGGCCAGGACCCGCCCGCGGGCTCTGTGAGAGGAGGGGAGCAGGACGCGTCAGTCGGGACAGCAAAATGGAAAGGCTGGCGCACAGGGACAGCGTCCCAGGGCACCCGCACAGGTACAGCACACGCCAGAGGGGGGGTCCTGTTAGTCCGGTTCCAGCGTTAACCACAGCTGAAATTGCACAGGTAAAGCCGAAGCGCTCCACACGTTGTTTTCCTCCCAGCAGGAGAGACGCAGGCTAAGCCTGCCTGGCAGCCCCAAAAGCTCGTGAAGGGAGCAGTTTTTCCCTGAGTGTCAAGCACATGGATGAGCAGGTAGCTTTGAGTCTCACAAAGCATTTCCCGGCCCCAGCACTCGTTGCACTTGCTCAGTCAGGTGCTGGACTCCAGCGAGACTAATGACATGCTTTGCATCTGCTGCAGAAACTTCAGTGTTACATCTGCTCCCACAAGATCATGTCTGCAGTGGAAGGCCACGGCAGACAGCGCTGGTTAGGGAGCAACTGGTGGCCAAATCCACCTGGCGATTCTGTTCAACCTTTCCATAAAGGCATAGCACAAGGAGTAAAAATAAGCATTACAGCACACAAAACCTTCACCAGGTCCTACCTGTTAGTGAGTTTCTTTTCCCTGTACACATGGTGACAGAGCAGGACGAGATCACAGGGCACACAGAAATCACTTCTTTTAACCAGGTACATAGAGAAGTTTACAGTTATGCCTATTGTTTCTTATTCCCATAGGATGGTGCTACTTAAGTTATATTCCTAATACAGTAGCAATACTGGAGAAGACCTCATGTGATAATTCTGGCATGAAGGGACTCAAGCAGCCTGTTAGAAGTGGTGTAAGTAAATATTCTTCCACTCCTTTTCTCCAAATTTGTTGCAGTCACTTGCCAGCCAGCTGCAGAGGCCACCATTCAGTTCTGAAGGTATTACACACACATAAGCACATAACTAAGGAGAGAACTGGTTGTAGAGATGTAGCCAGACTCACCCATTCAAGGGCAGTGCTGTATTACCTCCAGCACTGATACCCTCCCTTTTCCCACCTGCTATTCCATACCTTTAATAATCAGATCCACTCAGATTACAAAGGCAGCAATCTTTATTTCCTCGACACAATCATAGGCTCACACTTAAAATAAACTTTTAAAAAAAATTTTTATGTTCTGGGGGTAAGAGTTACAGATGTAAGTTCCCGATAAGCAGAAAAATAAAAAAGAGCAAACGACAAGTCACAAGCAAGATGATGTTGAAATCCCCAAGAAGAAAATACTCTCCCTGCCATCCTTTGGCCTCTAACCTTTAACTCCTTGTAATAACCGTGGTCTCCTGGGCCCCTTAACACTGCAGCCTAAAATCCAGGCACCAGACTGATTGTGCAAGCCAGAGGGGAAGTCCTGAAAAGTGCTCATTGGAACAAGTTGCAGCTCACATATATGGGGGTGGCTCATCAAGTCTCATCCAACCCTCAATTAGGCGACACTGCTTTGCACACAAATGTAGCTTCCTGTAACAACAGGGCTCTTCTCATTGTCACCCTTCAGGGAGGGAACAGAAACATGGAAATCAGGTCCTGCATAACCTCTCTCGGTGGCTGGCAGTTTCATGAGATGGGGTGAGCAGTACTCACAGCCCACTACCCCGTTTCCCAAACATGCACTACCGCTGTTCTAAACTCCTACTGGCTCCAGACAGCTCCACAAACTAAAATTAACTTAACTCACCTAACAGGGGAAAAAAGTAGTGGGAGGAAAAGAAGTAGTGGGTAGAACTAGAACATTCTACCAGATGTGAGTTACACCAGAAATGAGGCAGTCACACATCTGAAGGAAAGCAAGCCCTCCTCTCAACAGCAGCAAGCCACTGTATTATCTCAGTTGCTCATGAAATTGCAGTTTAGGTTGCAAGTTACTGAACTTATTTGAGGCTCCCCACACTGAACTTGCACTTGTAGCTAACACTTGAAACCTTACAGCACCAGGCTTTATTTGCCTTACTGCTATGGGGAAACCAGCATTTTACTTCCTGAGAGGGATTTAACAGATGGAAAACAGCTCAAAGAGCAAGTGATCCAACCCAGAAAAGAAATTTAAGGCATTAATGATACATTCATCTCCACTCCTAACAAGCCGCACGGCACATTGCTGGGAGTAAGGATAAGCTGTTACGTTTTCTGTTCAGAGAGAACAAGGAGTAATGCCACAATGCAGCCAGAGCCTCTGAAACAAGAGCACAGCAAAAAGCAGAGCGGGGTAGAAAAGAGGGCTTTATCTCCTCTGCCTCCTTACCCATTCCCACTGAGCCAAATGTCACAAGCTCCATGCCGTCAAGTTTCTGCACATCTCCACTCCCCAGCCACATTCCCAATGAAAGCGTTATCAGGAGTGCCTCAGCAGTACTATCGACCTTGGTCTTTCTAACAATAGCCCCCAACTTGCAACTGCAAGCAATACAGTTACTCAACTACTAAGGTGTATTTAGACTCTGCTTCTCTAAGTACTCTGGTTATTGGCCTCAACAAGGGTGGAAAGAAGAGGACGGTAGGAATTTATTGCAAGCTGAAACCATAAAAGAAGGAAACCAAAAAGAACCCTGTCACACTGCAACCGTGAACTTGAAATGTCAGGTGGGGGTGGGGATTACAGCCAGAGGGTTCAAATCAGTTGTTGCTCTTGGAGTAAGTAGCCAAAGGCAAGTTACAATATTTGCCACTTCACAGGTATCCGAGTTAAACTGGCTGATAAAGACGTGGGAGGTTAAGATACAGGAGAATGATTTCTCTTTCTTTTACTACTTTCTGGACAGGAAACTGAAATGAAAAATCACTGCCAGCCTTTTAAAATAAGACCATAGAAAATTTAAGTCTTGGAGGTCACCCCAGTGGTGCCATTAACACCAGCTCAAGGACGGTTCCGAAGTAGGGGCCTAAAAAACAGAATTAGAAATAAAAGAGGGAAACATCCAACCATTTTCCCACAGCCCGATGCTGGAGCTGCCTGTCCCACAATGGGCTAGGGGAAGTAGCATTCCAGGCAGGCTTCACATCCATAACATCCACATGCCCATCCAAGCCATTCTGGTGAGCAGATGGTTTATGAATTCCCAAGGAAACATTCTCAGTCACTTTCAAACTTCACAGAATTGACTTGGGTCGATATAGTGCCCCCACGGTAGCTGCCTCGTTTTTTCTTTGTCTTCTCATGGCGGAAAGATTTGCCTTTAGTGAATTTCAGGATATTGTTAGCCTTCTCACCCCAGTCACCAGCTGCTCCTTTCTGTGAGGGATGAAGAGGGAGAGGAAAAAAATTCAGGTCAGTACCCAAGAGAGTAAAGGCAATGGTTTGCACTTCAATCTACCCAGCAAACACCAGTACATTAACACTGGAGCTGATACCACTCTCCCACACACCTCCCGCCAGTGCTCACAGACTTCCTAACAGCACCTCCTGGTGGAAAAAGTTTCCGCCAAAAAGACTGCCCACAAGCACACCAAGGCTGCTCTGCCCACCTGTATATACAGAGGCCAAGCGCTACCACTCTGGGCACTACCTAGCCATACCTTTGCCTCAAATGAGTTATCAGCAACACGGGCATCCAGCTCAATCTCTTCTTCCCTTACGCGGCGGAACGGAGAGGCTGGCTGTTAAAGAGAAAAAATAAGATACAATAAGTGCATACAGGTGCATGATATTCCCTTAGCGACAACCTCCTTTCCTCCCTGCCCTGCAAATATAGAGCCCTGTTCATGTCACCTCAATTTTTAAGTGTTTCGCAGATTCATAATTCTTTCCCCTCTTCAGATCAGGCAGCTCAAGGATGTTCCTGCACAAGCATATCCAATCAGCCTTTGCCAGAATATTATGCACATATGTGCACTCCCTAGGGTTCTCCAGACAAGGTTCAAGTGCTTGAAGAGGGAGCAAAAATACAAATAATCCTGTGGGCCCAACCTCCCCAAAAAACCCAAGACAAGCCTACTTGTTCAGGAGGCAGAGAAGCCTCTCCCACCAGTCACCACAGTTCACCCTCACTCACCTGTTTCACCTTGGGAACTGTGTGTGGTGTTTTGGCTTTGATCTTTGCCTTTTTACTGTGTGGTGTCTCTGGCTCCTGAACATCTTCCCTCTTCTGTTTCTTCCCGATTGTGCCTGTTAGATGTATAGCAGTAAAACTTCAAAGGGAGTAACTGCAGTGTTGGGAAAGGTAATGGCATCTCTCCCCCAGAATGCAAACCCAGTGTTGACAAAGGTGTGAGGATCAGTCCCTGCATTACCTCACCCAGAAAACAGGCTGCTGTAACAGACACTAATAGCCATTCTGGGTCAGCAAGGATTTTGCCATCCTATCCTAATGGATAAAGACAATTTTGTGGAATAGGGCACCTCTACATTAATGATTTAGTGCACTTGAGAAAGTTCCGTTGGTTAAAATTTGCCAGTTCTTGGAGTCACAGAATATGCACTTGCCCCCATCACTAGTATATTCAAAGTTGTTTCCCTCCTGGAGGGATAAAGATTGAGATTGTGCATCAGGGCATCATCCATGATATCCCACTCAACACAAAGTCCTCCAGCAGCCTGCCTTGCTGTCACTAACAATCTTGTGCATGCATAGACGGCAACTGGCAACAACTGTACAGAAATGTACTTCATGTTATCACAAATTCCATTGCCAGCAGACATACAATACAGACAAAAAGGATCACACAAATTGGTTGGACTAGATGATCTGAAAGGTCCCTTCCAACCTAGGCAACTCTATGATTCTGTGAAACCTAGCCCTTCCCTCTCAGTACTGCACCAGATGTCATCATCTAATAGCATATAGAGATTAGACTAAATATTATTTAGGAAAGGCTCCCATTCATGCTTATCTCAGTAACACTGCCTGACAGACCCACTTCTCAGACTGTAGGTAATACCTCCATTGACTTTTCCGGTCTCTTCTTCAGAGCTGCTTTCGCTGCTGGTACTGCTGCCACCAGCTGGCTTAGACTTCAGGTGGTTTGTTGCTGGTGTGGATGTTTTTGCTTTCCCTGCGGAGGCAGTGGTCTTGGAACTGTTCTGTGCCCCTTTCCCTGCCTTTTTGGGCTTCTCATCCTCTTCACTGGAACTATCAGATGAGCTGCTGCTACTACTACTACTAGAAGCAGCTGCCTTCTTCCCCACAGTTGCTTTTGCTGCCCCTGTAGATTTGGTGGCTAGTTTTGCTGCTGGCTTCTTTTCTTCTTCTTCACTGCTTGAGCTATCAGAGTCAGAAGTGTCTGCTTTGGGAGCTGGGGTAGAAGGTTTGGATGCTGGCTTACTCACTTTGCCAGCTAATTTAGCTGGAGTGCCTTTCTTCTTCTCATCCTCAGAGCTGCTGGAGCTGCTATCTGAATCAGAGCTACTTTGTGCTTTCTTTGTGACAGCTTGCGTTTTCTTTGCCACAGGGGTTGCTGCTTTAGTTGTGGGCTTCATGGGGGCTTTCTTGTCAGAGCTATCAGAATCTAGAATGGAAAGGAAAAGAATAATCAAGGCTAAGCCCCATTCCTTCAACATGAAGTAAACATGCAGATTCAATGTTGATACACAGTGCACTTCATTAGCTGCTTGAAACAACACTGCAGTGGGTATTCCTGTCCAACTGCAACCTCAGACCCTGCCTACAAACACAGAGGTCTGAGCAAGCACAATGTACATGTGGAAATTCTCCTTTTCTCCTACCCCAATACCTGAGCTATCTGAGGAGGAACTGGAATCTTTCTTTGCTTGTCCAGGCTTGACAGCTACTTTTGCTGGTTTGGAAGTATTCTTTATCACAGGTTGTTTAGCTGGGACCTTACTCCCTACCTTCTTCTTGTCATCTTCAGAGCTAGAATCTAAACAAACAAAAAGGATATTCTTTAAGTTAATAAGCTTCTAGTGGAAATTACTTTAGTAATAACATGTACATAACTCATGAGGAAGTGAAAAGAAAAATGGGTTGTGGCCCAAGGCTGAGCCAGTAGATAACTGGCGATAAGCACCATTTGATGAACACTTGAATGATCAGGGGACAGCATTCATCTTTCCACCTATCTTCTTTGTTGGGAGGAAGTGGAAACAAGCAGTTTAAGTTCTTTGCTAATGCATGCAAAGGAAGCAGATATTTGGAGAGTAATGTAGGAGAAGAGGTACAGAATAAGGGACTGGAGAAAAAGTGCAAGTATCACCAAGAACAAACTCAGGGAGAAGAAACATCAAGAAGCTATGTGGTAAAGATCAAAGAACAGGCATGAAATTAGGCAATAAAACTGACAAAGCAGGGAAAGCGAGGCAGCAACAGCACAGTATCTCATTTTAGTTTTCCATTTCTTCTGTCAGATGTGTTTAGCTGCAGTCTGAGGATGGACTGGAGACTCCTGCGTACAAATACGCCTTTGTATTGTGTGTCACGACAATCCCAAACATCAAGCGTGATCTATTCCACCATTTCTGAACACTTTAATAACAGTAATCAAAACCTTGTCCATTTGTGAGGAACCAGGCAACAAAACAAAAATGGAACTCCTGCCACCCGTTGAAGGGTCACACAGTCTAGTGCTGGCTGTCTGCAGATAGGTAGGCAGTTGCCACCCACAGTCCCTGCCGCGGCACTGGAGATGTTGAGATACACAACAGGAGCACCTTGAACTTGGAGGGGAAACGTAGCACATAGGGAACTTACGGGGGAAATATGGCATTGCAAACCTTAAACCTGATCAACAGAAGATTGTGCTACAAAGCACACTGCCCCCATTTCTAAGGTCAGATTAGAAGGCAACTTTTGAGTCTATTTTGAACTTGGTAAGGAGATAATATTTTTTATTTTGGAAGCTTCTCCCAAACACAATGGGATTACAGAAAACAAAAATCTGAAGACACAGATTCTCAAAAAGTGTAACCGTTAATCTTCCTGGAGAAACCTGATACACGATGCCCCACCCTTCCCATCCAGCAACATGCAGACCTTTCTGCACTTGCCAATGGTCTCATTGGTGTCTCACAGTCAGACTCCACTCTGCATAACAGGCTGCTGGTTTTCAATTTCACACCTTGTTCGTTATGGAGAGTGGGAAGCTTTCAAGCTCATATAGTAAGGATCTTAGCAGATAACACCACTATGGAACAACTTGGCCAACAAAAACATTAACATAAAAAAAATAATCAAAACTTTATTCCTTGAATTACCTGAGTCGCTGTCAGAACTGGATTCAGCCTTCTTGGTAGTCACAGCTTTGTTTTGGGCGCCAGGGGTTTTTTTAGCTACTACTGCTTTGCCTGCAAAAGCAAGTTTAAAATGAATAGGCCACATCCACACCAAACCTTTGTCCCAAGATCCAACCCTTTCCAGATGTGTGTTGTGGTTTCAGCTGGGATGGTGTTGCTTTTCTTACTAGCAGCTGGTATAGTGCTGTTTTGGGTTTGGGATGGGAATACTGTTGACAGTGCACGCACTAATGTTTTTGGCTAAGCATCAAAGGCCTTTTCTGCTCCGCACACTGCCCTGCCAGCGAGTAGGCTGGCAGTGCACAAAATTTTGTGAGGAGAGACAGCCAGGACAGCCAACTGACCAAAGGAGTATTCCATACCATATGATGTCATGCTCAGTATGGAAAGCTGGGGGAAGAAGTAAGAAGTAGGGGACATTCAGAGTTACGCTCTTTGTCTTCCCAAGTAACCGTATGTGTGGAAAGCTGCTTTCCTTGAGATGGTTTAACACCTGCCTGCCCATGGGAAGTAGTGAATGAACTCCTTGTTTTGCTTTACTTATTAAACTGTCTTTATCTCAACCCACAAGTTTTCTCCATTTTACCCTTCTGATTATCTTCCCCATCCTGCCGTGGGGAGAGCAAGCGAGCAGCTGCATTCTCCGAGTTGCTGGCCGGGGTTAAACCATAATAATGTGAAAAAGCTCCCTTCTCAGTGCATCAGCCATTCAGCCAGCACATCCAAAGCCAAGCAAGGACCTGGCCAGCTGCAGTAATAGACTTATTCCCGCTAAACTGGATGCTGATAACTTTTCAAACCAACGCATCCAAAGTAATCCAACCTGCACACAGTTTGGATCCACAGGTTGTACATACTATTGTTTGGGATGCCTTCAAATTACTCAGAAGCTTCCAGAGAAGCAAATAGCAACACAGACCAAAGTCAAATGGCTTTTTCAAGGAAACCAAGACATTGCCAAAACCTCACCATGTGGTACTTCCTCTGCAGCCTCCTCTCCTCACAACATACCTGCTCCTCCCTTTGGGGGTGCCTGCTCTGCCTCATCACTACTGTCTGAAGAGTCACTGCTCTCAGTTTTTTTTGCAGGAGCCTTGGCGATGCTCTTTGTCTGCGTAGCTTGAGGAGGTGGTACAGCACTGTACTGACCTATGAAGAGAGACACAGCATTCAGATGCCTGCATGATAATGCCAGCAGCACATGAGATATTTGTAGCTACAATCAAAGATACTAGCTTATAATTTGAAAGGTTACACCCACCCCACTGCTACCTCCTGTTTCTACTGTGAGTTTAACTCTCCACTTGGGGTTCAGTTGACCCAACCACCTCTGCAGAAGTTTTATCTGCATTTTAGAAGAATGGGAGCTTATGTTGCGAAACTTTTTCAGGAAAAAAAAAAGAGAGATGTCAACTCTTGATTGTTTTCATTTACTGCTTTCTCAAATCCTCCATTCAGATCAGCTCTCTACTGGAATCCTAAAAGCACTATACTATATTGAACACAGGCCCATTTAACCCATCAGCTGGACTGCAACTAAACACCCCCGGATACTTAACAAAAAAAACCTGAAGAAGTTTAAATTGCTGCAGCTACAGAGTAACCAAAGCACTGGCAAATTAATTCCCAGATCCTGGCAGACAGAAAACCTGCAAGAATGTACTTAAAAGCTAACCAAATAGAAGACGTGCAGTAAACCAAGCAGAGTCTGCCACGGTCTCTCTCACTCCCCATCCCTTGACTGAAGGAGGAGCAGAATTGTAAGCTCAGCCCCAACAGCACACATGAAAAGAGTTGCTGTATTTCTGCTTCACAGTACCACCACAGGCACCACCTGGAACCTTGTGTGCAGCAAGACAGGCCTGTGCCCTGCACATGCTTCTGCTGGGACAGCAGGACTAGCAGAAAGCATCCTCCCACATGGCAGCAATGGTATTTAGTACTTACCAGACTTCGGTTTTTGTTTTGCAGGTCGCTTTTCATTGTCTGATGAGTCCTCACTACTGTCAGATGAGTCCTCACTACTGGAACTTTCCTTGGCACGTTTGTTTTTCCTGGGACACGCTTGAGTGGCTGCAGGTTTTGGCAGAGGTGATTTCTTGGGAACAGCCTTATCATGAGAAGGGAAGAAACACACATTAAAAAAGAAATTACAAAAATCTTGTGGTAACAACTGGATGTAGATCTTGTTTAACTCTATGCCTCACTGAAGAGAGCAAGTTTTGAAGACAAAGGGAGAAAGATTAATGAAGATTCTCAAATGCAAATTTTAGGAAACATGAGCATCACGATCTTTCTGGCTACTGCTCTTTTCTGCTGCAAGAATCTCTAATGAGGGGTTCCTCTGACCAAGGGGCACAGAACTGACTGAAATGGTAGCAACTGCCACTTGATTAAACACAACTAGGATTATTTTTGTGTTGCAGAAAACATTTTTGAACATTCCCTAGTGGAAAACTAGGGAGTTAGAGATAGCTAAGCACAAAAGAGTCATGCAAAAGCGAACATATAATGGACACTATGATACGGTTATGACACAATGAGATGTTTTCCTATAAAAGGAAGGAACAGAAGAAGCAGTAAGGAGGTATTAGGGAAGAAAGCCAGTGCACAGAGAGGTGCTAGAACACATAATTCCACTGTACAAAGGAGAAGGAAGGATAAGAGCCGCAAATGCTGCGCTCAGCATCTGTGTAGTCTGTGCCTTTCTCTACACATTTCACAGTCCCTGCAAGACAGAGATACACCCAGTTGCTAGACTTCTACAGTGTTCAGGAAGTTTTTTATGGTCTAATTTACCTTCTTCGGTGCAGCCTTTTCCTCATCTGAATCTTCGCTACTGCTGCTACTACTTGCTGCTTTTCCATTCACCATCTTGGTGGCCACCGGGGCAGCTTTACTTCCTTTTGAGATAAAAAAAGAAAGGGACATTAGAAAATATGCTATGGTAGATGAGGGGTAATTAGATTCAGCATAAAGTATCATAGAGAAAAGAACCACAGGAAGCCAATAGGGCAGATTAAGGTAGTACTGCAGAACTGTTGTTTTATCGTACTGCAAGCTTAGAGAAAGTTTTCAGAAAACTGTCCATTCTAGCTCATTGAAGTTCCAGGACTAAAGGCTAAGTAAAGATCTTCCCTGCTCTTTGAGGGGAAGACACTGGCAAAAGCACAATTTAAGCAGTTAAGGTTGCCGATTACAGCTACTCATATGAACAATGCAGCACTTGGGACCAGATGTTTTATTTGCTATCAGTTCTACACCTCTTCCATGACAGAAGCAGATCAGACTGGAGAGCAAATGACACTGACAGCAGATTTTCAGACTGCTATGTTAATACATATGCCTTTGCATGTAGGTACAGCCCCCATCACTCCTCCCCTGGCTTTTTTGTACTTTGACTCACGATACACAATAAGAGGTACCAGATTTAGGTGTTGCTGGTTTTGGTGGCTGTTTCTTTGGTGCTTCTTCATCTGAGCTGCTTGAGTCAGAGCTGGAACTCTCTGCTTTCTTCTGAGGCTCCATTTTGCTTCCAGCTGGCTTCACCACGGGTTTTGCACCTTTCTAAAGAATGGGAGGGAAAATTGATTAGCCCTTGTAGACATGAAAAGAAGAAGAGGCTAATGAGTGGGACACATCTACAGCGAGTATAAACAGCTGTCTTACATAGAGGTTACCATTTTGACTTGAAAAGACCACTGCCTAATGATTAAGGCCTGAAAATCCCTGGATAACAATTTTGCTCTGGGAAACCTCACAGCAGCCCATGGGAGACTTCCTTTGCACCTCTGTCTCCAGTTCTACCTCCTCAAACGGGGGCCGCTCTGGGGCTGGCACTGCTCTCTTCCTTCTCCAGATCACAATAGTTTGAAGATGCAACTCTGGTTACCCTCCTCTAGCGTACACTAACATCATTTTTCCCCCAGCCCTTCTCAAGACCATGACTGCAGCAAGAAAAAGGAAAGAGAAGATTCTCTTTTTATGTATAGATGTATATGTAGAAAGAGATCAAATTTATTTTAGTGATTGTAACTAAATCTTTCCCTGCAAAAGTAAGCCCTGACAGTCTTAGGATAAAAGCAAGGAGCAGACTTGGACATGAAACAAAGTGAGTGCTGGACATTAATTTTTCACAGGACCAGTCCAAGTGGCACACTGTCCCCTACAAAAATGTCTTCTGACATTGCACCTGCGGCAGTTGAGGCACTTCACAGTTCAGGAAAAAAGAGCCCAATTTCAGAGAGGATTCTCCTGGTCAAATTTGCTATTATCCATCACTGTCAAATGTGCATTGAAGAGGCTGGAAAGAAAAGCTGACCTTTGCTGGCTGCTTCTCCTCCTCTGAGTCTGAATCATCACTGGAGTCCTCGCTGCTGCTCTCTGCCTTCTTGGCTGGAGGAACTGCTTTTGCCTTGGGCACAGCTGCTGCTTTAGCTGCAAATAAGAGACAGCACACATAGATGGTTAAGTTAATTCAAACTTTCATGTACCTGTATCCTACGCTAGTGGGTATCAGGGCAAAAGAATACATTAAACCATGACTGACTTTGTTTCTTGAGCAGGGTACAGCAGCAGACTCCAAAATGGGTAGGCAAGAGGATAGAATAAATTCTAGATTTTATCTTTGTCACATACACATTTAAGTGCAGGCTTCTATCATTAAAAAGAACACCCCATAAGGCAAGTGTCCCCTCAAACTGAGATAACATTAACTGGGTCTCCACAGCTTCCAGCTTACAAAAACCCACTGAACAAGCACAGGCTTCCAAAGAGAACCACTGCAATGTTGTGTTAAGCTTCCAGACACTTTGCTTAACATGTTTTAGCCAAATCTACCCTTCCTGGGGTTACTGAGTGCTTTTTAATAACGTGGAGCAAAAGAAACCATTTTGCCTCAAGTTATATTCGCAACTGTCCTTATAAAGGTCAGACCTAAGTTCAAATTTAGCTTTATGATGGCTCAAGTTGAAGACCAGATCTCTCTGTGTCTCCCTCCCTGTCTACTCCTCTCCGCAATTTGCTGCTAGACACACAAACCCGCGTACACCACGATTAAGGCAAGATGTATGAACAGTGCCAGGAACTGTTCACCACATACAAAGTGCAGTGGAGGGACATATTTTTGGTAGCACTAGGACACAGGCTTGAGAGGAAGGAGGGTAGTAACCTCACACAAGAAGCAGGTGAGTAAGGATGCTTAACATTTCTCTGGAATTCAAGAATACTGTCTACAACTGCCCCCCATCAAACAGATAGCAGTGCCCACCAATACACAGAAGAGCCTGATAAATGCTAGCCATGCAGGAGTTTTGTCAAGTTATGCATATTTTAACAAATATGAAAGCTTTTATGAAACCTGAATCGGTTTTCCTACAATACCAAGATGAGAAATCATTCTTTAAAGCTCTCAATGAAACTGAGAGTCCCTGGAAAATAGCACAGAAAAAATTCATGAGGTACCCACCTCCCATGAGGAGAGCATCAGCCCAAGCCACATGCACTCAAAACCCAATTTCACTCAACGTTTAAATCAACATACAGTTTGAATGCGCTGAAGCAAGTAGGAGTAACCCTGCCGAAATGACCTATCAGTGAGTGTCTGGAAAGCAGAATCTCAATACAGCTAAGGTAATGAAGGTGCTACTTCAGTAGCACCTTCAGAACTCAGTACAGCCAAATGCCTTCACCAGCCTCAGCCAAAAGAGACAAATCAGATGGCTGAAACCATCTGGTGGATGCAAACCCCGACAGGCTTAAATTACCACTGGATGAAGAGATCACCCTTATCTAGGATGAACATACCCTACCTGCCATTGGCAAAAGACCTGCCAGAAACAATATCAGTCAGTATAAATCTAGTTCTCAATAGCTGCTGAAGGACCTCAAATAAGCCGCTGAAACTGAGCTCCACATCCAGGTGAGGAGCCAATGTCAGACACAACCTCAGCCCGCCGCTGGGTTGCTCACAAACCCCACCTGGTTTCTTGGCTGGGGGCGTCTCGTCCTCCTCGCTGGAGCTGTCATCGCTGCTGGAGGGCGGCCTCCTCTTCGCCTGGGGGCCGTTGGGAACCAGCTTTCTCTTCTTGGCCGCCGGAGACCTAGCGGGAGAAAGGCCGAGCTGGGGACTTTTACGAGGCGACGGCCAGCCGCCGGCTGGCACCAGAGGGAGCCCGGCAGCGTAGCGCAGACACCCCCCACCCCTCCCCGGGCCCGGTAAGCGCGGCCTCGCCGCCGGAGGGGCACTTACTTCAGCCAGTAGCTGAATATGTCCAGGAGGGAGGCGGCGTTGGGGTCCTGCTCCTTCTGCAGCAAGAGAGAGGCCGCGGCGGTCGGTCACTCAGTCAGTCGGTCCGTCAGCTTCCCCTCACCCCCGCCCTCACCGCTGCCCCCCTATCAGTCGGTCGGTCAGTCAGACCCCCTCGCCCCCGCCGCCCCCCCATCAGTCAGTCAGCCTGTCAGTCGGTCGGTCAGTCAGCCCGCCCTGCCCCGCTCCCCCCTCTCCGCAACCCCGGGTCGGTCGGTCGTCCGGCCCCCCCCGCTCCCCAGCACCCCCCCGTCAGTCAGTCGGTCGGTCCGGCCCCCCCGCCCCGCTCACCGCCGCCGCTTCCTTGGCGAAGGCGCGCGCGGCGGCCTCGAAGCGGTTCTCGCGCAGGAAGGCGAGCACGAAGGGGAAGAGGTCGCTGGGCACCGCGCGCCACTCCGCCATGCTGCCCGCTGCCGCCACGTGCCGCCGCCGCGCAGGCGCGCGCACTGCACCACGCCACGCCACGCACCGACGTGCTCCCCGGCTCCGCCCCCGCCGCCATGTTGGGCGCCGTGAGAGGAGGTCCCGGGCGCGGAGGAGAGCCCCACGGCGGAGCGGGTGGGAAGGACGGCCGGAGGAGGGGGTCGGGAGGCAGGGCCGTCCCTCCCACTGTGAGAGCGCTTGGAAAGGCCCCGCCCGATGACGGCGTCCGCGCCTGAGTGAAGGCAGCAAACAGGGCGCGAGGGCTGACGGCGGTCCAGAGGCAGGCTTAGGGCCCGCAGCGGAGAGGAGGAGGTGGAAACCTGGGGCAGTCTCTGCAAGGAAAATCAGGAGCCTGCATGCGGCAGTGAAGGACTTCACTTACACCCCTTCCTCGCCGTGTCGGTTACTCCTGGTTGTAATCCATTTTAAGTGTGGTCACTGGAAGGAGAATAGCAAGGAGCAGAAGGAGCAGGGCTGCTCAGTGAAGGAGAGGAAACCAGTAGCTGTGGGCAGCCTTAGTGCTAGCAGTGTCCTCACCAACAGGGTGCAGTCCCACATAGCCTAAACACAGCAGACAGAGCCAGATGCTGACAAGATTCATTGGTACTCCCAGGAAAGGTGAGCAGTAAAACAGGTCTAAGAGCCACATAAGGAATCTATTCAGGAACAAAGGGAGAGAGTACCAGAGGAAGGGCTGGGGCAAAAGTAACACCATGCATCTTAAGGGGACTGTCTGTAAGATTGAGCTAGAGAAGGAATTGGGGATAAGGTTGGTTACAACGTAAGTTTGAGGGTCTCAAAGAGGTAAGGTTGGAGATGGGACTTGAAACAGCTACACCCACAAAATAGGACAGGCAAGCACTGAAGACCCAGGCCTGAGCTTAAGTGGGGGTTCTGGGCCTATGGGCAAAGAGTGGGTGTGGAAGCCCCAGGTGAGGCTGATCAGGAAAAGCAGGGTCTGTTAGTGTACTCAGGACCCTGATGAGGAGAAGATTTCATTCAGCTGTTGTATATTGACAAGGCTTTAAATTAGTCATGTTTCTACTTTTTTTTTTTTTTTTTACTTCTATGAAACTGAAGGTTTGTTCTGATGATTGTAGTGTTCTGTTCTTACCTTTGTAACAGTTTGGTTTTTTTTCCAATTCTCCTCAATAGAGTGTACCATAAAGCCTGCTGAGGGTAAAGAGACTCCTACACTGAAAGTCCTGAGTCAGGGCTGCTAGGGTCAAACGAGCAGTAGTAGGTAGATAGTGTTATGCTCTTAACTGTCTCCAAATACCGCTGTGCCCTGCTGTGCTGGGGTTCTGTCTGTTGTGTGCAGTTGTGTATTGCATGCTGAACACGCTTGGGCAGGCTCTGTGCCTAGTAGAGCCCCCCTGGTGCTGGTGTCTTCGGAAGGTGCATATTTGCAGTGTTGGGGAAGTAAAAGCAGTTAATATAGATTGTACTGTAAGATTCTGATATGTTGTATAGGTGCTGTTGCTTGTGTTGTAGAAAAAGGATGTTCTGCTGAAGGCTTGTTAAACATATGTACTTTGTTTTCAGATGCCCGTGATCTGGCCTGCCCCCGCTATGTATGGAGTAACTCAGGGCTGTGTTGCAGAAAGGAAACTCTTTCCGGGAACCGGTATTTCTCTCAGTTCTTGTAGCTTCCATCTGCAGCAAGCTACAGCTGTAAACTTCATCTGCAAAGCTCAGCACAAGTTCTGTGCTTTTGTCAGCATCAGAAAGGAAAAGATACAGCTATTGCTGGTAAACTGTCCTTCTTTTAAGTCCTGCTGTCTGAAGTAACTGCTGCAAAGAACCAGAGAAATTACTGGCTGTGTTTGCTTCACTGGCTCACTTCTCACCTGGTTAGTAAGCATCTCCTGCCAAGACTTTGCCAGTTAGGTCTGTTCCCAGATGCTGTGTGACTGCTCCTCTTCAGAGGTGTGTGGCTGTGTAGGTATGTTCCCCTGGGTTGTGCCTGCAACTCTCCAGATGACCTTGCAGGGCAGTAACCATGCAAGGAAAGCTATTTTGTTATTGTATTCACCAAGACAGCAGTGGGAGATCCTAGGATCTAAAAAGCAAGCAAATTCAACCGACTTGTGCTACTACTTGTGAATTCCTTTGCTCCCTTCACCTACTTCTCATAGGTATCTTTAGTCCTTATCCTTGGCTGGTGTATCTCTTGTTAAGCCTGCAGGGAGAGCTGTTCACCTCAGAAGAGAGCACCCCTGTGAGATGTCACTGCTCTTCACACTCTCCGTGGCCAAGAAAAAGTGAAGAGAAATGGCATGGATATTGAAACACTTACTGAATCCTTTCCTTGTTACCCTTCAAAAGTACCCAGCAAAAAGCAATGGTTCTGGAAAGAGCAATCTATTCCTTTTCTTTGTACAGGGATAAGGCAGACCCTTGAGAATAGTGCTGCAAATGCAACCGTGTTCACATGCTGCAGTGAGTTGAAGGGAGGAAGGTTAAGACTTGTAAAGTCAATTTTGGGTGAGGGAGGATGAAAGCACCCTCTATTTCCTCATTTTGTTCTTAATTCATTACAAGCTGTGTAACTCTTCCCCTTAGGCCAGCCTAATGTTCTATAGCTCAAAGGGGCTTTCACCTAGATTTGTCATCTGATTTTTCAGGGGAGGTTGCTGTAAAGGTTGCTGAAACAATGTACTAGCAATTATTTTACTTAAGCTCCTTTGGGAAAGCATATTAATTTCACTTTAGTGGCTTAGGAAGTTTAAACGCTGAAGAGGTTTCCTGTGGGCTTTGCATTGATTAAATAAAATACATAGCATCCTAAGTGACACTGACACATATGGAGAGGCCCCGCAGGTTCTGACTAAGCAGGAAGCTGACTCTGATAGTCCTTTGTATGATACTATAAAGCTTTAAAAGCTTGTTCCAAGGAGCATGTTGAAACCTTCGTTTAACATCAGAGAGATTATTTTGGTTTTAACTTTTTATTCTGGAAGCCAGAAGAGTGTTGTTCCCCTCCTATGAAGACAGGCTGAGAGAGTTGGGGTTGTTCAGCCTGGAGAAGAGAAGGCTCCAGGGAGACCTTATAGCGTCCTTCCAGTACCTGAAGGGAGCCTACAGGAAAGATGGGGAGGGACTCTCTATCAGGGTATGTAGTGATAGGATGAAGGATAATGGTTTTAAAGTGAAAGAGGGTAGATTTACATTAGATGTTGGGAAGAAATTCTTTACTGTGAGGGTAGTGAGACACCGGAACAGGTTGCCCAGGGAAGCTGTGGATGCCCTGTCCCTGGAGGTGTTCAAGGCCAGGCTGGATGGGGCTTTGAGCAACCTGGTCTGGTGGGAGGTGTCCCCTGGAAGGGGCTTGGAACTAGATGATCTTTAAGGTCCCTTCCAGCCCAAACCATTCTGTGATTCTATGAAGATAAACAGCTTTACAAGGGAAATAATGTGGAATAATCATTATAAAGTCACATACATGGGTATCCATCTGTTTTACTAGTTCTTAATATATGAGTATTCCATAGTAGTCAAAGAATTTGGCTAGAGAGTCTAGTTTCCAACTAGTAAATTTTTGTCCCTCACATAAATCCCAAGTAGATCCTGTATTTGCACACTTTTCCAGTGCCCAGGTGTGCTTTATTCTATTGTACATTTTCTGGAGGATTCACATGGGAAAGTGCTGGTTTCTTCTCTGCATACCTGGAGTTTCTTATCGGGCTGTATCACCAGGAAGTGTTTTTTATCCTCGTACTTTCTTATTGTGGGAGCAAACACTCTGTTTTTGGAAGACAGGCTGTGGGGCGCGGTTTGTAAGCTTACAGAAGGTTTTGGGTAAAGAAAGGTTTGGAGGTAAGAGGAGAGTTTGACTAACCTCTAAGATAGAGTCGATTAGTAGGAAACGGTTTCTTGCTGTTTGTAACCAGCTCTGTTCCAACATTAGTGTTTGTGACATTAAGTGAGCTGCACACAGAATGTCCTCTGACTGCTTGGGAGTGACTGTCTTGACTGGGAAACCAGATTGTAAGGGACCCGCTTTTGCTTTGCTGAAGTGCGTCAGTGAAAGACTTCACTGGTTCTTGGCAAAGAAATTTTTCTGAACGCAAATCAGTGCGAGTGTTTGTTCCAAGTTTGTGAAGGAATAGTTTGAAATAATCATTTAGGCAGAATAGGCTTTATCTTCAGCAACAAAGTTAGATTGAGTCCTGCTCTCTGAACTCTGACAGTGTCCTTCCAGTGCTTATTTTCTCTGTACTCAAACACGAGCATAGTCATAGGGAAATCTTAAGTTAAAAGACTGCATCTTCTAGAGGAAAATGCAGAATATCAAGTGCTTCATTCTTTATATGGAACAAGTTGGTTTTCCCTCGGGAAAAAATAAAACTCCTTGCTTGTAGGAGACAGAAGTCAAAGCCTAACTTGGGGGTGTGCATAAAGCAGATCTTGCTTGGTTCTTTTCCACAGCCATCGCTCTAAGTTTCTCCCGAGTAAGGATGTGGAGGCTATCACCGTAACACATGACATCCCCTCATTGTAGCGCTGTTTCCTCGCCCACCTGTGGAATATGTGACTGGAGCCAGCTGGAAAAGGGCATTTCCCTCCTATGGCAGAAGAATCCCGCCGTGTACCTGGCAGGCGATGAGGGGGCCGGGCGGGAGCCGCCCTGTGCCCGGTTCCGCAGGGGGCGCCGCGGGCCGCCCTCCGCGGCCGGGCGGGGCGGGGCTGGTCGGCGGGACGGAGCGCCCGGCCGGGGGCGAGAAAGTGGCCGCGAGAGGGAGGAAGTGCCGGCGATGTGAGGGAAGGGCAGCGGCCCCTTCCCCGCCAGCCCCGGACCATGGCGGCCCCCGGTAGGTGCCGAGGGGGAAGCGGCGGTGTTTCTCGGGGCGGCGGGGCCGGGAGGGCTCTGCCCCGGCGAGCCGAAGCTCTCGGCAGCAGCCCAGCCCGTGAGCACTGGCGCCGGTAAGCGGGGAGGTAGCGGAGCGCTGCCCGCCGCTCCCGGCCCGCTCCCGCTTGCGGGGCGGTGGTGCTGCGCGGCTCCGCTCGCCCCTGGCGCGCTGGGGAAGGGGGAAGGAGGGTCCCCTCCCCGAGGTTAGGGGAGCCCCGGGGCGCTTCTGAGCAACGGTGGCTGCTTTCTTTGCCGCCAGGCTGCTGCGCTTTCTGCCTTGTCTGGCTTCGCTTGGCTTGAGCTCGGGGCAGGTGCCGGCAGAGCTCTCCCGTGTCGTGAGTGCGCTTCGTGCTGGCAGCTCGGCGAGCTCTGAGGGAGGGTATTCTGTAGAGGAATCTGTCCCCGTTCAGCCTTTGCCACCTAGGTATTTTTCGGTGGCGTTTTGTAGAGAATTCAGTTCTTCATAAATACTGCTTTATCCCCCCACGTTTGCATACTTCCTTTTTGGGGTATGACTTGATGCCCCTTGCCACAGTGGCAGAGGATCACAGCAAACTGAGCTAGGTTGCCATCAATGAAAATGTCTTAGCTAACATATGTGCAGGTAAAACTGATTAGAATAGAGCTGTGAATTCTAGGGGGAGAGGGGTTTAGCCTATATTGTGTAAGTCTTGCTAGTGCCCAATTTGCAAGTTCCCCTTGCTGCGGGGAACTGTACATGTTTTATCTAAAAAAGGAAAAACGTGCCATTCTCAGGGTGTGAAGTAACGTTAGTGTTTCACTGACGCGTATCTCCTTGTGATGTAAAAATAAGCTAAATGGAGGCCTCGAGAGACTTGTGGGCGAAACTACTTTTCTCCTTATAAACAGAAGGTGATTTCACAGATACTCTTAAAAGTAGAACGACTTTAGGTTCCCATATCGTAATGCAAATCTCGTGTTCCTATCACTGAAATTTGGTTCGCAAAACTTTTATCTACTTTGATTCTGCTATTTCCTCTTCCTTGTTTGCAGCACTTTATTTAGAAGGTTTTCTATTCCAGTCAAAGTGAGAGGTTTCGCTAGGATGTTAATAATTCCTGCATGTGATCACAATTACTTTGTTATGCATTCCAGCTAGGCAAAGAATGTATTCATTTCCTCATGCATCACTTAAATAAACACACTTCAGACACTGAAATATGAAAGGTGCTGAGGATTTCTGTTAATGACCCACCAGCAGCTTTTCACACCTTTTGGAAGTGCACTCTCTCAGAATTTGATTATTAAGGCACCTTGAGGTGAGTTTCATTTATATCATAGGCAATTGTCTTTCATAGGAAGTGAATCTCCCTCTGTCAAGGACTGATATTTTGGACTGCCACATTCGTGTATCCTCCATACACGTGAATCCCGATGCAAACTGGTAACAGGCAATGTAGCGCTTTTTCATTTAGTCAGAATTTGAGGTGGATTTGATCTGGCAGATGAAAATAGATTTGCTCAGATGATCATATGCAGTGGTGGTGAGTTGGAGTAAAGATTTAATCTGTCAGTTTTTTCCCTGGTCTGTGGACAAGGGGAAGTCATGGTCTACTTAGGATTGGGATGGGAAAGGTGATGGAGAAAAGCTGTATATTATTAGAGGCCCTGAATTTGCTTTATGGGTTCCACAAGTACAATAGAAAACTATTTACGATCTATAAATTGAAAAAGGTCAAACCTTTTGGCTTATAGGATGAAATAGTAGGTAATAACAGTTGGTGACATCTGATTCAAATTTGGGAAGTGTTAAGTGGGCAAGATGTAGTCTTACCGAGAGCTGATATGCCAGCTTCCCACAGTATTCTTTAGCTATTTCAGTGGTAATCATAACCTTATGGTATGACCATAAACCACTATCCCATGTCTGAACTCAAAGATTGTCACCTCACTACTCCCAGACATGGTTTGAAGATGAGCCTAATTTCTTTGCTTCTCAGAGAGGGACTACGAAGGCATGATATAGTCTGTCACTATAGGATACTTTTATTCTCTTGACATGAGCGTTCTGTGATTTTGACTGAATTGCTTCATCCCCTTCCATTCTGTGTGCAGTTTATAAGCTAGGGAAAGCTTTGTATCACGTTCTGTCTCTGTGCTGTTGAGTCTGTGGTCTTTCCACCTCAATTAGAGGTCTTAGGCATTTCTACAGTACTGGTATCTCATCAGTCTTGTCATTGCTGTATAATGGAGTGGGCAGCTAAGCACTGAAGAGGCAGTTACAACTGGAAAGGAGTCCAAAGGTTATATTTTATCATTGCAAATGGCATCAGAACCCCGTCTGGATGTTTTTCTATTAAATAAATAGTTAAACATGCCTTGCAGTATTATTAATAGTGATGACATTTTGTAAACAGAAGCTATGGTCACTTTTATACTCTTAAGTTTAGGAATGCAGAAGCAAGTTTTTGTTAAAATTTAAACAAGATTACACTTGAGAGCATGAAAGAATTTTGAAATGGTTGGCTGGCACAAATCTTTTTTCATCTTGCTGTTGCATATACTGTTCATATCTTTCTTACTTGAATTGAAAGCTTCCTTGTGTTTGTTTTTCCAAACCCAGCCTGTCAAACGCATTGTCAAAGCATGCATCTAAGGTCAGGGTTTAAAGAAAAAAAAAATGCTTGGTGTTCACTTAGGGATTTCCTTGTATGTGTACAATAGGCAGAGTTTACATTGTGCTTTGAAGTGTGCTCTGAGTTTTTTTTTTCTAACTGTGAAGAGTCGTAGGAAAAATTCCTTGAAACATTCTGTATTCTCCACTTATTACATTTTTCCCTGAGGACTGGACAGTAGTTGGTGGTGCGAAGGGAGATATTTGGTTAGACAAATAATTGCGTGATCCAGGAAAGCGAGTCCTGTGTCATCATTCTTTTAAAAGGCGATGTTGCAATTGAAACTATTTCTAGATTTTTATTTTCTTTGAAACAGTCCAGTTGCTGACTTAAGCTTACTTAGGTCTTCAAGACCCACTTCCAGTATTTTTGCTTATGAACATAGAGACTTCCCTTGGCTTTAAAAGTGGAGTCAGTAATTTTATTTCTCAGTTCTCCTTTTAAAAGTGTTGTTCCTCAGTTTATCTTAGAAGTGTAAAAGACTATAGGAGTTATGGTAAGAGTGCCAGGGAAGAGCTGGCACAGCTCTGTTAAGGGCAATGCCTTGCTGGTAGAGCAAGTGCTGTCTAAGGAATCAATACCATTCCTAAACACTTGGTGAAGTTCCTTCCAATTGGGTGCAGAGGCTACATTGCTCTGGGTGATGTTGTCTCTGGGGATATAAATGCTGGCAGGGGACTTGCAGAGTCTGTCAAATTTGCGTCTTTCACCTACATATTGGAGAACGGAGGCGTCTTGGATACTTAGTGCCCCTACAGCACAGTGCATGTTTAAAATCAATGATTCCCTGGCCCTGCGCCCTCTCCAAGCACAGCTGCTTCCTTTCATTGAAAGACTGGAGAAGGGCCTGTTTGCTAACAAGTTTAATTGCAGAGCTGTTCTCTTTTTAAAAATGCGTGGTAAGATTAGGTGTTCCATTTTACAGAACATTAAAATGCCCTGGAGGCTGCTGCTGCTTTCCCCAGGGTCTGAAGGTGGGACTTCTCTCAGAGAACTCCAGGATAGGACTTTAGGAGTCCTGGGCACACCTCAGAGAGTTGCTGTGTCATCTCCCCATCTGATGAGGTCAGGCTCAGCTGGCTGTGCTGCAGCACGTGGGCTCTCTTCCTGGCAGATATGCTGCCCTTTCCCACTGTACTGTATATAAATCAACACGTGGCACTGGAAGCAGAAGTGCCTGGTACTCCTCCCTTTCTAGAATAAAACAACTGACCTGAATTATTCTTGGTTTTCTTGTTTCTGCCCATGTGATTCTGCCATCTTAGTCAGGTGGTGTTCAGCCAGAAGTGGTATTTTGGCGATAGTGATGTTCTCACCGGTGTGAAAGCCATCTTTTTTCACAGCAGTTCTGCACACTTAGCTTAAAGGTCCCAAGGCTTTGGGTCTGTTTGTCTGCTTTATGAGTTTGCTGGATCCTCTCCATTGAGAATGCTGTCTCCTACAAGCCTCCCTCTGGGGTTCAAGAGCTGTATTCACACAGAAACATGAAGCTGTCTTAGTGAATACGGCTGTGTCCAAGTCCTCCATAGCTAGGACATCATCCTTTCACTGCTAGAGACTTTCCAGTTATACAGGTAACCATAATGCTATTGGTTGAGCACAGAGCACGTCTCCATGCTTTATTTCTCAACTGTACCACTTCTGTCCAATGACAATTTAAAGTTGGTAATTGTATGGATTAGAGCTGGGGTACCGTAGCTTAGACAACATTTCAGCCTTCATTTCTTAATGAAGGTTCTGGGGAAGGCGGCAGAATGGAGTCTTTGGAGGCTACTCAATTTTGGTTGAATTTTAATAAGGTGACTGCAAAACTGTCATCTTCAATTCTGGTAAATTCATCTGTGTGCAGATGCTCTTTTTGGCATGCCAAATTTTAGGCATTGCCTTCTATTTTAATTAGAAAAATCTGTCTTTGCTTGCTCGCTTCTGGATGGAGATGGGTTGGAAATGTTGACACTTCTGAAGAATCAAACTGGAATTATAAGACGACAGTTTGCTAATAAGATTTGAAATGCTCAGCACTGAAATTTACCATGAGACCAGAGCCGTAATTCTCAAATTTGGTAAATTTCTTAACTGGTGAATGGGAAAATTAAATTTAGACTTGAAAGTTTTCTTGAGATTGGTGGGAGAGCCCTGCATCATGTCATACTAGTTCAGTCTGCATGTGATCTTCTTAGCAAGCTGGAAACGGTTTTAAAAGTGCTTCCGTTTCAGAGCACAGAAATGCAGGAGTGTGTAGGTAGGAGCTGTCTTTAGGGAATTATGGAATAAGTCAACTTTGGTGAGCATATTTTGGGCTGTGTTACGGCCACCACTGTTGTATTAGTTCTTTCCCTCTGAAGAGAGCGGTTGTCATACCAAAATGATTGGGAAACCTTTGTATGACAGTTCTGGGGAAGGACTGTAACACAGGCTTGCAAAGTGTCTGAAGGCTGAATGATAGCGCTGCTGTGCTGCGAGCACTGGCGCTGGTGTACCCTTCAGTTGCACACGTATTTTGCAGGCAGTTTGCTTTCTGTTGCATTGAGAGCAAATGTCTAACACCATGGAAGCTATAGTCACTTCCTGTAAGCATTGTGGGACCTCATTTAAATAAAGGCCTTTCTTATTTTAGGTGTGCTATATTTAGTGTATATACTACTTGAGCGTGTAATGGTCTGCAGTCGTGTTGCAGAGACCCTATAGTTGCCTAAAATGATTTCACTTCACACGCAAAGATGAACTCCCTTTTTCAAGCTAGTTTGTTTTGGAGGTTGGGTTCTTGTGGTGGTTTTTTTTTTTTTTTGCTATCAACATACTTTAAATCTGTAAATCTCCATATGTGGTTTGTTTCACTTGAAACTACATAGGAAATCCCCTTCATAGGAAGATTTTTGAGAATGAAAAAACTACTTAAATTTTAGTGGGGTAAATGCAAGTAGGAGTGCAGCCACCCTTAGAATTGCCTTGTGTCTGTGAATACCTCACTTTCAATGTATATACTGTTCTTTTGAAGTGCTTTGGAGCTTCTGACATGAACTATAGGGACAGCCCTGTGGGTTTTTTGCTGCAAAGCTGTGGGTCAGTTTTTGCTTTGAATTTAATCCTCCTCCCTGTGATCATCTTGCACCTGTACAGGAGCCCCTGGAGGATATGATGTGCTGATTGTGTATGCAAGTGACGCCACTGAATGGTGTCAGTACCTCCAGAACCTCTTCCTCTTTACTTGGCACATTCGAAAGCATCGGATTCTGAGCTACCAGCTGGAAGGCGAGTCTGCCATCTCCCACCAGGAGCTGGACCTGTTCAACAGAAGTCGGAGCATCATCCTTTTGCTATCTGCTGAGCTGGTGCAGAGTTTTTATCTCCCTCCTGTCCTGCAGAGCCTTCAGGAAGCTTTATGGCCCCCGTACAAAGTAGTCAAGCTGTTCTGCGGTGTTACGGACTGTGATGACTATTTGACCTTTTTCAAGGACTGGTCTCAGTGGCAAGAACTCACAAATGATGATGAGCCTGATGCTTACCTTGCAGCTGTCAAGAAGGCTATTTCAGAAGGTAAGGTAGCAGCTGACCAGTTCCACTTCCTGGTCAGGGATTGGAGGAGGGAGATATGTGATATTGGAACAGTGGTAATATGTTTTACTGAAATAGAAAACTAAAGCAAATTGCACAACCCTTGTAAACTAGGAAGTTTTGCAAGCCAATTTCTCTATGCCTGATCTCGTTCAGGAAAGATTGCCAGTCTGAATGTCCCTAAACTCCAGAGGAGCGTGTGGTACTTCTTTCTCATAGTTTCTGTTGAAATGAACGCAGAGAGCTCCAGAGAATCATGATGGTCAGGATGTTTTTATGCCACTGCCGTACTTAGCGGTTACAGTGTTCTTTGTCAGCCTTAGCAGGATTGGAGTCCTGTGGTTGCATTTTGAATTAAGATTTATCTGTATTTAGTGGCATAAATGAGGCAGTGCAGTCTTCTAGTGTGTCTGGTGTTGTGCACGTAAAGGTGCTTTATGGCAGGCTAACAATGGTGATAATCATGATGACAGATTTTTTATCACAGTAAAAATAAATTTTGAAGGTCATGAACTTGGCCAAAACAGTCTTCCGGAAAAAAGATGACTAAGGGATTGTGCTGAAGATGGCACTCTCAGGTAACCAGGTCACAACAGATGTTTCCTAGTACCTTTTAAAAGCCTGCATAAAGTAATGTTTGCATCTCCCTTTCAAGCATTCCTAAAACGTCTTGGTTTCCCAATGGATAACCTAGGGATAAAGTTGTTTAGCTCCTTTGCTTTCGGCCTGGAAGAAAACAGAAAACAATGGCTGAGCTTTTGTACTCTGAAAAACAGAACTGACCAGAGATTAAATTAGCTTTTTCTGACACTTTCTGGCAAAAGTAAACGTTTAGTTACCGTTTTTCTGCAAACTTGAGTCTAGAGCACAGCACCAATATTTTATTGATTTTAAACATGCTATTCAGAGTTTGGGAGGTTTAAATAACATCTCCCTGGATTACTAGTGTTTACTGGTTTTACTTAATATGTCTGAGGGCTGTCAGAGTTATTTTAGGCTAGAGTAAGTTCTAGTGTAGCTGAAGGGTGTGTGAGACTACAAAGGGATGTTGATCCTGAAATCTCTTCCCGGAGCCGGGTCTCGACAGTCTTTTCTGGCTTGCTGCATTGTGAGTGCACGAAGCACAGCACGGGGCAGAGGACACATGCCTGCTTCCTGGGCTGCGGGTGGAGCGGGAACTGTGCGTGTTTCTGTCCTTCATTACATGGACTGGCTGTAGCGGGAGGTTTCACGTAGCCAAGTGGATCCCTGCTAGTGAGAGGTTTTCACCCATCTTGCTTGTTTCGGGCGCAATTAAAAATCAAAGAGAATTTGAGGGGAAGGGAAGGGGGCGGGGATGGGAATGGATCAGCTAGAAACCACCGTGGATCAACTGCTTCTCTCTATAGAGAGAACCTGCGTTTGTCAAAGCTAAGCTCCAAAAATCTGATTTTTATGCTGGGAAAGCATATCTGTTGGCAGTGGTGCACTGAATGCAGAGTCTTGTCAACGAAAGAGCAGCTTCCAACTCTCTTTGATGTTGGATGCAGTCAATGAATTGTATTAAGCTGACCTGGCTTTCCTCCTCCCGCTTCAGCAAGTGGTTCTCCGCAGGTGAGCTGGCTCTCTCTGGGTACAGCTGGCTGCCCCTTGGAACGCTGGGGGGCTGTGCCCAGGGGATCTGGGTGCTGGATCTTCCCAGTACTTCTCAGAGCACACCCAGGGAGGGGGCAGAGGTGAGTCTTACTGGTAGCACTATGGTGTCTGTCTGAGCAGCCAGGGAAGTACATCTTGCGTGCCTGGCTGTTTAGTGGGCTGGCTGCCATACATCTATGGCAAAACTTCTTCGGGGTGAGGCACTGCAGTCTGATTTTTCACAGTTGGATGCAGAGTCCTTCTCCAGTGTCACCTCTGCTGAAAGTTAGCATGCACTGAAAAAAATTGTGCTTTAGCTTTATGTAAATGGTGTTTTGAAAGGGAGATTGTGCTTTCGCTTTTTGTTGTTGTTTCTACATAAAAAAAAACCTAAAACCCAGCTTACTTTCTGTTTTCTGACTCGAACAAGCATGCATTGATGTCAAACTGACTTCAGGATATCTAGAAAATATTTGACTGAGAGAAAAAAAGAGATAAAACCGAACTCATTTGCTGTGGAGTCTGCTGTAGCGTTTTCCAAATAGTTTGTTATGCAAAGATGCAGAATTTCTAGACTTGTAGTACTGTTATGGGAGCCCTACCTGATGTGACCTGTCAGCTGTTTGCAAGGGTTGGATAACATCAGGCTGTCTCTTCAGAGCAGTTGCCAAGGCAAGCCATCCGCTGTCACTGAATCATGTGAAGGAAGAACCTATTTAAGATCACCTGGTTTCATGGCAAAAGTATTTGCATGAATTTATTGGATCCTACCTCTGTGTGGGGGGAAAAAAAATGATTAGGTGACCTCTTCCATCGTGTGACTCTCCAGACCAAGTTTTGTGAATGGCCTCAAATGCAAATGTTCTGATGCTTCCTCTGAAGAGAAGACAACCCCAGGTGTACATAGTTCCCTTTTTGTGTGAAACTGTGAAAACTATCTTCTTGGTTGGTAATAAAAAATTAGCGTCTACCTTATAGTTTCGTTGCAGCCAACCCAGCACGAGTGACTTAAAGTGTTTGTGACAGCAGACCTCTCCCATAGATAAACACAGCCTGTGCTCTGCTCCCAGGACTTGGTTGTTGGGATTTTAGATGAAGGCTTTGAAGTCAGAAGCTCTTAGAAAGCCTCAGTTAAGTCCATTCTCTACAGCAGACTGTGAGCTTTTCCTGAATAAGGCAGCCCTCAATTCCTACAGCACTTAGACGAAAATTTATGACCATATTTGAAATGATTTGTCTCAGTGTCTTCCTCTGGGAAGTACTTCTCTCCCCGCGCATTCACCAGTACTTCTAACAACAGTGTCAGCACTAAACCTGATGCAAAAATGACCAAGCTTCAGCTTCCTAATAGCTGAATCCTGAGCTAGTGGAGCATATGACACAGGACACGGTGAGGGCAAATACCTCTCCAGAGCCTGCACGCTGGCCCTGCTCAGGCTATGCTGTTGCATCTAGCGCAGCTGTTAGGCTGTGGTTTGTTTAGTGCATCATGGGAACATGACACCCCCAGACATCACACGCTTAAAGTTATTTTAATTTTTATTAGTTTAGTACAAATTCAGAAATGAGGAAGCACTCATTTAGCCTTGTTGAAAACTATGTGCTGACACTGACTCTTGCTCTCTTGTAGATGGGGCATTTTTACTTCAGCGATTTCTCAATCCTGGCAAACTGCAGAGGGCATGAAGATTTCTTTCGCAGGCACTCCTGCTATCTGTGAGGAAGTTTTTCAGGCTCTGCAATAACTGTGCTAAGGACATGGAAGTGCTCAGGATGGCAGTGTACAAGCCAGCTCAGGTCCAGCGGGGTATAGTGACCATCCAGGGTGCAGTGAGCAGCCTGTTACTTGTCTGGCTTGTGATACCAGACCATGCTGTGCTGTGTGCACTGGGCAGCTGGGAGTCTGTGCTGCACAGTTGGAGTCAGCGACCTTTCTCTTCCTCCTGTGTTCCCAAATCTCAGCTGACATCTGTTTTGTATTATGCACATTTAAACTTCTCCAGTTTATTTCAGGTCCTACCTATGTTGTCTTGAAAATTATCAAATTTCCTGCTTTAAAAGTTGATTTTTCCGAACGATTTACTAACTAATCAGTGGCTTTGAAGTTTCTATACCCAAGCAAACTCTTGCAGGGAAAAACCCAGGAAAGTCAACATCTGCCTGAGATTGCGAAGGTGATAACTGAATGTAACAGCAGCTATGAACTGTGCTGTTGAAGGACAAGTGCAGCCTTGGCTGAGCAGAGCTGTTGTGCAATGAAATGGACAAGAACGAAAGATCAGTACCAGCAAACTTCTTGCAAAATAGGAGGGTCAGAAGTAGATGTAAGGAAGCATGTGGTGAATATGGAGGACAGTGTGCAGTTAGAAAGAACATGAGAATTTTGCTGGAGCCATGTAGGTGAGGAGGAGCTGGAATGTTCCTCCACCTAGTGAGGGGCTCATTGAGAGATGCCAGAGACCAAGGCAGTGAGCGTTTGTTGCGAAGGAAATAGCAAAACAAACTGCATAAGCTGTTATCATTCTCCCTCCTGTACAAGTCAAGGAATTGAATCAACTTCCCAGCTTTCTTCTGTTGCACTGGTGAAACCACGAATGAAACTTGAGAGTGTATCACAGAATCATTGAGGTTGGAAGGCACCTCTTGAGATCATCTAGTCCAGCTTCCCTGCTCAAGCATGGTCAAGATAAGGCAGGATGCCCAAGACCATGTCCAGTCAGGTTTTGAATGTCTCCGCAGGTGTAGCCTTCACAACCTCTCTGAGCAACCTGATACAGTCTTTTACCACCCTCAGAGTAACAAAGTGTTTACTTGTGTTCAGATGGAATTTCATGTATTTCAGATTGTGCCCATTACCTCTTGTCCTGTCAGTGGGCACTATGGAGAAGAATCTGGCTCCCTTTTTTTCATTCCTTACTGTTATGTAAATATTGATAAGATCTCCCTGAGTCTTCTTTTCTCCAGGCTGAGGAGTTCCAGCCATTGCAACCTCTCCTCATATCAAAGATGCTGTGTTCCCTGTATCATCTTTGTGGTCCTATGCTGGACTCAAGCTGTAAAGATAAAGTAACCGTGGAATAGGCTACTATGAGTCTGAGGTCAGGTTGGACAGATGCATAACATGTTCTTAAGTGTGTCTCAATCCAGGAGGATGAAGTGGTAGTACGTCTGAGATTCTCTTTAGCCTGACGCTTCTGTAATTATTTGATTGCTAGCTTTTGCTCATTGCTACTACTTCGGGTTAGAGCCCTGAATTCACAATAAATTTTTAAGTTTGGCAGGAGCTACTCTCCTGTTACTTTGGGGATCAATGATAAATGATCTGTTCAGTGACAATACATAACTTCCTATTTGTTATTTATCTCCAGATTTCTGACGAAGGGCAGGTTTTTCCTGGAGTAGCTCATTGGCCAACATTCTTTCTGTGTGAGGGTGTCAGAGTTTGTTCACTTGATTGTTCAGATAAGATCTATGTTAAACCTTGATGCACTTACGACGTGCTTTACTATGTAACTATTTCAGGACATAGGCACAGTGAAATCCAGTGTTATCTGGTATGTTATTTTTATACTTGAGATGTCCTGAGGAATGACAAAGCAAATTCCATAACCTAGAAGAATAGCCTGTGGCTTTTGTGGATAAGTTTGAACACTCACCCTTCCCCCCCCCCTCCCCCCCCCCCCCCCCCCCCCTTAAAAATATGTTAAAGCACATTGAATACTTTTAAGGGCAACTTTTCACTAAAAACCACAAAAGCCACCAGACAGTAACAAAGCTGCACACTTCAGCATAGGATAGTGCTGAAGTGATCTTATCTCAGGTGCCTACTACAACAATTCATTGAGGTGTGGGTGCTTTGTACTATGTAGTGGCATTGTTACCCATTACTAGGACAGTAGCAGCTACTGTATCTGTTGTGCTGTGTCTCTTTCTGGCAGGTAGCACTTCAGTCAGGACTCCTCTGTCAGCCTAACACTGAGACTTGCAGGTGAGGCAGTAGTGAAGGGGATGCTATAAACTGGGAACTGCAGCCTCCCTCCCCGCAGATCCATTCTGTCCTGCATGGGAACATGTTCCTACAAGAGGGAGTTCTGTAATGTGATTTCCAGTGCCTGTGGAGTTTGCTGTTGCATGTGGAGGCACAACAAGACCTGAATGCTCTAGCAACTCTTCCCTGTGCTGCTTGTTAAATTTCATAAAGCGTGGCCTTTGAAGAACATCGGATGCAGAAAGTAATCCTGCTAGGAAGAGGCATGACATGGCCAAGTACTTTATAGGAAGGTTGTGCCTCCCCCTTAAATGATAAATCCTGAAAATAAAGCAACCAAAAGGAATTCTGTGAGTTAATTTGGCATCCCTGCTCATCTTCTTAGAGGAGGATCATGAAGCTATGTCAGATCAATGCTTCTATGAAACTACCTCCTTAATCTTTGGCCTTACAGAAAATGGTGCTTTGGTACCTGTTACATTGCTAGAGAGCTAATACTGTATCTCTGAGTCTCCAGCTTGTGAGCAGACCCCAGTTTATGCGGCTCTAACTTACTGTGATGTTCCTCTAACCCTGCTGGAGTCTCTTTACTTGTCTATGAAATCCTAGATGCGATCTTAGCATTGTATTTTCCTCACCAGCTGATCTCTTCAAGCCCTCATACTGTGGTCCCATGTCCTAACAATGTTCTTGAAGAGTTTCCAGTCCCATGCATACAATTGCCATTCTCTGCAAGATCCATTTTGGCCCTCACAAGGTTCTAGAAACTGCAGATTGAATACGGATGCCTATGCCAAGTTTGTGATCTCTACTTCGATCTTCAGAGTCTGTTTGGATATCAGAAGTAAAGGAAGGAAGCTGGAGGTAGGAAGGGACAGGAATCGATCTACAGACCTAAAGGGACAGAGAAACGTGAAGCTGGGGACCATTTGGTGTTTACTTCTGGCTCTCAGTGCTCTATGGTGGAATATGTTCTCAATAGTCCTATCTCAGAGAATTACAGCCTGCTTTTATTTTTGCCAGCTTATTGGAGTGGTCTTGAAGACATGAGGTAGCGTGATTATCTGCTGTACTGCAGTCCTCCCTCGCTCCCTTTTTTTCCCTCTTTGAAGGGGCAAAATTAAGTGAATTCTTAAAACTGTATTTTTCTCTGTTATATTGTGTTGAAATAGAAGATACGCTTCTTTGACCCTGCTCTTTGAAGAGGAACGGGTGAGGTATTAGTCAGGCCTCTAGGTGCAATGCGTCTGCTTCATTATATGGGAGCTCTGCAGCCTGGCTGGTTCTCACTGCCTGTCAAGGAGAGGAAACTGTGACGCCCTTGCACAGGAGTTAAGGTTGAGAGAGCATACTGGTAGCATGCCCTTCCTTGCAGTTGCTAGTGTGGTTATAAATGACTGATGCTGGAAATGCAGAGACTTCAGAGAGCTGGTTTAAACAATCAGAGAAACCTTAATCGAGCCCCCAGGTGATATTGAGAGAAATGCATGAGTGTCCTTATCCATCTGTAGTAAATGGGATCAAGCAGTTGAAATAGTCTTCCCAGATGGAGGATGGATGCATTGTTTGTCATCAAGGTGCTTCATAAAGTCCCAGTTTATGCACATTAAAAGCAATACTTCACAGCTTGTCTTTCATGACAGTATGAGATTCAAGCAGTGCTAGCATAGGTGCGTACTAGCTTTCTAGACAGAGACAATGAAACGATAGCCCGGAACTAGTAAAGTCCAGAAACAGGTGTGGTTAGAAACCATCAGGCTATAATAGGCTTCATGCACATCGCAAATACTAATCATATTTCTCTGTAGCTTATAGTTCTGATAATCTCTCAACAGGTTGCTTTAAGGTGGTGGCTAAGCCTAATTCTAAGTATCTGCCAATGCCAGCTGCAAGGTTTTAAAATGCCTGTTTCAAATAAGAGCCCAGTGACCATCACTGATGGCTTCTTCCAAGTTTGGAACAGCTGAAGTTATTTCTGTAAAATCTTTGCAGAAATGTGTGGCCAAACCAAAGATGCTTTACAGAGCAGGTCTGAAGAGATATGTGGGGCAGACTTCATGTTGTTTCAAAGAACTTTGTTGTGTACTTGGACAGTTGTTTTGTTTCTGGGGTTGCATTTTGTAGGATTTTCATGGCTGTTTGTTATTACCACAGAAAACTTTTGGACGCGTTTTTTCAAAAGTTATTACTTGAGAATAACAGTGGATCTTGAGTTTCCCAAAGGGAAGTTTCATCAGTAGCAAAGGCTGACCTTAGCATGGACTGCTGGAAAAGAGAGTGGTCTGCCTTATTCTCCACCTTTCATCTGGCTGGAGGATCTGGTGTGGCGTTGGACTGCAAGGGTGGTATTCCAAGAGAGACTATTTGAAGGAGAGGGAGGGCAGGACTGCCTTTTCAGTAGTAATGTGGTCTTAGATCTGCTGAAGCCACTTGTAGAACCACGCCTTCAGTCAGTGATCTCCTGGTCCAATGTTTCCAAAGCAGCTACCCAGCTCTCTTAGGTGGAATTCTAGCTTTGTGGGCTTTTATGTGAACAGTCTTTTGTCATGCAAGTGTTATGCATTGTGCTTAAACTGAAGCAAGGAGATATTGCACAAGGAGAGATGATTCATCAGCAAATTGGATATTCATGTTTCTTGCATGTGGTTGCTCAGGAAAACTTGAATCAGTGGTGGATGTAATGTGATTCTTGGCACCCTTAAAAATCATCAGCCGTGCATGTACTTTTTCAGTATGTGTTGTCTCCTGGCACAGGTGGTTGAAGTGAACTATTCCAGCCCCTCTTTCTTGAGATTTTGGTCATGTATACGGTGTCTGTTGTCTGGGCAGCCAGAACCCTGCATCTTCCTCAGAAGCTCTTTCCCATCTCTGTCCTGTGCATGCCAGCTAGTTCTTTAGGTTATACACTTAATCCTGTCACAAATTGACCACTAGGCCTGTGAGACCCTCAGGCTAAGTGAGAGCTCAGAGAATTGAGTTGGCTTGCAGTTTCTGAACCGTAATAGCCAGGCATGGTTTTAGCTTGAGGCAAGCATAATATGGTACATGTTTGCTTGAACCTTAGTGAAAGAACTATAAGCTAAATACACTTCGCATTTGTAGTGCGCTCTAGACGTGGTCAGATAAACTATGTTATCTCTGTGTTATAAGGGGGACTCTGCATTTCACCTCTGAGCCGGCAGCTGCTCTCTTTGCAGCAGGTACGAGTGAAATGTATAAATGTTCCTTCTCATCCTGAAGTTCAGGGACTGGCAGCTTAGCTTAAACCCCCCTTGTCAGCTGCTGAAGCAGAAATCCTGGTCCTGTGTCTCACTGACGCAGCCAAACACGTACTCTTTTCCACTGGTTCTGCTGCGTGGGCCATAGCCTCTGGTGAAAATAAAGACAAGAAGGGGAAACAGGAAGGGGAAAGAGGGCTGTGGTGGGTGCAGTTGTATTTTAAATCAGTATAGCTTTTTCTGTTGTGAACATCTGCCTCCAGACGAATGCACAGATATTCTTTTTTGATTTTTTTTTTTTCCTCAGCTCAGCAGACTCACTAAGCCAGGATAACTCTTTGGAGTGAGGTGTGCGTTTGAGCTGAAACAAAATCTTTTCTGGACGAGTAACAGCACTGCAGGGGCAGTGTTGGTACTCATGTGCTTTATTAGGTAATGGAAGAAGACATTTCTTCTCCAGCACTGTGAGTAGTCATCTGATGAGGTTTCTAAGAGCAGAATTTGGCACAATCTCAGAACACTATTTTGAGGGACCTGTATTTGGGTAACATTTATCTGTTATTAGGGTTGGAGGAAAACCTATGCTGGATTCAGACTGCGTGCTTTCCCTCAGGTCTTGCATGTTGCAGCTGTAAAGTCACTGTGATCTCAGGTACATCCAGTTTTTTACATTAAGGGTCCTGCTCTCAGGTCAGGGCTGCTAGTGAATGAAGAAATCTGTAAGTTTGAAAGAGTTTTGCAGGAGGTCACAAATTTCCTCTTTAATCTGTGATAGGATTACTGAGTGTTGTCTTGTCATCCTGGGGAAATTGGTGAGCTTCTGTGAAACTTGCCTGTGCTTAGATCTTTGTGGATGGTGCCTTCATGCAACCTGCAGCGTTACAGACCAAGAGTGTACCTTCCTGAGCTACTGAGGGAGACAGGGCTGCAGACCAGTGATCCCAAACCGAACTATAAAAGCCCATCCAGTAGTCATCTGCAGTCAAGGCAAAGGAGGCTGAAGAGCATTGCTGGGGCAGGTGGTGTGTGGTAGGCAGTTTCCCAGCTGTTACCTGTGTGACACTGTATCTGTGACAAGAATTCCATTGGCATGTCTCATCTGGGATTCCTCCCTGTGCTTCCGCACATCAGGAAGTGTCATGTGAGATGTGATGGTTATGTGCATTGGTCTGATCACAGTTGCTTCACAGCTGACTTTGCCTCCTCAGTCTCATTTTTCATCTGATGATGAGTGCCAGGAATAATTAAAAACTGAGCCCAGCCCAAGCAGCCAACTGGGAGTTACTGGTGACATTTGTCCTTAAACTAGAATATTGGCAGAAAAGGTACCTTTGATCCTGTGGGTTACCTTCCTGTTCTCTGTCAGTTTTGCATCTGCTTGAGGTTTTTATTTTACCACTCTTTCCTAGTGTCTCATATTTTTTCATATTTTTTCTTCTTGCTTTCTCTTCTATGTCCACTCCAGTCTTGTGGCTTTTCAGACCTTCCTTTCTTAACCTCACTGTTCTCAGAACTGTGCGCTGAGTTTCCTGTTCCTGCAACCCAAGTATGGTAGTTATTGGCCACTTTCTCATCCCTACCTTCCAGTATTTACAAGAGTGACATGGAGTTGCCCTTGGCATTGTCAACAACTTTTGGTGACTCAGCTTTCTCAAAATCCTTTTCATTTCAAAGATGAAATTAAAAAAACCAACCAAACAAACAACTTGGAAGCAGCATTTGGGAACACCGACCAAGAAAAGTGAACAGATTTACTCACTTGGGTTAAATTTTCATGAAGACCATGAAAGCCTCTTGCACTCCACTGCAAAGGCATTTTTCTCCTTTCAGTTATGTGTCTGTAGTTCTAAAATACAACAAAAGAAACACATTCCTTGGATGAGATGTGCTTTATAAAGAAACTGTGGACTCATGTATGTTTTTGAGTATTATGGATATATATTGTTCTAGTAGGTTACAAAGGTAAAAACTGTACCTTCTGGCCTCTTAAAATTTGCTGAAACACTGGTCTTGTACACAGGTCTCTTAATAAGCCAGTTGTGTTCATTGTAAGGATACAGCTTACCTAGAAGATGCACAAGTATGTGTGCACACTGGCTGAAGCAAAACTTGGCATAGTAAAATACAGGTGGTTTCTTTGATGGAGAATGAGAACTAGTTTATTGTAACTCCCAGCTTTACAGGACAAATGAAACATGACCACTTTCTTTGTAGAAGTGAAAATGGACCTGTTGGAACGAGTCCAGAGGAGGGCCATGAAGATGACCAGAGGGCTGGAGCAGCTCTCCTATGGGGACAGGCTGAGAAAGTTGGGGTGGTTCAGCCTGGAGAAGAGGAGGCTCCAGGGAGACCTTATAGCAGCCTTCCAGTACCTAAAGGGGGCCTATATGAGAGATGGACTCTTTATCAGGGAGTGTAGTGATAGGACGAGGGGTAACGGTTTTAAAGTGAAAGAGGGTAGATTTAGATTGGATATTGGGAAGAAAATCTTTACTCTGAGGGCAGTGAGACTCTGGACAGGTTGCCAGAGAAGTTGTGGATGCCCCATCCCTGGAGGTGTTCAAGGCCAGCCTGGCCTTGGGCTTTGAGCAACCTGGTCTAGTGGGAGGTGTCCCTGCCCATGGCAAGGGATTTGGAACTAGATGATCTTTAAGGTCCCTTCCAACTCTAACCATTCTATGATTCTATGATCTGGTTTTAGGTGCTATGCTCGTAGATGAGCTACTTGGGGTGAGGGGTTTGGAGAGGAGGGGCAGATGTCCCATACTTTATTTGTTGTATATGGACAGTTTTACAAAGTCTTACATTTTCCTGGGTTTTTTCTTCTCACCTGCTGCTTTTCTGCATGTTTCTCTCCACTGTTGAAAGGGGGAAATGTTGCTGTAGCACAACACAGTTTTAAGGGGGTTATCACAAGATGTTTCGCTGCTGAGCGTGTATCTCCTTGGTAGAGCAGGGGCTCTGAGGTTAGCATGATGAAAGATAACTGCCTGACTACTTCATCAGTATGCTGCCTGCGTCTTGCAAATGCAGCTGGAGTTGCGCTGGGAGACTTAATGTCCTTGTTCACACTTGGAAAAGGAGGCTGTCCAGTTGCAAGCTTCAGGTGACAGCAGGAGCTCTCTTTGAGGGCCTTCCCTCTTCCTCTGGGTGTACTGAGGTGAAAGTCCGAGGCCTCATGAAAGCTCGTTGTCTCGGCTGGTCGATGGATGGAGTGGGAAGTGTTCACAGATGCCAGTGAGGAGGTAGGCTGCACATATAGAACCTGTAGGGACAAGCTGTTGCCCAGTTGTGCCATTTGTGTGAATATCTGGATGACAGAGTGGTCTGGACAGGCTACTGACTCCTTCTGAGCATTTGCATGTGCTGTGGTGTAAAGGGCTGACTTCTGAGAAACCACAGCTGTTGGCTCCATGCCGATAGCCTGCCAGCTGGGCCGGGAGGAAATGGATGACAGAGCAAGTTGCGTGCGCTGTACAGCAACAGGTTAAAATAACTGTCTGCTTCATGTTAGTTTCTAAAGCTGCTAAATGGCTTGTGAAGCATGTGGCCATGCCTGTGTTTTCCTTGGGCTTTTCCCAGGGGTGAGTTTCTGCAGGGCAGCTGTGCGGGGAGCCTGGCAGGACAGGCGCGGAGGGGCTGGCACAGGGCGGCTCTCTGTAGCTCAGCTACTGGTGCTTCCTGGAGGGGGGCATGCTCTTCAAGGGGAAATGTGGTTGGGTTTCTTGGACCGCATCTCCTCCCCTTGCTGCTATTCTCACAAGTATTTCACAGACTGTCAAGCGTGGCCTGAGGTAGCCTTCATTTAAAGGGGAACAGAAAGGCCCTACAGTCAAGGGCAGAGCCGTTTATAACCAAGAGCTGTTTACCTACGGCAGCTGCTCATGGAGAAGCTCAATTCAGGTATTTACTTTATCTTTCTAATGAGACTGTTATCTCCTCAGTGATGGCCTCTTTAGCCTGGGTGTCATTACAATGATATAATTGCTGAACCTGTATATGCAAACGTGTTGTCATTACTCAATTATCTTAGTGAATGGGAAGCCTAATCTAATAATTCCTTTTAGAGCATGGATATTATTGAATGTAAGGGGACGGTTTCCTCTCCAGCACTTGCATGTTCACAAGTCAGTAGCACGTGACTGGAACTTGCAAGGTGACCATAGCATCACTTCACTGCTTATGTGGGAAGTTGGTAATTTGCAATTTCAGAATTTTCTGAATGAAAAAACAGATGAATAATTCATACCCGAAACTCCAAGTGCCTGTTCTGTCAGCTGTTAATCTGATTACTGATTAACATTGCTTGCTTCTTCCCGTATTACCTAACAGATCTGTTCTTACATATGACCTCTGGGCAGTCAACTCTGTTACAAGAATGCGGAAGCGCAAGACAGGATCAGGCAATGCCAGAACTTCTTTAAAAGCTCAAGTTATTCTTTATCTGCTGTTTGTTTCTAGTATCAAATAGACTGGGTGGCTTGTTCTTTCCTTGCTTCCCTCTTATCCTTGCTTACTGTAGATGTTGTAGCTGAGATCCACAGCTTTAGGTTTCATTTTCCTCTGAAATGAACCATATGTTGGGCAAGAGAGGTACAAATTACTGCACTAATGGTTCCATCTTGGAGTGGGGATGATGCCCTTAGTATCAGGATGCTGGCAAGCGTCAGCTTGTGCATATGTTGCAGGAACACTAATGCTTTGCTGTAATTTGGTCATCATTGGCTCTCTCTTATCTGCGGTGAGCTTAGTCTTTCTGGTTTAGTCATATTGGAAATAACCAACAGAGATTACAGAGACACTGTTCTACTAACAGTTGCCTTTCCTCCTCCTCCCCCCCCAAAAATGGTGTCTTGCTCTGCATATGCCGAATGCCTGACATGACAGCTATCATGTAAGGGAAGGATGTGGGACCAGTGCTTTATTTTCTTCTGTGCAGCCAGGCAGCCTGGCACCCCCAGGTGCGAGTAGTCTACCTTTCCCTAAGAGACAGGTTCCCAAAACTGGGGTTTGGCTCTTGCAGCTGATGACATGGGCAGTATCAACTAAAATACGGAGTTAAAGAATTTAAAACCTCAGTCCATTTTCTGTAATACTTAGTATCACTGTCTGAAAATCCAAAAGACCACCTTCAGTACATAGCCTTGTGTCAAAGTAGTTTCTTAGTCAAATCTGCAGATTCGTGTTGGTGCAGTATTAAAATCTATTTGCTAAATTACATGTACTGTTCTAGGTTTGTTTAATAAGTGTCAATGTTGGTGGTGATGCCTCGCTTGAACTTTACAGAGCTGCACATTTTTGGCTCTACACTTTCTACAGCAAACGTTAAAGCAGCAATCTACTTGTACTCATGTGAGTAGGCTTACTTGCCATGTGGAGTCATTCACATACTTAAAGTTAAGCGTATGTACACCACTATTTGTGACAAAAATTTCAGCTGATTGATTCGCTAAAATTTTGTGGCTTAAAACCTGTGTCCTGAAAGCAGTGTTGCCTTCGTATAATTAATAAAATACCACTTAGATGTGTAGAAAATATACTAAAAAAATTAAAATGTGCATGACAAAGAATTTCAAATAGCCTAAGTTTAAGTCTTTTTTAATAGTAATAATAAAGTAGTCTAGATTTAAATTCATGACTGACTTCTGGCTTCACTGTTTGAAGCTAGCAGGACATGAACTCCTAATAGATGCCTGCTTTAATGACTTGGGCTTTCTTGAGTTGTGGAAACGATGTACCAAGAGGTTGGGGGATTCTAAGTAAAACTTGGACTGTTGGCAGCTTCACCGTAGGGATGCCACAGGTTAGTGTGGTTGATCGCTTAGGTCTTTCTCATCAGGACTGAGCATTTTAAATAGGATGTTTCTTACTAATATAAAAATTCTGCTAGTCCAAATCTGGGACTTTTATCTAGTAAATAATTTGTACTTCTCTTTACAGATGTGTTTTACAGTAAGTAGTAAATAACAAATAACTTCCAAAATGTTGTCTTAAATCCTTGACCGCTCCACAGTTTTCCAAGGTTTGAAAAATTTTGGCTATGAGAGAAAGAGTTTTAAGAATTCATGCTTGCTTTCTGACAATGGGAAGTCAGTGACTTTCACTCCATGTTTTGGGAGGCGGGAAAAAAAGTGTGAATCAAGATGTAGAAACTATATAAGAAAGTGCTTTCTACTAAGTAGATACAAAATCGTTAGTTGTTTCCTTTCTGTAGTTGGGAAAAGTATTTCCTGGCAGGGGCAGGAGAACTGTAATTGATTTTAATTCACGCTAGGTTTTTGGGGTTTTTTTCAGCCACTGATATCAATTCAGTTTGTTTGCTCTTCCATCAATTTCCGTGCTGTTACTGGGAAACAGGAATGAGAATGTTGTTTTGTACACACAGATTGTGGGGTTACATGTGTTTACTTCTACTCTTGAGTCTGTTTGGGTAGAGTACTGTTGTTCTCCAATGCAAAGGTTCTGGCATGTTTTAGTTTTACTCTTGTATAGATACAGGACCGTATAGTTCTTGCTTGAGGAACAGAATCCTTTCAGGCTACTGCTTCATGTTGTATTTTGTCAACACAGTAATGAATTTGGGAATTGGAATGAGCAATAAAAGCGGGATCCAGAGATGAAAGAAAAGTTGGTTTTCTTCATTTACTTTAGGAGAGAAAGACTGCTGCCCATCCTACAACGTACTCACAGCACAGCTGAAGTCAGAGGAAACCAGTTGCCAATCATTCTCATATTAGATGTTGACATGCTAATTTTCCTATCTAACCTGAGAAGGGACTATCCATCTCAGCAAAGAGTGGCATTGTTATCTGTTTCATAAGCATATTCAGTGCTACTCCAGCACTTTTGTATCTTTGTGAATTTTCCCCAGCAATCCCCTTAAGGGAACTAAAGAGGAAGTTCTGTAGTTTCCCTTTCTTCAACTAGATCCCCTTTTCTGACCATTACTTTGAGAAGAACAGCAAGTTCCACCCCACCACCTCTCTGGCTGTTTCTCAGGATATACATGTATGATACGCATTTTCACCAAAGTGGAGTGTGATCTAACAGGACTCTGTATGCTTTATTTTAGACTCAGGCTGCGACTCTGTGACTGATACGGAAACAGAAGACGAGAGGAACCCAGTTTACTCCGACAGACTTGCCATGAGTGAAGAACATGGAACATCCAAGAGCACTGGGGACCATCCAGTGGTGCAGCCTGACCGCATACGGTGTGGGGTACTGTATGTCCGCTCCTTGGGCTACATTCTTACTGTGGGCTGGTGCAATCCATTATGCTGCTCTGTAATGGACAGCTTTACGGGCATGGAAATTAGTTCCTAATTCCCTTCCTGTCACCTTCCCGCTCAGCCCACTGTCCTCAGTGTCTCTGTTTCATAAGCTCAGTTCCCTAGCCCCAGAAATAGCTTGGTAACATGCAGTGCCCGGTGTTGTATAGGCTGCAATGTCACTTACTGACAGACAGTCTAATTAATATAGCAGCTTGTCTTGTGTGTTGTGAGGCAGGTTCACACTCTTGGCTTCCCGTCTTCCATTCTGGTGAGAGTTAGGGGTAGCAAGTGGAGTGCATGGTTGTAATGAACCAGTTAAAGCCACAGCCTAAATGCAGTCTAATATGGCAATTCTGGTGCATATCCTGCAAGTGACTCTGAAGAGCTTGGATCATGGCTTCCTGTCTGAAAAACAGCATTTCTTAGTATAACATCCCCTCAGATGAAAAAAGTCTAAGTTTCTTCCTTTGTTTCTGTATAGAATGGGGCTGTGCTGCTTGAGGGAAAAGATTGATAGAATTAAAACTAAATAATTTTGTAAATCTAGCTTTAATCAGTTTATAAATCTAGCTGATAAATCTGGAATTTTATCAGCTTACATGCATGTATCTATGCTGGTGCAAGCTGTAACAGAAGCCACCTGCTCAGTTACTCCATGACTGGAAGATGGTTCTGAAAACCATTCAGGACCGTGAAAATGACAGATGATAATTTATCTATTAGTTGCAATGACAATAAAATACCTCGAAAAGGAATTTAACAAAGTAAGTGTTCTTATGTTGCGAACCTGCATGTTGTAATACCTTTTCTCTTAGGTGCAGACAACAGTTTATATTATCATGAAACGTAAACTAGATGGTGAAGTGAAAACTGAAGTTGAATTCTCTCCAGAGAATGCATCGTCTGTGCGTGTGCTGGCTGAGATGGAGAATGAGTACACAATCTCTGTGGAGGCTCCAAGTAAGCTGGGCTGAGTTTTCCCCCCACTCCTCCCTCCATTGCTTCCTCTTTATCTCAACCTGCCTGTCCTGAAAAGTGCCAGAGGGATAAGGGTAAAGGTTGATATGCAGGAAAACTTGAGGCCAGGAAATCTTGAACTTGCATTCTCGTCTGTGGTACTTCTGTGATGGGGAACTGAAATAGGCTGCTGCCTGGGGGCTCTGTTCTCCCCTCAGCAGCGGCAGGGTTGAAGTGTGAAAACACCTTACTGGGAGTTCTGAGCTTGCAGCTTGTAAAGCACTGTGAACTTAACTGCGTATTATAACCACCACCATGTTAGCATTGGCAGGGCACCAAGAGAAGGTAAGTGCCAGTAAATAATAGCATGGCTATAATGGCATGTGCTTAATGTGCAATGATCTCTCTGTGATCAGAGCTGAAACTATTTATCCTGGCTCGCCTTTTAATTTAGGTATGTTCTGTCACTCTAGATATTTACATTTACAAAACTTTAGGTTCACTAAACTTTAGGGGCAAGATTTCAGAGCCTTACAGATTGATAGCGGTTTCCCAGCGTGATTTTATTTAATCTACTTTGGTCTGCTCTCTTGAAGAGTCATTGTGCCAGCTCTGAGAACAGAGACTAATAGTCATGTATAGCAACTCCCATAAAGTTAGTGGGGTGGATTGATTTAAAGAAGGTGATATAAAAATGTTCAACTTAATCTGTCTCAAATCAAGACTTGTAGTTTAAACATGGACCTGGAAACTAACTTGCACTTTGAATTATAAACATGACCTTCACCTTGATGGAGTGTACAACTATCTAAGCTCTGCAGTTGCAATTTCTAACAGTAAGAGAAATATATTTTTAATTCATTTCGTGACTGTAACTATTTCATCATTTCCTGAGTCGTTAACAGCCGAGCATATATACAGGGAAAGACTAATTTCAGTGGGATTCAAAATATTTGTGTTTCAAAGAGCAAGTTCAAACCTATGAATGCACACTGGACAAAACATGAAGAAGCTCCCAAGGTGCATGTAAGAGATAAATCCTGTCCATGGGTAAAGTTGCAAAGCTAGAATTCTTTTAAGTTGATTTCATTCAGAGACTAGGGAGGCTGACAGGGGTTGCAGAATCCCTAGTAACTTTTCTGTTTTCTCCCCCCCTCTTCTCCAGCTGTCATATTTTATGGCACGGTTTAGAGACTGATCCAGAGAAAGCCAGAGGTGGAGAGATGTGAGGCTTTCTAGTTTGACATGGTCTATTGTTAACATCAATGGTGCAGACTAGTGTTAGCAGAGGACCTAGCAGGTCACAGGTGATGTGCATGGACATGGCTATGAGAAGGTAATTCCAAAGTACTTTCCTACCTAGTGTTCAGACCAACATCATCTCCTTTTTTTCATGACTCTTCATGAATTCAATACAAGAGAAACTGTTGTGGTATCCAGTTGGCAGTATCTCCAAACTCCTCCTATCCTCGGGGTATTTGATGCAGGCTTGTTCTCATTGTTTGCTCTTAATGGTGATTTCTTCTCTTTCTTTTCAAAGATTTAACCTCTGGGACAGTGCCTCTGCAGATATATTCAGGGGACTTGATGGTGGGAGAAACAAGCGTCACTTATCATACCGACATGGAGGAAATCAGCAGTCTGTTGGTTAATGCAGCCAACCCAGTACAGTTCATGTGCCAGGTAATGACACTAGCAAACAGCTGCTTTGGAAACCAGCTCTATCAGAGACTACACAAGTGGACATAAGCAAAAGCACTTGCCATGAAGTAGCTCTTCTGAATTGAAGAAATACAAGTTTATTTAGGGATTTAATCTTAACATTCCCTTTTGTCAAAAGCATGGGTGCTTTTTCTGTCTCTGGAGCAAATAGCTAGCTAAGGTGCCTCAGCCTATCCAACTAACAAAAAAAAATGCAGTCAATCAACACTCACATTTAGACTTTGATGACTTGAAAAGATTGGAATGACAGAACTTTATATAACAGAAAGTATCATAAAGAAATAAATTGTTTAGAAATTTGTACTTAAGCATTCTTGGAAAAGATGTGAGAAGTCAGCAAAGATTCATACTAGCTGAATGAAGTAGAGTAACAAAAAATGATTTGTTTATTCATAGAATAATAGAATGGGTTGGGTTGGAAGGAACCTTAAAGATCATCTAGTTCCAACCCTGCTGCCACGGGCAAGGACACCTTCCACTAGACCAGGTGACTCAAAGCCCCATCCAGCTTGGTCTTGAACACCTCCAGGGATGGGGCATTCACAGCTTCCCTGGACAACCTGTTCCGGTGTCTCACCACCCTCACAGTAAATAATTTCTTCCCAATATCTAATCTAAATCTACCCTCTTTCATTTTAAAACCGTTAACCCTCATCCTATCACTACACTTCCTTATAAAGAGTCCCTCCGTGTCTTTCCTATAGATTTAGAGACAATTTAGAGACAAGGATGTCATGCAGGACAGTGTCAAATGCTTTGCACAGGTCAGATAGATGATGCCAGTTGCTCTTCCCTTACCCACCAACACTGTAACCTTGTTATAAGTGGCCACTGGATTCATCAGGCACGATTTACCCTTAGTGAAGCCACGCTGGCTGTCACCTTCTTATTTTCCATGTGCCTTAGTATAATTTCCAGGAGGATCTCCTCCACGATCTTGCCTGACAGAGGTGATTCTTAGCACGTATTTCTTTAAAGCCACTCCTCAGTTCTCATATTTTGCACAGTTGGGATACCTGAATGCTATCAGAGGGGTAAAGCATACACAAGCAGTTCTCCAGATGTCTTGTCTTTGCTGCCTGCCTGCATGTCCCTGATCAGCCATGTAGCAGAAGCCTACAGAGTAATGTTAGTCACCAGCATACCTGGGGCAGGGCGGACTGTCTTTCCTTTTCTTTTTGGTTCAAGCTGTGGAGCAGTTGGTACTGGGCTGTGCCTCTGATTGGGGAATAGGCATGCTTCACAGTCTTTGGCTAAGAACCAGTCCAAAAGCCAAGCCCAGAGTGTACACCAAAGCAATTCAAAATGGAATAGCTCACACCTAGAGCAGGAGTGACGCTTCATTGGAACAGTTTCTGTAGTAACATTATACCTGTCAAGGAAGTCGGAATAACAGTTTTCTGTGCTTCCAGTTGCATGAGTGACTTTCTCATTGTACTCTGTCTTCTCATGGAGCATACCGTTCCCATCTGCTCAGATTAATGATACTCTGTTTCTGGCCCAGGAAAGCATTCATGTTCTTTGCTTGACCTGAACACTGCTACCTTCAGTGTTTCTGCCTACTGTTTTCTGATACATGCTAAATAAAAAAACACCTTATAAATCTCACCTTAACTTAAGGTTAATTCACCTTAACTGAATCTCCAGACTCTCCCAAACAAAATCACTTTCCACTGTTATCTAGGCCTTTAAAATCGTGCCATACAGCATAGAAGCACTGGACAAACTGTTGACTGAGTCACTGAAGAAGAACATTCCTGCCAGTGGCTTGCACCTGTTTGGAATCAACCAGCTGGAAGAAGAAGATATGACAACAAGTAGGTTAAAAGATTTTTGGTTTTGTTTTAAACTTCATCTGTATCAGTTGTTTTACCTTGGAGCGCCTTAACACTGCAGTGTGTGGTACCTCCACAGGTTGTCTCAAAAATCTTGTATCTCATCCAGGAAGCTAAATTTCTGATGAAGCCTGTGGAAGGGGGATTGCCATCTAGGCTGCGTGATCCTTTTTTTTATGACATGGATCAATCTCACTTCCTTGCACTGTGACAGATGCAGCTATGTAGACAGTGTCAAACACAACCAACGTGAAAAGATGATGCTCCCCAAAATGTCTCCCATATCTTCTCCCTTGTTTTTCTCCCAGTTCCATGTGGTAGTTCTCCCCAGCTCAGTCCTTTTCCCCCAACCCCATCACTCTACTCTAAGGTGCACAGTGGGCACTCAGCAGTTGGTGTGGCACCATGACATGATTTCCTTACAGCAGATGTATCCTCCTGGAATGATGATTTAGGAGGTCCTTGCAAAACTGTGATTCTACATATGTTAAGGTGTTACAGTGCCAGATTCCCTACTAAAGGTCATAGGACTCAAGCCTGGAGATGCACTAGGTGCCTCAGTTAATTTGTGCAGTTAGCTCCATTTTGAAACAGTATATATACTTCTCAGGGTTTTCACACCTGCTTTGGTCTGTGTGTTTGCTAGAAATTTTGTCTCGCCTACTAGCTCTGTTGCTGCTAGAGAGAAACTTGGATTCTAATAGGCTCCTGTTCTCACAGATCAGAGGGATGAGGAGTTGCCAACACTGCTTCACTTTTCTGCAAGATATGGGCTGAAGAACCTCACCGCCTTGCTGCTTACGTGCCCTGGAGCACTGCAGGCCTACAGTGTAGCCAACAAATATGGCCACTATCCAAACACCATAGCAGAGAAGCATGGCTTTAAGGACCTTCGCCAATTCATTGATGAATACGTGGTAAGAGGGAGCAGCAGTCCTTCTACATTGTCCCACAGCAGGTGTGGGCAGTAGCAGTGTTGGGGGAGCAGGAGTGATGTGGTAATGAAGGGCACAATGTGGAGTGGTAGGGTGTAGAAGACAGACATCCAGCCACACTGAAAGCTTGCAGGCTGGAGGGTTGGGTGCATCTCTGGAGCTGGGGAAGTTTTGGGGCTTTTGCACAGAGCAAATAAGATGGAAGCAGAGACTGCCATGCTGGCTTTCCTTATCATCCATCCATCCATCTAATAGAGTTTCTGCAGGGATGTGGCTGGTGCCTAGTGTATTCTTCTAACCTCTGATCTTGACAAAACTGCAGCCCCTTCATCCCATTGCTTTAGGGAGTAATGTGGGAACAGAATGTGTTTGAGAAGCTGCAGTCTGAGGTGCGGTATGACTGGATCACTTATTAGCTCATTCACAGCTTATCTGTGTAGTCTGCCTGCTCCACTTGAAATCCATTTCTTCCTGCATTAAGAAGCTGTCTGTTCCCTGCTTGGTCTCTCTGGGAGCCCAATTCACAATTCAGTTCTCTCTGTGCTAACCCTATCCCCGGAAAAAAAGCACTCTTGACTTTTCCAGATTATGACATGGACCTGACTACAGCTGCACCAGGCAATTGTTTCTGTGCTTGTGCATGGGGTTTATCCTTTCTTTTCCATTTGAGTTGTTTCCAACCTTTGTGCTTCAAAATAACAAGCAGCTCCTTGACTCAGATTACGTGAATTCTTAAGCAGATTTTATTTGCCTTTGCTTTCAGTTGAAAAGTTGTGTGTAATTGTGCCTAGTAGTTGTCTGAATGGTGGGTGATAGGTCTGTCAGCTTTAGTGTGGTTCTGTCAGCCAATTGCAGTAGTGTTTAACCCCTATTTAGGAGGCATGGGTGGTTCTTAGACTTGGGGCTTGCTTCTTCACATAAGCATGAATTTAGGGTTGTACATTAGAGCTAAATAAAGGTCCTTTCCTGTTCTCAGAGCAGGAGGGCTGCAGAAACTGTAAATTGTGTGATTAAAATCTTTGCATCGGGGTAAGTTAGAAATGTTTAGGAAGTCCTTCCAACTTCTTACTGTAGTACTGTGCTCCTCCCGTGTCCTCCTCTCCACCAGCACAATGACAGAGCTGTGTTGAGTGGGTCCTGCTTACTGACCATCAAGCTATCTGTGCAGCTTAGTACCAGAGCACACAAATGATCTGCACCAGTGTATCCGCTGCAAGGTAGCGACTAGAAGCACCATGGATTTAGTAGCAGTACCAGAGTGGATATCTGAAAAACCCCTCACCTAATTTTCTTTTTAGCAAAAGTTGCTCTGCACCTTCCTAAAGCATCGTGTGAGCTACCTGCCTGACACATTTTGACTGTGGAGGGAAGCATGTGTAGACAATTTTGACACGTGTCCTGGGGATTGAAGGCCCATGAGGTGGCAGTTACAGATGGAAGAATATCTTGTGGTACTGCAACTAGTTAAGATGGCTGTACTTGTGACACAGTTGGAACTTGGGGAGGAGGCTAGGATGAAGCTTTACATTTTGCTCCCTTGCGTGCTTTGGTGAAGACCTGCATGGTGATACGCACTGCCCTCCCTCCCCACCCAGCCCATGTTACAAATATGTGAGAAAGGGTTCCGCTGTCCTGTGAAATGAAAATTGCCTGTGTTACATGAGCAGCTGCCTGCTGTGAGGTTTCCTGTTAATCTCACAGAAAAGGGTCTGTGTACTCCCACTCTGGGTGTTACGTGCTGCTGCTAATGCCAAGAAACTGAAACTGAATCTACACCAAAGCTAAAACTGCTTTCTTGTAAGTACTGCACATGTGGCAAGCTTTCCCCCTTATGGTCAGCTACACTTAGCTGAAAATAGCCTTTGACAAGCATTTGTATTTTCAGAATGAGCTTTGCTTATATTCTAAGAGTTTGCAGACATCAGGTAGGACATGAAATTGAGGGGATGAGAGGCTGTAATGGCTATTCAGAATATGTCAGCATCAACTTGTTTCACCTTCATTATGTCTTATTACAACATAGATCTTGAAGACTAGGCCTGCACAGCTGTAGTGGAGATTTAATTCTTTTGAGAAGCCTTAGTTTTTGCAAATGGGCTACATTTAAAAGGTTTTTTCCATGAGCAATGGGAGAGTGAGATATCTTTTGCTTGCTTTGATTCTCCAGATTCTTTATTTAAGTGAGACTTGAACATTTTTTTTTTTTTGCCCTCCTTCCTCTCCAGGAAACTGCAGATATGCTGAAGAGCCACATTAAGGAAGAGCTGATGCAAGGCGAGGAGGATGAGTCTGTTTATGAGTCCATGGCTCATCTGTCCACTGATCTGTTAATGAAATGTTCCTTGAATCCTGGCTCCGATGAAGAGCTTTATGAATCCATGGCTGGATTTGTCCCTGGTGCCTCAGAAGATCTCTGTATGTATATTCATAGAATCACAGAATTGTAGGATAGTTTGCATTGGAAGAAACCTATAAAGGTCATGTAGTCCAACTCCCCTGCAGTGACCAGAGACATCTTCAACTAATCCAGTTGCTCAGAGCCCCCATCCAAGAGGGCTAAGCTGGTCTGTCTCTCTTATACATAGTAGCACCTCGGTTGAGTTTTAGAGTAAGGGCTGGTTATAGTTTTTCTGCTTTCACAACAAAGAAACCACGCTCCAGTTCTGATGTTGGCTGGCTGATAAAATTGCTCTAAACCTTTCTTGGATTGTCAATGTACAAGATCAAGAGCTATTTCCTCAGTGCTTTGAGGATGAACTGAACCCCGAGCAAGTGAGTTAGCATTTGGAAGAGACCAAATTTTTTGCCATGTCCTGCTTCTCCCTCCTGAGACCCAGGGAAGCAGGGACACTCTGACTTACAGACACTGTTGGAAAAGAACACTATGTAAGATGTGATTTTATTGGCAACTGGGAAACTGAAAAACAAGTGCTGAGTTTCTACCTCAACAGCTTGAGAATAAAAGAAAGCGAATACCTTGAAATAGGTGTACTGTAAAATTATAGTTGAAAAATCGTTATTCTAATCCATTTGGTTTATTGCTTAAAAATATAGAGCTAATTCTGATAAATATGCAGATATTTAACTTCTTCACCATTCCGTTAATATTCAGTGAGGCCAATTGCAAATACCAAGTCAAGTACCTATGTTAAGCACTTACTTAGCTGTCTGTTTGGTCTGGCTTCATCCCACTGATATATTTTATGATTCCCATGATGAGCAGAGAATCTAGCTTATTGTGTGCTGCCTCAGGGGAAAAGCTTTCTTACTGAAACACTTTTGCTTATAGGCTATGTCTGTCCTGGTCTGGTTTTCTCCTCTTTCATATGATTTTATATGATATGATCCTCTTTTATATGTTTCTCCTCTTTTTAAATGATGTTATAAAACACATTTTCGTTGATTATGGAGTCCAGAAGACTTGGTCAGATCTCTGCCTGAAATCATAAACTCTTCTCTGCAGTTTTGCTTGACTGCTGCAAGGATAGTTTTGCTACCAAACCCAGGATTATTCTGCCTTCAGGTGGAGATAAGCAGTAAGGCTGGTTGAACTCGTCAGTAACAAAGCAGCTGCTGTTCACAGTGATGGGAGTGAGAGTTTCTGGACATTTGAAACTCTGCCTGCAATCAGCGCACCTCTGAATGGGGCTGATTGACCAACTCTGTGGAGGGGTAAAAACATGCTTAAAACCACTAAGATCAACTTGTCGTCTTTGACCCCTGAAACATCCAGATCTCCCCGAAACTATGCAGGGGGTATTGATGCAAATCAAGCTCCCTGTAATTTACCACTTTTGAACTGGACTCCGAAAATATTTTCATATTGGTTCAGATTTAGATCAGAATTGCTTCCTGTCAAGGAAACCATTTGCCAGCTCTGCAGACTGTTGGTGGAAGAACTAATTGTTTTAAGGTGCTCATTTCTTTTTCCCTGCTGAAGATCACCACCTCCCTTGGTGTGCTCCGTTGCTTGCATGCATGTCCTCTTGCCTGTTTCTGTCAAACAAGCCGCATTAAGTTAAACAGTTCAAGTACATAGATTTTACTGCCCTCACTTACTCTGATTGACAGATCTCAGGAGGAGTTTGGCTGGTGTTTTGGATGAATACACAAAACGGAGCTTGCTTGGCTGGCAGGCGTGGAGATGGAGAGCTAGGAAAAGCTGCCATGGGATGGGACGGGTTGTGCATTTGCAGCCTAAGTCAAGCTGCTTTCCTCAAGCCTTCTCAGTAGCAAAGGCCCAACAGGCATTTGTCCTTTAGGGGGAGCTTTTGCAAGCACAGCCACATCAGCAGGGTGGCAGAGGTCTCTGGGAACAGCACCAGAAAGTTCTGGTGTGCAAAAGCACTGCAGGCTCTGCAGGGCTAGTAGGATTAGAAAGGTAAAAAACCAAGCTGTCCCTAAAAGTAGATACTTATAATTCCTTTATTGAAAAGCAGAGCTGAATGAGTTTGCATTTTAGAATGTTTTCCTCATTGGTAAGATGATGTATATGGCTTATCTGTAATACCTCAGCAAGGAATGTGAGTGTTTCCTGCTTCTTCTGGAGTTGTCCCAGTGTGTTGCTCCTGCACACAAATCTCTGTTACCTTGCATTCAGGAGTCTTTTACTGAAAATCTCTGTGTTTCTTATGTAGTCTGTTAGACTTTGCCTGAAGAATATTTACAACTTATCTGAGGAGTGCTTAAAATCTACCTATACTGTAACAGGTAAGGTTAGATTGGCACAATGCTCGACACTTAGATTGGTTCTCTCAAAGTGAAGTTGTTTCAATATTATTTAGAATACCAGCACACAGGTAAACCCTCACTAAAATTAGTGGGAGTGCTGGCTGGTTTAGAAGTGCCATCACAAATAAAGGCTTCAAGCTTTTGTACAGACTTAGAGATTTGTGAGGATGAAGAACTCTCTAGGAAATTATAAATGACTGAGGTACTTTGTCCAGGTCAGAGTAGCCCTTATGTGAGTAGTTATGGCTATGGTGTAGAGGACAATACCTGGATTATTTTAAGTGTAGCCATACTATGGCAGCGTGCCCATTTATTGTGATCAAGATGTGCTTCCGCCAGTTTTTCAGAGACTGATCGAAGGAAGGTTAGATACTGTAGGGTCAATTTGACAGGAACTGTTTTGAGAATAAGGTAACATAGGACTAGAGCCATTGTAATGAGTTAAAAGTAGTAGCAAATACTAGAATATTGGATCATTGTGTTAGTTCTTGTATTCTTCATCCTGCTTCTGACTTTTCAATGCATTTTTATGTGTTGTTCTTTTCTCTCTGCATTTGATCCTGGGGAAACATTTACAGAGAAAGCACAGAAGCTGTGCAAGGGCCCAATTTGGCTTAAACTGATGCCACATAAGAGTTGCACACACCTGTGTTGAATTGCTAGTTGTCCCTTTAAGTTTTGAGATAAATGACAGAATAAAAAAAAATAAATGGAGAAGGTTTTGTTCATCTACAGAACACTGCCTCCCCTTCTGCTGGAGGGGAGCATTCTTTCCCAGGGAGGTCTTAATGCCCTGAGCAGTGTAGATCGTAAAGTACTCCTAACCAAATCGGTGGGAACTTACTAGCTCCTGCTGTTACCTTGTTTGCTCTTCTTTAATAATGAGATTGAATTGCCTTATTTAATGTTTTATCATTAATCTAATTGTTCTCACTTCAGAAGAGCACTTACCTCTTACGACACTTTTCAAATACCTGTAAAGTCAAACATAGTTTTCCAGAATATGCTCCAGGTTGGTGCAGGTTGCAACTAAATGTCATTTAGCTGAATCACTCACACACTGTAACAAACAGCAGCTGAGCAGCTAAAAGGGAGAGTTGTCTCCATCATATCAGTCTGGTACTACGAATACAGCATGGGATTAAGTGCTTTGCCTTTCCTGCTTTCCTTTCACCAGCACCTCCTGCTATTTTTTTGCAAAACAGTATTTTGAGTAGGCTGGAGTTATGTGCAGGAGGGGCTCTGAGAGCAAGGACTCTTGAAAGTGCTGAAAACCTGCTTGATTTGTCTGACTGTTAAACTGCCTGGTGTGTGTGTGTTACGATGCTGTTTTACTTGGGGAAAGAGTTAGGCTGAATTTCCTCTGTCCAAGGTCAGACAGTGTTAGTGGCCAAGGGCTGGTGGAAACAAGTCTGGACTCAGCACTATTTGCCTATCGACGAACTGACACTCAGACCCTAGATAGTGTGAGTTTCATGCAGAGATTTAATCCTTTTTTTCTAGAGAATTTTAGCAGACTAAAATCTATTGTCCTGTAATTCGCAGATCTCCAACACCTAAAGAGTAGATGTTAGTTCACGTATAAATAAGTTGTGATGCCCTTACTCACTTGCATATCCTCTCCCTCTTCCACCACTTTTATTCTCTTGAGACCAAGCTTACAACAGTCGTGTTTGTTTTGTTTCTTTTTTTTTTTTCCTTAGTTAATGCAAGAAACAGCAGCCTCCTTGTTATTCTTGAGCAAACTGAGGGAATTGTGCACAAAAATGTAACTGCTTATTAAGTTCTGAGTTGTGGTTTATGCCAACACATTGAAGCCCTTGTCTTGCATAATAAAGGACTGGCCTTTGCAAAGAAGTAGCTTACTTTGTGTGCAGGAATACCTGACATCCAGTGTTTGCAAATATTTAAAGGGGGAAGGGTGTTACTACTGTGTAAAGGGTGCCCATACATGGATATTTTAGCTGTTGGGAAGGGTTTGTAGATCTTATTTTGTCTTCTCTATGTCTGTCTGTTTGCACCTTGGTTGAGTTCCCTTCTGAAGCCTTAAACCCTTCAAAGGCAAACTGAAACTCTTCGTATAAATATATTTTAGCTACTAAATTCTGACATGTAGGAAATGCTTAGCCCTCTTCCTGCTAACCCTTCAGACCAACTTCCCCTGATAGCCTCTGGAAAATCTGGGGACCTTTCCTGTGATACCCAAAGTTTGTGTGCACCACTTTCTTGTCAATTCTTTCTCACTAGCCTGTTTTTGCAGCAAGTGGAATAGAAAGTGTCATGGACGAAGTCGAGAACTTCTTTTCAGTTTTGGTACATGGGTGAGATGTTAGGTCTCATCTGTATGCAAAACAGGCCCATGTGCAAGAGGTTAGCGAGGTGGCAATTATGTCTTTTAAGGAGAACTGACTAGTTGATGAATTTAACTACATTGACTATGTGATAGAAAACAAATGCTGCAGTATCCTGTTGCACGGCTGGTTTAGTAACCCTGCAGAGCATAACCAAAACTGGGAAGACACTGTTCCCTCCACAGAGAATGAAAGGAACTTTGCACACCTGTCGCTTTCTGTTCTGTCCACAAATCCATAAAGTAAGGGCTTTCCTCTGGGCCTGTATTTGCTACAGGTTCATTTCTAAAAGCTATGTTAAAAATAATCAAGGTGGCTGCAAGGTGGAAAAATCGCTCTGCAGAAAAATACAGGTCTGTAGTGCTGATTCTTTAGGATGTTCAGATGTCAAATCTGTGCTTCCATGTAGTGCAATGATACTTAAGTGAAATTTATAGTAGGTTGGTGGTGAGCAGATTAGCTCCAGCAGCATGCAGCCTGGCATGGACTGCAGAGCTCTTGAGAAGCAGCTGGTGTCGTTAGTCCACACAGCACACAGTATTGCTGTGGCTATGCTCGAGGTATTCCTGGGAGGTTAAAGCTAGGTTGGGTGCATTCACATGACTGTCAGTGGGTCCTTTGACAATTATTCTTTCTAAAAAACCCTGCAACATTCTAACAAAGCAAAATATTGCTAGCATATGGTTATCCCTTTCTCATGATCTCCTCAGCTTTGTAGGAAAAAAATAAGAAAGTTCAGAAAATATTAAAAAGAAATTTATAGATAAATTTCATACGATCTCATGTAACCCAAACAGTCTAGTTCACATAGTAATACATATTTCACGATATGCCTCAATAATTCACTTACATCAATAAACCTCAACAGTTCATTTATATCAGTCTTGGTTTTAGTATCATTAAGAGTATGGTTACCTAACATTTTATTTTAGTTCTAGGATTAGTTTTAGGGTTATGATAAGGTTGACTCTTTTTTAAAATCAGGATTCTTCATGTCAAAACAATGACTTAACAAAGTATCTTATTGTTTGCTGTCACTCCTTTCTCAATACGAAATTATCATTTGACCCTCTAAACACCTTCCAGTCCAACTAATTAACTCACCCAGATGTTTTGACTTTTATCCAATAAACAAAACAAATACTATCTTGTGTGTCATGGGTAAATTGCCCTTAATGTCTTATTTTGCCAAGTCACAGAGTTTCCACTCAGTTTGGCCTCTCAGGAGCACTGTGCAGAGGCCAAAACCTTCACCTGGCCAACATACTCTCAATAATAGCTAATCCTCAGTGCCTGCTTGGAGCCTTGTTGGAACTTCTCAATAAGCAATGTTAGTCACCCTCAAGCATAAGCATCAGGCAGCTGGCAAAGATCTGTGCAGAGTGGACTGAACATAGCAACTTAGGAGCCTTTTTTGAGGCAAATGTCTGGTCAGTTGCCTGGCTTCCTCTTTGATTTTCACCATAGACCAAAGGTCTGGTCAAAAATGCCACATCATTTTATTTTATATTACATTCTTCCACATGTTTAAGAGCATAATCAACAGGTTCATCTTCCTGATTTTTTCCAGATGTAGAGATGCTTCAGTCCAAACCAGACACTCCAGTTGACGGAGATGAAGTTTCTCTAACTACGAAAGACTCAATGCTCCGCAAGTTTTTAGAAGGTGAGACCTGTTTGGAGAGAGGGATGGCAGTAGCACAGTTAAAGCAATTAAACGGAACTTGAGATTTCTCCTTGATCTGTTAAGGATAGCAGCTCGTCCGGACTATTTGACATGGATAATAGCTTTGCCTTAGTGAGTACAAACGAGGCACAACAGAAAAAGCAGCTTGTGAGGTGATTTCACAGATGTGGTTAGTTTCTTACCAAAGAGGAGGAGTGATTTCTAGTTCCAGTCCCTGCCTACCAATGAGTGCAAGCACACAGCTGGTATCTATTCAGGAATGGCTGTGTTTTGTCCTTATCTTAGTGATGGGAATTAAATTGAGTGTCCTGATGTGGGTGCAGGCTCCCCTCATGGGCAGAGGCTGCGTATAAAGTAGAGCAGCGTAAGTTAGTGATGAGTTTTAATGTAGATGCTTTATTGAAAAGTCCATCTATTGAAAACAGCAGCCTGGAAAGAGGAAAATAACTACTGGCTCCCAAACCTGATCTACGCTCTCCTTCTGCCTTCTCTGATCAAAGCCAGACCTTAGCTCCATGCTATCCCCTGATATCCATGCTGACTCACCAGGTTCCATGGGATACGGGCTCACTTTTTGTGGGTGACCCAGCTGGACCCAGAGCAAGATTAAGTCTGGGGCTGTTAACATCTTGTTCTGTTTTCCCTGCCAACACCGATGCTCTGGCAGTCCCGTTGCCTTCACTCAACTAGGTGTTGCAACATCACTAAAGGAAATTCAGTCAAGTGGTTAGGGTGTTCACTTGTGACTTGGTAACAAAGTAGGGAGTTAGTCCAGGGGCTCAGTTCTTTCTGCTAGCATGCAAACAGAGGGAAGCTAGCTTTTAAATCAGGTATGACAGCATTTGATGATTTTGCAGTCACGCTAAGAGTGAGAATAGAATGGAGATGATGAGGTGGTATAATGGTAGCTGGTCTTGTTTAGTACAGATGTGTGTACCCAGCTCCCTCTGAGACACGTTCTGAGATCAAATATATTGTCAGCTGATGGTGATTGCTCATTTCAGACAAAGGAATAATTCTCCATAGTACTTTGTAGACCACCACAAGTAGCTTTTGGAAACCAGTGCTCTGATTTGTTAACTGTTATGATATGTTAATTAATTGGAATTAATTGAATTAACTGTTTCTCAAGTTCTTAAAAATAGTTACGAGATTTCTTCCACTATGGTTTCTTCACCAAAACAGATGGTACTGGCTTAGTGGCCAACACTTACATGCTACTAGATGTTCATGACTTTATCAAGTCACATCTTGAAGGGCTTTGGCACTTTAAGTCACTGCAAAACTGGATGGTTTTGCCCGTGAAATGGCCAGCTTGGTAAGAATATGGTGAGAATACATAGTGCATCTGGAGGGATCCAGTGTTCAGTGAAGTGGCCAGGTTGTTTTTCTTACAAACTCTGCTCTGTTATAGGCAGTAGCATAGATGTGCCAGATTCAGAGGAAGGAGTTTACCAGCGGTACAGTGAAGATGCATACTACTCAGTGGAACAAGATACTTTTCCGCAGGAAATGGCTAGCAGACCTCCAGTTCCTGTTCCAAGACCAGAATCCAGCTCTCCACAGCCGGACAATGAGCTGTACATCTCCAAAAGTGAGTTGGGTACCAGGACCTGAACTATATACTAGTCAAGTGTAGAATGGCCTTGACATGGGCTCCAGTTGCTGAATAAACGCCAAGAAAATCTACACATTTCGGAGACCCCTGAATTATTTAGCTCTGGAGTCTTTCTCACTCTATAAGAGCTGGATTACCTTTAGGATCCAATTTCAGTCTGTTTTTCATCTTCTGCCTACTCTGAAAATGGGGCAATGTTGTATCCTGAGGTCTTGGCCTGAGCTTGCTCTTAATGAAGGACGACAGATTACACCCAAATGGCATAAACAAATCCAATTAAATAGGAAAGATCCTGATATTATAAGGACATAATCAAGCTCTGTAATGGTATCATTGATTCAATAGCATTTCTATAGTACATGATTCTGTACCTCAGTACCTCCCTCTGAGGTGGGGCTTAATTGAAACTGAAGAAAATTGTGCCTCTTAGTTTGCTAGGCAATTTTGGAAATCTTGGTCATATTTCACAAATGTTCTATCAGGAACTACAGTAACATGTGGGAGAGTAATTTCAGGGACTTATCCTTCTCCCCATGACAAGACTGTGGGGAAAGCATGCCCAGATTTCTCTTGGAGCTGGCTGAGATAAATTCTTTGAGGTCAACAGAAGGGGAGGTCTATTGTACAACTCCTTGCCTTGTTTTCTTCAATGAACTTAGTAGGGTAATAGAAGCTGTACTGCAGTATAGAATTGTGTATGCTTCCCATATTCATCCTTGTTATTTCTGTCTTCATGAGATGCATTTCAGCATCAAAGACTGTTTGTTTTACAGTTTTTGCACAGAAAGCTCAAAGACCTGAGAACCTTTATGTTCCTAGAGGAAGGGTTAAGAAAGGTAAGTCCTAAGTTCACCCTGAAAATTTTTCCGGTAATCCAAAAGCAAATCTGCTGAGATCGCTTCATTTGTGTGAAGTGTGACAGAATAGTCTGTTTTACAAGGCTCTGGGGATGATAGTCCTATATGAATGACCCAACCTTTCTGACCTTGTGTGACAGTGGAAACTTTATCACATACTTGTACGTATTCCCTGTCTTGGAATTTATCCTCAGTCAGTATCATGAGTATCATTGAAGTCCTTTTTTTATGTTGTGACCCGTACTACTTCATGGAGTCAGTGTCCCACTTTTGATCTTCTGGATATAGACACTGCCTGTTGATCATTATTTCCTGGGATTTAACCTCTAGTGAACTGCTTGCCATTAATCTCTGCACTTCCAAAACCGTGTCCTTATTCTTTCACCCCTTATCCTGTGTGCTACCAGAGTGCCAGGAACCACATCTGAGCTTTTATCTCATGTGTTGGGAACTCCTCTTTATGTTGCAAATGAGTTACAAAGAGCCAGCATCAGCAGGGTGAGTTTTCACCTTTCTGTTTCTGGAGTTATGCTGTGCAGATTACCTAGAAAGAGTCTAGCTTTGTGATTGCCAAGGTGAAAGCTCTGTTTTGTGGATTGCTGAAGAGAGAGATGTTTTTGCAGTGCAGAAGCAGAGCACTTTAAGGAGTACGTTTGGTGCTGTTCACTTAAATGATGTTTTCAAGAACAGAGATTATCCCTGGGGGAGACTGGCATATAAGGCTACCTACCTCTCAGCTGGGTTTTTAGCCCTGACAAATAGCAGGATGGCATAAGGACAAAACACTCTTATGGTTAGGGAAACATTCTGTCTGTAATATTGATTTTTATTGTATTTTTTTTGTATCTCTGCTATATCAAGGGTGCTTGCGTTTCTTTGTACTCAGTGAGGACAGCAGATAATATTCAATAATATTTTTGGTGTTCTCTCTTCAGAGACAATAGTCAGGCCTGTAAGGGACCTGTCTCAATCAAGCATATACGATCCATTTGCTGGAATGAAAACCCCAGGTCAACGGCAGCTGATTACATTACAGGAGCAAGTGAAAATGGGCATACTCACCGTTGATGAAGCTGTACTTCATTTTAAGGAGTGGCAGCTGAACCAGAAAAAGAGATCAGAATCATTCCGGTTCCAGCAGGTACAGACTTATTCCACTGTTTAAGAAGTACAGCTGTCTCTCTAGGAATACATCACAAGCTGTTCAGTGTGGGTACATTTCTTTCCTGGTTGGAGCAGAAAGACTGCTAATGCAGTCCCACAGCTAGCAGAGTTCTCTCCTGACGCGGAGGGGCTGTTCCCATGCAGCAGTAAGCAGGTAGCTGTTTTACGGATCTGTTTGTCTTGCAGTAGTATTGATAGTTTTTGGAGATCTGTACACTGGCTGTACACTGGCCAAATCCAGTTGGCTAAATTACCTTTCTAGAGGTCACCTAGCACCCACCAGCTGGCAGGGGACTTCTGTGATGAACATTTAGCTTGTCAGTTCTCATCTGTTTTGGATGAGTGAAGACTCAGTGTCCCAGATGGTGTATTTGCTTTGAAGTCCTATCTTGTAGATGCTCTGATCCCTCCCTGGGTGTTTGATGGCTCCAGGACTACCTGTTCTTTGATGGGCAAGGTCTAGCAGCAGTCATTAGTGAAAGCACAATGTTTGGGTGGCTTAGCTGAATGAGGGAGTCATTATGTTGGCAGCAACAACATAATGACTGGTGCAGCTAGCAGTCATAGTTTAAAATTTCCATTCTCAAGTAGGGGTCCCTCTTTAAAACCACTGCCTGCTTCTTTTGGAACCTTTTTTTCATTCTGAAGCACTCTGCTCTCACACTTGAGCTGCTGGTCTCCCATGTGTGATGCTGTTTGGGGATAGTCAGAACAAAGCCAAGACTTCTCTCCTCCTGTTTCTCACTTGGAAGGGTTCTCTCTACCCAGAAACAGTCAGAGGAATCCCTTCTGTCAATTAAAGAGTGCAGTGATACTTTAGTAGATATCTGTAGCAGAGAAGAAGTGGCATGCTTGGTGCCCCATCCCATGAGCAGCTTTCAGATTCTCTGCTCCAGATCTTGCTTCATGGTACAGCAATTGCTCTGTCTGCTTTTCCACCTATTCAGGGATTTCCTGCTCTTACATATGGACCTATTTCCCTGCTGGAAAAGTTGTCTGTCTTTTTTTTTTCTCTCCACCTTTCTTTACTGTAAGGTGCAGTATGCTGCCACAGAATGGTGAAGAGACTTTGCTCCCAGTTACACTTCCAGGTGTTCCCTCTTGCTTCAGTGGGAACATCCTGAACTCTTTCTGAATTGTCCCTCACACTGTGGGATGCATGGCAGCCTCCTCTGTCCCTGCACTCAAAATTATCTGTTCATTAGTACAGAAAGGACTATGCAGTTACTTGAACGTGGGTCTTGTTTCTGTGCCAGTGTCCCAGTGGAAACAGAAAATAGAGGGAGTTACAAACCTAATGTGCTGCTTATTTGCAACTGCCAGTGAGTCTGTGAACTTGACTGTCCTGGTTTGACACAGCTTTGCTCTGAAAGGCACACATGGATTTCTGAACGGAATAGATTAAAACCTGTTGACATGGACTTCACCCAGGTCTAGCAGGCTTTGTTAGAGCTTGGCTGCAAAGTTAGCTGAAATATAACATTGGTATTGTTAAAAAGCTGCTCATCCTCCTTTATCCAAAGCCCTGAAAAGAATATCTTGTGATGTTTTTAGGAAAATCTGAAACGGCTACGAGACAGCATAACCAGGAGGCAAATGGAGAAGCAAAAAAAAGACAAAAGTGCAGGTAACGGTCTCTGGTTCTCTGGTAGTGAAGGAGCTAACTCCAGCAGAAGTGTCTCTGTGTGTATTGTAGTTATATGGTGTCTTAATATTCACATCCATATGCCTGTTGGCTAAAACATAGGGAAGTTGCTTTACTCCTCAATTTTCCACACTGAGGAAAGGGCGCTCACATCTGTGGAGTGCACCTTGATTCATTCATGTACAGTTATGATTGCGCTTATGGGATTGTGTTTAACTTTGTTCTGGGGTGCAAAGCTGTCTCTCAGAGGCTGTGCATGCATACACCCTTCTGAGCTGTTCATTTTCCCTTCCAGATTTGGAAATTACAGTACCCATTCGACATTCTCATAATACTTTGGCGAAACCAGAATGTGGAATATATGAATACGCTCCCAGGAAAAATGTTTTCCCACCAAAAAAGGAGTTTAAGCGAGGAGACTGGAAAACAGAAAGCACATCCAGCACAACAAGTAAGCAAACCCTCACTGTCACCTTCTCTGCAGAAAAGCTGGATGGGAAACACTTCCCCAGCCTGACTGTGCAGTCAGCTCAGGGGACAGTTCCTAAATTCCAGCACTGGCACCGGCACCCCAAACCCTGCATGCCTCAGATTGGCTATTCTCAAAATGGTAAAAGCAACTCCAGGTATATCATGTGGTCTGGGCACCTTGTGTCTGCATCTCTGCAGGAGGAGAACCTGAAAGCTGAGCGAAAGGTTCCCTTGAGCCTTCTCAGGGAAGGCACATCACCTGTCTTCAGTTCTTAAAAGTAGACGGCAGCTGCTCTCTTACGAAAAAAGGATGCTTCTTTGCTGTGACTCTTAGCAGGCAGTGTGCTCTTCTGGTATCAAGGGCATAGTTATATTGCAGGCTGGGAAACGGTCTCTACATGTCATTTCCTGAATTGTTGTAGATAAAGGACAGCATTTCTCATTGGTAACTGTGGGACCTCTTGAGTGACGTGGACAGTCTGCACAATTTTATTATCTTTGGTTTTTACTACATTTAATTTGTGCAAATTAAATCCCTGCATTCTTGCTGTTACTTCAGACTGAGCAAGTCTTGCAGAAATCATTAAGATCATTTTGGTCCTCTGAAAGGAAAACCGAGTCTTAGCTAAGCTAAGAGTCCCACGGAGGTTACTACTTTTGTGGCTCTTGGCAAGGTATAGCTGGCACACATCCAGAGTAGGTGCAAGAGGCAGCTGACTGAGCCAGTAACTCGCATGTAAGCAGTTGTGACAGAAGTGTTAACAGGCCTGTAGGGTTCACTGCATGCACCTTGGCTCTCTTTCCCGTGGCATGATTGTGAGAACGGACCCTAACACAGTATTTAGCACTCTCAAGTCCTGCTGTTTATACCAGCTGTGATAATGAGTTACCAAGGCTAGGGAGGAAGAGAACCTCTCTAGCCTCCATTTCAGTGTTTAGGTTTCTGAACATTAGTGTCACAGTATTGCACAGCCCTATAGAACAGCCTGTATTTGTGACTGAGACCAGCTATAGCAGTGTGGGATATGTTTGTGAGTTGCTGTTCCCTTCACAGATGGCCTGACTGATTGCAAAAATATTCCCTACTCTGAGTCTGTGCAAGTTAAATGGGTTTGCATAAATGTTTGCTGATGGTTGAACAAACTCCTGATGTTTAGCTCCGAAATAGACTAGGAAACATTCCTGTGAAGAGTAAGGATAGTTGTGAGAGGAGGTGGTGAACAGCTATTGGGAACAATAACCTCTCAGGCAGTCACTTATTCCAGGAATGAATGTGTGACACTGCTCAGAGCCATCTACCTCCACTCAGTTGTTAAGGATACGGGGACTGGTAATTTAAATATACATAAATGTTGGTTGTGTAACACTTGTGAAAATATTTACCTGACTTACCAGCTGGTATTGGCACTGGCTCCTTTCAGTTAGATTATGGTTGTGAGTATTTAACCAGAAGCCTGCCTTATCTAGGGCAGAAATCTGCTAGAAAGAAAGCAAAACGGAATGATTTGGCCCTGTGGTCTGTATGGTATGAAGTTTCATTGTTTAGATTCTGAACACGTGAAAAATAACAGTGGAAATAAATTAATCTAAACTAGCATTAAATGATGTGTGCAAGAGCTAAGCATGAGGTTAGGAGGACTCCTGAGTTAGTGCTTTGCAGTTAAATCACCAGGATTTAATTACAGTTTGTTTTCTCTTGCTTACTCGCTCCAGGTAGTGCAAGTAACCGCTCCAGCACTCGGAGCATATTGAGTGTCAGCAGTGGAATGGAAGGGGACAGTGAGGTAAGATCTCACCTCTGCTATATACTGATCCATGGTTCGTAAGTACATGGCTCTGTTTTTGTGCAAAAGAAAAGGACCTCAGGGATGGCACTGCATTTGCAGAAATGGCAAAACATAGCCAGTTCTATTGTGAAGCTCACAAGAACCAAATTTTGCTGGTCTGTAACCTCGTCTTCATTTTGTAGGACAATGAAGTTCCAGAAACAACTAGAAGCCGCAGCCCAGTTGGCCACCAAGCAGAGAGGATGCCTTTTCCAGAAAGGCCTCCCAGAGTGCCTCCTCGAGGAGCAAGCAGGTAAAGCTAAAATGCAACTCAAACATGAGCTTTCAGTGAATCGATATGGAAGCCTTGGGCAGAAAGCAAGGCAGAAGCAAATGCGTCTTTCAACAAAATCTACCAGGCTATTATTTACAAACACACACAGTTAGGAATTGTAAGATCCTTGTTTCTCATCTGCAATACTTGGTGAAATTGGTTTCCTAGCTGGTAACATGCCTATTGCAAGGCTGTTACTGCGGGTCACGCGCTGCAAGGGGCAGCGCAGCACTATTGAAGCCCACAACACCTGCCATAATAAGACTGACCCAGGTGGACTAGCATCCTGCCCCGGCAGAGATTTAGTACCTGACCCACCTGAGAAGATCCTCTTGGAACATACAAAGTGTAGTGCAGAGGGAATTCCCTTTTGGCATTCCCTTGGACTTTTTTTCTTTTTACAGATTTCAGATCTCTCCAAAGCACGCTTGTTTACATGTGTGATTGGCCTCAAAGAAAGAACTGCACTGGCTTTATAAAAGGTTTTGAGGGGTTTTGCCTTGATTTCATCAGACCACCACAAACTTAAATAACTTGTAAACATTCCTTTAGTCCGACCAGTGCAAGTGGACGAAGTCCAGGCCCTAGAGGCTCATCTAAGTATGGATGCTAATAAAATTCTCCAACTATTAAAATAGTAATTACTAATGTGTGGGTGCAGTAAGTCCTGTATGTTGGCTTGACTCTGGCAAAAATATAGCTGGAATTTATCTGTAGTTAGTTTGAAAACAATATTTTGAATCTTTTGATCTCCTCCTATTGCCCTTCATCTAATTTTCAGGAGAAAGCTACTATACTGTCAAAGTTTTACTCCAACCAAGTATTATAGCATCTCTTTCCAGTAATAGTAGAATTACTGCAGCTGAAGAGCAGAAGGAGGAACTTGGACAGGAACAGGGCTCTGGCACCTTGGCATCTGCTCTGTTGCTGACTCACTGATAGCCTGTTTTTCTTCTTGTATGGCTATTGCTTGTACAGTATTCTTAGATACAATGTTATTGCGTGGAATGTGTTGTTCCAGAACCCTATTCTCTACTATTTTTTTAATGCATTTGTATTCTCTGTCTTTTTATAGGCCTGTAAGCTGCGAAGGCTTTTATCCTCCACCTGTGCCCCCAAGAGGTCGCTGAATCTCTCAACATCTGTGGAATATGAGATTTTTCTGTTTGTATGTGTGTTTGTACAGATATTTTTGGGTTGTCTTAAATTATTTATAAGTGGGAGCCAAACGTTTTCTTCCCCTTCCTTCTCCCTAAAGCTCTGGTGACTTTTCCCATGATTTTCATTGAGACGACTTGGCCTTCTGTAACTTTTTTGCTTGGAATAATTTTGGTGCTTTGGGGACTTCAAGTAAAAGTATCATGGTTGGGAAGGAGAATGCTGATGTGTGTCTTAGCAGCCCTGCACCAACATGAAATTTCCCTTTGACCAAGAAAGAACACATGTCCTTTTAGAAACTAATTCCTGATAAGCATTGTTACCAAAACCCTCCATACAACCTGCAAGGGCTGGACTGGAAAACAGGCTTGAAAAAGTAAAGAAAATAATTTGTTTGAAGACTGTGTTTGAAGAACAATTATTGCAGCGGGAGCAGGTGAACTTACTGCTGTACGGTGTTACACTTTGGGTACGGATGTTCTGACCTTCCAGAAGGGGTAGAATCTCCCTCCAGCAATCATTAACCATGGGAGGATAAGAAGTTGCCTTTATTCAAGAACGTATTTTGCATACAGCCTTGAAAATGCCTTTGATTTTTCCCTTTCCCTCCCTGAAGAGGACAGACATTAACAAGGTGTTGTGTGTGCTGCATTTACCATGAAAATTCCCAAGGCAGCTGGTAAGGGACTTGCTGTATCACAGAACAACTGTACTTAAACTTTTTTGAGGGGAGAGAGTGGGTATGTTGTTACTTTAAATCACATGACTGACCTCTCGAATTAGAGGAGGCAGCAGTGTTATGTTCTGTATCTCTTACACGCGTTCATTGTAGAAGCAATACGAAGGCGTTTCACTTCATGCTCTGGAATGGCACAGCGAGTCTCCAATTATAAATGCACACACCTCACAAACACCAGCTCTGCAGTTCTGCTGTAGTGGAAACAGGCAGCCCTGGGATTGAACTCTGCTTCCCCTACTCTTCCTTTCTAGTGATATGAATCTGCAGCAGCTGTGTCCAGCCTTTTTCCTGCCTGAGGGCTTACACACTTAAGGAGAGCTTCCTGGATTGTCTCCCTGTGTTCCAAATATAAAAAGCATGTGAAGTAGAAAGTAATTTTGATTCCTCATCTGAAGGGACTCAAATGATGGAAGTGAGGTGTTTTGAGTTTGGGCTTTTTTTTTTTGTTTGTTTGTTTGGTTTTTTGTTTGTATGTTTGGTTGGTTTTGTTTTTTTTTCTTCCAAGCCTTGCAATCTTCTGTGCATATCCTGGCCCCTGGGGGACAAGTGTAGGGCTCTGGTTGTCCATGAGTGACACAGATGGGAATTCTGCAAGGTACCATTTAGGGTAGAGAATCATTGCCTACTTGGTTTTCAAGATATTCCCCCTTTCCAGCCCTGAGAAAGACATAGATACATCAGTATTAGGTGATCCCTCACATACAGGTAGCACATGTAAAGCTTCTGTCTGGTCATGTAAGCTCCCCTCAATCTGTAAGAGAGCAGGGGATGGAGTTGTAGCTGCTTTCTCTTGCAGGGTGGCAAAGCCAATGTGTGGAGCTGCAGCAGTGACAGATGGCAACTGTGACTCAGCCAGCACTGAGTGAAGGTGGAGAAGCCCCTGCTGCTCTCAGGGGTATAGACATAACCCTCAATATCGTCCACACATTAAACTCATAGGGTATGAGTCCAAGTGCAGTTCATATTGCCTCTCCTTTTGATGACAGAGGGATGCAGGTGGTGTGCTGCAGGCCTACAGCTACAGAGGTGCCCTTTTTATTATTTTTTTTTCTTTTTTAAAGGATTTTGGTGCCTTCTCCAGTAACTCTGACACTACAGGCTCTCACTGACAGTTTGCTATTTGTTCACAGTAGCCAGGGGAATGGTGAGGTGGGAGCTGCCTTCCTGTGCTCTTCTTGGAACAGAACATAGTTCCCAGCACTATTTGGTCAAATTGGAAGCAAGGAAGGAGGTTTTGGCGCTGAAATGCAGAAAATAGTAGCTTGGATAAGTGAAGGAAACAGGGATAAAAGAAATAAACTAAAAGAGGAAATTCAGCAGCTTGATTGTCTTCAGCTGTCATACATGCTTTGGTTTGCATACAGCTCCCAGTTTTTTACAAGAGTTCCCCATCTCCTTAGTGCTGGCTGCAGCTGTGCTCCAGAGCTTGGAGCTGTGATGTGGTAAGAGGAATTCATCTGCTTTCACATCTGCCAGGCACAACATAAGGTAGAAATGTAGGATGTAGGGAAAGATGTAACAAGGCAGGAAGGGAAAAGCAAAATATGAAAGTGTGTCATGCAGAAGATTTCCCTTCAAAGCTGTTGGACTGAAGCAGCCCAGGGATCTGTCTTCCCCAGCTAATTTTTAATTCTGCACCCCCTGCATGCGATAGCCAAATGTCTTCTGTGGGAGGGGTTTATCTGAACTGTATCTGAGCATTTGCCTTTGCACAACCCTAATAACATGGCTGTGAACTGGATTTTTATTGCTAGTACTGCAGTGAGATGGTTTATATCTCAATTGCTGGAAAGTAGCTCATAAGTAGCCTTTCAGTCCCTCTCCTGTTTGCAGCTTAGATACTTCCTGAGTCTGACCTGATCTATCGTACAAAACCAAATGCTAATGGGGCTCTGGTTTGGAGGGGAGGTGAGTGGGGACAGGTGTGGCTAAGTAATATTATAAAAGCACTCTGTTCAGGCCCCTTCTGCACTGCATAAGGCAGGGGGGGAACTGAAGACGCAGCTGTAGTCTCAGGCATTCCCTTCTCACTTTCTCTTTGTAACTTCTCTGGATTAGTTAGGGATCTCGTTTACCAGCAGTCACAGCAAAACTATTTTCCTATCAAGGAGAAATGGAACCACACTAAAATGGCTTCACTGTTAAATGCAGTTAAACAATTGGGATGCAGGCATGACTTTTGTGTCTCTTGCAGGCCAGCAGAGATGCACCTTCTTAGCTGCCAAAACGTGTGTTCCACATTGGTTTGGTTTCATTTAGTTGCTTTAATCCTGTTACAGCTGAGTGTATGGACTCTGTGTAGACTCCAGTTGTGCTGGTGAGCACGTGGTGTGTATTGCTTCCGCCCAAGATGAGAAGTGCACTGAAACAGAAGCTCAGAAGACATCAGAGAAGAAAACTGCATGCAACCAGACTGTTGGTTACTCAAGGAATATGGTTGGGGATGGGAGAGTGGGAATGAAGCATGTTTCCATAAAACATTAGAACTCAAGGACTGAACAGATAATAAAATTGCTGGTAAAAAGTAAATGGCCTGGCCACCTGTAGGGGCATCAACCAATCCACCAAGCTCAGGTGGCAGCTGGCTGCCCTGGGGAAAGTGTTTGCTCTTTGCACAGCGTGCCTCACAAAACTGCCACAGCAGATGGCTCTGGCTGGCCCCGTTGTTGACTGAGAGACTTAAGCACTGAATAAACTGAAGATGTTGAAGCCTCCTCTCTCTCTGTGTCTCCCAAGGGTAAGCTACTCTATTTTGGACTGAGATGCAATGACTGGGAAGAAACATATGGTGTTAGCAAAGCTGTCTAGTTGGGTTTTTTTAATATAAACGGGGGTTTTGAATGGGTTTTGACAAGTATCTCACAGAGACCTTGCTTCTACTAAAATAAGCAGGAGACTGCAAATGTACTATTTGGAAAAGTCTTCATATAAACATAGCTTGCAAAATTGTGTTCCGGGAAGGCAGACTGAATGTGTAAGACCACAAGGGGAAAACTAGCTTTTTGTATAGGTATGGTGGAAATGGTGAACGGGGAAATCTGTTTTCACATTGTTCCTACAAAGCATGGATGGCGTGTAGTGGCATCAGCTCATGTCCTTCACTGTCTGTCTATGTATTTGTTGGCTTGTGCAATATTTGAGAAGATGGTGTAGCCCCTATTTTTATTATTTTTTTTTAATATTATGCCTGATAATAGCATCTGAAATTTTTCTCTGTATTTGTTCAGTTTTAAATGAACGCTTAATACCGCGAGCTTTTTGGCTTGTGTTTCCACCCCCCCCACCCCCCCCCCCCCCCACTTTGGACTTGTAGCTTGATAGAGTTCTGAGTTCACAGAGAGGTTTTTGCAGGCTTTCCCTTGGCCAGCGCTGGCAGAGCGGCGCCATCCCCCTGCTCTGGCTGCAGCTCAGCCGCCTCCGGCCCTGCCCCCGGGGCGGGCGCAGCCCTTCGCGTTTCACCCCTCCCGAGTCTGCGCCGCCTCTGCAAGGGGTTATACTTATTTTTGAGGGTACTTGCATGCTGTTCTAAAATAATTTTAGATTATCTCATTAATCCATATGTTATGATTTTATAAAATTCCATCAATTAAAAAATAACCGAGATCCAACACGCTCACGCTGCAGGCCGCACTGTCTCAAACGCCCGCGGTGCCCGGGCGCTTCGGGTCCCGACCGCTCCCCGCTTTGTTTCCGCGGCCCCGCTCCGCCCGCGGGCACCGACCCGACCCCTCAGCGGGGGAGGCCGGGCCCACCCTGCCCCGGCCCGGCCCGGCGGAGGGGCTCGGCTAGGCGCGACGCTGACCTTGGCTCCCGGCGGCCGCCGTAGACGCCGCGCTTCCGGTGTGCGGCCGGATGACGTGGCCGGGCGGAGCGGAAGTGGCGTCTCAGGTCGGCGTTGGCGGCGGGGCGCGGGCCGGCTCCGCGGCGGGGCCTGCTGCGTGCGCGGGGACGCCCAGGCCCGAGATGGTGGCGCCCGGGCTGCGGCTCTGCGCGGCCGCCGCGCCGCTCCTCCTCCTCCTTCTCCTCCGCCTGCCGCTGCGCGCCCGCGCTGACGAGCACGAACACACGGTGAGGCGGGTCCCGGCCTCCCCGGGGGGAGCCGCGGCGCTCGGGCCGCAGTCCCGGCCTCCCCGCCCGCCGAGGGGCGGCGGCCGGGAGAGCGCGGCCCGGCAAGGGGAGGGGGGAGCGCCGGGCCGCGGCCTGAGGTGGGGTGGTGGCGGGGGGGTGGAGCGGGCGCGGCGGCGGCGGCCCTGGCGGCAGGGGGGCGGCTTCCACCCCGCAGGGCTTCCTTCCCACCGTCTGCGCTGTGATTTGGACGGCGCGGGGCGGGTTTACAGGGGATCGGGTCCCCTTCTGTCTTAATTCGGTATAAGCGGGACGCTCAGGGAAGGGCCCCCGGAGTTCTCTGATCCGGTTTGGACATCCGTGTGTCAGCCGTTAGCGTGGCAGGCGGGCGCTGCGGCGCTGGGCCGGCTGCCGCGGTCCCACCTTTTCCTGGAGCAGATAAAAGTCGCGGGAGGAGTGCGGGCCTTGTTTAGACAGGGCCGCCTCGGTGTTTGACTTGTTCTCTGCGGGAACAATCGTTTCTTCCGGGAGGATGTTTGCATTCGCTTCGGAGCAAAAGTCCAAGCCAGAGCGCGGCTCTGTGCCGCCTGAGTGGTGACAGCCCGGTGGGGACACGCTGCGGTGGGACAGGTCGCCCCTGGGAGAGGGAGGTGTTAGCGTGGGTCTGGGCTGAGGAGCAGGAGCAGGGCAGGAGGCTCTCAGACTTGGAACACGGACGTGGACTCCTGAGGAAAACGGGTGCATCAAGTACTGCTGACCTGAGCGCTCACCTGTTGGTGTGAGGGTAGTTTTCTTTAAATGCTCACAATATCACCCAAAAGATTCTCTAGGAAGTAAGTCCTAGTGCTTCATCGGTTTCTGATTTTGCCTCGGAGCATTGTTTCCCACGGCTTGTGGTGTGGGAGGGTGGAAGCCTGCGCCATGAGCTGAGAGGCGATTTTGGAAGGTTTTACTGAAAACCATCCCTGTTTCCTCACAAGCGGAGTGGATCAGAGGGTGCTTGTGATTAAACACAGTGTGTGTCTGTCTGTCAGAACTTTTGTGCTCTTCAACAGCCTGGCCGGTGAACACTTGCAGAGTTTCTTGACATAGCTTTCTCTGGGTGTAGTATGGTAAGCTTAATAAGTGTTTTTAATAAAACAGATAAATAGCATCAATAGTTGTATAAGCAGTAGTTAATTAGTTGTGTAATTCCACGAGACGTGAAAACTGTTTAGGATTGTCTTTGTTTCTTTAAAAACTAGTGGGATTTATCAGTGCTGCAGTGAATGACAGAAAAACTAACATTGAATACTTTCAAAGAATAGATATGCTTTGAACTAGCTTAGGTCCCGGTTTTGTTGCTGAACCTGCATATTAGGGTTAGGTTTCAGCATAGCACTGTGTTTATTTTACCTGCTGTGTGACTTGAGGGATTCCTCATTCATTTAATATTGGTAGTCTTCTGAGGAAAAAAGGATTTCATAAAGCAGTCATTGTATTTATTTATTTTTTCACTTCAAAAGTTAATTCTGACTGGTTGTAGGTCTTATGAATGATTACTTAAACAATTACCGATGGAAATAAAAAATTCTTTTTGAAGGCTTGTCATTTTTTCATCTAAATTACTCAACTCTTCAAGATTATACCTCTGTCTTTTGGTTTAGTATTCTTGTTCATGTGGTGTCTAGTTTAGTAACATCATGTGATGGGTTAGGAATAGTTGATGTAGGCAGACAGTTACTTTTTTTTGGAAGGCTGTCTCCTTGCTTAGATATTTTGGTACTTTAATATTGTACAGGAGATTGGAGTGAAAGCATTAATAGCATGAATGAAACATAAACAGGGTTTTGTAGCAGTACACTGATTTTGAGATTAAGAACCTGAAGGAAACATTCCTTAAATGTGACATTTTAATGAAGTTCAGTTTTGAGTATGATCGCAGTTGAAAGATTAATCTTTCTATAACCAAAGTGCTATATTGCATTTTGGAGGTTCTGCTCCCTTTTGGGGGAGTAGAGGGGAAATAGTAGTACACTGATTCAGGATTTGGTAACTTCAAAATGGGAATCTTCACTGACTTTAAGACTTGACTCCTATTGACACCATTATGCGCTGCTGTTTCCTTATTAATGCTTTAGTGTGCTGCTTCTTGTGCCCGAGCAGTTGGTTTTATCTGGATGAAGGTGTGTCATTAAATCTTGCCACAGTTTACTTTTAACTGCCGAAGTGCAGGACCTTATCTGTGCTGAGCATGCTGAACATTTAGAAGTACTGACTTAAGTGATTAATGCTGTGTGTTAGCAGGTTAATTTCTTAATTCCTGTACTGCTGCTGTAATACATAATAGTATACAATACTTATAAAATAATACACACATGTGGTATAATTTTTTTTTTTTTGCATTACTGTAAATTGGCTGTTAATGCTTTATGTGTGTCCTTTATTTTATAACTACATAAGCAAATATCATAAAAGGTAACTGTGAGAGGACTCTGCATCAAGCTCTGGGACTAGTACTATAAGTACTAGTGTTCTTGGAGATATTAGGTATGGTTGGCTTCATTGTATCAACAGCTAAATCCTTTATCTTAAATGTGAATTAGTCTTTTAAAATGGTGTCTGCATTTCTTTAGGGGAAGAATAGTATAAATACATATATAAGATAAAAACGTGAGTATTTAAAATCAATAGTAAGTGAAGAGAAATTAGGATTTGATCCAGCATTTAAAATCTCCATTATCAAAAGACAGTGCAGCAGTGTAACTTCAGACTACAACAGAACAGTTTGTCAGAAACTAACTGAAAATTTGTATGCTGATTCTTTAGCTTATTTTCATGCTTCCGAGTATGTCACGTACCTGCTTTTTGCCTCAATTCTGCTAATTGCAGCATTTTTTGACAGTTGGTCTTTTACTTGTGGAAGGGATAGTGTAGATGAGATATTGATGGCCTTATCACAATATATGCTAATCCTACAGAAGCAGGGTTGGCAGGCCTCTGCCTGGCCTTTGCTTTCACATGCTCTGTTGCTAGACTGTTGGAGTTGATAAAATAGACAAACCATAAAAATATTCTGAAATATCCTGGGGTTTTTGTTGCAGGAGAATGGTCTAGGGAGTTGGTAGCATTTTAATGTTGTTTCAATTTAATTATCGGTGCTCCGTAAGCATGGAAATACATGACAACCATTGAAAATAAACAAAATCCAGCCTGTGCTGTGTAGCAAAATTCCTAAATTACTTTTTTTGACTGTTAGCCTTATGAAGTAAGTTAAAGCCCTGAGCCTCTAAAGCTTGTTTAAAATTAATACATAAAATTATGAAATTTGTATAGTATCTATAAACTGTTAGTTAGAGAAACACTGCAAAAAACATTCCAGTGCGTGTAAAATACCCCTTTGCATATGAAGTTGTGTGCAGACAAGCAGCCTGGTTCCTTTTTGAAGTTCTCGTGGTTCCATTTTGAAGAGGTGAAATAAATGTCACAGAAGCAGGACGTGGTGTGCTTGAGCAACCTCGTGCATCTAGGAAGCGTAACAGTAAAAGGACTGTTTGTACAGTAGTTCAGACTGTGCTGCTGGTACAGTTCTGTCCATGTTTTGGTGAGGCCTACAATTCAGAGAGAAATTAAGAGATGTTACCAGAAATGACCTGCTTTATCCACAGGAGAGCGTGAGGCTGAAATCCACGGTTTGATAGACTATGGATGTGAGCTGCAAACATTGAGTGTTACACAGGTGCTTGATAAGATAGGGTATCTGTAAGATACTGGGGACTAGAAGCCTGGGATATTACTCGCTGATTGAGTCTTACTTGCTGCCTCTCTTATTTCCTGTCCTGCTTCTGCAGCTTTGCTCTGCCGGTAACAGATAACATTGCTCCTTTTTCCCCTGAAAGGTGTGCTGGTGTTCAAGGAACTGCATTGTGGAAAGCCTCACTCCAAGCTTCAGCTTGAGAAAAGGAGTAAAATTGCATACTTTCTGAAAGAAACTATCTCAATTTGAATTTATTTTGCTGAATCATCACATAAGATTTGGTAGTTGTAATCCTCTTTGTGCCTCCATCTTTCTTTGCAAAGTGTTTTCGTGGTTTAAAAAAGAATATCAACAACCTGCCAGTCTCATATCCTTTTCTGCTGGCTTTCGTATAGTGACTTAACCTAGCCTTAATTGTTTTATAGAATAAATATTTGACCTAGTTAAAGATGTCCCTGCTTACTGCAGGGGGGTTGGACTAGATGACCTTTAAAGGTCCCTTCCACCCTAACACGTTCTATGATTCTATGATCCTAAATAGTTTATTTCTCGGGCTACCTTGCTAATTTCTACGGTTGTGCAAAGAGAACATTCAGTTGCTTTCCACATCACGAGTGCCCTATTTGGTAACAGGAAAGATGGATGCATGTACTGTGCTGAAGATGGTCTCAGTATTGCTGTGTTTGAATAGTTTTTAAACCGTACAGGTGTATGGAAGTAGTTTTTGCGTTAAGCCTCAAAGTAGCTCGTGCACCTGAGTTTTCAGTAGTTGTATTGTCACAGAAGAAGCCGATGCTTGGCCAGGTCAAACTGCACAAGCTTCATGCCAGTTCAATATTCTGCAGGGGACTAGAATGGTAGTCTTGCCTTGTTGCTGGTATAGATGGATTTAATGTGATTTTTAGCTTGCACACGGACAACATCTCTGTAGCCCAGTGCTCTGAACAGGCAGTGTGACCATATTGTGCTGCTTTGGAGCAGATGTCCCCAGCTGTGATGAGGGTTGTAGCTGATATGTGATTGCATTTGAGGTGCAGATTGGTCCTCCACCACCTGGGTGGCAGTTATGGAAAAAACTTTCTGAAGGTTTATTTCGTATTAGTTGGATTGGACCAGCATATGGTAGGTAACTTCTGTTGATGCCGAGACTTGTTCAGGCCGCCCCTGTGGTTTTGCACAATTGAAATAGATCATTATATACACCATATAGTTACTGGAATTGCTGAGATGATATTAAGCTTAGTGCAGAAAAAGATGCAAAGCCAAACTTGTTGTGCTTACAGAATGAGTACTACATTTTTCATAAATTCCAATAAGGAAAAGGTATTTAGAATTGTGTTTTGTGATCTTCTCTAATATTTGGAAGTAGTGAACTCTCTGAATTATGGCACCATTACCAAGTTGTTAAATGCTTGTATCTGTGAATTTAATTAGGATCTCTGAGCTATATGCAGTATTTTGTCCCTTCATATGAACCAAAACTGGAAGAGCTTGCTGAGATATACCTGAGTAGAGGTAGCAGAACCTTATTTGTGGATCGTTTTTGCCTTGTCAGTTACTATGTTCTTAATAGAACACTGTTGTCCTTCTGGCATGTGAAAAGCTGCCTTTCCACCACCTAATTCTGTGCTAACAAGTCAGGAAAGAATGAAGGACTAAAAAGAATTTCTGAAGCAGCAGTACTTCAGTGCAGCAAAATAAGTCCTTCGTGTTAGGAAGATGTTTGGCACTTGTTTTCATAAGGGAGGAAGATAAAATTGCATTGACTGATGCATAAGTGTAACTCTAGATATTAGATTTATGTCACTCAAATTATCTAGAGTGTAGTCTGCGGATCATTAGTTTTGCTTCAAATTATTTTACCGTTTGATGTTTTATTTCATTACAACTTGCCCCTGTTGGAGGCCTCAGTAGTTTAGATACAGCTGTAATAGAAATATGCTTGTTTCTTTTCCAAAAGTCCTATAGCAGCGATGGGTCAAATAGTGACTCAGAACCCTTATCATATGTGGAATAAGAGCAAGAAGCTTTCATTTAGATCTCTTATGATGACAGCTATTTTGGGGGAATTTAACTCGTTGGATGTGGATATTCTTGCATGTTGTAGCCGACCTCCTCTTTTGTTTGTTCTGTACCTGTATTGATAGGGAGTTCTTGATACTTTTTTCATGTTTTCTGGGATCTGGCGGGATCTCAATGAGTCAAAGTATTTTGCTTGCTAATTATGTAGCAGAAGATAAGGAAACTATCACACTTAAATTTATATTACTGTGTAACAATTTTTAAGAGACCATTGGACTCTTCACATCCTGTCTTATTCTGTGTTGGTTTTGACTATGAGTTATTGCTGACTTGCCTGCTAAGATTAGCAGAAGGCAGTAGGATTTTGATTTGCTCTGTTGCATTCAGAGCTCAGAGTGTACAGTTGAACAGTTGTTCATCAGCCAATATCAGAACAGTAAAAATAAGAATTCAGAGTTCTTCTGTTTTGTCATTTTGTCCAGTGTGTCTAAGGCTGATCAGTTCCTGATGAAATGAGATTAGTTTCTTCAAAATGTTCTTTCTGCCGAGAATGAAAGGTAGTGCTTTGGAGCTGAAATTTTCTTCCTGTTTTCTATGGCTCCAAGTTCTCCACAGTTTGCAGGAGACTCCACATATGCTGAAAGAAGATAGAAAAGAGTATGACAGTAGTTGAAACTACTGCAAGAGTGACAATGAATGTGCTGGCCAAAATGTGACTGGTACTGATACAGCATACCCGGGTGCTGTGGCTCCCTTGGAACCAGGGCTTTCTTTAGCAACTTATTTTATGTTATCTCTCTCCTAGTGTGATGTTTTTGCTGGAAGGTATGTTTCATGTTAGCCTTCTCCAAACCTAGAAGTCCTCATATAGAGGTGAGAGAACAGTCCTACAAGAGACTGTAGTTCCCTGCCTTACCTAAATAAGAATTGTTTTCCTGTAAGTGTGTTGACACTGTTATTTTTTGTAGGTGCTTTGATATTGTGAAGCCAGTAATAAAAAAGAAAAAAAATAAAGAAAAAAAAACACAACAAAAACCCAAATGACCACAAACTTGAACTCTTTTATAGTACTGAGTTCTTGCCACCAAATTAAGATATTAAGGGTGAGATATGTCATGACAGGGAAACGTATTTAAACATGAAAGCTCATCTTTATAATTGAGAATGAGCAAAACCCAACAAAGATAGGGAGAAGAAAATCTGAGTTTCTACTGAACACTATCACCTCCAAATTCAGGCTGAAGTTGCTTAAGCTGGGTTTCTTATTACAGCCCTCTTAATTTTGGGAGGTCAGTGGGAGCACCTGATGGATTGCAAATTGCTGTGGACTAGGGACTTGCTGATTGTGAGTGAGGTGTAGCCTGGGATGGCTGAGGTGCTGTGTTCATTTATGTAGCAGTCCTGAACAGATTTCTCTTGTGTTGTTATGAGATGCTTGTGAGAGATGAGGAAGTAGTAAAAGTAGACTGAACTCTTTGCTTATGTTTGAATTGTCTCCAGAGCAGACTGATGGCATCTTGGAGTCATTGTGGGAAAAACTTGTTGTCCCTAAAGGAGGGCTAAGCATCATGCGGATAAGAGGCAAGCAAGGACTGAATTTGTTATTGTAGATACTGTAATTACAGTGTAGCTACATTATTAGATCAAAAAATGAAACGAGATTTTGAATAATACGTTCTTTAGGAGTTGATTTCTGTCACTTGAAGGTGGTTTGCTATAGGTCAGAAAGAAGCGAAGTAAAGTGGTGGTCAGTGCTTTTTTTGTTTGAGCACTGTTAAAGATAAATTCACAGACCTAAGGATGTTGTCATGTTCTATTACTGAAGGTTGAACGGAGACATAGCTCGGTTCACATGTAAGCTCTTGCGTTGCAAGGGGTGATGCTAAAGTGGGCTCTTGACACGTTAAGACCATTTAAGAGAAAGGGCTGAAAATATGTTCTGCAGCTGTTAGAGGAAGAAACAGAAGACGTGCTAGGCATAACAGACTAGAAAGAGATATGGACCAACTTGTCCCTTGCTACATTGGCAAGAGCTAGAGGCAGTGTTGTAGAGCAGAATCCACTATCTACTTCTGCTGCTGAGGGGGCTGGAACTGTGATTTCTCTTTCTTTCTTCCTTCTTTCCCAACTTTCTTTGAACAACTGTGTTGTACTGGTATAACCTTTCTGCTTGCTGGCAGAGAGGAGAAATGTCTGCTTTCTCTTACTGTGTTGTTTACTCTTTCTTTGCTCCTTCATTGACATTCTTTACCTGTCAGAAATGTTCTGAAGTATGTGCTCTGCAAATGGGCAGGTTTGCAAAACTGGTGTTTGATCTCTGCTGCAGCTCCGAATGAAATTAGTAAGACACTTACGAAGTTTCTTGGTGGAGATCACTTACATAAGAGGCTGGAATGACCCTTCTGCATCTTTGTAAACAAAAAAGATGAGGCTTGTAACTGAGATGATGTGTTAGCATAAAGGGATTGAATTATTTCCCAGAGCATGTTTGTTTAAATCCTTGAGTTTAACTTTTAAACACCTCATATGAAGAATTTATTGCATTCCATGTGTAGCTAATTGTTTCTGAGTTAACAATTCAGTGTGACTGTGGTTATTCAGAATAAATGGAGTTGAAGAACCTTTGTTCATTTGTTAAAAAGGGAGATGCAGAACTGTGTTCACTATTTCAGCTGTGTGCTATGAAATAGTTACGGCTAATTAACATTTGACTTCCTTTTCCACTTCAGTGTGTTCTGTGTTTGCATATTGGTCTTAAAATAGTTCTTTATTCTTCTGTAGTTTAAAAAAATCAGGAAATCTATACGGTGATGGTGCTTGGAGGTGTGTACAGTTGTAAGTAGGTTTTTTTCTGCCTTTAAAGTTAGATCACTGTCCCTGCAAATCTTTTGAAATTGCAGCAGGTAGGTGAAGAAGTTGTGTTGTGTGAGAGGCTTTGTAGTAACCAGCAAACCTGATACCTCATCCCAGTGTGTTCAGATACAGTGCGAGTAATGATTTCAGATCACTTAATTCTCCTGAATTCATGCAGTATTTGAATACTAATAGATGAATGGGTTTAAGGACCCTTTGGTTGCTGAAAAGTTATAAGGGCTTGAAAAAAACTTACTGTCTTCCAGCCAAGGAGTAAGTTTTCCTGGCTAACAGTAGCTATGGAAAGTGAAGGGTGGATGTTCCCAGAAAGAAGTTTATGGCAGCCACCAGACTCCTTGCTGCTCTGTTTTTTCACTGTGAGAATGTTGGAAATGCATCAAAATACAGTCCTTCTGTCTGACTTTTTTGTCTTTTGGCCATTGTAGGTATGCCACAGTTTAATTTTAGTGCTTCCTGTGAGGCGTTGCGCTCTTCTGGGAATTTTGAATGTAATTTATACCATGACAAAAATGAAAAGGAGTTGCATTTTAGGAAAATACAGTATACCTCTCACCATGGGTTGGTTGCCTGATTTATTTGCTAGGATCTTGTTTAAGAAGACATTAGTCTGATACTTCCTTTCTCTCAGTGGAGATAAGTTGAGTTTTGCTTTTAACTGATGCGTGTTTCCACAAAATTTGTAAAAGCTTAATTATTTTTGAGACTTCTCTCTGCGTCTTCTGCTTCTCTCTTAAATTTGTGTGAATCCCCCTTGTCTGATACTTCAGTGATAGGCTCTAAGAAACTGTATGATCAACTAAGCTTTTTTTCTTTTTTCCTAGGAAAGCAGGCTGAAAATCTTGTCCTAGAATCCCTGCCACCCTAAAGAAAAAAATACTCGACTGTCTTTAAATGTAACTGTTGCCTGTGACTGAATAATCCTACCTTGCTAGTTAATATGAATGAGAGAGTTTCTTGAGTATTTTTATTCTGCTGGGCTTCTCATCTAACTCAGTAACTTTATCTTTCAGTACCAAGATAAAGAGGAAGTTGTTTTATGGATGAATACAGTAGGACCCTACCACAATCGTCAAGAAACATACAAATACTTCTCTCTTCCTTTCTGCGTGGGATCAAAAAAAAGCATCAGCCATTACCATGAAACCCTAGGAGAAGCACTTCAAGGAGTTGAATTGGAATTCAGTGGTCTTGACATCAAATTTAAAGGTAAGCAATTGAAAGTGCATTTAGAGACTTAAAAAAACCCACAAACCCTTAAAACTTGATTTTTGCAGCAGCAGAACTGAAAGTAACTGAGTGTATTTCATATTGTTGCTTGAAACGCCCTGCGAGGTTGTCTGCTACCATTGGCTTTTCAGTTTACAGTAAAGTTTTCATCTGTGTGCCCTTTAAGGAAGATGCTTGCAGCAGATACATACTTCTGAAGTAACTGATTACATTTTATAAAGTAAAACTAAGCTTTCTCTGTGTGGTGATTAAAAGTATATTCACTGGAATTAATATTCTGGAATTATCAGTTCTGAAGATGTATTTTTTTCCAGTGATGTTGAATACTTGCATACTGTCTGCATTTGGAAGGGAGTAGCAAGAGCTCAACATCTCCCAAGTTCTACCTTAACACAAAGTTAATTATTGTATCCTTCTGCTTCCTGTCTAGTTTAAAATACCTTTCACAAATACCTTTATGTTATTGGCTCTAACTCATCATATGCCAGTCAGGATGGAGCTGATCTGTTTGGGTTTTTTTTTTTCAGTTGTTTCCTGCCCTCTCCCTCTTTCCATACTGTTCCAGAGACGACATTCATCTTTCTTTGCAAATGCATTTCTTAGTGTTAGGGGCTGAGTCTTCTGTTGTATCATTTCTCTCTGTGTGTTCTTTGGTACCCAAGAGTCCTTTCACATGTCTGTAACTGGTAGTTGCAGAGCTTCTTTTTGTCTGTATTGAATTTTAGCTTTTATATATTTAATCAAATTTGGGCTTTTGTGTATATGTTCCCCCCCCCCCTCCCAGAGGGCTACACTTCATTGCATCACCAATGCTTAACTGGATGGAGAACTTAAGTATAGTGTCTCTTGTCTGAGCATTTGCAATCAGGTGGGACTTAGTTTCTGTAAGTTACAAAAGTTTTATCCAAAATTGGACATCTGCAAAATAAGAGACTTGATTATGTTTTTGTTATAAGTAGGATAAGTGGAATAAAAGATTAAAAGTTTGTTAAAGCCATAAATTCTTCATAAATTTTTAAGTTGCATAGGGGATAGCATCTTTGCATTAAAGGAATTTGGAGTTGAATCTTTCCTTTTAAGAAAAGAACTGTATTTGAACAAACACTGGAAAATAGTCCTGTTACTGGTTTGCAAGACTTGTAGCCTGCTGAAAATTTTATTCAATATGGGAGAAATAGTTTTCCTGCCATAGCTCATAGAACATGCTCAGAAATGCAAAATGGAAAGAACAGAGAAGGCAACTGGCAGCAATTCAACATGGCTGTGAAGATTAAGTAAAACTTTTATTGTCAGAACATGGTAATATTCTGCCAGTTATATGTGTAATTTTTACTTTCTTTAATTACCCCATCTTTACAAAGAGATTGTGTTATTCCAGTGACAATTGTACACTCTAGATGCAGCACCAAATTGAAAAGATTGGAAGGTTTGTGAGTTAATGTTTACTGTTAGGAAGTGTCCTATTCCCAGATTTATTTTCTGAAGTTTATCTATAGTTGGTTTATTCCCCTATCATATCAGACTTGTGCTAGATCAAGTCTTTTCATTTTGTGACTGGGAGTTTAGCTTTCCAGAGTATTTTGTACCATTTCTGAGGGAAATGTGCAGAAGCAGAGAATTAGACAAATCCATTCTTCTGTGAATATACTCTCAAATTCTTTGGTAAATGCTCTAATAATGGAGAAAGTAATGAGTTTCTGTTTTGGTAATTCTTTAATAGCACTTAGGAAAAGAGAAACTTATCTGTTTTCTTAAACAAAAATAAGTACAACTTGGGTAATACGGAACGTTCAGCTCCTCAATACATAGAAATTGATACCAATTCCGATTTGGTTAAGTCTTTCGGAATTCAGAATGGTTTGCAAGTATAAATGATTGATGTGCTTGTACATTTCCCAGCAGGTGGGGGATTCCTCTTCATCCATGTCCTTTGCTGCTTTTTAAAAACTTATTTATTATTAACATGTTGGTGCTCTGTATAGACTGATAATCTGTATTGGACCTGCAGGGAATTTAACTCCTAACCAAAGTGGCTGCAGGTCAGATGTTTTCTCTAAAGCAGATGGTACAAGGTAGCTGGTCGATGACGAAGTATGTATACATGATCTGGGAAGCTGTCCATGTGCACTTCTAGTTTTTTCTCTTACAATCTGTGTCCTCTGGATAAAAGATGAAGAGAATAATCTCTTTGCTGTTAGTTGGCATCTGGCAGATTCTGTATCAGGAGGTGCTTTAGTATTTCTAGCAGCGGATCCATGAAGTAAAATCTGAATGGGAGTCAACTCTATTTTACTATCTTTAATCTGCTATTACAAGTTTTGAAATACTCTGTTTTCCAAATTTCAGAGTAGTAAGTATAAATCAATTGCAGCAGTATTTACTAGCACTTATTTAATCTAAAATTATGTAAAATTTGTTGAAATCCAAATCCCCTTGATATTCAGGTTTGAAAGTAAAAAAACCCAGAGCAAAGGATTGCTATCTGAGATTCATTTTTTTTACAGACTTAAAAGCTGTCATAAAACCAGTACAATCTACATCCAATGCATGTAGGAAAATTTAAATTTCATAGAGCAGCCCTTAAAATTTAGCTGTATTTAAAATTTAGCATTTGTATGAAGAATTATTTTCTGATTCGGTTGTTGAAATGTGATGGTAGCTCAGTTTTTTGGTGTCTCTTTAATGGTAGATCTTGTTCTTGGCTGAAGTGGTGTTCACTTTAAAAAAAAAATAAAGATTGTAACTGGATTATATCAGCGAAATTGATTTTTTGTTGTTTTTGTAATGGATAAATTTTATTTCATTGTGATTGATCCGCGCTCCCACCTCTGCACTAGTGGTCCAGAAGTTGCTGCAATGAAATTGAAACAGACCTGTTGGTGATTTGTGGTTTGTTTGGTGTTTTTTTTTCTTAACAAATAGAAGTTTGTGTTTTGGCATTGATAGATACATATGTTCTTAAGAAAAAGATAGGCTTCAAGGATTGTTGTGTATCTAACATCTGCAGCTGAAATAATTAAGAGCTGCTCAAATACTTTTCAATAATCATTTAGATGATTGAATATGCGTTAACAGGTAATCATGTTTTTCCTTGTGTGTGTTTGGGATTGTGGCAAGACTAACAATTACAAGTATTTTTCCTCTTTAAATGAATGTCACAAGAGTTTACGAAATTAGATATATTTGGATTTTATTCTTTTAGATTTTTTCTCTGAAGTGAGTAAAGGGGAATTAGAATTACTCCAATAAATTAGCTTCTGTAATAAAAACCAGCTCCCTTCTCAACATAGTTTGAATGGACAGCAGTAGCAGGTAAATGTGAAACTGCGTGTCGTTCATCATATTGGAAGAATTATTAGGCTGCAGCTGTCAGTACCTGAAGTACTGTAGACTGCATAAGTAAAACTGTCAGTTGAATCAGTGAACCTTGCCTGTATTGTTGAAATAGAATAAGAAAATTATGGCTCTGCAGAAATGTATTCTGCTGGGAATGGCGGTTTGCACTTGAATACTTGTAATGGTGACTGGTGGGGCAAATCTACAGTGTATTTAAGAATCCATGAAGTAGTGTTTGTTTTTGTTTTTAAAAATGTCGTGTAAAATGGTATCTATGACTATACAGGATAGCTGGATTTACCTTCTGTTACAAATATGAACAATGTTCTTATATCATAGGTCTCAAATCTGTATAAATATCTTCGTGAAGAAAGTAATGATATATATATATTTATATTACAATATAAGTTTTTAGTTGGGTTGATTATCTCGTCAAACTAAATCTGGACTACTAATGCTTTCTATGTCATATGTTGAGTTCTTTATTCAAGCATTTGAATTGACATCCTCTATGTTACACCTGAGGCCTAGTGAATTATTAAATGTATTGAACATTGGGATCACAGCAACTTCAATTAGAAAATTAATTTTTGACATTGCCATACAATATCAATTAGAGAAGATGAATTTAAAGGGGAAAAGGATTTTTTAACAGACTTGAATTTTGTGCTTATTTAGAGATGTTATTAAATGACCATGCTTCTAAGTCAGAACTCCTTGCCCAAGACTTCCTTCTGCAACATGCCTAGAAAATGACAGCCATTCAGGATGGCGTTCAGTGTTGTGCTAGGAGATGGTCAGATATAATGAGGTTTTATATGGTTTATACGTTTGAATAAAACCCAATTGATCTGACTGTTCATAGAAAATACGAAATCTGGCATAAGTGCACGAGCTTTTGTAACGAGGCTTACTTTCATGCGCTTTCAAAATTTGCTTAATATGCTACTGACATTACTGAAGCTGTATTATATAGCAGACGTTACCTCTTTGACATCCCTGATGTAGACACAACACAAAACACCTCTAACTTCACACTCCTATTGGATACACAGACAACCATAACTTGGATAAGAACTATCTAACATGCGCAAAACTTTACATCTGGTAAAGCTGTAATAAAGCAGACTTCAGCTTCCCCAGCCACTGAACGCTGTCCTGAGCTACTTTCATGTAATCATTTAACACAGTGGACTTAAGCGTAACCATCTAATCCTGTCCTTTAGCCAAACGACAGCTTCAGCATTCTCAGTGGCTGGAGAAAGGAGCACTCACCTTCATTCTGCTTGCCTTCATTACTTGCAAACAAACTTGCCTTGTTTTAAGGGGAGGTGAGAGGAACTGTACTGTGTAGTATGGTTGAGGCTGAAATCATATACTGTATGTAAAGTCATGCCTATGTTTTGCAGGAACCGAATGAGGTTGTTTCTAATGAATCTGCTGGGGTTTTGTGTCTGTATACTGGAGTAGTTCGTAAGGTAGTTGATCTACAGTTGATTGTAACATCCCTGTGATGTCTTTTGGTATTGTGAGTACTGGGAGTAAAACCCATTAAAATGGATGAAGACAATTTTTTGGTGGCGTGCTGCTGTCTGCAGCCTGGTTGGATGTCAGTGCAGTCATTTCACTTTGAATCATATTTCAGAGTTGTGGGTTTTTTGGTGGTGGTTTGTTTTTTTTTTTAAGGCCACTGGCCACTGTTTACATCTTAGAGTATTAGATGCAGAATGGCTTGTTTCAGCTAGTAACAAAAAAACCAAAACCAAATTGTGGCAAATTCCAGGGGTCTGAAAGCGCATGGGGTAACTTGGTATTATGTTACAATCTAATGCCAAATTTGTCTTGGTTAATAATTGCAAACAAAGGCTTCTGTATTCAGGCTATAAAATGGGAAAGGTCTCTAAAAAGGGTACTTGTAGTTCATGTGATTTTTTTGTTTCAGTAGTCGCCCTTGCTCCTATTCCCGTGTTGTCCTTCAGTTGTGCTGGTACCGCTCTGTGTGTGTACGTACGTACGCGTGTGTGTGTACGTAAGTGTACATGTATCAGTCAGGAGAGAGATACCTAAAACCAGCCTGGCCCCGTAGCACTTCCCCAGAGCAGTCTTCTGCACTAGGTAATGCTTCATTTAACTGCCTCTACTGGTTTATCTCTTACCCTTGTTTTTATTCACAGTATATTTTTATTCGACCTCTGTGTGCTGAACGGTCCTTTGTGAGTTACAAAATTTAACATTAGAAAAATGTTACCCTTTATTTGAGTATAGCATGAAACTGCTAGAGTGACAATAAACTGCTGAGTATTTTGGAAAGAATTAATCCCTACTTAGCAACAAATCCAGAAGATAGGGATTCTGATGTGTTTTTTTTTTTCTTTTAATTAATGTCAAGATGACTCAAAAAAAAAATCTGTTAAAGTGAAAAAGTGCCAAGCAGAGGCATTTTTAAGTGGAAAAAGTGCCAAGCAGAGGCATTTGAGGGGGGGAACGTAGTCCAAAAAGTATAGGATCCAGCTAAGCGGAAGCATAAATGCAAACTAAGGCCTGGATTTGTAAGCCTGCATTCAGCAGTGGTGCCCGCTTCAATGGCGTCCCTCTCCTGAATTTACCAGTACAGGTCCTGAAAATGCAATCCATGGTCTAAAACTATTCTTGGAACACTTGTTGACTTGAATAGTGTTGTTATTCTCTTTTTTTCCCCCAGCAGAAGTTTTATTGCCTAATAAGTCAGTCTGAAAGATGACAATACATTTTTCAGTGAAAAAATGAGGCTTAGAGCAAGTTCGTTACGTCTTGGAAGAAACAAAAATAGAAAATACTGAAGTTTTCTTAAGTAGGCAATGCATCCATTCCAGAATAGCCAGGGGCACTATTTTCTCCAGGGCTATAGGAAATCACTGCAACTGCACAGGCTGCTGGTGGCTGGTTTCTTACTGTCTTGCTTCACTGGGCTTTGCTTCAGTTTTGCTTGACCAAATGTACTGTGTGTGTTTTCAGTTTGACAAATTGTTGGTATCAGAGAAATAATGTTTTGTGTTGGAAATATTCAGCTTGCTGCTGCTTTTTCTGTGCAGCTGATTTGATCTTTTTAAACTTTTTATTTATTGCAGTTAGTGTATAGGAGAAAGTGAGTACACAGAAAGTGTACTGAATTTTGGTACAGATTAGAGCTGTACTTGGGGCACAAATTTTATCTACTGGAAATGGGTCCTCGATGTCACTGATGACAAACAGAGGAGAGAGGGGGAGCTGGAATTATTTACGTTCACTTTGTTTCACTATATGCAAAGTAAAAAGAAGCAGGCAGGGTTTTCTTTCGTCTCTAAATCTGTTGCCTGAATACTTGTAAATATGAGCCCTTTTCTCTTTTTTCACTTGAAAAGGGATGTAAAAGAACGGCTGCTAACTGCATTACTTACCAATTGTAGAAGGGGGGAAAACAGCTTTCTGGCTCAAGGAGTTGGATTTATTTTATTTCCAAATGCAGCCTCTTGTGCATTCTTTGCATTATTCCTATTTTCGTCTTCTGTCTTTTTTTTTCTACCTTTATTCTGATTGCTTTGTTTCTTCCTTTGTGGTAGTTTCTTGAAAATTGCTGAGAACTTGGAAAAGTTTTAGTTTTTACAAACAGTATTCCTATTCATTAAGCCTGATTATACTGAAATTGAGATATAATATCATACACAGTTTTAGGTACTAGTTAATAATTTCATCCCTCTTGTTAAAGAAGTCTCATGGTCTGTCCAGGTAAAGCTAGATCTTAATTTAGCATTGGTGAAGTATCAAAAGGATATTTTTAAACCTTTCCTTATCCAGTTTGTGGGAAGCTTCTGCATGTGGCAGAGTAAAATTACAAAAACAATCCTGTGACTGCTTTAATGTTTTGAGTTTTTTTAAACATCCTGTTTTGTTACCTACTTGAGGATAGCCAAGAGGGGCTGAAGACTCCAGCAATGTCCATTCCTCCATTTGCTTGGTTTGCCTTCCCTTTGACCCAGCTCATTAATAAATCATTAACTGTGCTGTAATTCTTTGCAGACGATGTAATGCAGACCACTTACTGTGAAATTGACTTGGACAAAGGAAGAAGAGATGCATTTGTGTATGCAATCAAAAATCACTATTGGTACCAGATGTATATTGATGACTTGCCAATATGGGGTGAGTGATATTATGCATAAACAACTTGATTACAACTGCGGGAGTCCAGTGCTAGTGGGTTTCATGGAGTCATTTAATGATTAAACTTCATTACAAGAATCTCACAAGTATGTAGAACTTATGTAACCAAATAATACAAATAAGTTGAAGGATTATTGCATTGAAAGAACAGTAGGATGGCTTGTACTGGTGAATTATAAAAACAATGAAAAGCTGTTTTGTTTCTCAAGCACTGATTTAATAATACCAAGTTCTTAGGGTTAAATTCCTTAAAATGTTCAAGTGAGTGGTAATTAGATAGGTCAGATATAAGGCCCATGTTAATGTGTTCATGAATAACAGCTTTTGTAAACTCTTTCAATGTTTAAACTTTATTTTGCTAGTTCTTGTGTTTATTATGAACGCTAGAGCTGTTTCATTTACTTTTATGGTAATTTTGTGGCTTTTAACAGTTTTGCATGTGCAGTCTGTGGTTATATGAAGGAGGTTTATTTTACTTGTTCTTATACGGTTTTTAAAATTGCTCTTGCTGAGTATTATTAATCTGGGCTTAGAAGTGCTTGTGTCTTGAATAAAAATTTGTGTCCTTATTGCCATTGTCTCATAAGGTTTCTGGTTGTTGTTACTCCCTTGTAACCTGTGGTCACATACCTAGTAAAGAGTGCTCTGCAGGTTGCACTTTGCACTGATAGCAATCAATCAACCCCCTCAAGCCCTAATCTCCCTGTTGGAGATAGAAACGGAAGGGTAATCAAAAGCATCACAAAATGCTTTGTTAAGGTAAGGTCTTTGTTGCCTATGTTCCGTGAAGGAAGTAAAACCGCCCAGAATAAACAAAATCCCACACCACCTACAAAAATACAGTTCAAGCCACATGACAAAAGTCCTTTGACAGGTAGTATGCTGAATAATGCTACTCATCATTTATTCATTCTGACAGAGGGTGTTTTTTTAGCTCTTTCTTATAATATTGATTGGTTTTAGAAAACAGCGATCTGATGAACATGAGCCCCAGCCGGATATGGTAGTGCTTTTTATTTACTTATTTATTTGTTACTTACTTGTTTTTCAGGAGGGTTCTTGCTGTTTTTAATATGTATCTGGTTTTAAGAGAGGACACTATAATGCTTGACAGGAGAAGTAGTCATGTTGTATCCGTCCTTTTCATCTGATTTGCTTAGTCTGCATAACAGCTCTGTGGCAGGGCTTGAAGTAGACCCTAATTAATCTGTGGCCTTTACTATACTCCTTGCACAGTTGCTGGTGGGCTTTTTAAAAGCGCGCATGAGTGACAGTTGTAGCTACAATATTTTTTTATGCTTTTGACCTTTCAGCAAAAGGTGAACAAATGATCTTCCTAGACTAGTGGCAGCTATGTAGGCTTTAGATTGCCCAAGGATGATGGATGCTAAGCTGACTTCTTTGGAATCCTATGTGGCTAGTGAGTCTTGGAGACTTTCTTTTTTAGGACTTATTTTTCTGATCTTATTTGGGAACGTTTTTTTCTCACCTCAACTACCAAAGAACAAATATACTAACTAAATCTTCTTTTCTTAACTGAACGTAATAACTTCAAACTACCGTTTGAGGGCTTTGGAAGGTTTGCACTTTATTTTCTGGCCTGAAAAAGGCAGCCAGATCTTTTTAAGTGCATTCAGATTATTCTATTTTCTATTTTTCCTGAACTGCTATCCCACAGTGGAGTGGCTAGGCTTGACTGTCTTTGTTTCAGCATATCTCCCTAAGTATATGGAGCACTGTGTTCGCTTCTTCAGGTAGTGATTGATCAGAATGTCCTTCAAGTAGTTTGGAGGTCTGCGTTGTCATGGTTTTGGATAGTACCATGGGAACAGATGGTATGCCAGGTGCTAGGCTGTATGGCATAGGCACAAACTGGCATGTGTTTCATGTGGATGGCATATAAAGGCAATCCTGACAGATGAGCATGAGTAAAAAACATGACAGAAAAATGCCACCTTGAAAACGAAAAAGCACAGGTAATGCACAAGTGCTATTCCTTCATATACCTGCTATGTCATTATAACCTGTTCCATATCCTTCACCTGCTTGTTTTCTCACTCCCACCCACCTTTGCAGATTGTGGCTTTCTGTCTTGTATGTGATATTTGGTATGGTGGTCTTGACATTAAAGGTGATGCTTGTAGCCTGTGAACTTGGTGACTGCTAGACTTCACTGTTTTTTTTTCCTCAGCATAGTGCATTCTCTGGAATTTTTCTGTAGTAGATTAGACATTTTGCGGTAATTTATTGAAAAGTAAGAACTTACGCAGGGCTAGTATTGAATTAAGTTGAGTTCTGATGCTCCAGGAGCATCTGAGCAGCTTTCTGTTTTGGAGGTAATAAAAATCTGGAAATAAATGATAGCTTTCTGATTTTTTCAGTGAAAGTAACAAAGAGAGTAGTGAAAACCTGTCATTCTTGGCAAGCATTGGAAGTTTGTGTGCAAATGAGAGCAAAAAGTACGTACTGGGGAGTCAGCTAATGAGGAATACCGAATTAAAGTAAATTCTTTGAAGAGGAAGAGAAGTGAGTGAAGGGATAGATGGGAGATGGGAAAATGCAGATGGCTTGGCTAAATTCTGTTCATGGAAATTAAATCTGTATTCAGCTAGTTGTTTATCTGGTAAGAATTCCAAATAAAACTAGAGGAACTGTTATGTCTTCTGTTTCTTCTGCAGTGTTTGTGGCTGCATGCTTTTTTCTTTTAATACTATTACAAAATGCTTCTTGCAGATACCAGTGGATTGAAGATGTAATGCAGGTATTAGAGTTGAAAAGAAGAGCATAAGGTCTGCTGTGTTCTCTTTACTGTAGTTATGTTGCTTTTTTAGCTGGCAAAACTTTTGTAAGGCATATTTTGAAAAAATAGTTACAGAATATTTGGAAAGCATACCTGTAATAGATGCTTACGCTTGTTTCCTATGCAGGTATTGTTGGAGAAGCAGATGAAAACGGTGAAGATTATTACCTCTGGACTTACAAGAAACTTGAAATTGGTTACAATGGAAATAGAATTGTAGATGTCAATCTGACCAGTGAAGGAAAGGTGAAATTGGTACCAAACACAAAAATCCAGATGTCATATTCAGTAAGTAATTTGGTGATGCATCTGTAATAAGAAATTCTATATGGTGAAATAGCTCAACAATAGGTACTTGTGTACCTACAACTATATTAGAGGAAGATGCATTTTCACTACTTCAAATATTATTTTTTTTCATTACTGGAAAACCTTGATAAGTTTATTAAGAATAAATGTAAAATGATGATTTTTTTTTAAACACTTCAAACAAACTGAAGCTTCTATAATCTGCAGAAAAGTGTTTTGGTGGGAAAGGAAGATGTCCCAAAAGGTATGGAGACTAGATGTATAGAGGACCCCCCAGTAGGTACACATTTTCTTAGTGTTTGGAGGTCTGATATTGCATCATAGATTTGAACTGGATTTTGAGCTAGGACCAAAACCCACTGTAAGCCTTCATACTGTGCAAACAGTTAGTATGAAAGCTTATTTTGTTTTTGCAATTCCAGTAGAAATTTATCTTATTTATATAACCTTATTAGTAAAGTTTCCTCTGAAGCCCTCTGCTGTTATATTGAATTGCTAAATGATAAAAGGTAATGTGTATACAGTGTTTGCTGATCTGAGATAACAAATTGAATTTTTCAGTTTTCCTCCTTATTTATTTGATGCTACTTAAATGTGTAATGGTTCACTTCTCATGTTCACCATATTTATATACTGAGACTAGTTCTTAATGCATTGCTTTTCTGCAATGTGTTAGCAGTAGGTGTCAGCATAAGATTTTACTTAAAAGGATATTCATGCCACTATTGCATTTGTCTTGTGCTGAGTAAGTTGTATAGTTTGAAGTGCAGGTAATTGTGTTTTGTATATGCTTCCTAGAATTATGTTTACACTAATCTTCCTATTTCTACTGCAAAATTGATAGTAGAAATTCTGAAACTTTCTATTTCAAATTCCACCAGCATTTTGAAGTCCATTTGCTCTCTGAATTTTGAAGTGGATGGCACTGACTAGCCGCCAGTAATGAAAATAACATTAGATGTTCCCTTAAAATACTTTTTAGTGTACAGTGCTTAAGACTGACTTATGCAATTCTGTTGGCATCACTGGGCAATTGCTGGGCTGGTGTGTATGTGATGTTTCATTCACAGATTGTCTCTGGTGGGTTTGTTCTAGGCAGTGCTTCTTAGCGGCAGGTGCTCTAACAAGAAATGTGTCTGCTTAAAACAATGTTGAAAGCTATTAATGTTTAGAGCTACTAATCATGAACAAGGTTGTAATTAGAACTGAAGAACATTAGTATCAAACCTCAAGGTGAGTAATACTTGAGTCTTGGGGTTTTTAATCTGTCTCAGGACTGTGTTGAGTGATAGGGGTATTCAGTCTGCATTTATATGCTTTCTTCTATATTGAATAAGAGAACATCTGTTGGAAAGGATAGTTCCTTGTTGTGTATTTTAAAAAGATACGCACAAGGGGCTGTATTTGTTTCAAGATCACTAACAATCCTGATATTTCCTAATCTTGGCATACTTTTGAAAAAAATTTAGTGTAGATTTGTTTAATTTCTGAAATAGTATTTAAAAATTAAAATGAAAGCGATCTTGCAAAAATTTTGAAAAATACTTTGTGCTACCATATTAGCACCATATAGTTTATTGGTATGATTAAATCTTCCAAATCCAAAGCATTCCTATGTGCAGCTAGTAGAGTAACTGATAGGAGTAATATGCCGTCACCCTGTGATAGTATGGCCATAAACACATACTTTTCCAGCTGGTTTCAGAGTTATTTATTGGCAATTGAAGTGTCTAGATTGCAGAATCCTGTGGTCTTACAGAGTTTTAGGCTACAGCTTTTAGCTTGTAGCTTTTAAAATGTTAATGTCTGTCTTTTAGGGTTCAGCTTGATCCCTTTTATCCAATTCCCTTCCAGCCAGCTTGTATCTTAGTTTATGCCCTTTTCTTTCCTACTGGCATCTGTTTTAAATCTGCTTTTATATCTTTTCATTTCCCTCACTTCTGCTAGACTGCATCTTTTTACTTGGGCACTGTACTCTGAGAATTTAGGCACAGATAACTTCACTGACTACGGGTGTCAGTGCATGGCAGCAAAACAGATCTCAGCTGCCCTAGGGGGAGCAGAAGTAGAGGGTGCTGTCATCCCTCAATGAACACTCTGGTAACGTTCTCCACGAGCCTCTTTTCCTATAACACAGCACGTGGAAATGTTGAGAAAAGGGAGTGTGCTGTCAGCAAAATAAAATCTTTGGAAAAATTCCACTGCTTTCTAGTACATCATTCTTGAACATATTTTAACATGCTTTCTTTCTCTAACCTTTGTTCTGAAATCTTGGGCAAATTTGGGAGGATTGCCTCATTGTTTTATAAGTATCCACTGTGTGGGGAAAAAAAAACCCATTGTCTTTGAACTACTCGTTTGACAAAACTGAGGTCATTTGATGGATTTTGGTTTTGGGACCTTCAGCATGAGTATCTTTATGAGCTGCTCCTATAATCATTAAAAGGGTTTGTTGTATTTGGCAACTAGGAGTTTGTATCTTTGGTTAGCCTTGCAGAGACAGTGAGCACTGAGGCAGTGCAACACTGATCCTTCTCGTTCTTAAACATAAGCATAGGCAAGATCAGATCCACGAGCCAAGGTGGATGATTTTCATTCCGTGTCTGACCTGTAGATATCAGTCTTTAAGAACATCATATCAGTCTTTAAGAACATCATATCAGTCCATTGTGTTTGCCAAAACCTAAATTCATATTGAAGAAAACATCTGAAGTGGATAATCTTTAAAATGTGTTTTGGGTTTTTGCATGTGAGTATAGCTGAACATATTATAATGAGCTTTTCAAGTGTAAATTTTTCTCTCTTTAGGTGAAATGGAAGAAATCAGATGTGAAGTTTGAAGACCGATTTGACAAGTATCTTGACCCATCTTTCTTTCAGCACAGAGTATGTATTGTTCTAATACAACCTTACAAAATACCCCTTCAAAATGGTTGCTTTAGTTCAGAAGATGTCATGGAATTTTTGGATGACATCTTTGAATTTTTGGATGTCTCAGGTGTTCTGGGACAATGAAACAGGCAGGTCTAGAACTGTAGGTTTTAAGTGATAGTTCTGTTGTTCAAACAGGATGGCTCCAGTTTTTTAGAGCGCTTCAGTAAATGTGCGGGCAAGCTTCAAGCCTGCAGCAAATACAAGGCAGTTTAAGAAAATATTGGAAGCAATGAAGTTTCAGGGACGCAACTGTAGGACTTGTTAGCTGGTCATAGGTATGCTTTTTACTGAAGTAAATGCAAAGCAAAAAGCATTAGCAATATCACTTGTGATAGTTTAAACCTGTGATTGTAATCTCTTTAAGGGTAGCATACTGAGCTATACTACTTCCTGAAATTAGAGGGTTTGGATTCTGTTTGGAGCTTGGTGAAAGCCAGATGTGCTTGTCAGAGGCAAAATAATGCTGCTGTACATTTTGGTCTTAGGCAAAGCAATGGTTCCTTTGGCTTTTTGGCTGTGAACATCTCTTTTACTACTTAAACCTCTTCTCTAGGAAGGCAGCAGTACCTTGTGTTGCCTTTCCTTTACCAAGGGAGCATGCACAGCCAGTTGTTTGAACTTTGCTGATGCTTAACTAAGCTGCGATTACTTTGTCATGAGCAAGTTTGGCTGTTGAAAAGCTTTATGTGTGGCGTTTCACAGTCCAGTTTTAGTGGGAATTTCTACAAATGTAGTGTTACTTATAATATGGGTTTGTTGTTACTTAAGCTAGTGCTGACAAGCTGTCCTGCTAGGCAACGATTTATCCTTATTGGAACAAATTCGAAACACATTTGCAGTTCTAAACCTTAGGGATGTGTTTTCTTTTTGTAGATTCACTGGTTTTCAATTTTCAATTCTTTTATGATGGTGATCTTTCTGGTTGGCCTAGTGTCTATGATATTAATGAGAACTTTGCGAAAAGATTATGCAAGATACAGCAAGGAGGAAGAAATGGATGATATGGTAAGATCTGCACTCATGCTTTTTAAAATCTTTTTTTTTTAAGGCTTATTGTTTTGTCTTCATACATTCATCGTGTTAGCAGCTCTGAATGGCTTTCTTCAATTGGAAAGAAAACTGCCATATGTGTGTCTTGAAAGCGTTACTGGTTTTCTTTATAACGTGCTCCTAGATTGCAACACAGAATTCTGTCTGTAGTCACTGTATGAATGTTCATATTCACGCTTAGGTTAAACTAGGTCCATTCTGAGTGTGTAATAGAAGCCAGTGTATACTCCTGAGCACTTCAGAGGATTTTAGGGACAAGGAGGGAATCTGATACTTCTTACTGCATCATACGTTCTGTTAGTAATTATCTTCATAAGCATCTGAAAAGTAAACTTTTCTCCAAGATTTTATGCATTCAGGAGAGAAGACATACTTGCACTTGGAGTTGCTTTAATAAATAAAGCCTTTAATTTATGCCTGCTTCGTGTGTTTGTCATTAATTGTCATGACTAGACTTAAATTTTTTGTTGTTATTCCTAGGACAGAGATCTGGGTGATGAGTATGGGTGGAAGCAGGTCCATGGAGATGTTTTTAGACCATCCAGTCATCCTCTAATATTTTCATCGCTTATTGGTTCTGGCTGTCAAATTTTTGCTGTGTCTCTTATAGTCATTGTTGTTGCAATGATAGAAGATTTATACACAGAGTAAGTATAATTACGCTGTGCCTTCCACATAGGCTTAAATGAACAAAATAATTACAAAAATGAATGTTTTAACTGGCCTGGAAGAAAAATGTTTGAGAGCCTTTATTCTTTATCTTTAGATGAGATTTAGTATTCCAAAGGGCTGTTTTAAGTTGTAATGAAACTTTGTCCTACTCTTACCATATGAGTTGGTCTCCTTTAATTTTACTCTTTTAATGCTTGCTTTTTACATGATTTATTGTGAAACTAGTTTGTTGTTTTGCAGCATCACAGATAAATTATATGGGAAATTAATGATAAAAGGTACATATTTAACTCCTAGTTTCACCTGGAGTGACAAGATATTACTCTATTTCTTACCTGTTTTCCCTGCCATGTCCTGTAAAGGCTGAAATAGGAGTGTGCTGTGTTGTGAATAGTCCTGTTTACTGCTGGCAGTGCATTAAGCCACTCTTACCCGCAAGTCTTCTCAGGAATGAAGGTTTAATTTCCTATGTTATTTCAAATAGATATTGCACAGCCTGTGTTCCATGTAAAACCTTTAGCAGTAGGTGGGCTGTGGTCCTGGCTGGATAGAATTAATTTAAAATAAACAAATAGTACTCAAGTTTAAGTTTGACACACCACTTCAGTTCTTGTAGTTCTGTTTCTTTACCTTTTACTTGCTTGACATTTTTGCTGTCCTGGATAGATTTCATCTATTTCTGTAGTGATCATATTTTGGATACTGGAGGGATTTTTTTTTTTCACAAGTGCTTTGTTTTAAGCAATGAGTAAAACTTCAAATCTCTGTTCTATTTTCCCTTGAATATCACCTGTTGATTTAAAGAAGGTGTAATACTTCTAATGTGCCACTAGAGAGAACTCTTGGGTTTGAATTTAGCGGCCTTTTATTGCTGTGTTTAAAAAGCCACTCTGTAGTACCAGTATCTTGGCATATTTTCATTTTTCATATGGTGTTATTCCCCCCTTGTGCCCCATGGTTACATTTCTGGCTTGACTTACATACACATTTTTAATTGTACAGCATGTCAGCCCTTTAAGGGAGGGAATGAAAGCACTTCAGAATGTTTGTGCACTGTAGGGAAGCTGTAAGTTCGTAATGGCAATTGTAGAATGTGCCAGAACAGTAATTTTTAAAACTGTATGTGCACTTAGTCTTTTATTGCAGTAGACCTTTATATCACTCTCAAAGTGAATTTAATTCTAGGTGTGTAACAGAACAATTGACCAAATTTGGAGCAGGCAATTCTTATGTTGAGGAAAATAGTGATGTGAGTGAAAAAGGCTGTAAATCAAAATTACCAGAATGATTCTTCAGGTCTGTTAAAACTCTTAAGGATCATGCAGCTAATGCCAACTAGAAGTCTCTCAGGGAAATTTGGTCATGTTAGCTATTAATTTAATACTGGTTTGTGTTCCAAGAAGCTTTTCCATTAGAATATTTGAAATGTGAGTAAGCTCAAGAATAAGAAATTTTGAGAAAATTTTATATGAACGCGTTTGTCATTTTACTGGTAACTTGCATTTACATGTGTCACACTTCAGACTGTGCGTGGTCTTCTGGGGTTTTGCGTATGTTTCAAAATTGTCTTAAATTAGGAGAAGTTAAAATTGGTTTCTATCTAACCAGTAGCTTTCTAAAATGGAACTATTGCTTATTTTTTTTAAGAAGCAAATGTTAGCATAACACTCCCTTAGTGTTTGTGACCAGCAGGTATGTTTGCTTAGTTCAGTCCATGCAGTCATGGAAGCCAGTTGTACTAAAGATTACTTCTGTGATAAGGGCAGGCATGCAGTAATGGTCCGTGAAAAGTCAAAATGCCAATAGTCTGTAATCTCTCAGAATAACTAATTTGAAGAAAGTACAGCAAACTGGCTGAAAACATTCTACTGCTTTTTGCTATTGAAGAGTAGCAGAGGGACTTGGGAAAGCAGCTGTACTCATGAACAACATTTATATCTTGCTATTCTTAGACATGATTTTTAAAAATGTATTTGGAGATGGCTTTTGTGATTTAAAATTATTAGCTTTGCCTGTAAAATTTCAGAAAAATTATGCCAAAGGGAGTACTCCAACATTTAATGAGGTGATAATTTAAAAATGACTAAACTCTTCTGATCAGACTACTCCATGCTGAGTTGTGGCTTCATTACAGTATTTATAGTTTCTAAATCAGATTTTCTAATTTTCTGTAAGATGAACACTTTCGATCTTAAGAATTAATTTCTGAGGGGTGGCAGAAACATCGTTCACAATTGTAGTATATTTTTGTTAATACTGGCCTTTCTATTAAGAAAAAAGGACCTTTTATCTGCAGTAGTTGAATCTTACATTTAACATATGTCATATAAATAGTTCAGTTCTTTATACACAAGGTACACACATCCAAATGTCAGAGTATTTTGATCAGAGGTGAGATTTTGTACTCCAGTGAAAATAAATGCAGGTTAGAAAAGAATGTAATATTTCAGAACTCTTTTTCCCGGGTTGAATTAGACTTGGTGAGAAGCTTTGGATACAAACTATTCTCATTCTCATGCAGGTTTTACAATTTAAGCACTTCTAAATTTTTACATTACCTAAAAATAGTAAATAACTGCTTCTGCTAAATGTACGTCTTTTACTATAATCTTTTGCTCTAATACTCTTTGTTTTTCTATTTGTTTTACCAAAAAAATCACTTCTTGTAGGAGAGGATCAATGCTTAGTACAGCTATATTTGTTTATGCTGCAACATCGCCAGTGAATGGATATTTTGGAGGAAGCCTTTATGCTAGACAAGGAGGTAAATTGCTTTTATGTTTCAGCATTTTCATTACATTGTTATATGGAGAAGTTCTTATTTTCTGATTTGCACCGAGATAGAAGTGTCCTCATGGAGTTAGGCCATTCAGATGGAATCCATTAAATTCCTAATAAACAAAATATTTTGAGTATATTTAACCTCCATATTATTTCCTATTCACTATTGGCTACATTTTCTAACTAAAGATAGCTGAAGTCTTTGGTTAATTTAAAAGTAACATGAGCTAAAGTTGTATCTTATTAATTGCTGCTTATACTCTTGTAGATAATTGTTTGACTCATGGCATCCAGAGAGTGTAATAGTCTTTCCCTCTTGTAGCATGCTGTTAAACAGCTCGTGTCATCTTCTCCAGATGACTCCTACATAGCCCCCACCTATAGGTCTGGGGGGGGGAATTATGTTTACTAACATGGAAAGGATGACTATGCAGTACTTACTAGACCGTTAACTGTGGATGGGGGAAACTGTTTATAGCATCTTTTAAAGAAGGTTATTCTACTTTCCGGTATTTGCTCTGCTTTATACTTAGCAAATTCAAAATGAGTATCAGTAGAGAGCGCAAGCCTGGTAAAATTGACATAACAGATTTGGACAGGCTGTCTTCTAGTGCTCTCCACTCTGCCTCTGAATTTTGAACAATTAACATCCTTGCAGTCCACTAGCTTCATCCATTCCCTATGCTGCAATAAAAGAGTAATGAATATCTATTATCTTCTACAATGCTTTAGCAAAAATAATTCTGGTAAGTTTGCAAAAGAAAATTTGTATCTTTTTAGCATGACATACTTGTTAATATTCAGTCTCAACTGCACTCTAATCTACTCTGAGTTTGGAGGTTTGATGTTTAATTTCATGTGGCTTGTGTATAAACCTAGTGATTTGGAGAAAAACAGATCGAGGTAAATAAGGGTTGCTTTTCTAAAATGTACCCTGCTGTAGAGTTCAGCCAGATTTGCTTTTTTTTCCCCTATATATTAAACATGTATTGGAACATGAAATGCTAACTGTGTTGGCTCATCATAGTGAAAATACATATAATGGTCTTGAAAAGCATATGCTTTTTTCTGACTTTATTTAGTGCGTATTACAGATGCATCTATGGTGTATTGAATTTAAATATAGACAGTATTTAAGAGCACAGAAAGTAAAGGGAATACAGACAGTGAAAATTCTTATGGTATTGCCCAAGAGGGTTTTTTTGAGCTCGTCAGGGAGCTCTGAACTTGGTAATAACTGCTAACAAGTGTTGCTGTTATCTTTATGCCTGGGGTTTAGAAATTGTTTTCCTTCCACCTTTTCTGCTGTTGAAGATGTCTGAGTTCAATTTTGCTGTATATTAAATGCTGTGGCATTTTGCTTTATACCAGGGATAACCAGTTCCTTAAATGCATCCTGAATGTACGGAGTCAGCATAGTTGGGTCAAGACAACCTGGAGCAGGTGCTGCCTAAAAGCAGCTGTGGTGCTGAGCTCTCCTGTGCTCTCGGGGTGTCGGCAGGCTCTGCACGGGGTCAGCTCTGCTATTGCTGTCTCTGCTAATCTGCAGCTTACGTATACACTTATGTTTCATACCCCGGTTTCTTTGGCCAGCTTAGTCAACATAAGCTGTTCTTCAGCCAAAATGTTCTCATGCTGTATCCCTTTTCCTGTCTTTTCACCTGGCCTAATACATTGATTAATGTGCTGCATCTTGTGAGTTGCCAGGAGTCGTATGAAACTGTTAATTGACTCTTGGCTCTTGTATCAATGCAGTATGTTGTTACTTATTACTTTCACCTTTTGGGGGAGAAGTAGCCAAATACCTAAATTTTGGAGAGCTTACTGACATTGTATTTTGTTTAAAAAGTTATATCTCACCAGTCCCGTTGGAATGTCCCTTCTTATAGGAAGGCGATGGATAAAGCAGATGTTCATCGGAGCCTTCCTTATTCCAGCGATGGTGTGTGGAACTGCCTTCTTCATTAACTTCATTGCCATCTATTATCATGCTTCAAGAGCTATACCCTTTGGAACCATGGTGAGTCATTTTACTGGAGAATTGAAACACCACTGCAGACACAGGAAAACTACATTTTAGTCTAAATGCAATTTAGCTTCCTAGTTAGAAATATGTTCTGGGAGGTTTTTAAGGTGCGTTAAGTATAATTTGTTTTAATCACAATAGCAACAGCCGCTGGATGCCAACAAGTCTTCTCTCTGCTTAAAATGGCACTCCTGCTTTGTATTCAGGCATGGTGTTAGTACAACATGGGAAGTTAGCAACTTGGATTTTCTTCTGGATGGCCAATGCAAACTGCTTATAAGCTAAAATGCAATACAAAAAGATTCCAAGTAAAAGCTATTTCCAAATCATTGCAGTCAAGCAGAAGAAATAAAAATAAAAGATCAGCCAACAATATGAGATGAGAAGTCCTGAGGAGGTCTGGCTTTATGAAAACGTGTCACTGTTTTCACTTTGTGGAGTGGTATTTAGTATCCAGTTATGGTCTTGTGTCTGTGTACTAACCATGTCATTTGAAAAACAATGCTGGTTGGATTACTTTCTCATTTAATCATGATGACTTCTCTTGTTTCTCGTGGCTTTTGTCAGGATTTTGTTTGTTGTCACAGCCCTTTTGAGCAACCTCAAATAACCCTGCGGATACAACGTAGGAAATAATCACTTGGCACTTTGGCAGAATTTCTGTTTGCGCTTGCAAGGGGGATTATTTGAGAGCAGAATTTTTTGAAATATGCACCGTAAAATTGCTTTTTTTTAATTTTATGCATTAGCACTGTTAACTTAAAAAATATCTTAATACAGGAAAGCTTGTTTTCTTTTCTTGAGATGTAGCCTTTTTTTATAGCTCCCCTTGCATGTTAGTTTTTGTGATATGATAAATTGTTCAGTCTAGTCAGAGACGTTTGAGTAGCCTTGGATTTCTTCTTAGTTTAAATCTACCGCAAACCAAAGTTTAATATCACAAATTCTGTCTTATAAATGGTGTTATTTGGGATATAATCAAATTCAGTATGTGACTGTTCTTAAGAAGTATTTCCACATTGTTAATGAATCTAGTAGAAGTCATAAATGGTAATAAAAAGAGAGATAATTCTCAGTTTCAGGCAAAGGCTTTCAATAATTTTCTACTGATGGAGGAGTCATTACTTTACATGTACATCGTTGGTTCTAGTCACTTCCTTATTAGTAGTATTTTCAATGCATGCCTAAATACCAATTTTTTAAATTGAATTAGTTGTTATAAAACTACTAAATCTAATATCAACCTGAACATGTTTGTAAACTGCTGACTTAATTTTTCTGTTTTTCTTCTTCAAGAAATTAGATTAAAATTCTGTCTCTGGATATGTTTGTATTAGTTGGTCAGTGCCGCAAAGGAATATTGTATTGGTTTTTCTTTCCGAAGCTAGTAGCCATACAGAATACTGTCAGAAAAGTTTACAACATTGATACGTGCAAAGAGGCTCTGTTTTACTGTTGAGCAAGCATTTATGATATTATATTTGTCACTTGTATTGCCATTTGGAGGTCAGGAATGCTGAGGGAAGGGAATTCTACCTGTGCTGAAGTTTGTCTTGTAAATCTGCTCAACTGATTTGTATTTTAAGACCATGGAAACATGTACGTGCAAAAGCAAATGAGAATATAAATCTTCAGGGGTCACTTAATCAGGGTGTTAGGACTCTTTATACACAGTGATTTTAATGATCTCAAGGTTTTATGAATGTGTCTGAATCATTATGACTGTGGCAATAAAACTTCAGTGGAGTTAGCAGACTTTTAGTAGGAGCAGGTTATGAATCGGAAACTTCATCAGAATAAGAAACGCTCTAATGACTTCAAATCAACTAATGAAGTGGTTTGCAGAAGGAAATGAAAATTGTTTGAAATGACTGTGTTATGCTTCAGGTTGGAGTCGCCAGGAAGCCCTCTGGCTTTATGAATAAGATACCTTGTGTCTTTCCACCTTTGTTTTCAATGTAGAGAAACTTCTAGAATTCTTAGTGCAAATGTGCTGCTCCACTTGGGGAAATAAAACCTCTGCCATCTAAATGTACTAGAACACAGAAATTACTTACTGATATGTCTTGAAACCACCCTCCTTGATTTAAATTGGGGCAAGAATTGCCACCTCTTTTTGACTACTGTAAATCTGGAAGAAGCAGAAACCGAGTTGCTGACAAGTCTCTGAGCTAAAAGGTTGCTAAGAGACTATGCTTAAATATGACATCCTGTGCTTTCCTGGTTTTGCATTGCCACTTCCCAGTGAACTGCTAGGTAGTCTCCTCTCTGTCACTTAATTCCTTCCTCCAGACAGAATCCTCTATGGAGTGTAGGCAAGGACAGCTGATAGTGTGAAAGCCAAGACATCCAAGCTAATGCAGAGTTGCTGCATCTTTGATGTACCTGGTATCTGCTCTTCCACACTTTGTCTTAAAATGCTCAAATTGATTGGGCTCTTGAGGACCTTCGTACACCTGACTGTCATTGCAGTCTGTTTTGAACTTCAAAGCTTCGTTCCCCTTGTATGTCTCATTCCTGATGTGTGGGACCTCCTCGAATATACGTCAGGGACTGGGAAGATCCAAAGCTTGTTTCCGAAATCATTCTTCAGTCTTGGGACTCTGCCTTTAGCCCTTTTAGTTATACATGCAAGTTGTCTACCTATACTGTGACAAACCTTCTGTAGTGAAATATACCATGAGCCTGAACACAGGCTTAATCTGTTCCCTGGGATATCTTTCAGCTGCCCTTCCCTTCAAAATGCAATAAAGAATGTGACAGATCTTATTCAAATATGAGAGCTTCTCAAAACTTAATGGTTTAAAGCTTTCAACTCCCTAAGCATATGAAGGAGATGGAAGTCTGGGTCTTTTCTCTTATCTCTTCACCTTCATAGGAATGCAGTGGGTACTTTTCAATTCTTTGTTCTTTTAGAGCCCAAAGTTGATTTTTTTGGGGAGTATTTTGTTTATTATATCCTGTTACTGGTAAACATAGAGTTCCTCTGAAAGTGTTGCACACCTTGACTTACCTTCTCTTGATTTTTGTCAGTCTTGTAGGTGTATTTATCAATCATCTTTCTGTTTTGTTCTGTTTGAAGTATATGCGAAAAACGGAGCATGGAACAATTAAAATAATTTAAAATAATGGCAAGTGAAGTGACCTCTCCATATGCCTTTATGAGGAGTGTGGTGGTAGTTCTATACAGAAATACTTACTAAGTAATGCAGAATTTCTAGAGAGTACAGCATGATTGAATTTGAAGGGACCATCTTAATTCTGGTATTTCATAAGTTGTGACTGCTTACGTTGTTCTGTGTGTGATACATTATTTAAAGATTTCCATTAAGGCTGCTATGACTAATGTAATATTCTAACTGCAGAATCCATGCAGCTTCTATTAAACTGTTTAAGATGTACCATTTTTGTTTTGTTTGAGCAGTAGGTTCCTGTGTGGCTAACGTTTCCAGTATGCATTTTTAATGATTTAATTAAATAATGTTACGCACACTGAATTTCTCTTGGGATCGAGATCCTAGTGTTTGCATCTTTCATACCTTGTTTAAACTAGAAAAAAAGTGTTTCCTGCAACAGATAGCTTAATCCGGGCTGCAGCCATCCCTGACAGCTTTAAGTTGATACGAGTTTTGTCTGCTACTGAAAAATGAAGACCTGGTAGCGCCGAAGGCTTTCATGCCTTGAGCCAGATAAGGAAATACAGTTGGCTAAAAACAAAAAAAAATCTAGTTATATACATTCAACAGGGTGCTTCTTCAGATTGCTTGAAAGTGACTGTGGAACCCTTGGTCAAAAACCTCATTTTTGCTGAAAATAGACACGGCTTAATGGTTCTACCTAAATTTTCAATGGTTCAATTTATTACCTAAAGCGGCACCCTAGATTAACAATTTAGTTGTAATAAATTAATAATACTTTATTTTGAAGCCTTCTGTTCTCTTATTCTGCATAATGTTTGGGCAGATGATGGGCAGAAAACTGTTCCACTGCACAGATTCAGTAATCTCTATCTGGGGGGGAGAGTCTCACGTCTGAGAGTGCAGTTTTGGTAGCTGACAGGAAAGATCAAGCTGCTGCTTTGACAGTTAATTTTTATTGCTTTTCTCCCTTGTACATTAAGCAGTCAAGGCACTGTAGCCTGCCAGTAGCTGTTTAATATTAGATATGCTCATAAAAATTTTAATTATCACCTTTGAATGAAGTTTAATCTACAGTTGTCAGAAAATATGAAACACATGGCACTGGAACATAAATTATATCCCTCTTGACAATGTTTCCTTTCAAATAAGGAAAACTGAATCCTGCATGTTCAGTCAAGGGCAGTAGGATATTCTTTCCCCATCAAAACAAAACAAAAAGGAGTTAGAAAGAATGCAGGCTTGGTGAGGTTGACGATCTTTTCTATGGCAACTAAAACCTGCAAACTAAATCAGATGCTAGTGTATAAATAAGATATTTTGTACAACAAAAACGCAACAGTTAAAATGAAATAGGTATGTTTTAACGTACTGGCTTGGTAGAAAAACTCATGTAGTTTGTCTTCAGTAATATGGATTATGGAGAGCGTGTGCTTATTTGCTTGATGGAAAACTGAGTTTGTAGATACAGTAGGTTTGCCTGTTTGCATAATTTGTGTTTTCTGAAGTGGTAGTTAAAACTGTTCTCTGAATTTCTCTTGGCTGATGTTACAGTAATACTTCTCTTAAAAGGCTCATTAAGACCTAACTTTCTTATCTCTGCCTGTCATGCAACAGCTATTATTAGGGGTTTGGGGTTTTTTTGGTATGTTACCAGTGACCTCTGTAGGAAGGTGCTTCTGCGGGAGGGCAGAGCAGGCATGTGTATTGATCTGCCGTCGTTTCCTCTTACCATTTGTGATGGTGAAATGGAGGCCGGTAAGTGCCTGAGCTGTTTTCGTCATTGTAATCTCATTCTCCAAAACATTTGAGGCAGGAGTCTCATAACTTCATCTCTTTCTCAGTTAAGACACTTGGGTACCCTAGTGCCCTCTGTTTGCTTCAGTTTGGATTTAAACTTTCTAGCTTTAGGCATTGCCCAGCCTGCATCATCACTGCCCTTGCCATTTGTGGCAACAGGCAATACCTGTTCAGTTTGGGAGGGAGTGATGCCTTCACCTCAGATGTGAAATTAAGAGGAACATGCCTGAAAACGCAGAAGCCAGAAAAGAGTTGTCTCCAGTCATCTCTTGCATCCAGATAAGACTATTACTGCCAAGAACAAAGTCATTTTCAGCATGCATCAGTCTGAGCAGGTCAACTACCTTGGAGTCAGACAGCAAGTTGAAAGCAAGAAAGAAGATGCTACTGAGGTCAGGGCAGATTGTGCTGATTGTAACTAGCACTGGTTGTGTTGATAAACCTACCAAGACCAGCAGGTTGCTGACATGAGGGTGGAGTTATCTCAGAAGACAGAACATTCACATTTTGATCAGCTTGGTCAGCTTATCAGAGACAGATGGGAGTAGAAGGCATTCCTGGGCCTGCACTATGGTCTCTGCTTGCTCGCTTGGTTGGGCCTCCTTTGCACTGCAAAATCATCTCAGATAATTTTCAGGCTCCTGAATGGCGCCAGGAAAAAAGGAAAAATACACTTCAGTTCCATCTGTGCTCAGAACATAGCATAGCATTAAGACAGGCAGTTCATTGTTTAACAAAATGTTGACTTTATCTAATGCTGCTTACTAGATTTCACCGAAGATGCTAGCTGTTCTGTCTGAAATCAGTTTATTTTTCAGCCAAATAGTTAGTAGAATGTTACACCATTATCAGTCATGCTTTGACACTGATCTGATAATGAAACCACAAGCACTCAGGTTTTCTGATGGATGCCAATTGTAAGCATATTGGGGACAGGTTGGCAGAACTTACTGAAGCCATTATTCAAGGAACCTTGGTCTGTCTCAGCTTGTTTTATGCAGATAAACATTTTATATTTCAAATCTGCTGCTGAGTCAGTTTCCTGGACAACGCAACAGCCCTGGCCCAGGGGATCAAGTTGGGCCTACTCCTTGCCCACCTGATTGGAAGCCGTTGAGCTCTGCAGTTGGTGTCACTAGAATGAGAGTCTATATCTACTGCCTGCCTTTATCTAGGAGTTTGCCAGCTTGTGAGTAATTAGACCTGGATGGTCCTTGCTTGGTTCCTTCTCTGAGGTTATATTCTTTCAGTGTGGATTCCCTATGGTAGATATGTTTTGCAAGATGGACAATTACAAGCGACGAAGTTTTGTTCCAGGTGAGCTTGGAACCCACTGTCCCTGGACAGTTTCTTTCTGCAGTAAAGCAGCAGATTCGCTTTCTACCACTGTCTGCAGTTAGGGGTAATTTCTGAAATAAACAAGCAAAGCTCCAGACACCTTGGTAACGGCACTGTAACAGACCGTTGTGTCTGGGTGAGCAATACAGATGCCCTTTCAGGCTGCCTGTGTCTGAGCTTCCTGCCTGGGCCGGGTTTGGAAGCTCCCTGCCGGAGCGCCAGGAGCACCATGGACAGGGGCCACCCGACAGCCCAAGGTCCTGGCCAGGCAGGAAGCGGAGCAGGCTCTTCTTGCAAATGGCTTCAATATGGTCAGCTCGGAAGTTCTTTGGATCCTGTCCAGGCCTTAATTCTTGAATGTCTTTTCTATCCACTGCACTTCAAACAAGCTGGGACTTTTTGGTCAGGATTTTAGTAAATGTAGGACTCAAGATGTTCTTCTTTGTTTCTGATACTTTTTGGCATTTTTCTCTGAAAATTCTCATCTCCTTATTATTTTCGACTGAGCGGTTTTCAAGTGCAGAGCCTGCATCCATTGACTGAGTGAGTTGTATACTTCTCCTGTAATTTATTCTTGGGCAACCTCAGTGTCCTACTATGCTTGATAACCTCTTTTTTTTGTTTTTTCCAATAATGAAAGAAGATAAGTGGGAGATACTAAAGATGTGTTGTGTAAAATCTGCTTTATTATTGGCAAGTATAAATACTACTTAGCTTTTCCTTATTTACCACCAAAGCTTCGTATTTTAGTGGCTCATGATGTAAATCTTTAATAACCTCTCCTAAGAAGATATACAGAGCAGTCTGGACAGTCCTGCTGCTTGTTCCCCACCTGTTTGGTGTACCTTTCTGTGAAGTGTGAAGGCTTGCTCCATCCAACCCTGAGGCAACGTTTTCCATGCATATCTGGCCTAGGCTTGTATTGATATGCAAGTCAGTAATAGAGGAATAACCCACTGACTTTTGTCAGATGTTGCCTTAATCTGGTGTGACTGACAGTGCTAGGTTTGCGTTGAGCTAACGTAGTGCAGCTCCTCATCGCATGAAGCCTAGTGGTTCTTGCTTTTCAGCTGCTTACAGTAGATTTCTGTAGATATATGTGAACGGCCTTTATTTATCCTGGAGTAACTGCTGTTTAAACAAGTCAGCGTGTGGCTCTTAGACCGGGTTGTCCATCCATTTTTTTGGATTAAGCTGCTGCCATGGACTTTGCGTCCTGATGGAGTGAAAGAGGAATATAGCTTCTTTTCTCAGGAGGCACCAGGGCGTATGCAGACCCTCAGGCAACAGTGCTTTTAAAAGGCAGTATTTTCGTATGCTTGCATAGAGAAGGTCACCGGGTCAATCTTCAGAACTATAGTTATTGCATTACAGACAACTGTTCTGTCTTTAATTATCAATATCAAAATGTTAACAAACTGGCTACTGCTAATTCATTTTCTGCTGAAGAGTTACCAGAACAGAACGTCTTGCTAAACACTTGAAATTTTCCCATTTTAGAAGATAAAAATACGTTGCCTTCAAGGAATAGCAAAAGTAGAGCTACATACATATACTGGAAAAAAGATGATTCATGGTAAAATTTTAGGGAGGCTGTTACTTTGGAAAGAGCTGGAACATTGACTTGACTTTGCTGCGTTGTACATATACCTAATCTCTGTATGTAAGTAGGGCCATTGTGCTTCTAAATTGTGTACCTGTGCATACCAGTGTCTTCGTGTGTACTTGTGTCTTTGACAGTCTGTGTTCTTAATTACCTGTTTGGTGGATAGTGGAGAAAATTGAACCCAAAATTTTGATTGGTAGCATTCTGACATGGTTTTGCAATTCTCATTTGGGTTTCTTTTTTGGATGGGATTAAAAATTTTGCACCCAGCAGCTGTGGTTTTGTATGCAGCTGCCTAACTGCTAGGTGTTAACTCCCAAGGATAGCATACTCTGCAAAAGTTTAAGAGAAGCAGACAAAATTTTCTGTGATGAAGTACCATGAAGATTTTCATTTCATTCCTTTGCAATATATTAGGTATAATGGTTAGAAGAAAATAGTAAAAAAATCTGTAATGGTTCTGTTCTCTCAATTGATGCAAGAAAATATACTTACTAATGTTAATTAGGAAGTTTCTCAGGAAATAAATACTTCATTTGATAAAATAGATGTATATTGACTAATGCTTCATAACTAGGAGTATGATTCTACAGGAACAATTACTAAGGACTAATATATGGAGTGGGTTGATTATCATCTTTTGTCGTCTTATACTTGGGGTTTTTTTAATTATTTATTTCTTGCTTACAGGTGGCAGTGTGCTGTATTTGTTTCTTTGTCATTCTTCCACTGAACCTCGTTGGTACGATTCTTGGTCGAAATCTGTCAGGACAGCCTAATTTTCCATGTCGTGTCAATGCAGTGCCTCGTCCCATACCAGAGAAAAAATGGTAAAGACAAGCATCATGTTAACTAGATCTACTCACTTCAGTACATTTAAAATGACTTTTCAAATGTGATCATTAAAAAATTTTTCTAGAGTAACTTTTTTTATTTCAACTGAGTTATGTCAGAAGAACATCTCTACTGACGTTTCCTTAATATGTTTTTTTCTGTTGAATAAAAACACCTAGTGCAGTTAATGGTTAATAGTTGTAGCAAATTTTTAAGTCCTAGATCACTGGATTCACATTTGGCCTGAAATGCTCTTCAGTCTCTTACGTAAGAAGGATGGTCCCAACCCAGTTCTTGCATGGGTATCTTGAAATGAAACCTTTCCTCTTAGTTAATGCCCCTCACAAATTTAGGATTGAATGTGCCTTGGAGGCAGAGCTGTTCTGTTTAATGGTCTCCATGTAGAAGCTGAGACATAATTGCAGGGTCATGGTGGGGAGAAGCTTGCAATGCTGTTCCCAATTCTGCACTTCTGTTGACGGCACAGAGCCTAAAGTACTCCAGGTATACAGGTTGAATTGCAAATAAGCCTTTATTATTTTTAAAGTGAATATAAAGGGGTGGTTGCCTAGTCCCAAAAGTAAACTTGGGGTTTTGGAAAATCATGAATGCAGTCGCTTTTTCCTGTTAATTTAATTCTGAGATGGAAGCAGCAAGCTATGGAAATGAAAAAAATTCTCAGAGGATTTTTTTTAATAGATTTTTCTTGCTTTCCCTGTTCAGAGGAATGGAACAGACAAAGTGAAGGGGGCACTGAAACGTGTATGCCTGCAATATCCAGGAAGTGCAGCACACTTAGTCTCTTGTTAGTGCCGGGTTCTGCAGCTCAGATACTAGGATTTGATTTATATTGTGACCTGTATCTTGGGAATCTGATGGATTTTTCTGGATCAGCATGACAGATAAAAAGAAATAAGATACTTCTCTTGAAGATGATGAAACTGCACACCATCAACTTAGACAAGTCTCCCTATAAATAATAAAAGAAGCTGCAAATTAAATCACTGGTTACTAGCTAGATTCAGCATGATTGCAAGTACTACACAGAGGTCACCTTTAGTAAGTGACAGTATCATCTACAGGTAGCTGAGTATTCATTTTTGGCCATAGGCTCATGACTCAGTATAGCATTAAAAATAAACACTGGTTCTTAATTTTATAACCATTACCCTGCAAAATTTTCTTTGTGCTTTTTGCTGTATGTGAAGCCATCGACAGCTTTTGAGTTTTCACTGCCTTCATTCAAGGCTAGTGGATGTTATGGGGCTTGATTGCTCAGACCCTTTTTGGGCAAGAGAGATTCTTTCTGTAGCCTTTACGGCTGGTTAGATTCCTAACCTTATCCCAGTAGGTGATAGGCATGAGACTTATGTTTTGTTTCAGCTTTCCCCAAGAATTAACTCCTTCTATTCATACACATGACAACTTTGGGGGAATCTTCTGTCTAATATGCTGGTACGCGACAGAAGTGTTCTTGTTAGCATGCCTTTTAAATAATTCTCTGTGCTATATTAATTGTCTGGTTATATGTCTTAATATGTTTGTAAATGAAAGACTAAAATTGTCCCTAAACTAATCTTAATATCTTCCAGGTTCATGGAACCAGCTGTTATTGTTTGCCTAGGTGGAATCCTCCCTTTTGGATCAATTTTTATTGAAATGTGAGTATGTCAGCTATTTGTCGATTTGATTACGAAGTAATAATTTAAGTTCAATTACTGTGTCATATTCATATTTTGTTTACTCTCTTCAGGTATTTCATTTTTACTTCATTCTGGGCTTACAAGATCTACTATGTTTATGGGTTTATGATGTTGGTTCTGGTTATCCTCTGCATCGTGACAGTTTGTGTGACTATCGTCTGTACGTATTTCCTGCTAAATGCAGAGGATTATAGGTGGTAAGTATTGCATTATTTGCATAATTAACCAGATTATGAGAGTTTTATAGAAAAGTAATGTTCTTCAGTCTAGATGGGTCTTTTTAGTGTCCCATGTCCAGATTCTATCTGTCGGGAATAAAAGCAGTTCTTGGATCCTTTCTGTACAGGAGCTTTCTGTGTGTATGGGTATCTGTGTGTGCACGTATGTATAAAAAAAAAATATAAAAATGCCAAGGGACACAGGAATATGAAGAAGGATCATCACTTGGTCTCAGTGGTAGCTGTTGCCATAGTAACTTTTGTCACTTATAGTAGACAACATGTAGATTTTGTTAAGTAAGTCTGTAGAACCAGTACATTTTATTTTCAGGTTAAGGTTTTAATGCATTGTTGCATCTTCTTGGGAAGCCTTTTGGTTAGATATATGATGTTCATGCATGTTTACTTTCAGGCAATGGACAAGCTTTCTTTCTGCGGCTTCAACTGCGATTTATGTTTACATGTACTCCTTTTACTACTACTTTTTCAAGACAAAGTAAGTGATAGTTTTCTTGCTTGAGTATCAGATTACTGTATTGCCAAATAAGTTTGTTGAGAAAAACTGGGGAAAATACCTAGCATAAATTCCTATCTTTCTTTTTCAGGATGTATGGCTTGTTTCAAACATCATTTTACTTTGGTTATATGGCAGTATTTAGCACAGCTTTGGGAATAATGTGTGGTAAGTTTCAAATATATTGACAGTTTTCTATCAGAATTCTTCAGACTGTCATGTTTCTGATTTTAGCTCTTTTGTTTTGGTGGTAGAGTGTGTGTGTCTGCAAGATGTGCTCAAAAAGCTGGGAATCTTTAAAAAGAATCTTAGACTTCTCTGCTTATACTTGGTTCCTACCTAATATAGGAGATTTCTGTGGATTGTGTCTTCTGATAGGAAGAAAACTTATGTACTGTGCAGAGAATTTCACCCTCAGTGTAAGCTTGAAAGACTCAATATTTGTCAAGAAGTTCTGAAAAATAGTTTCAAATTAAGTTGAGTCCATGCTAGCATTTTGTTTCGGAGTTTTTACTGTTGCTCCAAGACAAGGAGCTAGGTACACCCATTGAGGCATCAAAGGTATTGCAGTGCTGATGACACCACCATCTGTATCTTGTGGCATGTATACATGAGAGTGACCAGAATAGAAAGGACTGACACTTCAGGCTAGCATTTGAGAAATAAGTATTGGAATATTCTCAGGTAAAGAGAATGCAGAGTGCTCCTGTGTGCAGCTGTATTCTATTGCTTTTTAAGATAGTGTTTTGACAGATGTTTAGAAAAAAAACCAAGTTCTCAGTATCGAGGTTGTCTGATAAAGTCAGATATACTTGTTCACCTGTTAGCTTTATCCTTTGCTATATGACTTTCAGAAAGTGCTACTTGGTTCTTTTGCACTTTCCTATGATGTTATTTGCTTTTTATGTGTGATCCTTATTTAATGCTTTCCTTCTTAGTAGTGAATGAATAGTCCTATAGATTCTAGTGGAAGGATTTCTTTGAGTTAGATATTTGAGATGCATGATGTCTTACAGCAGCTTACTTTCTGTAATGTATACGTTTCTTGATATCACAAGAGGATGGGTAATTTCACAATGTTTATAAAAAGCGGAGGGAAATCATCTCTTTAACTGCTGAATACCTGCTCCCCTCTTCTCTCACACAATCTAGTCTTGCTTCATCAGGTTCTTGGCACATTACAAGACTTCCCTGCTGTTCTGGTAGTCTTGCAGCCATTTTTTTTCTTTAATAGGCTTAAACTTTCAGCTCTAATCTTTTCTTTTTAAAGTGCTCAGGCTGGTATTGATTAAAATGTCTATGATGCAGAAGCCAAGCTTGCCCACCAGTTTCTGTAATTAAAATTTTTTTTTAAAACATGGAAAAGAAAGATTGTCAAATGCTTTCTTGCTACGGTAGGACACTACTTGATGGAATATTAGAGTAAAATCCGAATTTACTCAAAATCAGAAAATACTGTAACACATTAAAGTTTATTTCCATAGCTCTATTGAGATTTCTTTTTGTCTTTTTAAGTGTGTTGGAAGAGAAGCTGTGAGATTCCTTTTTACTGAGAACTCCCATTTTCAGCATGTGGAGGGAAGGAAACAAAAAAAATCCCCTGTCAAAAAGCATTTGTCTAGGGAACTTGCTGCCATTGAGGTCTAACAAAGACATTTGTGTTAGAGAATTGTGCAGTGTGCGTGCTACTGACTGTACGTCTCCTGTGAAAAGTGTGTAGAGCTGTGCTTTGGAGGCTCACACGAATGAGCGTGTTCAGTATCACACAGTTGGATATGAGACGAATGAGTTAGGATCCAATGCAGCCACAGGGAAACTCTCTGGAGCCTTGTGTCATCCAACTCTGGTTTTAGTGCCCCTGACAATGCCTAGTGAACTCAAATCCCACATGTAGTGGGATGCTTTGATCCACAAAGTCTGCTGCCCTCTGCAGAGCATCTAAGTTCTGGGACTGGACAGTAGGGAGCCCATGAGAACTTCCAAACCTTTTGAGCTCCTTGTGCTTCCCTCTTAGTGACAGAAAAGAATAAAACTTATTCTCCAGCTCAGTGGATGGCTTAGGAGCTAGGTAGTATAGAAGAGCCTCTTGCAATACCAGATAAATAATATAAGTATGATTGAAGGGCTTTTTTAAAAAAAAAAAGAAAAATTTGTGCTTACAAGTCACAATTAAAGTTTAAGTGTTAATTGGTTTGAAGTTAGAGATGGGAATTAATCTTTTTCTGTTTTGTGGTTGCTCTTCCTCACTATTGGGATTTTTCTGTTTATTTAAAAGCTGCTTGTTCTGCTGAAATATGTTTGCAGTCTATTTCTGCTAAACCTATATAGGCCATAACCAAGTTAAACACCTTATCATATGGTATTTATAATAAATAAATACAATCATTCCCTTTACTATGGATTTTTTATTCAAGTCATCTAACTGTCCTGCATTTGTTTCAGGAGGACATTCTTTAGCTGTCATTGTCTAGGGTTTTCCCCGCCCCATGTTTTATTCAGTGGCTGTGAAGTAGCCTTGAGGCTTAACCCCTGCCGTGGGTATGGGCCATTAGTGGCCTTCATGGGTAAGGCTCCTGTGATTCACAATAGGTTATGATTTGTTTATGGGGTTGAGAGCTTGTGGTCTCATGTGACTGCTACTCTCAACTCCTCCCCCTCACTTGCATCTCATGCACACATTCTCTAGATCAGAAACACAATTAGTGCTTTGTTCTCCCAAATCTGTGATACGTGGCATCACATCACTAGAGAAACCCTCAAAGAACAAATTCTGGAATGTATCTGAGTTTAGCAACTAAAATGGGCGTTGGATCTGTTGGCAGTGTTTCCTTTAACAGGCAAAACATGATAAGTCTTAAAACAGGAGTCCAGTGCCGTTATTTTGTCCGTTTACTGCATGAGGCAGAAGATGAGTTTCTTAACAGGCTGCAGAAGAATCTGCGTGCTCCTCTATGACTCCAAGCTCACCTCAGCTCCTCTGCACAACCCGTGCTTGGGACTGTCAGAACGCTGTACTGGTCCCTCCTTGAACTGCCAGGTCTCTGCTGTGTCCTCAGCACACTTCACACTTGCAAGCAGCAACCTGATCTTGCCTGTGCCATATTTGTTTTAGTCGAACTCTGCTTTGTCCAAGTTAGCAACACAAATCCCTCATTTGCTGGCCAGTAGAATGGTTGTCATGATATTTATACAGCTTGAAAATGCTATGCAACACAGAGGCTGACTCCACAGGCTCTTTACTACTCTGGTGGCATTGGAATGATGCATCAGGTTTGCCTTGTGCAGATTTCCTGGTTAGACACCAATGTTGGGCTTTTGGGGGTCTGAAAACGAAAATTCTTTGAGTTTTATAGCTGACCTCATGAATTATTTGAGCAGTCCCCAGGATTTAAAGAATTCATCAGGTTCTGAATAAATCCGTGGTCAGCAATGCTAGCTGCAGGTGCATATGGCCTTAATTTCTAAAGGCAAAAAACCTTGATTTTCTTGAAAAATGAAGTTTTGCCAGAAATTTTTTTAGCGTTGGTTAGGCTTCTGTATTTAACACATCTTATGCAAGTCTGGTGCATCCCAGATCACTGAAAATGTTGTTTCATGCTTTGTTTCTGGGCTTTTACTTATTGCTCAGGGAAGCAAAAATAGCTGTTGAGAGTCCATTCTTTACTGAGCATCCAAGTGGTTGATGTTACGAGTTCTCTTACCTGTACTGAGTTATATGCACTCACTTCTCTATCGTTTTCTTCCCATATTTTATGATGCGTTATTCTGGCAATCTGTCAACAGTTCTCTCTAATTCTTGCTTGATTTTTCAAATTCACTTCTAACCTGAGAGTTAGCCAAACTGACTTCCACAAGGCTGATTTACTTTCATTTTGCTTGGAAGAGATGAAGGAGAAGCACTGGGGTATTCCCTGCGGATATCCTAAGACAACAGTATTCACTGAGCCTGGCAAACCTGAGGTTCTGGGTTTGACCAGGTGGGTTGCTGAATCTCTTTCTCAGCAGAAGGCCCGGTCCAGTGCATTTCTTTCATTTTTCTAGGTGTTCTTAGTCCTGCAGTATTTTGGGTTTAGCATAAACTGTTGCTCCTATCAAAAACCCAGTGACCTGTTCTTTTATTACTGCTGTGACAATGCATACTCTGCTCATGACTCTTACTAATTTGAAAACCACAGGTTGCAATTTCCTTTAACTATTAACTGCTACTAGTTTAATCTCTTTGTACAGACCTCCTTGGAGTTTAAGACTCCTGGGATGGGGATCTATTATTATTTGTGCCTTGTGGGAAGGAAAAAGCCATCTGCCAATAAAACACTCATCCAGAAGGCATGTAACTTATAATAAAAACCTGCCCTCCCATCCACCTTCCCTGCAGAGTGGGTGATTGTATGTTCTTTACCCTCTGTTCAGAAAAAGGGACCCAGTTATTGGCAGCAGTAGGGGGGCTGCTATATTTATCGAGGCCAAGTGAGCATGGCCTCTTGGTAAGATGGCTTAATGGATTTGGATTGCTAGACTAGGGGAGTTCTTGCCAGACGTTCACTGGGAGCATGGATAATTAGAGTTTGAGGACAAGTATTGCAGGTAATTTTCTGTGTGCAGAGTGCATGCTTTATGTGACACTCTCTGTTTAAGTGTGTGTGTTTGATGTAACTGCCTTATTTTGATCAGCTCTCTAACATATTCAATATTTTCCATTTATTTTGCAGGAGCTATTGGTTACATGGGAACAAGTGCCTTTGTTCGTAAAATCTACACTAATGTGAAAATTGACTAAGGAAATAAGAAAATTGAACTATGGATCAGTTCCTCTTTTCATGGGGATGAACTTGCACAACAAAAAGCGCGAGAAGAGATTTGGGTTTTAACACTGGGCACTATATGGATCTCCATTTTGTGGATGGCTTAAAGTAACATCTATTTCATTGATCCTAGGTTCTTACTGACTGCTTTCTCCAACTGTTCACAGCAAATGCTTGGATAATATGCAGTAGGCATTACTACAGTACGTGGCTAATCTTCCCAAAAAAAGAAACAACCAACAAAAAACAAAAAACCTAGCTCATTAAAGATGAATAGACTAGCTCTCTTCAGTGAAGAGGACAAACGGTTTATTTAAAGCATCTGTTCCATTCAATAAAAAGAGGGAAACTTGGCTGCTAAAACTACTTGATTAGTAGTCTTCCTGGTACTTAACATTTCTAAATTATGTAAAAATGCCATTCCAGAAAGATTACTCTTCTGATTTTTACTGCCATTGCCAGGATAGGAGGTATGTTTTATATTTTGACTCCAGGTGCTTTTTGGTTTATTTGCGATATCAACTATACCCTACACTCATTTGTTTAAAAAATAATTTAAAACTATATAAAAACCCCATATGCATGTAATATATCAGCTGTTGTTCTAGTTGGACCAATTTCCCTTTATTTATCTTTAAAGTAATATCCAGCTACATCTTAAATCCATCCAAAGAAAATACAGGCTGAAGACGGGATTCGTTCTCTGCAATGCAATTTACTGTACAGTTAGAAAGCAAAATGTTAACTGAAGAGGATTGTTTGTTTTTTAATAAACACTTTGAGGTCTAGATTAAAACAAAACCAACGTTTTAACTGAATGTCTAAAGTGATTCTCCTTTTTTCCAAGTTAGTCTTGCATTATTTTTTTTTGTTTGGGTTTGAATGAAGGTTTTCCTTTAGACGTTATACAAGGGGTAATAAGTGTATATAACATTAAATAATGTAACTTAGGTGTAGATCCCAAATGTATTTGGATGTACAGATTTACTACAGAGTACTTTTCTGATGATTCGGTGTAAAAATGTGTGAATTTGGGTGGCTTTTTACATCTTGCCTGCCATTGCATGAAAAGTTGGGGTTTCTTCACAATGTGTGTATGTCATGCTTTTCTGTTCTGTTTCCTTTCTCAAGCTCTTACAGGAATTAAATTTGTAATTTAGAACATTTTAATTTTTGTTAACCCTATCTGGACACTTGTGTAACATCAAAAGCACAGTTGCTTTAGAGTGTTCAGAAAACTAAAATAAACTTTTCAGACAAAAATGTTCTGATTGTGAAAATAGATGAGTTTGCAGTTGAAAATGTTTGAAAAGGCAATACTGCTGAATGCCAGTTTCTGTACACCGTATTTGGGTGGTTTTCAAATACCCAAACCCATGTGTTGAATTTAGAATTTGGTTACAACTGTATTGTACAGTACAGCTCCAAAGTGGATGACCAGCCCAAAAAGATTCTTCTTGGCTGAACTGTTTGTGGAGGAATCTGTTTTGTGATCCAGCTAGTGTACTGAGAGGAGTGGGGGTGAGCGCGGACTGAAATAAATGGGCGAATAAAGGTTAAGTCTTTCTAAGAGGACCGTTAATTATGCACTGTATTTAGCTAGAAATATCCTGAATGTGTTTGTGAAAGATTTGAGAGCCCGTTGGCTTGATTTTGTTGCGGTTTTCTTAGGCATCTACCACACTGGGGATGTTTTCATCGGTGTGGCTGGCTGAAATGGAGCGCCTGCCATGGAGAGGGCAACTTCCTGAATTTAAAAAAAATGAGAAAAGTATTTGCATTGATTAGCACTGTATTGTCTCTCTATAAGAAGTACTGATAATGCAGTAGCCACCATGAGAAACAGCCGTGCTCCGGGTTGGAGGCCGGGGGGAACTGAACTGATAGGTAACAGTGAGAAGCAACGCATCCTGCTGTATGTAGCTTCTGAAAAGTATTTGAGCTTTCACCTCTGATTTCCGTGGCCAATTTTAACCAATCCGTCAGGAAATAATTAAGTTTTGCTTCAAGTGAATGGTTGGTGTTTGTACCTGAACACTCCGCCATTTAAGAGAAGATAATGCTTAAAGTACAGGCTGATTTTGAGATGAGCTTATAAACTGGGTCGACAGTTAGTTTTCCTCTGTTCCAAAACATGGAGACTTAAAGCAAAGAATGGGTTTTGTACTAGTTCTTGATAGTGCGTGCAGCTGTGGGAAGCCCGCTTTTCATCCATGTTCTTCTAAATCTGAAGTGAGAAGCTGTTATCTCCACACAGTAAATACATTAAGTACTCTGCCGAGATACAAGTTCTTTAAAGGGAATATTTTGATAATGGGTCTGTTTCTCCATTTAGAGCACTGCTATGTGATTAGTCTATCAGAAATGTCACTAAACTGTTTGTGAATTTCATTTAATCACATTTTTAATGCCACAGAATGGTGGGCTGCCTACTTGCTTTCTCTATCCTTTGGCATTATTAGCTTTTGCATATCCAGATAGGACTGTATAGCTTTTAAAGTGACATTGAAAAGATACTGCACAGGCATTGCTTTTGTTTCTGCAGGCGCGTTCCTCTGGAGAAGTACTGTGTTTCAATAATGGACGTTTTTATTGACATTTTTATACTTCCGCCCTAGCACAGGAGTAAGTTGGGGGGTTTGCTTTGTTTTCCCCCCTCCTTTTGGTTTCTGAAGGAGTGCAAAATATGACTGGTTTTCAACAGCTTGTCATTATGGTTGTTTGGGGCAAGGCTATTCATTTGGCCCCACCCAAAAAATGTGGATATATCTTGAACCATCTTGCTTAATAGAATTCGGAAGCTCTCTGCTTAGATGATGTAGTCCTTCCTCTTTTATGGAAGAAATAAAGATCTTACAGCCAACACTCCTCTTTCCATGGTTGTTTCTTAGGAGTTTCTGGTTCTTGAATTGAAGCTTTTTGGATGACTCTTCAGGAGGCCGCTCAGTGATTCTCTTCCCACTTCTGGGGCAGAGGCCAGAGAATTGAGTAAATAGTCGTGTACCACGAGCCGGTCTTGATCAAATGCTTTAGATAAATGCAATTGTAAATCTTTTCAGTTGAGGCAGAGTGCAGATAGAAAGCACCTCTGGTACTTCATGTATGAGAAGTGGTGAACGCTGGATTGGAGATAATGGAGACTGCAAATAAATGTTACGTTATGCTTTTTTTTTTTTTTGATGTCTGAATGTTTTGAAGCAACAGTGTCTATTAATTCCTCTCCAGAATTACATTCCAAAGTGTGTAAAGGGCACACAATTAAATTGTTTTCTGTATGATAGTCTAGGTGTATTTCTTTAACAAGTTCTGGGTTAAACAAGAAAACAAACAAACAAAACAAAACAAAAAAACCAAAAAAAAAACCCAAAACGAAACCCAAACTCTATACTGTTGAATTTTAATCTTTGGGTAAAATTGATAGCACATTCTTATCGCTGTCATTCCTGCAGAGGAAACACAAATGAGAAAGTTAACATTTTGCTCTGGCTTCAGCATCCCCAGCATCTAGCCAAATTTGCCCAATGAAGTATAAGTACACGGCCTCACTGAAGACAGCAAAACTGTATAACGCTGAGCGCGTCAGCAATTTCTCCATTGGAATGTGTCCGAAAAGCATAAGCTTAGGAAAAAAAACAAGCCTCTTCCCCAGACTGTGGGCTGCAGGCGAGTGAACTGAATGGCTGGAGCTAGGGTTGAGGGATCCTCTTCTCTTGAATTAATTCCTAACTCTGCAGCTTGGGGTTGATTTTAAGAGACAGTTGGTCCCTTTTTTTTAATCCCTTGGATCTTTTCTAGCTCAACGCACTACAGTAGTGGCAGTCTTGCAAGGGCTTTTGGAACTGCTGCTCAATGAGAGCCAGCAAATAACAATAAATAAAATAACAATTCTATTTATTGTTAAAAATAACAATAAATAAAAAATAACAATAAAAAAAATAACCTCTTACCAGGGTTAGCACTGAAGTCACAAAAGCCTGTGCTACGTTGGACCTCTGTTGGAATAAAGCCACACTTCAAAATTTTGAAGCAGCGCGTTTATGGCTTACGTTCTTCAGGAGCATCGTTTCTCAAAAAAATAATAATATTTTGATGCCGTTTGTTTTCCAAAGTCAGAAGCATAGAAATGAACCTCGCAAAGAGCATCTGCTTTTTGCTAAGTAGCTTCAGTGAGAAAATTCTCCTAATTTTCTGAGGAAGCATCTGCACGCAAGCGCTGCAAGTAGTTCTCCGCATCTCGCAGTTGTATCCAGGAGGTGCGTTTTCCCCTGAGGGACGGGGCTGTTACGGTATTTGCTTTTATGACTAGTTATGTGGTTCTCAAATTTTTCTTCAGTTCTTGGGTTACCGCATGTGGGACAAAAAAAAAAAGACAACCCATGAATCTGGAAGGCTTTGGGCCGTTCCAGTAAATTCAAGCAGTTGCTGGAGAGAATCACAGAATCACTTTAAAGGACAGAAACTCAATTGGGAAAAGGATGAGAAGAAGTTGTTCTACCTGGTGGACTAACCTGTTTCAGACGCAAACCTCTGGAGACAAATTTGTAGTCGGGGTGTCATTTGCCCCCAGCCCCACACCGGTTACGGTCTGTTTGTTTTCCCCGGTGTATCCGCCGCGGTACGGGGCTTTGGCAATAACCTGAAGGGTTCATGTGGCACGAGCAGAGGGGATGCTGTTGTTACCAGTGTTTCTGGCTTGTTGATAGGTTCATTTTCTCACCAGCTCCTGGGAATGCAATCCAGAGCAATATGTCGAGTATCTCTGGAGGTTCTACCATGCTGAGGCTTCATTTCTTACGGAAAACAAACCCGTAGGAGCTTTCATTACACTCTAGATGGAAGATCTCTTTCAAGACCTCGGGCTTGGAGCATCCCAAAACATAACTCTGTAAGTCCACGCTTACTCTTCAGCTGGTGCTGCGTGACTACAGCATTCCAGAAAATACCTGCATTTTTAGAATTGGGAGTTTATGTGCAATGAGCAAAATACTTAATACTTACAGAACTGTTATTTTGCGGGGAGGGAGGGGTGTTTCTATTGAAAAATAGTCTTAGAAATAAACTTCTCTAATATTGTGGGACATGCTTACCCATACAATGCACTAGGAATCTTGACAGATTCTAGTTCATCAAAGCGTAGACTTAAGCCCTAGAAACTTGAAATGCTGTGCTGGGTCTGGGCCAAAAAAGTCCAGTCTCTGATAGTCCTGTCTAAGGAGCTGACAAACGTAGGCAAACATGCTACAGTTAGGCACCACCCAGTGAATTTTATTTTTTTCTGAAGGCTGTGTGTTGCAAGCTTTTACTTGGCTTCTGAAAAGTTTTGAGAAGCTTCCAAACGTGGCTGAGAACATCATGCAATACTGAACTCAAGGGGGCTTTTGGGGCTGCTCGTCCTCATTTCCCAAAGGTTTGTCTCAGAAATTTCCGAGTTGTGTGAGGTACTAAAGCACTAGACAAGACATGGTGGTTTTCTGGGCTCCTGGAGATGTAATATTCCCTTGGCATTCATTTTCTGCTGTTTTTTCCATGCTGAATCCCTGCAGTCTGGGTTTAGCCCTATCACGGAGAAAAATGGCATATCCTACCCGTTGGATTATGTTCTCAGCTTAGCGCGAGGCTTTTCTTGCTTTGCTACAGAGGAGTAGCTACAGGAATGGGATGGAAATTTTCTCATTTCCCTTCTAATGCCTGGCCAGAAGTTGGCTGGTGAATCAGTGAGTGTTACCTACTGTTTGTTTTAAAAAGAGATCTGACGGTTTTACAGAGACAGGCGCCCGTTTACCTGCAAGAATTGGAGGCTTTTATACTAAAATATTGAAGAGATGCTATTGGGTTACTTAAGTCCTGCATTTGGACTCTGCAGAATCGTTTTTAGTAATGATTAGCTAAGCTGAAAGTTGATTTTTGTTAAGGTTTTTTTTTTTTTGTTTATCTCGCTATGAGAAAGTGATCAAACACCCACCTTTGTCTGAACCTGAAACGTACCACATTTTTGTATGACACGTATAGCGAAATAAATAACAGAAAAGGAAATCGCTATTCCTGGTTTTAGCGATCTAAAGAGTGACATGTAAGATGAACCTAATTTAGAGTATTGCTTGCCTAACGGGGGGAAGTGTCCGCGTGCTCTGTGCCCCAGCCAGGTGTGCGGTTTGGGTGAAGATGTTACTACAGATAAATCTGCGTACAGAAATCCCGTGCGGAAAGCGTAATTGGGAAACTTCTCTAAGGTAATTCTCCGTGAAGCAGCGTCTCCGGTGTTTTGACAGATTCATTAAATTCTACCGGCTGTTGTGCAACAGCCTGAACCCTGGTAGCGTGTGCTGCCGGCCTCTCTAAGGGTGCCTGCGGGTAAGCGGGAGATGCAGCTGTCCCATCTTCGACCCATGGCAGAGGCCTGGAGAAATGTTTTTGCTTTCCCGGATCCATCCCTTTTGGGGGAAGAGAGGAAAAAATTATTTAAGACCGATTTTTTTCCTACGGCAAAAAAATTCTTTGGAAAGACCAAAGGATTCACCTTTCAGCATTTTGAACTCGGGAGCTGCTTTTCCAAAGGTGTTCCCGCGCCCCCCCCACTCAACCTTGCGGCAGAGCTCACCAAACCCACCAGCTTTGCTCAGTGCTTTCCAAGCACAACTGACTCCCGCGTGAACCCCGAAAACAGATTTTAAGTGAATTAATGAAACATCAGTTTCATCTGCCTCAGTTTGGGAGCCAGTGGTCAAGCCGAAATTCATACTTCCAGACACGAGGGATTTCTGCCCCTGCCTGCCACAGATTCTCTCTGACTGCGACTCAAAAATACCCCAGAAGTAGCTTGGTTTTCCTCGCATAATTTAAGGATTGCAGTAATGGTGGGAAAATGTTTGGTGCTTTTTGGGATGGGATGACTTAAAATCCTATCTGCTGCTGCTTTGGTGAACCAAAAGGAATTTTCCAGCCGTCGGTTACTTATTCCTGCCTGCCTCGGCTGTCACTGCTTGTGTATAACAGGGCTACGTTGTTCAGTGTACGTGGGGTTGTTAATGCACGCGTGCCCGTGAGTGCAGTGAGCGCCCTGTACGGCGGATTTCAGAACCCCGGGACACGTTTAAACACGTACGTGTCAGCACCTCTAAAAATTCCTTTTGGGCACTGAATCATTTCACCTGAAGTGAGGTATTTCCAGGGTGGCAGTGCAATAAACTTCATCAAAATGAACGACCCACCCCCAGCCTACTGCGGAAGCGACTGAAATGGGCGATGGACGAGAGCGCAGGGATCAATATTAATTTTATCACCTGGATTTGTCAATGACAGCGGTCAAGCTGGTGAAGAAAGGATGTCCTAAGAGGGGTCAGCCCTCGGAGTGATAAGGGGAGTCAAGAGCAATAGGCTGCTGGATAAAACCAGGTGGAGAAAATGGGCAGGGGGAGATGGGGAAAAGTGAACAGGCTTCATCAGGGTGGGAAGCCTGTAACGGTGCTAACGGAGTAAATGAGCCTTCCATAGAGTGTCATGAAGCAGAGGGAGGGTGACGGCTCTGCAGAGGGCCCGGTGGTGCCCGCAGGAGGTGGTGCCCGGCACATAGCGTTACTCCTGCAGCAGGGGTTGCTTCCTACCAACAAGGAAACAATGAAATAATCAGGAGCGAGGGGTACTGGAAATGCAGGGGGAAGAGGAAAGAGAACGCTTTGGGCTGAGAGATGTGCTCCAGGGCTCCGTCTGCCCTTGTAGTGGTGATCTACGTGGAGGAAGAATTATTTTTGTATGTCTGGGGAGCTAAGACCAGGAAAGGAGATTTCTGCTTGTAAACCCGGAGACAGCTGAGGAACCAGCAGTGGGACAGGCTCCAAGGGGGGGTGCCTCAGTCACTTTGTTAGAAGATTTGATGCACCCAAGCGTTGTCAAGAGGGAAGAAGCAGGTCTTGTGGAAAAACTATCATCAAACTTGTATGTGTGTTTTGGCCTCGGGACATGTTGTGTGCAGGGATAGTCCATCAGCGCTAAGTAGCTCCCACGTAGCTTTGCTCATGGATGCTGTTCAGAAAGAGCTGTGTGCACTTTTGCTCAGCAGAGCTTGAAAAGACGGTGGATTTTGTTTGCATGTGTTGGGCAGGAGGGGATCCTGCAAAGGAAAAGTGATGGATATAGATTGTTTTGTTTCCAGATAGTTAACTGTTGGTGCCACAGGTTGCACTGCTGGTGTGAAACTTCACTGACTCTTTTACCAGCTCAGATGAAAAAGATAGTTTCACAGGGCTTTTTATGTTCCTTATGTGCACTGGTGAGGCACCTGCCCATCAAGATGACACAAACTGATCTTCTAAACACCGAGAAGCAGTCATTACTCTCCGTGCGCTGCTTTGGCTGCTGGTTGCAAAATGCCATGATTGTTACTTAAGAGCCATTTCTAGAAGGGTCGAGCGGCTCTCAAGTTAGGGAATGGACATCCAGAAAGAGCCTGCTGTAGTGGGGGAACTTTTCTCTTCCTGCGTGGATAACAGTAATAGATGCCTTTGAACTCCCTCACAGGCTCATTCTAATTGCACAATTAGGAACCACAGTTTATTTTGCTCCCTTCTTCCTCCTTCAAATCTGTGTATTTTTCTCTTGTATGCCTGTCCATGTTTGTAATAGAAGTTATACATGCAGAAGAGGTTGGGCTCCCCAACATAGGTTGCAATCCTGGAAGAGGTGAGCAAACAGTTTCCATGTGGTTAAAAGACTTTGTTCTTAGTGGATGGCAGCCCAAATCTCCGCACTGCTGACGCAGGCAGTGCTTGCTCTGCTGATCCATGATGCCGATCAGGGAAGCTGTTGACCCACCTTTGCCAGTGTTCAAGCTTTTATTTTTCAGCTTTCCATACCCTCAGAAAGTAACACTGCCAGGACCTTCTCTACAGAAAAGAGAGAAGGGAACTCCTATCTCATAGGTGTTGGGAGTTCTTCTGAAGCACAGACAGGGATCCGCCTTTCCTTTTCATTAGGCTCTGGTCTTTGACAAAGTCATAGAAAGTAGCAACTTAATGCAGAAAAAGTAGGAGTTGCTAGCGAGAGTGGATATTTGTCTGTGTTCCTCTTAAAAAAAATACAGTGATGGAAATGCCCTTGGTTCTTCATGGCAATCTGCTCTTGAGCTTCCTTCTTTTACTGCTAGAAAGCTTGCCTGAAACCTTAATCTTCCTTGGTGCAGCTGATGCTTATTTTTCCTTTACATATTTGAAGAGGGCTACCATTGTTTCCTCTCTACTCTGTGCAGGTTTCAGCTCAGGTCTTCCAGAGTTGTACCTGAAGCCCCTGGTAATCTTAGGCTAAGACGGTGACAGCAAGAGCAGCAGCAAAATGCTTCTATGCACGTGAAGCCTTGAGTGCTAGACTGGTTTCCAAAATTACCATTCCTTTCGTTGTTTCTGTTCAGGACACTCATCGACGGATGGGTCAGCTGTGTTTCAAATCCTCACAAGTTTGGTAAGAACATGTACTTATTTAGGGCTCCTGTTGAAAGTGCCCATATTCTCCAGGCTTGATCTCAACAGGTGGATTTGGTGTGACAGCCCCAGTTTGATGACCATCAGTGAGGGGTGAAGGGCAGAGAGTTTGGAATGAGCATCCTTAGGGAACCTGATGAGATCTTCACCAGTGGTAGAGAACTCTAGTGCGTTCGATCAGCAGAGCTTTTGACCGTGGTCTTCATGCCAGGGTTTGATGCAGCCTTTTTGACCTCTGTGAAGGTTTGGAGAGGATATTAATTTCCTGACTTTATCTTTTCTGGGAAGCCAATATTAAATGGGGGAGGGGAGGAGAGGCAGGAATGATTTGCAGTAGCCTGCGTTGCTGCTGAGGAGATGCCTGAATCACAGTGTGCCTTTTTATGCTCAGGTATCATTCATTGCTGTAGATGAGAAGAGAAGTGACAAATTTATGGACAGCTGATGGCAAGCCATCATCTGTCTGAGCGAAGGCAGGGTTTGGAGCCGGCGCTGTAACAGGAAATACTGCTTGAAGATCCTGCTGCGGGGGCTTGGAAGTACGCAGTTGATGAAGCAAGGAGGTATGGCATGGGGAGACTGTGGTACGTGTGTTCACCCCAAGAACTCCCCACCGGGCTTGTATGCTTGTCAGCCCTCCTCTGCGCACCGTGTCGCATCTGTAATGTCTTTGCCTAACGCTCCTTCTGTTGAGCGGCACGAGGATGGGTGAGCGACTCATAACTATTGCTGCAGCCTCAGACTATAATGCCTTGTCCGAGCAGCGGCTGCCCTGTGCAGTGCTGAATTCAGACTGGAGCACCTGGACCTTGTGAGATGACTCACCAGGGAAGCGGTGGAATCGCCATCCCTGGAGGTATTTAAAAGACGGGTAGACGTGCTGCTCAGCGATATGGTTTAGTGATGGTTTTTGTCAGTGTCGGGTTGATGGTTGGACTCGATCTGAAAGGTCCCTTCCATGATTCTATGACTCTTCAGACTCTTCAGCATCCAGTGAGGTGGCCAGGCTTTGGGCACCTGCCATTTCCCTACAAGGTCACTGTTTAAGTAGCAGAGACATCCCGCCTGTGCAGACAACCTCCACCACAACCCAGCAGCCCTCAAGTACGATGCTTTACAGAATCACAGAATGGTTCGGGCTGGAAGGGACCTTAAAGATCATCTAGTTCCAAGCCCCCTGCCATGGGCAGGGACACCTCCCACTAGACCAGGGCTTTCCAAGGTGCTCTGCTGTTAAAGGTGTCTGAGACACTGCACAACCGTGGTCTACCAGCTCAGACACCATGGCGTGGATTTTGATGCATCTCGCACACGATCCACCCACCTGATTTCCCAAGCCTGGCTCTGTATGGAGCATCCCAAAGCCCAGATTCCCAGTAAAACCTCCCAGTTGCCCCTGAAAGCTGCTGCAAGGTGCTCAACAAGAGGGGGAGAGGGGTAGATGCACATCCTTACCTTTTTTCCATCTTTCTTAATTTCCCTGTACTTACTTGCTTACTTGGCCCTCGTGGCCGAGAAGGCCAATGGCATCCTGGGGTGTATCAAGAGGGAGTGTGGCAAGCAGGTCAAGGGATGTCATCCTCCCCCTCTGCTCAGCCCTGGTGAGGCTGCGTCTGGAGTACTGTGTCCAGTTCTGGGCTCCCCAGTTCAGAAGGACAGGGAACTGCTGGAGAGGGTACAGCAAAGGGCTACCAAGATGATTAGGGGACTGGAACATCTCTCTTATGAAGAAAGGCTGAAGGATTTGGGTCTTTTTAGTCTGGAAAAAAGATGACTGAGGGGGGATCTTATCAATGCTGATAAATACTTAAAGGGTGTGTGTCAGGAGGATGGGGCCAGGGTCTTTCCAGTGGTGCCTGGCAACGGGACAAGGAGCAACGGGCATAAACTGGAGCATAGGAAGTTCCACCTCAACGTGAGGAGGAACTTCTTTACTTTGAGGGTGGAGAGCACTGGAACAGGCTGCCCAGAGAAGTGGTAGAGTCTCCGTCTCCGGAGACATTCAAAACCCGCCTGGACGCGTTCCTGTGCAACCTGCTCTAGGGTGACCCTGCTCTGGCAGGGGGGGGTTGGACCAGATGCTCTCCAGAGGTCCCCTCCAACCCCTGCCCATTCTGTGATTCTGTGCGATTCCCGTAATTCCCCAAACGAAATGTCTTAATTTAGTCGGGGGGGGGGGGGGGGGGGGGGGGGGGGGGGGAGGGTGTGTTGCTCTATCTTTTTCCACCCGGGGGTCTCACACCCCCCCCCCCCCACTCACAGGGGGGGGGCTGCGATGCTGCGTATATCGTTTCCTCCCGGCGGCGGCCGAAAAACCCAATAATAATAATTAAAAATGATGGGGGGAAAAAAAATAATTACGGGTATTATAGGCGAGCTTTGGCCGGTCAAGCGAAGCAACGGCGTGTGTGTGTGTGGGGGGGTTCCCGCCCCCGACGGACCCCCGATGCCCCGCCCGGTCCGGGGCGCGGGGGACCCGCGCCCCGGGCCGGGCGGGGCATCGGGGGTCCGTCGGGGGCGGGGCAGAGGCGCGGGCGTGGATGTGATTGGCTGAACATACCTTGAGTGACAGCTGCGGTACACCCCCCCACCACCCACCCCACCCCCCCCCACCGCCCGCCCCGCCGCCGCGGGAAGCGGCGGGGCTGCAGTGCCCGCATCCCCGGGCAGCCGTGCCGCCTTCTCCGTCGCTATGGGCCGCGGGGTCGGCCCGCTCCGCCGTTTGCTGCTGTCGCTTCTACTTCTACCCACCGCCGGGACGGGAGGACGGGGAGATGCCTTAAGGGTGGGGGAACCGGAGGAGGAGGCGGCGGTGGCGGCGGAGGAGATGATGATGGAGTACCGCGATCCTTGTAAAGCCGGTAGGGGAGAGGGGGAGCGGGCGGTAACTCCGGGAGAAGTTTGCAAGGACGGTGGTGGCGGACAGGTGTCCCTCACAAGCGCTTCTCGGTGACCTCCCGGTGTCGCCCGCCACCGGTCCCGGGTTTACCTGGCCGCGGCGGGAGCCCCCCCTCGGCATCCCGCCGCTCTCCCGCATCCCAGCGGGCACCCGTTCCGCCGGTGAGGAGAGGGGAGGGGGGTGTGTGTGTTTCTGGTTGCCCCGCTGCCCCGCTTACCTGCGGGTCGCAGCCCCGGGTGGGTTTTTTTTGTTTGTTTGTTTGTTTTAAATTGAGTTTTTTAAAAAACTATTCTGTTTTTTTCTTAAAAAATTATCTCACGCTCCCCCCCCCATCTTTTCTCTCCCCCACCTGTTATCCGCCCCCCTCCCACGCCCGATCTCCTCTGCAAAGCCGCAGGGAAATGCTCGGCGGCGCTTTGCGTTTTGGTGGGGTCGTGTCCCCCCCCCCCCCCGCCCCGCGCCTTGCCCCTCCCGCCCATCTCAGCTTTTTCTGTGCATTTTTGCAGCCTGTCGGCAGCTGTTCCGACTTGTCCCGGGGTCCCTCCGGCCCGGAGTTGCGGTGCGAGCCCCGCGGAGGCAGGAGGACTCCGGCGCCCCGAGGGCTACCGCTCTGCCCGGGGGCTCGCCCGGGGCTCCCCGGCGGGCAGGGACCGCCGCCACCACCAGCCCCGGGCTCCAGCCGAGCCTCCCTGCGAATCCCCAGACTTTACAGCTGCTTGTGGGCAAGTTACCGCATCCCTCCAGCTGCTGCCTCCCTCCCTTTTCCAGAGTTTTTCGTCCCCGTGCTAGACCGTGCTCAGTTCTTCCTGAGCTCGTTGTAACCCTTTCTGACCGTTTCATTTCTCCCAAGAGCATCTGTCATCTCTATTAGCTTAATTCGAACCCAGGTTTTCCCTTTGGAAAACTGGGTCGTACTCTCCGTGTCACTGTTACTCCTTTTGGTTCCAGCTATCGGTGAATGTTGTGGTCTTGAGAATTGCTTCTCTGCTGGGAAATTGGCAATCGATACCTTGTTAGTCTTGTTCCATTTACAGATAACTTTGTGCAAAGTCCTGTTTTCTTAATACTGTAGGACTCGAAAAAAAGGAAGGAGTTTCTTTGTGTGTGGTGGTTTTGGTCTCTCTTTTGAGTTGGGGCTTTGCCCCCCACAAATGCTTGCCTAGCTGTTCCTCAGTGTCCCTCGGTGATAGCTTCCCTTGTTATCAGTGCTCTCCTTACTGCTTTTAGAGGACTTGTAGCCGTATCTGCTCACATAGACGAGCAATGTCTATCAGAGCCCCTCTGTCTTGTATAGCAAGTTGTTTAACTGACCTTGTACACGGGCTGTGTTGTGAGTGGTTGATTTTATTCTAAAATTCAACTAGGTCGTCTTCTCTCCACAGAGTATTCTTTTGTACAAAACATTCCCTTGATCAGTAAGTCATTCGTGACTTGATATATGGTTTGGTGGGGGTTTTTAAATTCTTTCTAATCAGTATGGGACCCAGCCCACACAAATATGCTTTACTGTATTTGTGTCTGCTTCTGAATGGTAATGGCTTCATATCTCTCTCCTTCCAGTGAAAGTAGTTGTTAATGACAGAACTATGGTTCAGACCTGGGGAGATGCAGGTACAGTGCTTTGGCCTTCCCGTCTGAAAACGTATTATCCTTGCTTTCTCCTCAAAAATACGGCATCACCTCCGGTGTGCCTCACTTGCACTTGGGACTGTTGGGTGTTGCTGTCAGGTCAAGTACGTGGAGGATGAGGAGTGCTCCTCTAAGGACCACGTTGAGAACATTTACTTTAATTGACTTACCTACATCAAACTGGGAACCTGTGGCAGAAAAAGAAAAAAAAAATTAATTATTTCCCCAACCTGCCACTTACCTGCCTTTACTGTAAGACCCTTTCTTTCTCCTGCAGCCCCCCCGTCTTCCAGGCTCTCTGCCTCTCACTTCTGCATGTACACAGAGAAGAGCCTGGACTGCAAACGCAGCCTCCCTGTGTTGTACATCCTCACCTCCTCCCCTGGTGAGGAGAAAAACATTATGGGTGTTATTCCTGTCAGTTCAATTCAGTCAGGATCAATTGCAGAAACGATCTGTATATTCTGACTTCTCAGGGCTTGCCTCTAATACTTTTCCAATGTCTTCTTTCCAATAGAGAGGAAGGAGTGAACAAGACCTCTGGAGGTCACACAGTCCTTTTCTGGAGCCCAGGGACAGGCTGGTGTTTCTGCCAGTGCTGGCACCTCTGTCTCTAGCGGGGGATGCCAGGCAGCCTGGCCCGGCGTTGCTTTGGCTTTTCTGTTGTCTGACCTGACAGACCTGAGGCTCCAGAACTGCTGTTTAAGTCTGCTTTTTTCCCCGAGTCTGTGTGGGTGTGGAGGACAGTATGGTGCCTTCTGCTTTGCTGCAGCCTTTCTCACCAGTGAGCACTGTTACCCCCTCTCCCGTGTTTCAGTCTTCTTTTCTATGGACCATATGACTCTGACTCTTGCAGTCTCACCAGACTGGCTGTGCTTTCTGGCTCTCTGATCCGGTTTCACAGAATCACAGAATGGTAGGGTTTGGAAGGCACCTCTGGAGATCATCTAGTCCAACCCCCCTGCCAGAGCAGGGTCACCTAGAGCAGGCTGCACAGGAAAGTGTCCAGGTGGGTTTTGAATGTCTCCAGAGATGGAGACTCCACCACGTGGAGTTTCCTTCCACGTGGGCTGTATCAACCTAAAGTGCAGAGCACTTGGGCTGTAAGACACTCCTCCCATGCCAGGTACCTCTCTCTGTGCACTGAATGGCTCCAGTTTTTCAAGTCGGCCCCAAAACAGAGCAAGCAAGGCTTCTACCACACAGACCTGTGTTAGACCCTGCCTCTGCTCCTCCCCCTGCCTTGCATCCGCAGCCTTCTTCCTCTTCCAATGTTAATAGAGCTAAGCAGGTGTTCGCTGCTGAACGTCCCAAAGGGTTGGTCCAGTCAAGGCTAACAAGCGAAGAGGTCTGTTTCTGTAAGCGAGATGAGATGAAGACACCTCTGATGGAGTTGTCCCTCCAAGATGGGCTATGTCAGGACTGTTGTCTAATAAAAAGTCTATCACGCTCTCTTCCTGATGTGCTATAGCAGTGACAAGTCTTAACTTCCTTGGGCCTGAGTTTCTCCACTGGTGGGACAGTGTCAGTATTTGTCTAGAAGCATGCCTGGCAAGAGGGCAGCGATCGCAGACCTGCTGTGTTTTGCAAGGGGAAGTTTTTGATGGTCTGCGGAAACAGAGCTGGTGCCGTGAGACTTGCGGGAATGTTTCCACTGCTGCTGTAGGCACGGGCTCCTGGGCACGTCTTGTGGCTGCAGATTGTATGCAGGCTCTTGGGCCATTGCGCAAACTGCTGCTCCACTTACGTGTTTTCCAAAGCTGTTAAAACTACAGTGCTTTACTTTTTTTTTTTTACTTTTTTTTTTTTTTTTTGCTGCAGGCTAATGGCTGTGACCCAGAGGCTGTGATGGATTTAGATCTGGCAGGTTATGAAATGAAACTTGCCAGTTCCTCATCCTTGGAGCTCATGCCCCGAGCTTGAGTGCAGACGGTCGATGGTTGATCTGCTAGCCTGGGAGCAAAAAGCCTGGCAGATGCTCCTCTCTGTTGCATTAGCGAAGGGTGTAATTGTCTCCAGCAGCAAGGCAGGACGGACAACACAGGGCAGTAACCTCCTAAATCACTGCAACTACTGAGCTACTGGTATAAACACCTGTCCAGTTACCAGAGCTCAGCTGATGGGCCATAACCCCACTGCTGCTCAACTTCTTAACTCCAGCCATCCAGGATTTTCTTTTCTTAATCTGTGGCTGCTTTCCTGCTTTTTTTTGATAGGGTAGGAAGAGAGGGCAGAATGCCTGCATGGCTGATAAAGGGGCAGTTGCGGCAGGGCTGCGCCGTGGGCTTGAGCTGCGGGGGGAGGTGGCAGTGCTGACTCTGCTGGGTGGGTTTTGCTGAGTGTTGTGGCAGGTCACTGGAGCTTGTCAAAGGGAACGGTGCAAAGGTTCCTGCCCAGATCTGCTCCGTTATAGATGGAAAAATGTCATAAGCCTGACACGTGCTTTGGACAGATCTGCTGCTCAGAGGGTCCAGCTAAAGACACCCAGGCCAGGGTTCAGGTCTGAGTGAGGCTGCCTGACAGACACGCAGCAGGAGAAACTATGGATGCCTGGTAAGCAAAATAAGCGCATCCTTCTGGGGCTCCTCAGGCAAACTGGAACCAAATGAATTAAATAGGCTGCAATTTGTTCTGGTAGTTATTTTGGTGCAAGCTTATATGAACTTTAATTTGAGGTGAAGAGCAGAATCTCTGAGGTTCAAAGTGACCTCTGGAGACAGTATAGTCCAACTTAAGTCAGCAAGGGGGGGTGGGAGACATAAATAGGAAGGAGAGCTGGGCATGGAGTACTTTGTCCCCTGGATATTTACAGGCTTGATGACCCGTTCCATCCAAGCTCCTTTTCACTTGCCAAATGAGCAGGTGAGGAGAAAAAGCTGCAGTTTGGTCTCAGCATCTTGGTTCCTAAATACTTTGGCTCCTAGTATGGTGCCTCCTGCCCTTTGTGAGCGGAGGTGCAGTGTTGCTTCCCAAGGCCTGGCATTTCCCTTGGTAGGTCATTTTCCAGGATGGGGACTATTGAGGGTGCCCTGTGTTGGAGTCCCCTGTTTCTTGGCACAGTTCTGTTTGCTCCAGCTAGGCAGTTTGTTCTCACGTGACATGTCCTGTCTATAGGTTGACCAAGTCCGAACACAGACCAAACTGCAAGTCTTGGCCCTCAGGCCAATCGGGCGATGGTGTTTCTCTGTGCAGGTGTTTGTGTTGGGAGACGGCAGACCTGCCTGCCCAGCCACGTCCTCCTGAGCCAGGTGCCACAAGGGTCTGGGGCTCCTGCTGCCTGCGCCTGTCTCAAGTGCCCTTCAGGAGGGTTTGCGTTGCTGAGGAGGAATTGCATATAGGTACTAATGAGCCTCGCAAGCAAGTTCAGCTTCTTTCCATGAGATTTGGAGCCAGAGAAATGGCCTTTGCCCTGGGCCATTGCTTACGGAGCTCCCGAGCAGGCGGCCCTGGCGTGGGGAGGTTGAGGAAGGGGAGCGGGGCTCTGGCGGGGAGATGGCACCGGCAAAGTGAGTTGGTCCCTGTGGATTTTGCGGAGTGCTGGGGATGTGAGCTCAGAAGGGGAAGAAGTGACCAAGAGGTGTGAGGAGGCACCGCTGGGGAACTGAGCAGTATTCCCATCTCCCTTGTTTCTCTCTCACTAGAAAAGTTGTTAGAGGAGCAATTTGGCCACGATAGAGCAGCTTTTCCTGCCAAACCACTGCCCCTTCATGGGTGGATGCTGTTTGCCCGGTCACAGGGTACCACTGTGCATCCCTGTTCCCGCTCCATCTGCTGATTTGATCCACCAGCTTCTAAATACACCATGCCAGAGCTCTCACACCGTGACTGAGCGCTGTCCCGAGAGAAGCTCTCACAGAGAGACATAAACTGTGCTTTGCTGTCGTTCTGTTCCTCTGAGCTCTCCCTCTGTAAAGGCACAGCGCCTTTTGTTCTGGAGGCAGCAAATTTCCTTTGGGTTGTGGTGCAAACATCTGAAGTTGCGTGCAGATATTTCTGTGGGCAGCTGAGGAATTTACTGTTAGGAACTGAAAGCCTTGCAGGGGTAATCCAATGAGAAAGGGGAGAGAGGATCTGTAACGTCTGGGTCACTCGAATATTGCTCGGGTTTTGAGCGGGATGCAGATGCTGTTTTCTCTATTGGAAGCACAGATCCATCACATTAACAGGGGAACTTGAAAGCTCGTTGCAGGCCATGCTATGGATTCAGCCCACTCAATTCTTGATGAGGGCCTTCCTGCAGTCTCGCAAGCTGTCCAGTTTGGTTGGTGGGAGCACTGGCAGAGCACGTGCCAACCCTCCCTTTGCTTGGGAATCCCAGATTCCTGTGGAGGAATCTCATTTGCATCTTATGGATTTTCCATAAGGCTTTGAAGCCTCTGAGCTGGTGTGGAAGGTGTAGGTGAGCGGCAGTGCAGCTGCGGTGAAGGTACCAGTGCCTCTGGTACCTTCATGGGGCTCTGAGTTGTAGGAGCTGGTGGTGGGCGCCAACAGCTGACCCAAGGTCAGTCAGTATGGTGGTGGCGGTACTGGGAGCTGAATCCGGGTCTCCTGACATCTGAAGTCATGTGGGCTTCCAGAAGAGAAAGTTTCCTTTCTTTGCCACCAGTACTTACACATGTGCTTTGAGGGAAGAGTCTGGGATACAGCCCAGTCCGTGGATTCCTCAATGTTGATGCAAACAGTTACAGAGGAATGAGAAAGCTCTCACCAGCAACCATTCCCCTTATGTTTTCCCCCACCCCCAGTAGGTTGTGGAAAGGGTTAAATGCTCAAGGAGGAAGTTGACTGAGTCTTTTTGGGTGGTCTGGGAAAGAATGAGAGAACAGACTGTTCAGTCTTTAATTTACCTGCTTTGGGAGGTGACAGCAGGAAAACAGGTGGGTGAGGACTGGAGACACCCCGTCTTTATAAGCCTTGAGCAATGCAGCCGTTTGCCGTTGGGGAGGCCGTGTTTTGCAGTGAGGGAGAGCTGCAGCAGAAGCTTTCTCCTCAAAGGGAAAGGTTTAAGGTGGATTTTGTTGTAATCCTAGACTATAATCCAAGAACAAGCTAATGGCTGCGGTTTAAAGAAAAAATAACCACCAACCATTTTCTTGCAGCTTGAGATCCCAGGTACAGGAGCTGTTGGCCTGGGGAATTTGAGAGCAAAACCTTATGATCCCTGGGCAAAGGAGCGCTCGAGATCCGTGTCTGAAGTCCTTCCAGTGTTTAGCTGTCTGTTTGGGATCTGACAAAAATGTGCTTGATCTTTCACGTTTCGTGTGGTGTGTTGGATCTGCTTGTCCTGCATAAGATGTAACACTCGGTGCTACAGCTACACCTTGGGATTTAGCAATGGACAGGACAAGGGATGGGCAAGCTTAGGACAGAGGGCTTTTATTTCCCGAAAGAAGCCTGGCAGAGCGAGGAAGAGGTTTTTGGAGTTGTCCTGGATACTTCTATGCAGTAGAAGTGGAGCTTTTATTGAAGTTTGTGGTCTGGGTGCAGTTCACAGGTGTGTGCCCTTGACCGCAGCCTGCACAGGTTTGATCAATGGAGACTGCTCGTTCCTCAGGTGTTCTGTGGCATAAGATTAGTAAGTCATAGAGCCCCGGCCCAAGGCATTTGGAAACTGGGCTGCAGGCTTCAAAAGTCCACAGAGACAGGGATCTCGGTTCGAGGCACTTTCTGCTTGTGTAATTATACTCTGCCTTCGCAGTCGTGCTTGGAGTCTTTCTTCTCCCTGCGTAGCGTGTCTACGCCTTGCTGAAGAGCTGAGCTAGTGCAAGAACCAGCTGCGCGGTACTGGTAAGCCACCTCTTTCTGACTGCTGTCCCTGTGCCGGGGGGTGTCTCCCAGGGGAGCGGCTGCTGCCCCAGTCCGAGTGGGGAGGAGCTGGGTGCCCGCAGGTACCTGCTGCAGCGTGTTCAGGCTCGCACATTTGTACTCAGGGAAATCGCAGGTGCCGTGTGCCTGATACGCTGGATTTTCTAGCCTCTTTTCTCTACTATGTCCATTTCCTTTTTTTTTTGTCGTGTTGCCTTTGCTGCAGAGACCCTTGTGGTCTCTGCCCGCTTCCCTCTGTGTTTCCTACAGACGTGTTTCGGATGTTCCCCCATCTCCCTTTTCCTGAAGCTCTCTCCAGTCCCTGCCTGAGGATTGCTCAAATCCTTTTCTGCTTTCCGCGATGCTTTCTCCCCTGGGCTGTGGGGTGCGCCATCTCCTCCCCCAGCCCAGCACTAACTCAGGCTGTTCTCCTGGCGGTCGGGAGGTTCTTCCATCCTCGCTCACCTGACAGCAGCCCTGTGCCACGGTGTGCATTTACCCGTTGCGTTGGGTGTGATGAGCCAGTCCTGTGCAACGGGCTGTTTGCTCTAATAGAGGGGCTGCTGTCCCAGTGTCCCCTTTCCTTCCAGGAACCAGAGGGAAATGGTGGGGCTGGCTTCTGTAAATCAGTGTCCAAGCTGTTTGTGCCAAGGAGGTGGTGCTGGGACTGGGGAAAACACTAACCTGACAGGAAGGTCTGTATGCTCTTTTTGGAGATGGACAACCTTGGAAGGAAGGAGACACCTCTGATATTGAACAACCTGGTTGTCTTGGATTACTAGCATTGCAGGTACGAACCTGTACCAAAACTGCTTTCAATTAGTACTGAAATTAGTGCTTTCACTGCTCAGAAGGGATGGATGATTGAGCAGAAACTGGCTGCTGTTTTGATTCAGCGACTAGGTCTTCTGTTTAGTTTTTTCCCCCCCTCCTTTGTTGTAGCTGAGCTCCCAGAAATGCTGAGCTCCAAGGGCGCCTGTACTTTGATGTTCAGATCCACTCTAGCACTTCCTGAACAGGAAGGTTCCCTGTCAATAGAAACTGCTTAAGTGTGCAAGGAAGCCCTTGATTAAACAACTCTCAACGATTGATTGCTCTTTCTTGGCCAGTTTGTGTCAGCCCAGCTTGGAATGGAGAGAAATGTTTAACTGCGTCTTGAAGGAAGCCCACGCGAAACCCCAGCCACTGGTAAATCACCCTCTGGTTTGACTGATACAAACTGTCAGAGACCCGCAGCTGCTGCTGGTCCATGAATCAGCTCAGCTTCAGACCCGAGCGGAAATTCGCATCCTCTCAAGTCATTTTGTATTCGTGCAAATGTCAGCACCCAAAGCATCTGTTTAACCTCCCCATCCGCAAACCCCAAAGCTGTTTGCAGGGCAAAGTGTACCACCGTGTTATTCTTACAAGTTCAGGTCTGCTGAACAATTTGTCTCCTCCTGAAGAGTTAGTGTTGGAGTACAGTTGAGTCCCTTTGTCTCCTTATTAGAAGCTGGTTGATGCAGTCCTGGAGGGTGCTGAGAATTACCTTTCTCCAGGCCTCGTGTCGTGGCTGTGGGTGTTGCCAGTCTCCCACTCGTCATCAGCGCGACTTTGAACTTAGATAGCATTGCCTCATCAGCAACGTTTTCATTTGCTCAGAGCTTTGCCAAAATTAGCTGTTTTGGTTGGTATTTTGCGTGCTGAATTTCAGGTGAGAGGCTACTGGGGGTCGTTTGTTTGTTTCGGAGTTTGGAGGAGAGAGATTTATGTACAAACGGTGCCCTGCCTCCCGCTAGCAGTGGCCGTACCTGACAGAAGGGCCCATCCCTGCTCTGGGGCAGGTGTCTGTTGTTGATGTAGAGGACTGTCCACACTGACGTGTGTGTTGGTGGGATGCTGTGGGATGAAGGTATTGGTTCAGTAAGGCGTGGATTTTGCTTTAGAATTCCCCAGATATAAAGACTCTTCAATGTACTGGACTTCCAAAGTCAAAACTCCATCTTGCAGAAATGCCGGTGTTAGGTCTACTTGAGGACTTGTGACGTGGCTCCTTGAAGGCAGGGTGTGAAGGTAGACTTGAATGATGTGAACTGGAACTCTGCCTCTCTCGAACAGCTGTCCTGTGCAATGTGTCTACCCTGAGACTGCATCAAATAGGGGTAACAAAGGTGACTTTGGCTGCATTGTCCATGTCTCTGTTGCAGAAGTTGGGTGGCAAAGGAGGCAACTGCTGCAGGAGAAGCTTGGACAGCTGAATGGCAAAGGTGTTTGAGCTGTACTGGAGTCAAGAGTCCCCACACTGAGAAACAGCAGTTGGTAAATGATCCTGGCAGGCAGTGGGAGGACCTAATATATTGACCTATGAGTTAAGTGGTCTTGAAGAGGATGGAAGTCATGCACCTGCATTTCCCTCTGCAAGTATCTTCAGCCTAAGTAGAGCTGTTCCTTGAGTGGCCTATTGCCAGCTCAAGCTACATGTGGACAGGAGAGTGATAAAACACCAAGGGTCTGCCCTTCTTTTATGCAGCCTGTCAGTACGGCTCCAGTCAGAAGAAACTGCCGTTCAAAGTTATACGCGCCTGGCTTCAGATGTGTTTGATAGTCCGGAGGTCTAGTTCAGGCTTCTGTGGCAACCAGATCCTGTATCCTGCCGTTGTCCAGTTGCTTCTCTGTTGGTTTGTCTGCTGCCTGTGAGTTCCCGACAAAAGTAAGGCACAGCTCTTATCCTAAAAGTGAGTTTTGAGAAGTTTTGTCTGCCGGGCCAAGAACTTTGTGAGTTATTTGCACAGTGTGACTTCTGGTGCTGTCTGGTTTTTGTGTTTCTGTTGCAGTTACTCAGAGACCAATAGACCGTTTCGCGTTGTCCCTGCTGGCACGGCTGACCTGGGAAGGCAGAGGTGCTCCAGTTCTTGGGGCTGACCCTTCGGGGGGGCTGGGGCGGCCCGTTGGGCTGTTTTTGCGGGGGAGAGAAGGCTGTTATTTGCTGTGCTGTTGATGTTGGGAGTGTATTTTGCTCTGAGCTGCAGCTGGCCCGTGTATCAGGCTGCTGATGTGTTGTGCAGTTGACCGCTGCCTGGATTTAATCTTTAACCTTTGATTGTTCCTGAAAGCATGTTCTAGGGATTGCACTCCCACCCACACTGCTCCTCTGACCCCTTCCATTTCCTGGGTGTCTAAGTACAGAACAGAAAAGATTCATTAACCTGGCAAGTAACCTCTTTTTATGGGGGAAGTGATTTTCCGTCACGCTCTGTTAGATCCTATTGATTTCTGTTTTTCCTCTCTTTGGCCTCTTCTGCCATATATTCTCTTCTTTGTCATGCTTCAGTAAGAAGGTGATATGTGATATGCTGTGCTGGTTTTTTTTTTTTGCTGTTTCCTGGGCAGAGAGCTGGGATCTCCTAAGGCCATTGCTCGAGTGCCCAGGTCTCTGCCTTTTCTTGGAAAGCTTTGTTGTCAAGGTAAACCGCTGGTTAGTCATGGGATGCTGACATGAGGAATAAAACCTCCTGGCTGCCGCCTTTTTTTGTCTTGACATTGAGAAGAGCATTTTCTGTTCTTTTGCCCACTTTGCCCATTGTACAATCCCTCATCTCCTGGCAGAGGTGAGTTGCGGTGGGGTTTCCAAGCACGCATAAAGTGGAGACCCACAAACCATCAGGTGTGCCAGCTCCTTCCGTCCTCTTGGGTGGTGTTGGGGGCTGGGTCCTGGTGCTTTTGTAGTTCCTGTGTATTTCATAGCTACGCCTCTGCTTGGTGTGAAATGGAAGGAGCGGCCAGGTTTGGGCTGTCCCACTGGCTCATCGTGACAGGTGTGGACTGGCAAGTGTGAGGGGAGGAGGCATGTCCTTGGAGCTGGGCGGGAGGGCATGGGGGTGTCCCCTGTTTCAGGAGGAACAGGACATTCTGTGCTAAAATCCATACAGGGAATGTGGAAAATGTTTTCTTCCCAACAAGTTCCCCTCCTCCTGTGCGCATCTGTATATGCTTCCCTCTGGACAGTCATCTTTATGCTAATGCAGCTATTGCAAAGATAAAATATTGCAAAAGTAAAAGCTAAATACATGCTCTCTGGGCAGGTTACCTCAGTTTTGAGAAGTCTGTTGCTGTTTACTAATGTATTTGATTTTTAGACAGAGCCTTTCTTTGATTCAAGGCAGACTGATAGTCCAACTGATAGGACTGGTTGGAGAAATAGTTTCCTTTCCAAAAGGACACTTTCATCTTTTGTGTTAATTTCTCAGCTCTTGTTAAATTCCTCCTCTTGACGTATGAATAGTTTGTGGTAGTCCTGTGTAGAAGTATTGCAATTGAAGTGTCAAAGACTTAACATCGAAGGGAGCATTGTTGTTTCTTTTAGATTTTTGTACTGTTACAAGAAGTTGTATTCTGAAGAAATGGTTGGCCCTTGCACTGCGTGTCCCATGGCTGCTCAGGTTCAGCTGGTCAGAACGAGGAGCTCTGCCCAAGGGAAGGAGTAAAGCTTGCCACAGCAAGGTTTGTCACCTAGGTTGTCCTAAAGGAAGGTGCATGAAGAATGGCTCCTATTTACAAGTCTTAGGCTGCACTTGCCCTAAAATAGGCAATTAAACCCTGAGGGGTCAGTGAAGGGACGGCCACAGTGAGCTGTGTTTGCAGACCAAGCAAACTGATCCATGGGGATGTGGAGTGGAGAACAGTGCTCCCAGCCGGCAAAACAGGGCCTGGCTATTTGATGCCAGGCTGTTTGAAGGCTTGCTTTCATGGTTCAGCACATTACATGGGAGAAGGGGGAAAAGCTAATGGGAAATTTTTGTAGAGAAAGAGGGTGGTACTTTGGTGAGTAGAATACACCACGAAGCTCCTTGTGGGATCATAGTCTTCACTTTTAGTTGTGAGTCAATGTGGGGAAAGAAACAAGCTCAAGAGTCTCAAAACGCATTAGATTCAGCATTTACAGTTGGTTTCTTCATGTTGCTTTGAACTTTCAGTTTCTTTGTTGTTTGGTTAGTGTTTTTTTTTAGAGTTTCCTCATGTCCTTCATTAACCCCAAAGACTGCAAATATACCTTGGAAGGGGAAACAATAATCTGTACTTTTTAATACAATTTGGAGTAGAGACTTTGGAAGGTCTCGTAGCAACGTTGCCAGCTTTCCCAGTTTTGCTATCAGCAGAAGAAGGTGCCGTCAAAGGAGCAACTGGATGTGGGGCTGGCTTGGGGAGGTTTGGGACACTTTATGGCACGCTTTGGAAGGATGTTTGCTATCCAGTGTGAATGCTGGGCTGGAGCTTGGTGACCTCTCCCTGCAGGACTGCTTTCAGAATGGCAAAATGCTCTTTCAGTCAATCCGAAGGCTCAAGGGATTATGTTTAGGGAGGTTATAGGTCTTCCTTCTCGTGTGTAAGGGGTGGACCTCTCTTCTGCTCTGTGATACTGCTGTGCGATGCAGGCAGCTGCTGCTTCCTCGAGGGCTGGCCTGAGGATGCCATTGTCCTCTGCACAGAGAAACTCTGGAATGAGCCATGTCCTGGAGAGGCTGGAGGTGAGGCATGGGGTTGTGTTGCAGGTGGTACCTCTTCTCTCATTCTTCCGCAGGTGGTGCGGCAGGGATGGTGACGGATACAGAAGTCCTGTGTGTCCCAGGGCTCTTGTTACTCATTGTCAAAAGCCTGCCAGCAACCTCTGTTACCCTATCACAAGCCAAGGTCCTGGCGTTTTCTCCATCCCCCTGCCTTGCCCCGAATTTTGCTAACATGCATGAATGTGGAGTCCTGAAATTCAGGTTCATGGTTCCAAAGTTCATGGTCTTGAGAATAAACAAAAAACTATTGTGGTGGCTGAGAGCTGGGTACCCCATTAACCCAGAATCATGAATATTTATCATGCTGGATTACAAAAGAACATAGAGACTATATTGTATTTCCTATAACTTTATTTCCATGGCGTCTTTTCTTGGCGGGTCACTTTAATGTAAGCTTTGCTTATTTAGTTGCACACTTTAAGCCGATTAACTTTTTACTAATAAAATGTGTGTTGACTCCCTTTGTCCCGGCTCCTGTTTGTTTGTACCTACACTCCTGTGACAAAGAGTCACAGAGAACTGCTTTAAGCTCCGGCTAAATCCCCCTGCTGGAAGCTTTGAACGAGCTGAATGTGTCTGGGGGTGATTTCAGCCTTGCATTTTCTCTCTCGCCCTCTCGCTGCCTGGAAGTTGGGCCCTGCAAAGCAAACTCTTCTGAACACCCCCCACCCCCCCATTTCTGAAACCGTCTGCGATGCTTTGGGGTTTGGCAGGAATGATCCAACCTGTTATTGTCACTCTCTGAGCGGGGTCAGAATAAAACTGCTAGTGGCTGGAATCAGAGAAGCTTTCCAGCCATGAAGACTGGTCTCTGGCTTTGCGTGTTCAGTAGTTTACCACCTGGTATAACCACATTATTCCTTCTCTGCTCACAGACCTTGCCCTGCCATTCAGGGCCCTGCCATTCAGTGCCCAGCACACTGCATGTTTTGTTGTGACTTCTCTCTAGGAGCATCCCAGAGAGATGATTACACACTGACATTTTATTAAAGATGCTTTATAAAAAATTCTCCTTGTCCACCAAAGGCGGTTCAGACCAGAATTTTAAAGTTAGTTGGGAGCTTAAAGGTATGGATAAGCACTTGGAAAATACTTTCTAAATGCCTTTTATAAATCTGTTCCTTTGTATTTGGAGCTTTTCTAAAACTAAAATGACCCCTTAGGAATGTACTGTTAAGAATGGCTGATCTGCCTCAAAACAAACTCAGTGGCTTGTTTCCCTCAAGCCAGCAGCAAATGCCAAAGGAGGTGTAGATAAGCAGGGTAAAACAGAGCAAGTCCAAAAAGTCTCCACGTCTGTAGCAGACTCCGCAATCCCTCAGCCAGAGGTGGTTCACTGTCTTTAATGGTCCTGGATAGCTTTGTCTTCCATCTGCTTTCTTTTTGAACATGTGTAAGCTTTTAGCATCCATAGCCTCCTGCGATGAGATGTGCCAGAGCTTAACTGCAGCATCCCTTTACTCTTTCATTATCCACTTGTGAGTCGGTGCATCAGGTGTTGCAGAGGTTTAGTTAGTGTTGTCTACCAGTTTCCGTTCTTCTCTCCTTTTAGACCAAAGCTTCTCATGTGTTGTCTCTGTCTTGGGGAGATTCAGAGAAACACAGCTGTTTTTAATAGCAGAAAATTCTCATCCTTAGCTATTGCAAGAAAATCTTTTCTTTAAGAACTCCGAGATCACACTGGCTGGGGAAAAGGAGGCGGAATGGTGAGGGCAGTAGCAGCCGTGTTTTGCATCTCATGGGAATTGCTTAGTGCTTCTCTGCAGCATGTTTTGCAGGCGGACCATTGCATTGGACCGCTCAGGTTTGAGGGATAATTTCGAATGTGCCCATTAATTTACTTGCAGTGGAGAGGGGATGGCCAGAGGAGATACATGCCGTTGCTCCCCCGTTGCCTGTCCTCTCCAGGCAAGTGTCTAAAAAATTGTGGTGGGAGCTGATGGAAGGAAGGACAGTATAGGAAGGGGATGTACTCACTACTGTGGTATCTGGGAATCTTCTAGTACTGGAAGTTTGAAACTCCTGTTACTTTGTTAGGGTTTTTGGTGAGGTGTTGTGGCTGAAGGCGTGGTTTCAGAAAGCACCTTGTGTTTGTGATGGCCCTTTACCACTGTTGTGCCTTTACTGCTGGACCCCTGAGAAAGATGATAAACAAGTTGTTCTTTACCCAGTCTCAGCTAAGCATTTGGCTGCTGTGATGTGGTTGTACGGTGGACGTAGACGGGTAACTCTGTGTTGTGGCATCTACAGATGGCTACTGTTGGTATTCACCGTATGGACAGTCAGTAGGTGAACCAGAGAGGTTAAGAAGAATAAAAGAGAATCTTCGTAGAGTCAGTAGTAGATCCGTAGTAGTGCTCAGCCAGCTGTGTTGGATGAAGCGGAGGTGTCGAGATGTGTGAGAACAAATACACATCCTCTATCAGTATCGATAGAAGGAAACACGAAGGCAGTGCTGTGGGTGAGTTAGTTCTGTAGTTTGCCCTGAACCCAGAGCATGCCAGTCCAGAGTGAAGCTTTGATTATGTGAGCTTATAGCTGGCTTTCAGCTAGTTTGGGATCCTGCTTAGGAGCTAGGGGTGACTAAGGAAGAGCAGCTTTAAAGAGCAATTGATAGAAACACTTCCTAGCTTGTGCAAGTTCATAACCTGTCCTCATTCTGATGGCACCTGGAACGCATGCAGTGACAGTGCACCTCCTCAGGTAGTTTATACACAGTATTCTCCACTGATGGCAAAAACAAGTGTATTTAGTGCAGTGCATTGGTTTTTCTCTTGGAATATTTTTGGTTTTCTTTACCGCTTCTAGATCTGTGAGGGCCCTTGGGTTGTCTTCCCTAGACTTCCAATGGCTGTTTGCCCTGCATCTAGGACTAGTGGAGCAGATGAGGTTTCATGTGAGTCATGACTGATTTTCAACATCTAGTGTGTGAATGTAAAAGGGCCTACTAGCAATAAGCCCAGAGAAATACATTGATGTGTTCCCCCTTTCCCTTGTTCTCTGAGCCATTGTGTCACCTTCTGTCATTGCTCTTGTGACCTTTCATGTGCAGTCAGACCTGGTAAGGGGACAAAACCAGCCTTAGCATGTGAAGCCATCGCCAACCACGGAAATACTGGTTCCCCATGTGACGATACCCAGTTCCTGTGGGGCAGCTGGGCCATGTCCTGCAGCAGGGACACCTTTGACGTGAAGGGACACCGTGAACTTTGGTCATCCCACCTAAACAGCATTAAGTGCAAAGTATAAATCTCTGTGCTGGATGCAAGCTTTTTCTTTGTGGTGCTGGCAGTATCTTTTTATTGCAGCAGTTCCTGTTAGAGACAAAAACTTAAGGATCTCGGTGCTCTCGGTTTCCTCCTGGCTGAGTAAAATAAAAATTGGGTTGAACATGTTAACATCACCTCTCTGTCAGCGTTGTAGTTCAACAGTCTCCATCGTATCAACATATCTCAGGAGTGGTGTATTTACTGCAAATGCTGTGGAGTATTTGAAAGTGTCTGATGGAGACTGATGCTGGGCAGTAATGTCCAGGTAAAGGGATGAAACATGGACACAAGGCTACTTGTATAGTTGAGTGTGGAGAAGCAATTGTCAAGTGTTGGTTGCTTTGTTTGAGGAATGGTATGATAGGAACTGAGTTATGTTTTCTGCACGACGCTAAATATTACACTTACAAACTTCCACAGACTTCTAGACCCTGGTAATACCCCTTTTTACCAGTGGATTTGCCTCCTCTCAGCTGCTTAGTGTCTGATGGTGAGGGAGCTCCGTCCTCTCTCGCGGGTGCGTGAAGAGTGGGTAAAGCTTTGCTCCCCACGGTGCTGCAGGTCTGTGCAGAATCGGGAGGGGAATCAGGAGGGTGCAGCTTGAAGACCTCTGTGCTAGGCAATGCTGCTTTATGGTGGTTTTAATTTTGCAAGGTCAGTATTAAAGTACAGGTGTGTACCATGGAGGGAAGCACTGGCATTTGATGGGTTAAAAGTTGCGGTGTTGATGTGGCTGTGGAGGAATAACTGACAGGAGGGGAGCAGATCTGCTGCTGCTGGGTTGTTACAATAGCTCAATAGCTGGAAACTCTTTTTGACGATGGCAGCCCTTCTGGAAAGTGCTTGCATTGTGCTTTCCACTGATCCAGAACTGGCATGGGAATCCTGCTCCCTGAGAGAGTGAGCTGGGGACAGATCTCCCTGCTCATCCTTCCTGCTTATGGTGGGAAGGAAAGGGGTTTGCTACAGCTCCCCCGGGCTCTCCTGCTGAGCTAATCCTGTCATCTTCTGGAGGAGCAGGATGTGATGAAAACCAGCAGCGGTTGGAGCTCGGTCCTCTTTCTGACCCGGCACAAGTGTCCTTCTGCAATAAATGAGCCACTTCTTATTTCCCACTTCACCTTCTTTTTTCCAGCAGTGCGGGTGACCCTGCCGATGCCCAGGGGTGCTCCTGGCAAGGCCTGGCTTACTGCTGTGGGAAACTGGAACCAGTTTCTAGTTTGCAGTTCTTCGGGCTGGAGTTTTTCCTGACGTTGGTCTGCCTGGGGCTGGGAAGTGTTTTCAGAGCCTGAGCCAAAAAAAGGGCTTCGCTGCCACAGAGCAAGGCTAACGCAGGCAGACCTTACTGGCACTGTTAAATCCTGGCAACTGCCTGAAAGCAGCTCGCTCCCCTCTCCCCTTTGCTCCCTGCTTTTGTCAAACTGCAACCTCCCACTTCAAAGCCAGGCACGCTCCTGACACCAGGCTGTTTGCTACCCAGAGGGCACAAACCGCTTGTCAGGGAAAGAAGTTGTCTTCATTCCCTGTGTAAAGTCATTTCATTAAGGCTGGCAAACCTCAAAATCGAAGTTGCTTTTGCACCAGCTCTGCTTATGCATTGTGATATTCGCTAATTATATGACTTCATTATGCCGCTCCTGGAATAGGTCCAGCTGTGGGCCGAAGGGGACTGGTGATGACAGGGATCCTTTCTCTTCTCGTGCAGAGCCAGGAGGTGTGCTCTCAGCGACGATGAAAAAACCTCTTTTAGACAGCTGCGTGGCACCATGGCAGGGTGCGTGCTGATGCTCTGCATCACTGTTCCTCCATGGTCCCGAGGAGGACAGTCTTCCCTCCCATCTTCTTTCTTCTCCCAGTATCGGTGGGCTGTGGAAAGCGAGGAGAATCAGGGACTGGGCTGGTTGAGAACAAACTGGCTGTAGCTCATCTTCACTGACAGACCATCCAGTTTCCATGAAGGTTTTATGTATTAGTGATCAAATGTGACTGGAAGGCACTAAGCAGTTTATGGAGATGTGGAAGGTAGACCACATTTGCCTATGCATGAAGCACAAGCCTTGTTGAATGTCATCTTCTGCTGGACGCTTTAAGCGAGTCTTGCTGCAGGAGGAGACAGAGCTTGGTTAGGCTAGCCTCTCTTTTTGGCCTTCCCTTGGACGTAAAGGATTAACAATGCCTCCTTCAAATTCCTTGACACTGTGGTTTTGTGCCGATGCATCTGCTGTGATGTGATACAGTCCTGAGTGCCGTGAAAGGCCTTGAAATGGCAAACAGCTTCTACCTGAGATCCTCCTGACTTCAGAGCCTTTGATTCCATCTGGAGCTGGGTCTACTAGCAATTATATTTTGTCTGAGTTCCACCACCTTGCCTTTGGAGATGGCAGTGTGTTGATTTTCCTTCTCTACCCAATCTCTACTGTACTGATGTCTGTTCATGAGAAGGCTTGTTTGTTCTGCAGTGATGTCCCCAAAAGCTAGGTCTTACTGTGAGGAGACAGACTGTGACAGAGAGCCTGAGTATGTTCCTAGCACTTTTTAAGGCAAGCCTTCCATTACTGTAGCCTCATACTTGCATGTGCTCCAGGCTTCCTGCAGAGTTCAGGGCATGACATAACTCCTGTAATTTGGACCCACGGGAAGAGGCTGAACTGGAGAGGACCTTGCACTAACAGTGGAGGAAGCAGAGGTGGCTGCCGTTAGCATGCGGAATTGCACAGCATTTTCATTCATTCCAGCTGTTTAATGGGATTACACGAGGAGTGGCTTCTGCCTGCAGGCACTTAGTGCCTATGGAAATCTGCAGCTGTCTGCATTGGTTACGTGCAAATCCGATGCATCCCCTTTATGCACAGGAATTTATGAATGATGGAAACCATGTGAATCAATTGCAGGAGATATTTTTCATGTGCTTCACCCTACATCAGGTTGCAGGGGGACTTTCAGTTAAGTGTGTCTGTGGTCCCCGACAGCTTCCCCAAAGAGGGAGGAGATGCTTCGGGATGGCCACTAGGTGTAGGAATAGGATGGCTTGGGTGAATGTGAATGCTCTTGCCTTGGGCAATGGGAGACAGCCCAGTGTGTGAGTGAACGTGGAGCTGAATGCACCCCCATCTTCTCCTCGGTCCGACTGCCCTTTCGGAAGCATGACTGCCTTATGAAGTGTCAAGGACTTGAAGCCCAACTTCAAGAGAGGGTAGGGAACTCCAGCACCCGGGTGCTGCTAGGTGGTCTGTCTAATGGATGGAGCACTGGGCTGGGGAGCGATGATCTTGGATTCTGTGACCAAAAAAATTGCTTTGCTTCTTCAGGGCAGCCTGAGAAACATCTCTTTGGATGACTCATTGGGGCATCTGTTTGGTGCCTGCTTCAGCAAGTTCTGTCTAAAGAGATTGAGGCAGGTTTTACTGTGCACGGCCTGTTCCAAAGGACACAGATTCTGCGTTGCACTTTCTTGGGGTTCTAGTATAACGTGCCATTATCAACAAGGAAAATAGCAGCATCCATGTACTTTTCCGCTTTGAATTATTAAATCCTTCTAGTAGCCTCCCTGCATTTCCAGATAGAGATATTTATTGTCTGCTTCCCTGACCAGATCTACTTTTTGGAGAGTGCTACCCCTGAGTGAAGGCCTTATCTGCCCGTCTGCTCGGTCCTCTCATCTGCCCAGCTACAGACCATTAGTTTGGATGTGGTCTAGCTGTAATATGGCAAATGACTTGCTGCCAGGCTGGGACTGAGCAGGAAGACACAATGGGTACATTAAAAGTGAGATGCTAATTTTGGCTGCACAAGATAATGTGGAAACATGAAATTATAGCTTACATGGAGCCCCAGAGCCTCATTTGTGCTATGGGGAGTACTAACAGCTACACCCTGGCACCCAATGGTACTCTTTGGATGAGGGCTGAGCAAAAAGCACGCCTGTCTTATGAATAACTTCTCTGGAACAAGCAGCAGGGAGTGGTTGCAATGCCTCACCTGAGAGATCTTCTTCACATGTTGAGGTGTTTGCTACAGGTCTTCTCCAAAGTCTCCTCACCACGGTCCATAAACGTGTTGCTGTGGTGGCACGATCCCAGGTGGAGGTAGCGTTTGGACCGGTCGGCAGCATCTGACTGGGGAAGGGGCTGGGAAGCCCAGGCAGACCTGGGAACAAAGGAGCTGTTGCTCCAAGCCGCGTGATGAAACCTTTCTCTGTGGAAGCCAGACAATCTCCCCATTTATTTGCAAGTGGCATTCAGTCACAGTTTTTTGGCAACATATGGAAACTGTTTAAATTAGCCGTATGAGCCATACGTGAAACAGATGCATATTCTTGAGCAGGCTTTTGTCATTGCTGTTTGAGCGAGTGAAGGGTGCAGCTGGCTTGCTTGGGAAGTGGGGAGCATGTCCTCACCCAGATGTAGCTAAGTGCTCGAAGTGAAACAGAGAACCAGAACGTTACAGGATGTGTGTTGATAAAGACCAACTTCTCATGGGCACCTACTGCATAAATAAGATGAATGGATGTGACGACACTTAACCCTTCACTGCTTTCCTGACTGCTCAATGCTGGTGCAGGATAAGTTGTGTCAACAGAAGACTGTATGGTCCATGGCTGTCTTGCTTGTGTCTTCCACTCGTATGCTAGTATATCAACACAATAGATTAAAGCTCTGAGGTTTGGTCAGAGCACAGTTCTACACCTTTTTGAGCAATCTTAGTAAGCAGAGAGTAATGAGGTCTTGCTGAAGAAAGCAGAGCATTGTGACTGCTGTGGCTTTTGAGTGTGAATCTTGCGAGTAACTTTGTATGGGGAGAAATTGCACCCAAAATGTCTCCGTAACTGGAGCTGTGACAGGTTCTGAACTTTAAATCCTTGTGGAGCTCTGTACACTGGGAGGGTTGTGTTGCTGCACAGTCGCAGGTGCTCACTGTGGTGTGTATGGCTGGGACAATAAAAAATTAATATTAAGAACATTGACTTTATACATGCCAACTGCAATGGGATAGACCAAGATGAGAGTTCTGAGACTGCAGTGAATGGTTGCTGTGGATGTTTGGCCGGATGGATTTAGCTGATGTGGGACAGTAACAGTGAAAGACAAGGATGGAGAGTTTATGGCAGTGGAGTTCAGAAAAGGGTGAGGAAGCAGTGAAAGAAGCGCTCTGGGAGCAGGGCTGATAGGGCTGACTGGAAAGGAAGAGGTTTTAGGGCATCAGAAGGAACCACCCGAAGGAAGGCCATGGCAGGATGCAAATCTCTCCTACAATGGCAGCACTGTGATTTTGTGCGCCACACAGGGATGTCTGCAAGGGCAGTATTCGTATGTGGGTGTGCTGCTGACGGTCTTGTAATGCTCCCCACCCCAAAGCAGACTTAAAGAGTGTCTGCTGGGGCGAGCTGCTTGGGTCCTTTGCCATGTGTCTCTAAAGGTGCAAATCCAGAGAGGTATTTGACCAGGCTTCTGAGCTGCAGAAGGGGAAGCAGGAGATCCTGTTTACTTTATACAAATAATGAGAAAAGTCTGTTTTTTCAGGCTTTCTTGTAGGAGTTTAAAGCAGGCATGGAATTACCAGGGGAATATGGGGTGTTTTAGGGGGCTCTAGTTGCCTCCCTGAACCAAGTGTCCCTTGCAGCAGCCCGTGCTCTGGGCCATGTCATGCTGAGCTGGCAGCACCATTCCCATCCAGGGCATCGCTGTATTCTGCAGGATTGTCCCCTTCTGGGAAAGCCACCTCTTTGGATTACACGGCGCTAGAGGTCAGGTTTCTGTGATCAAAGTGGGTTGCTTGGCAAGTGCCTGTTTCTGGGCAAATTGGTGGTGTGGGGAGTTTCCCTGGGGTGCGTAGTGCAGGTGCGAGAGCCCCTTCTCAGACGCTTGATGGGCTGAGACCTTCTCCAGGCGTGTGGGCACCAGGAATTGCCTAGAAGCATGGGCAGCACCTCTCCGGAGGGGACTCCCTTTGCTGTAAGCTTCAAAGGCTTCAAATGTACAACCCATGTGTTTTCAAACTTAACAGGTGAACCAAACAGCTGTTAGTGGTGACTAATTCTCATATTTTGGTTTATGGACTAACCTCTCCTTTTTTTTTTTTTTGTTTTGTTTTGTTCATATGTTTCTTTGAACCGTTTTTGCCCGCGGTGGGATTTACCCGGAAGCATCCTTGTCACAGGCATTACTCTAGTAATGTTTTGCGTACTGCAGGGGGTGGAGCGCTTCATTTTCCAAGGTTATTTTCAACTCCTAAATACTTGTGGCGAGGCCAGTCCAGGATGGTGGCTGGATTCTTCACAAGGAAGGGCTGCGCTCCGCTGCCAGGGTGAGCGATTTCCACTCCTCCTGCTTGGGGTGCCGCTGTAATTTTCTGTGCGTAGTGTATCCCTCTGGGGAGTGTTTGTAAAGTTTGATTTTATTATTTTTTTTTTTTTTTAGAGGGAAGAGGGAGGAAAGGAGGTAAAATCTGCTGATCCACTTTTGTTGTGGTTTGTTTGGGTTTTTTTTGGTTGGGAAGGGGAAAAACTACAATTTTGGTTTTTTGCCCCTTATTAACGCAACATAAATGCCGTGTTTCAGACTGCATCACAGCTCCGCAAGCACCTGGGATGGGGCTGGTGCCTTGTGCAGCCGACCTGCTTCCTTGTTTTCTCTCCTAAACGTGGGTTGCTTACTGCTTTGCTGTGTTGTGCTATGAGACACACTCACCTGTTTCCTCTGCTGTCACCTCTCGCTTTTCCTTGACACCGTGATTTCGCAGTTTGCGAGGGTCCCAGTCCTGTGGGGGGCTGAGCCTCTCGTTCCCTGGAGTGAGCTCCGTGGAGGTTCTTGCTGGTTTGCAGAGCAGGACTGTGGCATTTGCCCAGTTCCCGACCTCACATACGTGGATGGCATATTTTTTCTTGTCCATTCTGCTGGGCACCGATGCCTGGTTTAGGGCATGAACCCTGCTATAGTCCGGGGGTGCCCTTGGTCACATCCCATGCCCCTACCATGCCTTTCAGTGCCGCAGCCACTGTGGCTGCTAATCTCATTCTGATCTCTTCATTGTTGTGTTTTTGGCAACCCAAATTCCCCACCCAGGCCTGAGAATTTAACATCAGCACATTTGCATGACTGATCGGATTTGTCTCGCTTCTATGACGACATTGTTTCTATGGAAAATTAATGGATTCTCACGTTGTATTTTTAATGGCTGAAACCACCCCCCTGCCACCCTCTCGTCCCCGAGCTCTCAGAGGGGAAGTCTGTAAACAGCTCAAATTAGCCATCCTCCATAAATAGCTCCCATTTCTTTCCTGCCTGCTGGCCATTTCTTTTCTCTCTTCCAACAGTGCTGCAACACTCCTCTCCTGGTGTTGGTGGATAAAGAACAATGAGTAAAATGAGCCTGTGTTTGCTTTCCTTGTCTGGCCCTTGAATAGATGTGATCTGTCATGAACCCTTTCCCTTTCATCCAGGACCATGTGGTTTTAAGTTGTCAGCCTGCCTTAAAGTTTGCTCCAAGCAGGCCTGGGCTGCTACCTTCCTTTTTTGAGGATGCAGCTCAGCTAATGGCTCTCTGCTTCTCTTCATTTTAGCCATGAGCCAATTTCTTCTGCAGGTGGACAGGTGGCAGTGAATTCCCTGCCTGTCTGTTTGGGGTCACCCGTTCCCCTGACGCAGCGCTTGGGGTGAGAGCCGTGAGGTTTCGACACCTAGTGTGTCAGGCCACCTGAAGGAAGAACATCCACGCCCAAATGATGCAATTAAATAAGCTGTAATGGTTCACTTTGCGTTGTGGGCACAGCTGGTGAAACGTCCTCAGTAGGGGGACAAGTGCGTAGCCACTGAACCACTCCAAATGAAGTTTAGGGTTAGAGCAGTTTTAGTCTTAAATTTCCTTCTGCCACCTCAACTTAATTTCAAGGAATAAATCCAGGGCAAGTCCCATGGTATGGGAATTACCTGAGGAGAAGGTCTGACCTGGATTGTCTCCTCCCAGAAGACTGAAGCTGGTGGCCAGAAGGCTCAGAAAGTCTCACTTGTGGGACAGCTGCTGAGGGGGGTGCAAAGTTTTAGGTCAGGGTCTCCTAAGCCATGCTACCACGAAAGTTGTGTTGAACAAGGACCTGAATGCCTGAAACAGAAACTGCTGGCAGCCAGTCCCTGTGCCTGTCCTTGAGGCGATGCTGGGGTGAGCAGGTGATCTCTGACTACCAAACTGCTGGAAAATCAGGCCCTTTGTTACCTACAGGGCAGAGAAGAAGGTCGTTTGAAAAGAGCATGTTCCGTTGCCACACAGCTGGGCTGCACTCAGTTGTCCTTGTTCTCCTGCCTACCCCAGGCTTGGCTTGTGCCCTGGGGTGTGCTGGCTGCTACAGGTCTTGCTTTCAGCCCCACAAGCCCAAGGTGAGGTGGTGTCTCTCGCTGAGGGTGGGTGGAGTACTGGGGAGCTCAACTGAGCTCTATGTTCCTACTTTCTGGTTTTAGGTCCAGATATCTAGGGTACAAGACCACCCTGGAGGTCATGTTTGTGATTGCAATAGGCTTTGCATTAGTGCTTTTGAAATTAAGATGCGCTACTACAAATGTCAGGCAGGAAACTAGGGGAACCTGATTGCTTAGCTACTTAGGACAAAAACGTTGCCTATTTTTTAGGCAAAAATGCTGCAGGTATGGAGATAAGGTGGTTGATTTGAATTCTTGTGGTAGGGGGAGAAAATGGGGCAGGAGAGGGTCAGCTCAGTGCTGGCAGCGGCTGAGCTGAAGCAATCGGCTGTGCGAAGTGTTACTTTTCTTAGTGCGATTGTTGCTGGGGGCTTTGGATTATGTTAGCGCGGAAAAAAATGCCTCCAAGTGAAGGGCCACAAATCATAGCTGGGCCAATAGGGAGGGAAAGAGGGCTATAAAACAGGAAATCAATTTAATACTCAGTGGGTGTTTGCAGCGTGCTCACCCTTCCTTCAAATTGCCAAAGGAAAGATTAATTAAAGTTATATTGAGCAGCAAAAATGATGGAGGGTGTGAGATGGGGCTTGCATGGTACAGCTTTCTCCATAATTAATTGACTAAGGCATTCTTGGATTTCATTACCCAGAACCTTGCCATCTCTTGCGCTTAAAGGGCAGCTGAAGCGATGCTGGAATTCCAAGCCAGCATTGCTGCCTCGCAGCTTGGGCTAACGAGGAACATTTCATAGGCAATTGGGAAGGTGCTACATCTGTGAAGTAGTGCCACTGTGCTAATTTATGGGTCCTGTCATTTAGGATCAGACCATGACATGCTTTTGTTTGCTTGTGGTTTTGTTTCCTGGTTCCCGCTTCTGCTGAGAGCTGTACGCACTGCAAGGTGGAGGTGTTGGCAGGGGCTGGAGGTAGCTGGTGGCTAGGTCTCTCGTCTCTGCTGCCTTTATGTAGTCAGAATAACTTTTAAGCGGCGTATGACAAAAGCTACAGGGGGCCAGGGCTTGGCTGGACCGCTTGCTAACTGTCAAACAGGGAAAGAATTGCATGTGGCTCCCCTTTCCCTGCATCATGACCCAGCTGCCGTCTGTGTCCCTCCTGTACTTTTCATGAAAAGCTGCACCTGATCAGTGCTCTCTTTGTGAGAGGCTTTTCCTGCTTGCACCAGATGCTTTTTGGGGCTGTTGTGTATCACTTTCCCTCCCTCTCTGGGGTAGGCTTTGGAGGCACCAGGGCTTTGCCTTTGTGATGGAGTTTCAGAAGCCAACTCCTGTAATCTGAGATGCAGCTCAGCCTGCCAGGTACTACCTATCTGTGACTAGAGCATTTCCTCCCAGATTTTCCCTTGAAGATCTTTCACTTGGTTTGATGCCAGAGCTTCCCTTAAACCTGGCTGAATGTGAAACTTTCTGCTCTTGTCCTGAAAAGGAGCCACCGCAGTCCTCTCTAAGGGTGTTTAAACACTTTGCAGTGCAAGAGGGAGTTTCTACATACCATGCTGTTGTAAGGGCAAACTTCTGCTGTCTGCCCAGCAGTCCGTGGTCTGGCAGTCCTGGAAGTTTGTTTCCTCTGTTTTTTTCCCATAATAAATTACTACTGTGCTGACTAGTGCAGGGCCGGGAGATGTAGAACAGGCTGAAGCTTTGGATTAATTGGATGCAGCAGCTCCAGTCTTTATTGGCAATATGAGCACCATGGCCATGCCCGACTTCTGTTCATTGTGCATTACTGCTGTGATGGCTGATAGCACCTGGCTGTGGGATACTGCAGAAAAGAACGTTTTGTTTTAAAAAAAAAATGTGTATTTATAACAGTCTCTTGATGCAAGGCCAGCACTAGATGCTCCTAAAAGCAATTGTAATTGATTGGGCCAAGAAGAGGAGAAAGTGATCGCAGCTTAGTGCAAATGCTGGGTTTGGCACTTCTTAAACCAGTTAGGACAGAAGAAACAATGGTTGAGTTGGTCGAATTACATGAAGTTGGCAAATCAAGGGTCTCTCCTCTCCCCTCTCCCTCTCCCTCTCGTCGCCTCTCCCTCTCCCCTCTCCCTCTCCCTCTCCCTCTCCCTCTCCCTCTCCCTCTCCCTCTCCCTCTCCCTCTCCCTCTCCCTCTCCCTCTCCCTCTCCCTCTCCCTCTCCCTCTCCCTCTCCCTCTCCCTCTCCCTCTCCCTCTCCTCTTTTTTTTCTCTTTTTTTTTTCTCTTTTTTTTTTCTCTTTTTTTTTTTTCTCTTTTTTCTTTTCTCTTTTTTCTTTCTCTTTTTTCTTTTCTCTTTTTTCTTTTCTCTTTTTCTTTTCTCTTTTTTCTTTTCTCTTTTTTCTTTTCTCTTTTTCTTTTCTCTTTTTTCTTTTCTCTTTTTTCTTTTCTCTTTTTTCTTTTCTCTTTTTCTTTTCTCTTTTTTCTTTTCTCTTTTTTCTTTTCTCTTTTTTCTTTTCTCTTTTTTCTTTTCTCTTTTTTCTTTTCTCTTTTTTCTTTATTCTGGCAAGGGCATCTTGCCAGGCTGTTGGCTTAAAGAGAAGATAGCAGGTCTGTTCTGAGTCACTGTTGGCTTTTCCTCTGTGTGGCTCTGAACTTTGTGTAACTTGGAGAACAGACAGACTTATGAACACTAGCCCTGTTTAAAAGCAATTTCCCTTCCCTCTCTTCTGCAGGCTAGGTGTCAGCTGCTCAGCTTATGGATGTGGGTAGCTAAAGACAAAAAATGTGTGCTTTCTCATTGTCCCTGGATGGTCTAAAGTCAGATTGTTGCTTCGTAGTCCACATAGTGCAGTAAAAGATGTGGGGTTTTTCTAGCCTACGTTATGTGCAGAGTGCTTCCTCAAACAGTAAGCAATAGCAAACGGAGACATATCCAGGCAAGGATGGAATGGCGTGGTGTCCAGCTGAGAACTAGACACTAGGGTGGAGGGAAGAAATGCTTGAGCTGGCAGAAGTTGCAGAGGAAGAATCTCACTTCGAAGCGGTGGCACAGGGCCGGGGCATGCTGCTTGCACTTGGGAACACGCTGGGTCTCAAAGCCCTTCCTGGCTTGTGAGAAAAGAAGGTGCTGAAATTGATCCCCCCTCAGCAGAGTGGAGCATCCATGGCCATGGTGGAGTTGGACAGAAGCCGGGAAGGCTACCTGTGTCCCTCTGGCAGCAGGAGGGGGCCAGGGTTGTCTGGGCAGAAGGACAGCCAAGTGACATGCAGAGCTTGCTTTCCCTTGCACAGGAGCGAGGTCTCCAAGTGAATTTCACTGCCCGTGGGGTGGGTCTGTGCGTGCCGGTCTGTGTTGTGGGGTAGAGATCAAACTCCATACTTTTGTGTGTCCATGGTAGCTTCTTCCTAAAGTCTGTTGCCTGCCTACATGTAAAATGTGGCCAAGAGGCACTCTGCAGACTGCATACAGCTTTCAGGGAGAACAGTTCAGAGATGCCCAGCCAAAGCCCTGTCTCTCATCAGCGTTGCCATGGGACATGCACCGTCACCTAGAGCAGAAAGCAGAGAGCGCAAAAATGTTATGAAGCCGACACAGCTCAACTTACTCCACATGGAAACAGGAGGGGCTAAGCCAGTCCCTTGAGTTTGCACACCACGTTACAGGGGAGTAGCATCCTTAACCCTGTAAGGTGGTCAGAAGCACTGGGCAGCAGACGTCCCCCTGCTGTGCTTTCTTAGGAAGAGGCAGGTGTTTAACCATTTAAGAGCCCGTAGAGGGAGCTGCTTTGCTGCCTGTGGCATGGATTTCCAGCTCTGTGTGGTCACATACGCCCTCCTGCATTGCTCCTTGTACCAGGAATGGATTTGTAGACCACTGGATTGGAGTGACTGCCATGTTGATGTGGAAAAGATGAAGACCTTCATTGAGGTAGCAACCAGCAGCAGGAGAGTTATGAATATTAAAATGAGAAGATCTTTCTCCTAACCTAATTAGGGCAGGCACTATAATCCGTGCCACTGAATTGTTTGGTTCTTGGTTAAAATAACATGGCATTCAGCCAAGGGACAGCATGTATCTTTCCTTAAAGCTGGTCCGTGTGTAGGCTCACATGTATGGTTGCAGCTTTGGACAAACTCAAGCCCAAAGTATTTCTTTGTTCCTGCATCGTGGCCTTCCAGGAAAGGAAATTCACTGAACGTGAACTGGAATTTCTGGCCTAATTCGGTTTCCTGCAGATAACTTCCCAAGACGGGGTACTGTGGGAGCACCACGCATGATAATTTTGTCAGTTTGGGATTTTGCAGAAACCTGAACAGGGATTCAGACTCAGATTCCCAGGAGGTTTTGACGTTTTTGAAATACTTGTTGCCATTTAGAAGTGGACAGTCTTCTTAGACATTCCTCCACAAACTGAGACTCATTTCTGAAATGAAACGTGCTCCCTGGGCAGGGAAACTCCTGCCTACTGAAAACTGAATTGCCGAGTCCCTGTTTCCCAGAGGAAACCCCACTGATGCCAGACACCAGCTCTGGCTCCAGACACCCTTGCTGTGTGGAGGGGTTTACCACCAGAGCCTTCAAGCCAGCTTATCCCTAAAGCTGGCCAGTGGGAAACTTCTGATCATTCCTACTGAAGAAAAACAAACTGACTCAGGTGAAAACTTAATGGCTGAATATGACGGTCTTGATGCTTTTCTTTTGCTCATTACTGCCGCTTGTTCCCCCCCTCCTTTGGCTTGAGTGTTCAATGCTCAGGATCTGGCCCTATTTCCAAAGTGTTTGTTTAGGACTTTTCCTCTCTCTTTTTTTCACTGGTTTCTGCCTTATTTTGAGGCTTTGCTCTTTCCTCTGTTGCAGTTGTTAGTTTGTCCGAAGGAATGTGGTGAGTTTTTTCCTCGAGGCATAAATCTTTCTTAGCGTACTTCAGAATACCGTTCTGCTGGTTCCTGTGCCAGCAGGTGGTTCCGCAACAGCAGCAGACCTGTCGTCTTGCAAAGAAAGAAATATGGAGGTGCTGGGATCACACTTTGGTCTGTTGATTTATTTATTGTTAGACTGCACAGCGTTAGCCCAGCTCTCCTTGACCGTATTTCATGTGGCCAAGGTGGGACATTGATATTCCTGTGTACTATATTTGGGTATGGTGTGATCACCTCTGGAAGAAGAGGAGCTTTGCCCTATGGGTCTTTTGGTTACACAGATGAAGGCAGGCAGATATCTGGGTGGGGACAGACATTGGCCCTTGCAAACACACGTGGGATTATCTCATGGGTGGGTTAAGAGCGTACCCTTTGATTGCTCTGTGGGCCACAAACAGCCGCTGTGGCTCACCACTTGAGTGATACCGTTGAGTCTGCTGCCTGGGTTCCCTGACAGTAGCATCTGTTGATGCTCACAAAATTGGAGATGCCAAGGTTAATTGTGCAAACACTTCTTCCTTGGATATTTTACACTGGCAGGAGCAGTCATGAGGCATCCCTCCTGGAGAACCATCTACACACAGAGATTGTGAATACCAACAAAAACTGAGTTTGAGTCATGAGTATTGATGAAAGAAGACTGAGGCATCTGCTTGGGTTCACATTGCTATTTGTTTTTCACGCTCATTGCTGTACTGCACTGTGGGAAACCTGCTGAGCAAGAGTGAAGTCCTTCCAGCAAAACTGAGTTAAAACTATACTGGAAGAACCGAAATGAAGTCTGTCAGCGGGAGCTGTGCCAGCTGGCTGCGAGTTCAGACGAGACCCTCGAGCTGATGACATACACTAACATCGTGTGGCTCTGGTCCCGCAGAAAGAGGGCTCCTTCGTCTCGAGCTAGAGGGCATAGTCCTCAATCTAGGTTCAGATCCCATTCAGCACCTAAAACCTGTCATTTCTTAATAAAAGCTTCAGTCGGTGAAAGAGTCTGTGCTTGAGGTGGAGTGGGCTGGAGGGAGCTTTCTTGGCAGGCAGGGTATGCCTGTTTCTAAGGCCTCTTTTTCTGTGGATCTCTGTCACAGCTGGTCCTGTTGGGTGCTACAGGGAAAATTGCAGCGGTCTCCCATAGCATCCAGAGGGTGACTGCTTTGCTGATCCCTGTCATCAGCGTAAATCTAGGGCCTGTACTGATGCCCTGGTGCAGGAATGGGGGCTTCCTGGCAAGGGGTTGTGGCAGGCAAATGGGTGAAAGTTTTGCTCCCGCTTGGCGGCTGGGGATCCGTTCAAACACGGACATCAGGTGACGTTTCTCAAGCGTGGAGTTATATTTTTCTTCTGCCAGCTCAAGTGGCTCTCATATTCTTGTATAAACTTAGAGCGGTGGGGGTGAAGGATATCCATCCCTGGGTATTTGTCTTGAAGCGTTAGAGATCGGCCTGTTTTTAACAAATCGCAATATTGCATTTTTGTTTGAGTTGTTTTTTTAGGACTGATGTTATTCAGTTTTCTGGCTGAATACCAGAAGCTTTTCTTGGTGATTTTTTTTTCCTAATTTGTCTTTGGGGAGAAAAAAAAAAAAAAGGACAAGAATTTTGTTAGAAGACCAGGGTGAAACCCACTTCTCATGGAAAATTTTAGACTGTTGTGAACACTTCAGTATTGACTTCTCGTAAGAGACAGCAAAATTAATTTTCTACCCTGAAATCTGAAATCAGATTGTGCTACTTGAAATTCGGAAAGGGAAAAAATGGAAGCAGGGAATGGGAGAAGGGAATTGCTTGGGGGTGTTGGGGGAGGGGTGGGGAACAGATTGGAGGTGATTTGCAGGGAAGAGCGGGTGAAGATTTTATGAAGAAGACGCTTTGGGCCATCACACCACTTTGAAGTGTGCCAAAGCACCCCTCCCTTCTCCCCCCCCCCAGAAAAAAAGTTACTGTGGGAAATGAGCACTGTGAAGACACTGGCGGTTGTGTGTGAAGCACCTGGAGGAACTGTTCATCCTGTCCTCTGCCTAGAAAGAGATGTTCTCCTTCCCAGTGCCATCTGCCATACCGTCCAGGCATCGCGGCACCTCTGTGCTCTGCATGCAACGCAGACACCAGCATGTGGACTGTTTTCCTGGGGGAGAAACGTGCTGAAAATGGAGACAGCTTGCCAGGCTGCTTTTTTTTCATTTGGGTGCTGGATTTGTTTGTTAAACAGAGTTGTCCTTCCCCTTTGCCCCAACAGACAAATGCCGTCTGGTTGCATATGGTGAGGTTACATATTCAGGGCAGTTGGTGCAGGTTACTAGTCCAGCAGGGAAGCAGACTCTCTCATATTGGCTCCATCAACCTCAGTAAGAGCTGCTCTGTGCTTACTATCCAGAGTGATTAATGCGTCTTCTTAAAGAAAAGCTGGCACGCTGTCGCACCGAGTGTTAAGAGTTTGCACCTGGCTGTACACTGCAGAGCTCTCTGCCAAGAGAAACACTGGTTTCCAAGTTCGTTAGCCTGCTGTTTGGAGACTTTAATTTTTTTTTGTTTGTTTTTGTTTTCTTCTTTGGAAATCCTCCCACATTAAATTAAAAAGGAGACCTTGGTAAAGCAAATCAGAAGGGATGCTTTGAGATGCCTCATTTGCCAGCAGTCTCTGAACTTGTGACCCTTTAAAATAAAGTACTTGGGCTTTCCTGTGGGACACCTCCTGTGGGGTGGAAGCAAGCATCTTTCAGGTTTGCGTGCCTTTAGGAAGGAGACTTTGACAGCACAGGAGAAGTTGCAGCGCAGCATTCTCAGCCGGGACTTCCAGCGAGGAAAGTTGTTCAGCTGGTTCGGGACTGTGATAAATCATGGTTCCCCTGGAGCACGCTGGGACTGCAGAGAGCTGGAAATAAGTGCTAGGGAAATTCAGCTTTTGTAGTGGGCCATCTTTCAGGATGATGTATGGCTTTGTAACAGAAAGAGATTCCTTTGCTAGGGCTGGGAGAAAACTGTTGCCTTCCATTGGGTAGGAAAATGTAACAATTCCGTTGATCCCTGCTGCAGGCTTGCCCTGAAAGCTGTGCTTTGGCATGGGCTACCTTAGCTGGGGAGCAAACTGTGTGGTGCTAATGGAGAAGAGCCACTGAGCGCCCAAGGTGGTGGCAATTAGTTTGGGGCTGAAATGGGATGACAGGTTTGGCAGGAGGGCAGGGAATGGATATCTAGTTGGCCAGTATAATAGTGAGTTACTGAATGTGGCTGGGGAGGGAATCGGATAGCACGGAATGCTGTTTGTGTCTCTGCCCCTTTGTCCTGAACAACATTGTCCTGAGCAGATAATTTCTCTGGATGGATAAAATGTCTTCTCTTCAAATTGCAGTAACAGGAGGATGTGTCTCGGCTTTCTTCCGCTGGCCGTTCCCGATCAGCTTGGGATGTTTGGCCATGCTTGTTAGCTGGTGGGGTTCTGACAGTATTTTAGGTTCTTCACTGTTCATCGTGAGGAATCGGATTGCCAAGAAGTTGGGGAGAGCCTGAGTTCTGCGTTTGTGTAGCAAACAGAGGCTCTGTCCAAGTTAAAAATGGTGTCAGTCTGTCTGTAGGTTTGTCTGCACTAAGTATGGTCTCTTCTGGACCTGTCGCTGTATTTCTGTACTCTGGGGTTTGGTAGCACTGTCAAAGAGACCCAACCAAAAATCCAGATCCAGCCTCCTTTGAGGCTGTCTCCCATTCCTCTGCTGTGGCCAGGTAACCAGGGGAAACACCTTTGTTCCAGGGAGAGGGGGAAGCATCAGAGTCCTGCTCTGCTTATGCCAGGGCTTTGCTGCTCGTAGCAGCTCTTGGCTGAGGCAGTTTGTGGTAGCTGGGATGTGCCCCAGTAGAAGGCAAAGACTTGCTGTTCCCGTGTCCCAGAACAGTGACATTGGCAAATGCTATGCTACCGACTGGGGTGCTGAGATGCAGAATAGAGGAGGCAAGCGCTGCATCAGAACAAGTGCCATGTTGTATCAAAAAAACCTCTCTGAGTTAACTGTTCATAACGCAGTTGCCACAGATCTGGTTGCAGGTTTCTGATATTCAGGCAAAGGTCCATGTTTTGTTTGGTCTAGGTAGTGAAAGTGAGATGATCAGTTAAACCCAGTGGTTTCTCAGGCCTAACATACTTTGATCATTGATGTTATTAGTGTAGCAATGGGATGTTCCTCCCACCTGAAGTAATGTAAATGTTGTTGACTTAACAAGAGAAGAAAAAATGATTCCATCAAATCTGGTCACTGTTGCAGACAGCAACTCAACATTGCTCCTTGTCTGACTTACTGAGTTCTCTTGAACTATACTACACGTTAATTTGCTCTGGTTTTGGGTTTTGTTTTTTTTTTTTTTTATTATTATTTTTTGTCAGCCTATGTGGTCTTCTCATATGAGTTGTAACAGCTCTGTTTGTAACCCGTTTGCTATCTCTGAAAGATCTGTTCTGCTTGGTCAACTGCTTCATTGCCTGTGTTTATTTTGTTCAAATTCCCAAAATGGTAACTATACACTGCAGCATCAGCTCGGTCAGGATACTCCCAGGGTATAATTTTTTCACTCAAATGATTTCCAGTCTGTTTCTCTGGGCTGTGAATGTTGAGGTATCAGTTTGTTTACCTTATTTTCATGGCTTCTGGCTGAAACTCAAGGATTTTTACAAAATTTAAAACTCTGCAAACTTCAATCTGGGTAACGGATCCACAAGGGGACAAGTAACTGGTGTTTCTCTGCTGAAGTGGAAATGGTAGGCTGGCTCTCAGCTTGGATTTAGAGCAATGCAGTGCGTCTGAGTGCTAACCATGTGTGTGAGGTCCTGCAGGCTGACAGCCGTGGCCTTTAGATGTGCGCTGCTGAGCTTGAGTCCTTCACCACTGTCCTGTCTTACGCAAATCGTTGGCCTGGGGGTGGTGTGGATGCACCATCTCAGGATCTGAGCTGCAGCTTGGCTAACTCCTTCACACTAACTAGGGAAATACCAGTGATTGTCCTCCTTGTAGGCTTTAAAGAAGAGTCAACACCACCACCGTAGTGCCTGGTTGAGAGCCAGACCTGTAACAACAATTAACACAAGGAATCCCAGCTAATCAGCTCCTTTTGGTGGATCCGCACAGTGGCTTTAATTTAAATGCTGTTGCCTGGCCTCCAGCGATGTCTGGACTTTTAAAACTACTGCTGTGTGTTACCTTTTTTTGGCCCATGGAGTGTGTCCTTTTAGGTGCCATACAGGCCACATAGGAACTGTACTTTCCTTCCAAAATAAAAAGTAAACTAATTACAGTTTGTTTCTCTCCAGCTGCCTTTTGGGGAGATATCGCTTTAGATGAAGATGATCTGAAGCTGTTTCAAGTAGACAGAACTGTTGACTTAACAAAGCACTCAGATGGCAACGCAAGACACACTTCAGGTAAGGGCAGCCCTGGGGTGGTGATGCCTTCTTTCCCCTGGTTTTGTCCTTAGGGAGGAAGGAGTTCCCTCTCACTCGTCACGGCTGTTCCCACAGGCAGGAAGGTGGACGCAGAGCTTAGTTATGGGTCGGAGGGTGGGATCCAGCTCTGAACTCCATTAAACAAAAACCAAATTGCAGTTTGATGTAGCCAGTCCCATCTTGTCTGAGAGAGAAGATTTTCAAATTTACAGCACTGGTCGCTTTCTACAAGCAACTGCTTTTCTGCAAATTTGGAAGGAAATGTGTATGAAATAGGGATGCTCAGTTTGGCATTAGTTTTGACTCTGCTCCTCCCCTGCTTTTCATGCAATTTATGATCTTAGTGGAATAATGCATTTTCTCAGCTGTCTACCTAGGTAAAACCCACTGCAGTCTTGCATACGGACTGCCCTCGAAGTGGTGCTATAACTGGAATAGGTTAACAATTGTGTTGATTTTCTATAAAGCCAATAAATGGGGTGACATATGCTTATGTTGCCCTCCTACACAGCTCTTATGCACGCTCAGTCTCACGCCAGACCAGAGCTGTTTCTTGACTCAGGAGCTCCAACTGGCCTCCAGCTCTAACAGTCTCTGAAAGACTCTGCAGCTGGTTTGGAGGGCTCCCTGCAGTCTTGTTGCCTCTGCTCCACTTTATGCTGCGAGAGAGAAATTGTTGGAAGTCGTAGCTCTGAGAGATACCAGAGGGACTGGAGACAGAGCAGGTCAGGACAAACTTCTCTGCTGTTACACTCTGAGGTTAGCAAGTAGGGTGAAAGGTTGGGTAGAGCCAGAAATCACTGAAATCACGTGTTCACCTGACCCCTGTGCATCTCAGCTCATATTGTATCCTTTGTAAGGACTGGTGGCTGGTTCTGTTTCCTTGTGGCTGCCTAGCTTTGGTTTCAGAGCGTCTAAGCACTGTGTGTGTCCTGTTCTTGGGGATCAGTGCTCCAGCATCCCGTTGGAATGAGTATGAAAGATTACACATCCAACACAGAGGCATGTTTTTGATGTCTATTTAATTGATTAAACTCATGCGGATGCTGACGTTCTGGGCAGGGCAGGGCTGTCCAGATTCTTCAGATTACAGATTTCTTCCTGGAAATGCAATTATCCTGCACTGTCGTGTCACATCACCCATTCATGTTGTGTTTCAGGCTGTGGCACATTCTCAGGTAATAGGTGATTAGGAGCAGGTTGCCTTCAGAGGAGAAGGTAAATCAGAAAATGAGGACTACATGAGACAGGAAGCACTCATTTCTTCCACATCCCTTTGTCAGTTCCTGAAGTTAGATGAGGAGACTACTGGGGAAGCAAAGCCAGACGGTGTTTGACTGTATTAGTTTGCTCTGGTGGCTTTTTTAGTTGTCATATCTAGCATATTTCTTTTCACTCAGCACTGGTGCCAGACCTGCACCGTCTGGCAAATGAACTGAATTTCATAACCCACATCTGTATCATGTAATGCAGTGCCGTGATTTAACCCCAGCCGGCAACTAAGCACCACGCAGCTGCTTACTCACTGCCTCCGGTGGGATGGGGGAGAGAATCAGAAGAGCAGAAGTGAGAAAACTTGTGGGTTGAGATGAAGACAGTTTAATAGGTAAAGCAAAATCTGTGCACACAAGCAAAGCAAAACAAGGAATTCATCCACTGCTTCCCATCGGCAGGCAGGTGTTCCGCCATGTCCAGGAAAGCAGGGCTCCATCATGCGTAATGGTTTCTTGGGAAGACAAGTGCCATAACTCCGAACGTCCCCCCCTTCCTTCCTTCTTCCCCCAGCTTTATATGCTGAGCGTGATGTTATATGGTATGGAATATCCCTTTGGTCACCTGGGGTCAGCTGTCCTGGCTGTGTCTCCTCCCAGCGTTTCGTGCGCTCCCAGCCCTCAATGGTGGTATGAGGAGCAGAAAAGGCTTTGACTGCTTAGCAACAACTAAAAGCGTTAGTGTGTTATCAACATTATTCTCATCCTAAATCCACAACGTAGCACCATACCAGCTGCTAGTAAGAAAGTTAACTCTATCCCAGCTGAAACCAGGACGTGCAGACACTGGTCTTACAGCCATGGCTCATGTTGTGTGGTTGGACTAGTCTTTTCCTGGCACCTTTCACTGACTGAGTCAAAGTTGTGGATGCCCCATCCCTGGAAGTGTTCAAGGCCAGGCTGGATGGGGCTTTGAGCAACCTGGTCTAGTGGGAGGTGTCCCTGCCCAGGGCAGTGGGTTGCAGCTAGATGATCTTTAAGGTCCCTTCCAACCTGAACCATTCTATGATTCTGTGATCATATGATGCTTTGCATTAGGCGAATGGTGATGTCATGTCACTCCTTGTCCCTGTCCTCATCTCTGGCAGGCTCCATTCATCCCCCTGGCTTCCAGCCCCTGGAAGTGTGAGCTGACAGCCCCCATTCTGTGGAGCAGGCACAGAGGGGTCTCTCTGTTCACCTGCCCTGCGAGGTGGCTCTCTGCAGGGGCAGGGGGGGCTGGTTCTTCTCTTGCGGGGCTTGCTTGACACTCATGTGAATTGTAAGAGGGTGGTCTACTTCAGCATGGTGGGGATTGGGACCCATTCTTCCCTGGGAGAAAGTCCTGCTCTCCGCTTTTTTATTTCCAGGGGGAAGAATGCAACCTCTGTACAGAAACAGCCTAAGACCTTTTATGAATGGGACCCCTTGAATGATAACATTTCAGAGTTTCCTAAAGCTATTAATCGGATTAGTTGTATAGTGGAGGAAGTACTTAATACGTATATAGAGACACACAGGCTCTTCATATCTGGGAGCTGCAGTTCTGAACACATTTTTAGGCCAGGCATTCTTCTTCCCCTGTGTTGTTTCCTTGTCCCCAGAAAACGCTGTTTGGCTGGGAGGAGGGGTGAAAATTGTGCCATTTGACACTGTTGGGCTGTCTGTAGGCATACACCCTATTGGCTTGTGTGGAGTATTTGCAGCTGGCAAGCTCTGGAGGAAGAATGAGGTTCCCATGTTCTTATGGGTGGAGGTGGACATGGTTCTTCACTGGATCCAACTGGAGACTATTGTTTTTAGTAAAAGCTCTGCCTTGGTTCGTGAGGGCCGAGACTGTCAGGTGTTTCAAGGTTTCCCATTCCAACTTCTCCTCTTCACTTTCTTCCAGTCTCAATCTAGAAAGATACCTATGCCCTTCTCTAGGCTTTTGAGAGAGGAGCAGGGAATCTGATCTGAGGAATCTCTGGATTCTGCCACAGATCTGTGCTGAGCTCTTATTTTGCTGAATCAGCAGTGCCCTTGGCTTGGTTTCTGGGAGAGAATGGGTGCCTTGAAATTCAATGTTTCCAAGCATTTTCTCAGCAAATTTGTAGTGTTTCATTCACGCTATGTGGGATGTAAAGCAATGGACCAAATAGCATTGTCCTCCTGGTGAAGTCGCAGAGCAGGGTCATGCTTCCTCCCCTCTGAGGGACATTGGCTCAGAGCTCTTTGGCGATCCCCTTGAAGACTGTTCATGTGGGGTGTGCAGACAGGGGTAGCTGTCTCCTTGGTTCCCAACTTGATACCTTGCTTTAGAGCTGTAGCAATTATATCCCTCTTTGGCTTTCACTGGATGTCTCTGTCCTGTGTGTCTGGATTATTTTGTGTGAGTGGTCACACAGGGGATTGGCGTTATACAGGGAATTGCATCACTTGTGTTATGTATTTGCAAAGCCTTTTGCAGTGCAGAATATGACGTGATAGTCCCTATTCATATGAGCAGTCTCCTTTGCTCCAAAGGACCTTCCTTTCCAAGGATTTGTCAGGAAGAGCACAGGTCGAGCAGCTTAAAACTGGAGAAGGCTTTGCAGTAGCATCTTGTGTGCGAGCATCATTCTCTGATACATTTATAGCAGTGGGGTTTTCTTCAGGCCATGTTGAGGGAAAGGCAGGCATGATGGCAGTCTACAGCTAAGTCCAGCCCACTTAATGCAAGTAGTTTTTAGGTGTCTGCATGTTGATCTCTGTTGACTTGGTTAAAACTCTGAGCTCTGAGTTAGTAAACTGAGCTCTGAGTTCATCTGCAAACAGTGCAGCTGAACTCTGAGTGAATGCCAGGAGACATCCTCTTGCAAGAGGGCTCAGGACTACCAGCTAGTTCATTTCTCATCTGGACCCTTTCAGGATTTCCCTGAAGATTAATTCCAAAGTGCTTTCCTCCAAACCAATTTTGAATCGTTCCAGTAATGTGACTTCAGTGCTCCTTGCCACAGGTCTCTCAACCTCAGCTTTGTTCCACCTGAAGCTTAGTTTTACTCTTATCAGTGATTTGGTAAAAGAACTGTTTAAAGTCGTACAATTTGACCTCTATTTGAGTTAAGGTAATTTTTTTCTAATTTTCTGAACCAGGAAAAAAAATCTGTTTTGGTTTTTTTTTTTCCCCATTAGCTGCTCTTCTTTGAAACCTAGGCCCTAAGCTCAGAGAATTGCTTGTGTTCTTTTTGTTTGCTGTTTTTTATATTATTGGAGATTCTACAGGCCAAACTATGCCCTCCACATCATCCGTTCATCCTGCTATAACAATCTGTAATGCCACATAAAAATCTGCCAAACAGGAAATTTCCTCCTCCCCCTTAAAAATGTTTTGCAGCTAGAAAGGGGGGAAAACCAGTAAGGGATGTTGTTGAAACAGAAGTTTTGCTTTGCATTGCAAATGTTTGTTAGCTGCCTCTCTTTTTCCGTGAGATCAAGTTTAGATGTTATGTTTACTATGAAAATCAGTTGTTCTCATGCAGTGGTGTTGAAGTGGATACCCTCAGGATTTGGCCCCGTAGAGATACGGTAATGGTTCAAAAGAGAATGAAATGCATCAGGTACCTGGAGATCTGCCAGCGAGCGCTATCCTCAGCAGGCCCACGCTTCACCGACTCCTAATCACTGTGATGAAAGATTATTTTTTTTTTCAAAGTGCTTACAGTTTGGAAAAGTTTCTCATAGATTTTATTTTTTTTTTTTAACTTTGGTGAAAATATTTGCTTTTACAATGTAATTTTAGTTTAGAAGAAACTTGAGTCAAAGCTCTGAGGCTTCCTGTGCTGCGGAGAACCCCTGGATGGCTTTGAAATGTGGGGAAACAAGAAAACCCCCAGACAGGCTGTGAAGCTGCAGTGTCACCTCTCTTTTGGACCCAAGTGAGCCCGCTCGTGCAAGGTGATTGTCTCTGCTTTATTGCTTTATCTGCTGAAGCATTCGCCACAGATGAAGAAGGCCTTTTCTTTTCTTGCCATGCCTACGGGAAGGACGTGCCTATTTAATCCTAGCAGGTTTAGTTTAAGTCTTTTCAGGCAGTTTAGGGATTAAGAGGACTTTTCTGATATATTACCTCTTTTCCTGATTTTTTTTTTTTTGCATTACAGAGGCAGTTTCTAGTCCTGAAAGGCACCTCTGTGAGTGAAAAAGGCGAGTTTGTCTCTTCTGGGTTTGGCACCAGCGGACGAGGTGACAACGGGAGCCTGGCTGCCCTCGCTGATGCCATGCTGAGCTGGACTCGCTGCTGAGGCGCTGACTCTGCGTCCCGCTGCCGCCAAGAATGCTTTTCAAGAACAGTCAAAACAGGTTTTCTTTGCCTCTGATCCTGAGAGGTTTTTAGGCTCATGGCTTGAAGGCCGTGGTGAGGCTTTCACACCGCCACAAATGAGCGGCAGGAAGGATTTACAGAGCATCTCTGCTAGCTAGAGTGAATAATACTTCGGATAACAGTGCAGCTGGGACAGGGATATGTTTGATCCCAGGATTTCTACTGATATCAGAGGGGAGACGGAGGCTGCCGTGAATGGCTGGAGGCTCTGGCAGAAAATTCATGCAAGTTGTTCTCTGGCAAACGAGGCAGACAGGAGTTCTGCATTAAACCTTTTCCGAAGAAGAGCAGGGAGTCGGTTTGTTGGCACATGCCAGCTCCGCTGTTCTTGAGCGTGCCAGGGAAATGGAGGCAGCTACTCTGCTGCTTCACCACGTCGGCACAAGGCTCACACCTGCAGCAGGCTGCTTTGCTTTTTCTTGCTTTGGGATGCCCATGGTCACCCTGTTTCACGGGACTCTTCCTGTTTGAGGACTATGGCTCATAGCTTTTTTTTGTAGCACAAGAGCTCAGAAATCACGAATTTCAGTGCGATGTGCATAAACTGCTTTGGGGCATGGAGGCAAACCTTGAAGGGATCAGAAGAATGTACAGTCCTGTGTGAGCGCACGCCTGAAAGCCTGTATGGTGCGAGGCGGATGGCTGCAGTGCTGTTCAAGTTACACAGCAGCTTTTCGTTCACCTGTGGTGGGCTGTCACCCCCTGAAACATACCTCACTGCTCTCTAGTTACATGCCTGAGGCAGGGCCTTGATTCCCACCTGAGCTGGGATTGCTTGCAGCACAGGTTGCTGGAGTGCAGCTCTCCCACTAAGAGTTGTGCTGTTTAGCCTCAGGGTGGAGAATAAGGCATTCCTCCAGTGGAATGCTTAAGGTGCTGGAAGTGGTCACAAGCGGGGCTTCTGCTGCCTCACTTTGGGAGAGGTTGCGCAATCCAGGGGCCGTGGCCGGTCGTAGCGCTGCACGTTGCTTCCAAGTCCTCTTTGATGCTATTGATGTGTTTCTAGTGAAATTGAAGTTGGTGCAAAATGCACTTCCAGAAGAATGCAAAATCCAGGGATTTTTAGACCGTGACTCCAGGGTCCATGAATCCACAGATTCCAGGGAAGATCTGATTTATGCATTTGAAGGAGAGACGGTTAAATTCAGCTGACTTGGCACGTGCATGCCAACCTCAGAGCTGTTTTTCCCTTGTAACTCATGTTTGGTGCTCTGCTGTAGCAGCACTAGGTTCAGAGTAGAAGGGATGGACCTCAGCGTTGCTGGATTCAGAGCTGCCTGGGGCCCAAACTCTAGTTCATTTAGGTTTAGAGCATATCTATGGGTTGTGCTAACTTAATCTGAGCTGCGTTGGTCGTAACTGGCCAGGAGCAATGCAAATAACTATGTGCGTGCTGTAACATAACCCACATCTGGGAACTCTCTACAGGGGTCTTCTCTTCCACTGGGAAATCTTTAGTGAAGGTTGCTTCCTCTTCTGCGGGTAGAGGAACATCTTTGTTCCAAGAGACCTGTCTGAGGGCTCTGTCCATCTGTTTGCATACCTCTTTTCAGTTTTCCACAACACGTGGTGTGCACTCTAGGGATTTCTCTTTGCAGTCCTTGCAGCCTCTTAACAGGAAGAGGAGCCTCAGCCCCCTCTGCGGAATGGTGGGTGCCAAACGCCTGACGCTTGGCCTGGTGCTGAGGTTTGTTTAGCTGTGCCAGATGATTTTCCTATGACTAGCCCCAGTGTTTACCTTTTTGAGTCCGTTCAGTCAGGGGGTTTACCAGAGCAGACAACCATGAAATGAATTTCCCGTAGTTCTGTAGTTTGCTAAGGCAAGGCAGGAGCTCCCCTTTGGAAGAAGCGGGTAAGTCCTTTAGGGCTGAGAGTGCTCTTGTTGACACCGCTCTTCTGAGTTACCCCCTTTCCCAATTACACATTTCTGTGCAATAAGCCAGTGATCTTCTCTTTGCAGATAAGCAGATATTCTGTTTCTTCCAGCCCAAAGTCTTGGCATCCTATTGCAACCTTCTGAGACCTGCCTGGTTTTCTCCAGCATAAAGATAATTGCCTAGAAAGCCCATGACCCTTGGCTGTTGCTGATGAACCTTCTAATTCCCCCTGTAGTTAAGGCTCTCCTGCTAGCAAATATTAATCTTTAGGGTTGATATTTTCACTGCAAATGCTTTGTTTTTTTGATTCCTGAGTGCCAACTTGAAGTCCTTGAGGGACTTTTCTCTATAATTACTGATCTTAGAGATGCCCTTTTGCCAGTCATAGGAACAGAGCCTGCCAGTCTGCTGCCTGACAGTAGGAGAGGAGAGAAGGTGATCAAGTCCAGGTGCCAAAGCATGGCAGGTGTACAGGTGCAAAGAGGGCAGATCTCCCTTGCAAGGTTGGAGAAGCAGCCCTGCATCGGGACAGTGTGGCTGTCAGGAGCGGGGAAATTGGCTTGTCAGGGGTGTCTGCCTGTTCTCATCCTGCTACTGGATTGATCTGTCAGTCGGACGGTGCCTGTCGGGGGATCGCACAGTCTTTGGGTGTAGAGCCCTGGGGATTTGGTGCATGGCACATGTGCTGGCCCATCCAATGCACTGCAGCTCTGTTCACAGGCATGGATTCTGCTCTGGAGGGCTTTGCATCTTACACTTCCAAAGGCACAGCTCAGGCCAGCTTTGTGGTTTTGGCTGGGCTGTTTTGCCCTTTCTGCACTGCTTGCTTCCAGTAAGGAAGAATTCCCCTAGCTGTTCGGTGTGGGGGCACAAGAGAGATGCAAAGCAGCAGCTCATTTCTTTGCTCCTGCTGTTGTATGAGCAAGGGATTCTTCTGATTTCCTCACTCCACAAGCTCCTGTGGGTTGCATATTCAGCTCGATTCCTGATCATCCTTGGGCTGTATTCTCCTCCCTCAGGAGGCAGTTTCACCTTGCCCCCTGCCCAGAGAGGGTTTTGTGTGTTCAGCCATTTTTCCCTTCCTGTGTTCATTGAAGGGAGTTCATTCTTTTCCTTACTTGCCTCTTCAGACATCTCCCTTAGGAGATACCCATGAAGAACTGTCTCACATGCTGACAAATGCCGTCTCAAATGTTATCCCTGCTTCCCAATGTGGTTTTTGTTCCCACTTCTGCTGTGTTTTGTGCAGTCCCTATGTGACCTTGAAGTATGATGCGGGAGAGAGAGTGGCCTTTGTGTGCTAGATAACATTTGAGTCAAGATCAGATGTTGATGGAGGGCTCTCCACTGCCTCCCTAGGCTGTGCGGTGCTGCTTGTGATGTGCCTGAGCAGCAGCAAGAGGTGCTAGAGTCTTTACTCCACCTGCCCCACCAAAAGGTATGCAGGCTACGATTTTCTCTGGGCTAGGATCTTTCCAGTATGATGCCTTGCTTCAAAACCAGTTGGGACCAGTGGGGCTTGCAGTGTTCCTTCACCCAGTGTTCCAAACTTGGCTTGTGACAGGCAGAGAAATGCTTCACTCGCTGAAAGAGAAATAATATCTCCTCTTTCCCCTCTGCTTGTGATAAAGGTCCTGCAGGGCAGGGTAACGGGAGTCCCAAGCAATAGGTGAAGGTACCATCTGTCCCTTCCCAGAGCACAGCCTGAGTGACACAGCCCTGCTACTTGCTCTGCACTTCCCGTGGAGTAAGATGTACTTTTTTCCTCTTGTCTAGGTTCCTGATGGCAGCTGGTCATAACGCACCACAAAGTTTGTTTTGTAAATGCACTGTTGCCTGAAATCAAGTTTTCTGGATGGTGGCCTCCCGCCTGTCAAAATAAGTGGTTTTATTTCTGCTGTGCAGCCAACATTCAGCCTTACATAGTTTTTCTTTTAGTGGTTTTACGAGCGCTGCGATATTGCTCAAATTAATCCACACAAGCAATAAAGCTTTCTCCATTGTAACGAAAATCCCCAGCTATTTCAAGCTCTGCCACTTACTCATTCTTAGTGGAAATTTTGGTTGTGTTTATCCTGTGAGCCCAATTCATATGCTTCTTTCAGAAATCAGCCAGGAAGGCAGTAACTCAGCATCGCTCTTGTCAAATGCTGCACATCAGAAATTAATCAGCTTGGATTTTGTTAATGAGCAATTAACTTTCATTAAGCACCCGAAGACATCTGCAGAAACTATGTATGTTGATGCCATGGTTGAAGCTGCTTCCAGACAGCTCCTTCCTCTTCGACGTGGTGCGAGCATCAGTGTTGGCCATAGCTGCAACAGTGTCGCTGCACGGACGATGCTGAATCCCTGCTGCTCCCTGCTTGACTTTGCCTGGTTTTGGCTCCCAGCCCCACCGCTTTCCCCATCCCCTAAGTTCTCTTCTGGGCACATCTCAAGCACCTGGAAGTTGGTGCTAGATGGCATTATTAACCCTTTAAGGAGCTGGGGTAGTCACCATGTAGAGCATTTATAACATCTGATTTCTGTTTGCAACTGTCTTGCTCTCGATCGCTCTTAATTAAATTTTCTTTTGCTCTTGTCTACAGCTGGTGTAACACTGTGGGAGGCTGTTCCTTTTACTGATGCCAGAAGAGTCTGAAGAGTCTGAATAGTCTTTTGTGTTTAAGTGGAGGTTATTAAATAGCTTTATATTAATTAACTGTGATGCAGGGAACACATGGGCAAATGTACTTGAGGAGATCAGTTTATCCATATGGAAATTACATTGGAAGTTAAATCCATTACTCTAATTTTAAAATTTGACAGTGCTTAGCCAATAACTGCAGAATTGCCTAAATCATGCATTTGTTTCAGAGCTGGGCAAATGCCTGATTTCCTTGAATACTTGCTCAAATGAAAAATTGAATTTGCCTCAACTGTGTAGGCTGCCTTGTCGTTTCCGAGAGTGTTTTAGCAAATGAATTTGGAGGCAGAAATGGTCAGCAAGAGAGTGGGGTCTAATAAGCTCTGAGAGCAGCCATTGCAGGATGGTCACTCCGCGAGGCTGGCTTGGACACCTTGACCCTCAGGCTCTCTCCTTTCAAGCAGGGATGTTGCTGTGCCCACAAAATAAATGTTTCTTACCCCGTTCAGCGAATTAGCTGGCAGGTCCAAGAAACAATCGGTGGCCAAAACGGCTTGATGGATAATAGCAAACAACAAATAAATTAGAAGAAGTTGTAAACTGCTCGTGGTTGATTGTGAACAGAAAGGGGTTACATTTGTGGAATAAATGCGTTCACTTCGAGCTGCTTGTTCGGGCCTAATTTGGAGAGAAGGCTGGCGCTTGTAGCAACAGTGGACAAAAAGACCTTCGCTGCAGCTCCCCTTTTCAAATGGCAAGGACAAAGTATTTATTCAGCTGTCAAGTGGGGAAAGAAAGCAAATTAGTTTTAGGCTGAAATGCTGAATTGTGTTTGCTGCCGTAGTTCTGAGGCCAGATGGTGACTTGGACAGCCCTGGGGAACGGGTAACAAGTTTCTCCGGGGCAAAGATCAGAGGCAAAAGGAAATATTCAGATTATCTTGCTGCTCCACTTCCCAGAACAGAGAAGATAGCGTGAGATGTACAAGGCTGTGCCGGGGAGGGGATTAGCCACTCTTCTTTTTGCAGTTGATGGTGTTGCCGAATCCTGGAGTCGGTTTGTGGCAGAGAGTGGGTTTGAGACCTACCAAACTAAACCCCAGCAAACTGCAGCCATCCCCGGGACAGACGGGACAGCTTCTCTGCTGGCAGCTCTCAGTGGGCAGCTCGCTGCAGTGAGGGAAGCTCCTCTGCCGCTTACCCCCCCACATCCCCCGCTGCGTATTTAATGACTGCAAATGATTTGGGCATCTGCTTGACCATGGGGTTGGAGGTGGCCTTAAGGCTACTCAGCAGTGGCCACCTTTGGCTTGTGCTCCCAAAGCTTTTCAAGCCCGCTAGCCTTACTTCATGCCTTAGTTTCCCTGCTGTTGGCAACCAGTTTGGGGTGTCCCTTAAAGGAGCTGTGGTGGAGCTGGTAGGTGACCAAGCAGACAGGGTGTCTCTGCTATGTCTACTTAGGGTGCTTAACTGCCTGTTAAACTTGGCACTGGCTCCTAGGGTGTAAGAAGGCACCAAAAATCTCCAAGAAGCTCCAGGATTGGGAGCACTGGAATATCCGGGCAGAAAGCAAGCTGGAAGAAACGTCTCTATGCTGGCGCCACACACTCTCCATGCAAGGAGTTTTAATTGCATTCAAACATAATTTAGCTTCCAGTGTAGTGTTTTCATTTGGAGTTAATTTTTATCCAGTATAAACAAGGTAAGGAGAAAACAAAAGGATTAGGAAGGCTGAGTGGGAGGAGCGGTCTGGCCGGGCTGCGGAGAGCCCCAAGCTCTGACTGGGAGCCCACAGCTGGAACACGGACCGGGGCAGGGGGATGCTGCAAGGCAGCGCAGGAGCTGTGCCTGGCCCTGCCTGGAGTAGAGTGGGGCTGAAGCAATTAGTCTGTGCGGGTCAGAGGGAAGGGGATGTTAGCGGCGGGGGGCGGGAGGGTTTGTACAGCCTGCTGGAACAGTAGTGGGCGAACCCAAACAGCTCTTACGGTTTCCTTGCCACCTGCAAGTTCACTTCTGTTTTCCTTTCCTTTCAAAGGAGGGACAGGGGAGGAGGAGGATTATCGTGAATTGAGAGCAATGTAGTAGAGAGCAAGACACCTGCTAGAAATAGATCTTGATCCTCAGAGTAATGAGAAGTCAAGTGCAGTGGGGTTGGGGGATAGTTGGTGCTATACATTTTGGTGTTGATAGTTGTTGCTTTGATGTGCTGGGAGGGAAGAAGTTGCGATTTGTGTCGGGGGACCTGACCACACAGCAGAGACATGCACATGGCCAGAGTACTTGTGTACTTGCTTTAGTTTTTAATTTTCACTTGCCTTAGTAAAAGCACTATAAGCCAGGGACGTGCAGGACTCTTTCTCACTGGAAGAAACTGGTGACACGACACAGGTTGTAGGTAACTTTTTTCTTTCTTTTCTCTCTCATCTGTTTGTCTTTTTACCCCAGGGAACAGAGGTGGTGGTTGCTGCCTGCAAGAAAAGATCCCCTCCAGTTTTCTCAGTCCTTCCTTGTCCCCAGAGAGCTTTGCTCCTTTAAGCATTGACTCTCAGTTGAAAGGTTGGTGGAGAGGTTGGGTCAGGTTGTCCTGTTTCTTGCAACACCTTCTTGCAACACCAAAAAGCAGATGCATCACAGTATTAAAATGATGCTGCCGCTTCCAGAACAGCAGGGAGTGCCCAGGGAGAAAACAGGGTGTTGAGGAGGGGTCCTGCCTACGCTCCTGCTGTGCCACACCAAACACGGATGGCCAGCAGAAGAGCTCGGTGCTTTAAGTACTTTGCAGCTCATGTTGTGGCAGCTCTGCATTTTCTTAGCTGTGTTCACCTTCCACTTCTCATGAACTTCCCAGGGAGGCCGGTGTCCTCGCCCTGCACGAGCATTTGCAGAACTGATGTGGAGATGACACATCTGCTTGTCAAGCCTCTGGACCCTGGGACTCTCCTGAGTTATTGCAGCTAGTCAGCTTACTCTGAATATGAAAAACAGATTCCTGCAGGGAATTTAGGGTTCAGAATTCTTCCCCTTTAATTTATTTTTCTTTAAGTAAATTGAGGGAACTTCAGCTATTCCACTGACAGGAAATGCTGAAGGATCTATCTCAAATAATTTGCTCAGATCTCCAGGGCCCTGGGGTTTATGAAAGGTTTTTGCTATAGAGTCTCCACCAGCTCTGGGAAACATCTGTTCCGCATTCTGAATGCATTTTCCCAGCAGAGCTTGTTTTAATAAAATCATCACTTTCTCTGTGGTTAGAAAATCCAGTGCAATAAAGTGTTTTTTCTATGCTAAAAGGTTGTTGACCACTGGTTAATGAAGAAGTTAAAAAGCAGCATGTAACATCAAGCTTGACTTATTCTGTTCTTCCAGAAGCTTCTCTGGTGGTCATAATATGACAGAGTTTTCCAGAACTGAAGCTCAGTGACGTGTATTTAATGTTACCTGTGCTTCTTGGTTTTGTTGATGCTTCATTGTAGCCTCTGTTGAAATCCAGTCTCCGAGCTGTGGCATGTGAGTAGCACATATATTGAATAAGTGTATGGAAGTGAGGTGTTCTAAGGCATGGGCAGGGGAAGTGAAATTATGAATAATTTTTAAAAAAAAGTATTTTACCATGCTTTTTTTGCTGGTTGTGTCCTAGCTCTGAAATGGCCTTTCTTCTACAGTAAGGCGTATTAGAAAAAGTCCTGCTGAGGTTCAGTCCGCATTAGACCAGATAATTATGTGTACAGTCAACTTATTCGCCTGGTGAAGCCCTCAGTGCTGCTTTGTCTTCAGCGGATTTGATGAAGGTAGTGATTGTAGCTACCTTCCAAGTTCGGGTATGGAGCCCTTCCCCTGTGGGGACAGCAACCAGGGAAGGAAGAGGAGATCCACTGAACATGAAGGGAGTCTTCATTGGTCTGGAGAGAAAAAATTATCCTGGCTTGGAACTGCTTTGAAGGTGTTAGGTTTTGATTTTAATGGGAACATTCCCACTTTGGAAAAAAGGGAGATGTTTCAATCTTCATCCAATCCAGCTTCCCATGTAGGAACATTTTGTGTTCTCAAACGGCGGTTTTTCAGCTGCCTACAATTCCTGTTGGTTTTTAGTTGGATTTTAGACTAAAATTCTAGATAGCAGTAGTCTGAAAATGAAGCTTGAAGTATCTCAGGATAGACTGATGTTTCTCCTTTGCTTTCAGGTGGGTAACTCATCTGGCCTCAGAGTAGCGCTTTCAGATAAAAGCTAGAAGACAGGTGGTGTTAAAATCTTTTAGAAGTCGGCTGCCTCTCAAGCAGCTTTGAGGTCTTACAGGGACTCAGTAGGAAGGTGGTAGGTATTTCTAGGCCCACTACAAGTATCCTGATTCACTAGCGAGCTGCTTTGCCTAGCTTTCCTCTCCTTTTTCAGACAATATGCCCCTCACAGTTTGTAATCAAGTGGAAGCAAGCACAGAAGCTTTATTTATTAAGAGATCTGATGGCCCCCTCTTCGGTGGTTCAGACTACTTGAGTTTTAAAAAACCCCAGAATGAGAACATGCACAGCAATAAATACCTTCAACTCTAAGTTGCATCTTGTGGAAGATAAATTGCCAGGTCCAATATATTACTACTACTCCTAGTCTCACCCTCTCTTGTGGGAATTATGGGTACTGAATGGAGTCTGCTTCCTGCTCTTTCATCAGGTTACACATCTTTTATCCTGTGCTAGTGGTACAAGGGAACTGCAAACAGCATAGTTTTGATGCCATGCTTTTGTGCTCTCTCTCTCTCTTAATATGTTGTATTTTATTTTGGTTCCAGCTGAACAACCTGGACTTCTTTTAACAAAATTGGATTTTCATTTTCCTCTTTTGAAAGAGTGGGAGAAACTACTTTTTTCCCAACAATGCTACAGCCTGCTGCTTTCTGCTTCGCTGGACCCCTACCTACCCCTTCAGGCTGCCTCTCTCGTTCCTGCAAACAATTTAGGCACCTGTTCTTCATCCAGGGTTGCAAGCATAGTGGATTTATCTCAGATTTATGGTGCATTTGAACTACTGGATGTTTCTTTCAGTCAGCCAGGCTTCCTTGGCAGTGCTGGTCTGTGGGAAATAGAAAAATGAGTTGTTGTACAAGCGCACTGTAGGTAGAAGAAATGTTCCCAGCCTGGATCGAGAATCTCTTGTCTGTTCTCTGCCAGGTCGTGCACAGAAACTAAGTTATCGAGTTAAGGAGTCCATCAGTGTCCTGCTGGGGTGGTAGCTGTTAAGCAGGACAAATTGTTAGGAAGGACTGAATCATACAAATGTGGGAGTTAAAAGAGCTTAGGAGATCTCGTACAGCTCCCTGCACAAAGACATGATCTAACAAATTCTGTGTGATCCCTGGCTGTGGTTGTAGCAGACAAAGCTTAAACAGTTGGGCTGGAGAAAGGTGATGTCTGGGCTGGCACAGCAGCGGGTGGGAAGTACTGAGGATGAAAGTGATCTTGGAGGGCTTGTTAACCACTGGATATATATTAAAAAACAGAAAAGTCAATCCTGTTTTGTTCATCTCCTTATGGGTTACTGTAAGCGGTAGACCAAGCCTGCCTATTTATTACTGTATTGGCCTTCCACAGAGCATTGTGTCAAACTGAAAATCTCCATTCTCCCCTTCAGTGTTTCTAATGATAATAGGCTTCAATACATACATGGGCATTTCATGCTCTGGAGCAGTAACGCTGGCATCTGCTCTGCTCTTGGAGGTGACAGAATAGACCGACAGAGAGATACAACTTCAGGAACATGTTGAGGAGGCAACAGAACCTGCATGTTGCCTGCAACCTATGTGCAGCTGTTTCCAGATGCAAGGTGCATTTTTTGGCTTCCTTATTTATTGATTATGGCATGTCAGTTACTTATCTTTGTTTTGCTGGGATCATGCATTAGCCTTCTCTTGGGAAGAATCAGAAGAGAGGGCTAACTGTCAAGTCACTTGAATCTTTGGGATATGTTTAGGTATCATAAGGGTAGGAAATGTCTAAAAGCTCAAGCAAATAGTAACAGGATCTTCCAAACTTCTCATGTATGATTCAAAACACCCTTGTGGGAGAGAAGGGTATGGGTGCTCCCTGTCTGCACTAGTGGGATTAGTAATGTTTGAAAATATCCGATATATCTGCAGACCCATATCTGGCCTTTGTGCAGTGCTCTCCCTTTTCATCGGCTACAATGAGACAAAATATGCAAAGATGTTGTAGATTTCATTAGTCACACTAGTTTATTCAAACATCTCCTTTGCATAAGAAACCAAGGCTTGCAGTGATCTCTGGGAAAGAATGTGCTCGCAGCTTGGAAAAGCAGCCGGCGCAAATGACACGGCAGCACGGCAGAGGTCAGCAGCTCGGGTGCAGGAGAGGGGCCCCGGCTGTAGGGTTTGGTGCCATCATTTGCAATTCAATCCCATACAGTTCCTTCTTAGGAGAACAATTCACTAAATGCGGAGTTGTTCTTTTTTCCTAATTCACCATATAATTCACCTCCCAAGTTCAATTAAGAAGCAATCTGTTTGTGACTGGAAGCAAGCTGCATTTATTTAGAAATACAAAATTATCCTTTGCTTCAGCGAAGACTGCATACCTTAATAATTCTGGTGGTGAATGGCTGGTTGGGGTTTTGTTTAAATGGAATGGGATATTGTGTGAAGAATAGCATACTTTGGGGGGGGTGAGAAGCCCTGGGGATGTAAAATTTAACTGAGAAGAGGAACTTTTGTTGAGATTGGGCTTAAGGAAGTGACGAGGACTGGTCATGAAAGAAAACAAAGGGAAATCTTAGGATGGGACATTGAGGCTGGAAAAGAGCGATAGAGTTCAGAGCAATCCATCTTGTTGAATCAGGCTTGTTCCTGTTCACACATCTAGTGGCTTTTGTCCAGTCAAGCTCTGTTAAATTATGGCACTTCCTTTGGGAGACAATCCCCTGATTTAGTGCGTCTCTTGGACCAGGAAGCTTTAACCTATAGTCAGCCGAGAGTGAGTATTTTACTTTCCTCTGGTTTATTTTATTGCTGTCTTTCATCATCCCTTTCCTGATACTCTAATTAGTTATAGTAGTATAATGTCAGAGAGGTAGAATTTGATGCCCCTCCTCCAAGGTGTCAGAGATGTACCTTTTCCCCTGTCCTTGCCCCCTTGGAGAAGGGTTTGTGAGAAGCCAGCTCCAGAGCAAAAAGAAGAGTTTTCCAGCTGGCAAAGCAAGACTGGTTTGGGGGCTGGAAGATGTCCAGCTCTCTTGAAAGTGGGACATCTCTCTTGAAGTGTCCACACGGCATCCAGCAGTGCTGTATGACTAACAGTGTCTCCCTTTCTGCATGTGGTGGTTGATCATGCTATTCCTGTTTCACCTTGCCATCAAGACTGTAAAAACTTGCTCTTGCTAATACCTCTGCAGAGATCGGCTCATTCAGCCTCCCTTCTGCTCACAGGGGAACCACAGTAACAAGATGGGGAAGGAGGGAGGGGGACAACAGCAGTGGTATCAGCACCACCTTCTTAAGGCTGTGATTGTAGTCCCAAAGCACGTTTTATTTGTCTATTATACATCTTGCTGTCTTGCATGTTGTGCTCTCTCACCCTAGGCACTGTTTTTGAGTTCTCCCTCATACTACGGTCACCATGGAGAGCTTTCCTGCCAAAGAGGTGCTGGGCTGGTTTTCCATGTTGCATCTGTGACTGTTCAGTGGCTTGCCGCCCAGGTTTCTATACTCTGTATAGTTGCTCTCTGGCTTCTGTGGTGTTCCCAAGTTGGACCTTGCAAAATGGGAAGCCTGGGAAACCTGGAAGACAGACAGCTATAGAAAGAAGACCCTTGTTCTTCTCTCTTTCCCCTTCCCCCATTTTCCAACCAGTCTTCTGTCCCTTTCACTGCGTTTTTCTTCTGCTTTCTCTGTCCTCAAGGTTGTCTTGCTGCTGGATGATCTCCTAGTTCTTTCTCCCTCCCACTGCTCCCTCCCTCCCCACACTCAGCAGCTGCTGGTACTACATCGAATTCAAATCTCAAGGCTGTATGATTGTTGGTCAGCCTGCATTTAAGAGATGGCCAAAATTTGACAGCTATCGCAGGAACTTTAAATGCTTCCTGGAAGTTTGCATTTGGCGCAGCTCAGGTTACCAATGTAGCAGGAGGCTGGAGGAGGTACACTGAAACAGTGTGAAACATCCCAAGCCCTTTCCTTGTAGAATTCTGGTTTAAACTGTGAAGATTTGCACCTATTGAAGTGTCCAGATGCTAATTTTTAGAAATTCATATCTTTTTTTTTGCATGCGGGCAGGAGACATCTAAACAAGCCTTGAGAGGCTTTGAGTTACACAGTTTGGTGCACCTCACGTTGGAGATTCCATCCTTTCTCCCTGCTCCCCTTGGTGGGACAATCAGCAGATCCCTGGGTGTATTTTATGGTATATGTCAAAATCGTTAAGTACTCTGAACTTTTTATTCATTTAAACATTTTTAAGAAACTGAAAAATACCATGGAAAACCAGTATTGTAAAAAAACAACTCTGCTTCTTTACCCACATTGAAGTATTTAGCCTCTCAGAGTTTTGGTGATCTGGGGGGGGGGCTTTGTTGGTTTTTTGCTTGTTTTTTGCTTTGCTGGATAATATTGGGGGAATTAGTTTAGAAACAGGCATTTTAGGGGAAGTTGAAGATGATGGTGATGGGAAGAAAGATTAGAAAATATTTTGTGAACAGAAGAATATAGTTACAAAATTGAGACAGAAGATGCGTAATTCAGGGTCCTTCCAGTGCTCTAAAAGCTGCTTTGATTAAAGCAGTTATCCATGAGCTGCCTGCGAGCATTCAGAACTTCGCGGTGTCTGGCACATTGCTAGCCCAGTAGCCAAGTGAACATGAAGTGGAACTCAGTCCTCCTCCTGTGTTACCTGGTTGTGATTCTCTCTTATGTAGATCATTCGTTGCCTTGACAGTGTAGCTTTTTAAATTTGAGATTTAATAGTGGTACTTACAAGGAGGGTGGTAGCAATAGTATAGCTCCTATTCTTAGTAAATCTCTATGGAACTAGCCTTCCCTAGAGAGACTTTCTGCCTATTCAGAATATGGAAAAACTAAGGCACAGGATGGGAACGAGTTGCAAGGTGTCACTGCAAGCTAGGAACAAATCCAGGAAAAGAGCTCAGCTTTATCAGGCTCTTAGTCCTTGTTCCTTGTACAGGGAAAGCAGTCAGTTTCTGTGGCTGCAGACCCACAGGTGGCATCACTGATGGCTGCTGTCCTTCCCATGTCAGAGCTCTGCCAGCCTACTCACCAGGAGATGCGTCTCTGCTCTTTTCCCTTTGCAGGAGGCCTGGGAGAACAGACTCTTGTGCCAAGTGAGAACGCCACTTCAACTGATCGTAGTAACAGAGCAGTTAAAAAGGGTAATGTGGTACCCCACCCAGACCTTTGGGTATCTTTTATTTACTTTTTTATCTCCTGTAAAACCAAGTTTTGTCCTGTGTTACATGTGTGTGCCTCCGTGCCTAGGAGACCAGCCTTGCCCTGACATCTGCATTTGTTGCTGTTGGTGGACTCTCTGCAAGGGTGGGTTTGCCTTTGTATAGTGTGGTGGGTTGACCCTGACCAGCAGCCAAGGACCCACACAGCTGCTCAGTCACTATTCCCCTTCTCCAGCAGGATAGGTGACACAGCGGGAACAGCAAAAGTGAGAAAACTCAATGGTTGAGATAAAGACAGTTTAATAAGTGAAGAAAAGAGGGGGGCGGGGGGGAAAACCCAAACCAAAATGAAGTGATACAAAGCCAGTTGCTCACCTCAGTCCACAAGCAGACTGATGGCCAGCCAGTTTCTGAACAATGGCGACCTTGGAAGACAAGATCCATTTGACCAGCTTGGGTCAGCTGTCCCAGATGCATCTTTTCCCAGCTTCTTGCCCATCCCATGTCTACTCGCTTGGGGAGTGGAGAGGGCTCAGCAGAGTGAGAAAAAGAAAGCCTTGACACTGTGCAAGCACTGTTCAGCAGTAGCCTGAACATTGGTGTGTTATCAACACTGTTTTAGCCACAAATGCAAAACATAGTACCTTACAGGCTGCTATGAGGAAATTTAACTCCATCCCAGCCAGACTCAGTACATACAGGTAGCCATGACTGTCACTGGGACAGAAAAAACATTTTACTCCAAGGCAGAGAGCGTAATGCTAGCTGGCTGCTCCTTGCTGTAGGGATGTTTCAGCTAAACCAGTTTAAGCTTCTGTTCCTCTGAAGCAGGGCTGTCACCCAGGCCAAGTTTTGCAGTTGGCTTCTCCCACTCATGTGGGTAAGCTATTGCTTACAGGATCAGTCCAGACCTCTGATCTTTGCGCATTGCTTGTGTCTCGAGACCCTCTCTCTTCTTCCAGCTGTGGCCCTTGCAGTGGCCCCAGCACTACCTCTGTGGAATACGTGTATCCAAGAAAGGGAGAGCAGCTCTTATTTCATTGTGGGAACCCCCAACTCAGAGGGTCCAGCAGCTGGTTTGGTGATGGAGCAGCTTCTGAAATGCTGGGTGCAGCCAGCATGCTGGGGAGGTGCTCAGGAGGAAGAGGAATAAAAGGCAGAGTCCCGTCTTTGTCCTTTAACTCAGAGCAAAGCCTCCATCAGGAAGGGCTGGACCTGGTAAAGCAGGAGGGAGGGTTTGAAGTTCATTCCTTTCACCCCCCCTGCACTGCCTTAATTTCCTTCCCATTGTTTTGATCCCCTCAGCCTTGACAGTAGTGGTTTGCTTCCCTGTGCTGCTGCTGGAGGGATGAATGGGAGAAGAGGCTCTTGGCCGCTCCTCTAGTCGCTGGAGGAAGGTCTCAGCGGGGCTTGTGCTTTTTCATAACCCAACAGCCAATGTCCCTGACTTGGGAAGCAAAGCTGTAGCCAGTCTAGCTGATTTCTATACAAAGCACAAGACTGCAACTAAAGCTTAGATGCCTCCTCTTGGAGCTTCATAGAGGCCCACCAACACTGAGAACCCACCACCAGCAGTGCTGTCTCTTAAGATGGCAAGAGAGTTCCCTTTAGGCCAGCACTCTGCAGGTGTAGTAAATCCCTGCACTCTATTATTCCTTTGCCCAAGTCCAGCTGATGGGTTGGCTGTGCAGTACAGGCAGTTTATCTAAGAAATGACGTCTACACAGCCCTTACACATGCCAGTAAAGCCCAGCTGGACTAAGGCTGCTTTGAGGTTTGGGGTCACCCATGGCACAGGAAATAGGGGATGAACAGCCAGGAAGTTCTGAATGGAGGATATTTTCTGCTGGATCAGACCTGCACCACATTAAAAGCGCAACTTGTGTAGAATCAGAGCAGAGCTGGAGCAGCACAGATGCAGGGCAAGGTACAGGTCCTGCCTAGAAGCCTGCATGAATCCTCAGGCAGGTTTTGTGGCCAGCACTGAGCACCACACAGCCAGGGCTCCTCTGCTTTTTTAGCAAGAAATGAGACGCGTGTTCTGTTTTCCCTTTTGTATTTTTGCTCCTTTTCATTAAAATGAAGATATTCATCATGGATGGAGATTTGTGCTAAGTAGAGAATGCCTCAGCTTTTCCACCCTGAGCATCCCTCCTCCAGCAGAGACTGTCCGATCTGTATATGCTTCCAAACCACCCAAGACCAAGCATGTGAATACAAACACTTTTATATAGTACTTTTCAGCCTTGAGTATAGGTTTCAGTCTAAGGGGTCTGTCCTTTTCTTCCAAGGGCCACTTGAATGAGTAGTTGTTGCTATTGTGAAGCTAACCCTGCCGAATCAAACCTTTCTCTGCAGGTCTGGATGAGTAGGGCAGGCTGAGAATATACAGTGACATCTGGGCTTGTTTGACCTCCCTCCTCCTATTCCCCTTGTTTAAGTACTGTGTCCCCATCTATGAAGTTGCTGTTGGAGAGAGTGGGTGGATAGAGACTGGGGGGGTGTCCCTCTATACTTTTCTGGGAGAACAGCTTTGGCATAGTGCATATTGACGCTCCAAGGCAAGAACGGCCAGGTTGCTACAGATTAACTATCTCTAAGTCCCAAACAAATCACTGGCAAATCTGGCAATGGTTTCTGGTTTGGATTAACATCTTGCTTTTTCTGTTTTTCTTTTTCTGAAGCTCCAGGGTATTACCTGAGGGCTGCACGTGGAACTAAAGAGGATTTAAACAGTGTTGCCACTCTGTCTTGCAGACGGCAGGCAGAACACAACGCTTGAGAGGAGGCTGAAGAGGAAGGAATATAAAGATGAATCTGGGATGGATACACGTGCCTCTCCCAGAGTGCGCAGGGCAACCACAGCCAGGGCTGAGAGGATCTGGCCAGGGGGAGTCATCCCCTATGTGATCGGAGGAAATTTCACTGGTCAGTAGTGAAAACGTTGCTCCCTGTTTGCTCAGGGGTGAGTGTCTCAAAATGTGTGGGAGATCTCGGGAGCAGAGTTTTCCCACAAATGACTTGGATCCTTGGGAACCTCTCTCCTGAGGCAGGGTGGGCATGTGGATGCACAAGGAACTGTGCACTGTGGAAACCTGAGACTGAAACGTGCAGTGAGGTGGTTCTTCTCTTGGAGTCCGAGAAATAATTGAGTGACTCAATTACTTTTCTTGATTGCTTCAGGGACCAGCACTTGTGAGCTGTGCTCACCCCCTGTGTTTCCTGAACGGGATCCTCTCTGCTGCTGGAAGAGCAGAAGTACCCGGGGTTGCTTTCGCAATCCCCAGTCAGAGAACTTTCCCTGTGCACCCTGCTTCCTGACCTGCTGTTTTCTGGGCACCAAATTTCAGGGTCTCCTGTAGGTGTAGGAGGGAGAGGAACAGTGAGCTGTGCCCCACGGTGCATGAGGAGATCTCCAAAGTATCATTTTTAGGATCTTTATAGCATCTTTTGGGCACCGTCCAAACTAAAGTAACTCTTGTAAGTCTCTCATGCGAAGTAGACAGACAACTTGCTCTGGTGCCACCTCTCCAAAGCTCAGTGGTTCCCCATTGGATTGGTTTCATTCACTCATGGATGACAAATGCTCTGTGCCTTACTGGAGCCAGCTCCTTCCCGTCTCCCCCAGGCTGGCTCCACCATCTTCCACTTAGATCCAGCAGACCTTATTCCCTTGGGTTCCCATAATATATTTTGTCCGAGCACCCACACTGCTGCCAGGAGTCTATGAAGCCCCAGTGGAAGGGTCTGTTTACCTCCTACAAAGGGAGGGGCTCATGCAACCTGTCAGGGTATTGAGTAGCCTGCTAGCCACAGCTGTTCCCCCACATTTGTCAGACAACAGCCCTCTCCATCCCTTGGGATCTGATGAGAGAATCTTCTCTGTGCTACGTGTCCCACTGCCCTAACTAGAAGTAGGTAGCGCCATCCTTCCCTTTGGGTGATGGTGTAAGAAGCAGCTCTCGCTGTACCACAGTTCCTTCTTGCATTCAGCTTGGTGTTTTGCCTCAGCTTAATCCCACCCTAGAGCTCCTCTCTGTATTCCTTGTGCCTTACTGATGTACTTCTGGCCTTTCCCCCCTCTCTAGTCCCTCTTGAAAGTGGCAGCTTGTTCTGCATCCCTGTGTGTAGCAGAGGCTGTGCTGGACAGGCAGTACTGTAGGGAAGCCTCCCGAGGCTGTGTACCGCTCTGGGGCATTGCTTCCCAGTTGTCTGTATGAACGTTCTGGATGCTGCTGAGTGACTACTGGAGGTACCCTGCTCCCCGGGGAGGGGAGGTTCTGTGGCCTGTCTTCTTGCTAGTGTGAGACAGGCGTAATACCTTACTTCTCAGGTGTCTCTGTTAAGTCCTGAGCTGTCCCTCAGTTGGAGCACAGAGCAGCAGTGTATCTCTGCACCTTCTTACACTGCCCTGAGACTGATCCGAGCTCCTATGTAGTTTATGCTTCTAATTTTAAAGATAAACTACCTGACGACAGCTTTGCCTTTGCCAGAGGAGCATCTGTAGCACCCATGAGATTCCTGGATCTAGAAAGCTGTGTGTGGTCATGTTACATTGTGTTGTGAGAGCAAATTTGGCACACCACTGAGTAGCTGGTACGCAGATCAGAACACCCAGCAGCTCTGCCAGAATGACCTCTATGTAGTGAGGTGACATTTCTTATGTGCAGAAATATCGATGTGCTTAAGCAAGTTTACTACCTGCTTAATTAGAACAATTAAATCATGAAGCACAAGGAGAGAAAAGGATGATACAGTAAGTTAGTGCTATATTTGGAAGTGGGTCCTGGATTCCTAGAGGTATAAGATTGTTCGTTGGAAAGATTGGCTGTTCCCCTGTCCAGATGAAGTCCATTAGAGATTTTCCTGAAAGCCAGGCCTTCACTGTTTGCTCTTCTTGGATTTCTTTCTCAGGAACCCAAAGAGCTATCTTTAAGCAAGCGATGAGGCACTGGGAGAAGCACACTTGTGTGACGTTTGTGGAGAGAACTGATGAAGAGAGTTTCATTGTGTTCACATACAGAACATGTGGGTAAGTGACACACGCATTCCCTACAGCTATCTGTGTTGCAAACATCCCTTTCACTGACAGTTGGGTTTCTAAGTCTAGCTCTGGTAAGAATAGACCAATGGCTACATGGAGGAATCTACCACAGAGATGCATCTGGTCACTTCCAGTAAGGATTGCCAGGATAATTTATTATTTGCTCAGAAGAAGGTGCTAAGCCTTTCTGGATTGTTTTTCCTGGGATAGCACTTAAGTGTATATATGCATTTTTGTAGATAAACACTTAGGTGTTTTCTTTATACATATAATCACACATGTAAGTGTATGCAACTGCTGGCCTGTGCCATACCCTGCCAGATACCATCCTCTGCTCCTATGTCTTAGACTTCCCCAATTCACTGATGTTCTTCATGGGTCTTTGGGTTTGTTTTCCAGATGTTGCTCATATGTGGGTCGCCGAGGAGGGGGCCCTCAGGCTATATCCATTGGAAAGAACTGTGACAAGTTTGGTATTGTGGCTCATGAGCTGGGTCATGTGGTGGGTTTCTGGCATGAGCACACACGACCTGACAGGGACCAGCATGTCACGATCATCAGAGAGAACATACAGCAAGGTAAAATAGCACTTCAGGTTTTTCCACCTGGCTTTTGGGTGAGTGGAAACCTTTCTTGCTGGACTTGTGGGAAACCCCTAGTGGTGTGGAGGTTGGGATGGAGAAGAAATATTACTAGTCCTTGCCTAGAACAAGGGTCAAAATAGTTGGATGAATAGAGATTTTGGATGTCCATCTGGGCTTGTTGGAACATAGGAGTATATCCCTTTCATTCTAGGTGCTCAGAGGTGGAGGGCTTGCTTTTTTTTTTTTTAAGTAATTTGTATTTTTCCCTTTGTGTTTGGCATCACAGGTCAGGAGTACAACTTCTTAAAGATGGAAGCTGGGGAAGTGAACTCACTGGGGGAGACCTATGACTTCGACAGCATCATGCATTATGCTAGGAACACATTCTCCAGGTGACAATCCAAGATTACATGTCCTTAGGCCTATTTTCAGTAGTTGTCTGTGGGATATGTGGAGCCTAGAAGAAGACCTGTGATCTATTGTAGAGATATGTGGCAGTTGCAGTGAGCTCTGCTGTATTCCAAAGCTTGGAAAACATTTGAAAAAGCAAAGTGGGTGAACAGAAGTATGGTGGACTCCTGTTTTCCTGTCCACACTATATTCACCCACTGCTGATAATCTCAGAGACCTTCCAAAGCCATGTTAGCATGTTTTGCAACCTTCCCAGACAGCGTGTATGTATGTGTATGTGTGTACCCTTCAAGGGGGTTATGCTAAAAACACCTTTCAATCTCTTGGTTGTCCAGCTCATGCTTTGGAGTTACAGTATTGCCTCCTGAATCCCTAGTAACTTTTCCAAGTGAGAATTTAAACTCTAGATCGTGATCTTTAATTGCATGGCTATTTTTTTAACCATTTATGCGTGTGCTTTAGATCATGGCCTCTCAGATCTATGATTCTATGTGACTGGGTTCTTCGTGGAGGAGTTTTCAGTTCTGTTCCTGTCACAACTAACTGGCTGATTTCAAGGGCTGTTTGCCCTTGATTTCCATCTCATCCCTGCAGATGGAGCCCATTTTATGAGCAAACAGCTCTACTGGCTGTAGAGGTGAAATGAGCAGTTATTTATGTCCTGGATTTGGAATGAGAGCTACTGGATCACCAGCTCCATTTTGTTGCGTTATTTACAGTTTTTTCCATAAATCCCACTACTTCTCCTTCCCAAGAGCTTTACTTTGCTACATACCATGTGTAAAGGGCAGAGTGCAAGTATTCACGCTCTTGAGAACTTTCTGTTGCAAAAATTAAGTCTTTGGGGCTTTTTAAAATTTTTCTTACTCACCTGTTGTATGGAATTGCCAAGCCTATTGTTTTCTGCTTTTGTTTCTGGAACTTCATGTCAACCAGGGGGAAATTACCAAGCTTGCTGAATTGCTGCTTGTTCTGGCAGGGGAAAATGGTAGCTGGGCAAGGGTGCTTTGCATCCTTCAGAGATTTCTTTGGGTCAGATACCCGAAGCAAACAATTTTTCTCCCTTGAGGCATCTGCTGGACCCTTCCAGCATTTGCTAGACTCTAAATGGTTAGAATTGTCTTGCACAAAAGCAGGATTAAGTTATTACTGCCATTTATATTGTGGATGCCTTTGAGTCTGTGTCTCTTGAAAACCAGGGTCCTTCAGAACGCTGCTGGGCCAAAAAGGGATAAAAATGGCAAGAGTCCTTCTAAATTTAAATTGGTGCTTAATAGGATTTTTAAGTCTGTTTTCTTTAAGCCCTTTGTCCCTATGACCCACCCTCACCCCAGTAGCAGTCTTTGTGTAGTGATTGAACTGAGCACTAAGTGCCTCTGTGGGCTGATTGTGCTCTCACAGTAAATAGGCAGGGCTGGGAACAGGCTTTTACTTCACCAAGACCTGTCTTGACATCTGCTCCCCTAAGGGAACGATGCTTCCTTTGACCAATCAGCAGAGATTTGTGAGTGTATGCATGTCTCCTTCCCTCCTTACTGAGGTTTGCAGATGCCGGCCAATTGCAACCAAAACTGACAAAAGCATGAAGTCCATGAAGATAGTAAGTTCCAGCAAGGTTTCATTAAGATCAGTGGCTAAGATAGACCCTGCGTGATGCTGCTAAGGGAAGAACTGTAGTGGGTGTGTTAATACGTTAGCATACACGAGAAAGTCCACCTAGGAAAAAGATGGTCTAAGCAGCATCCCACCAGCAGAGATGGGATGCATGAGTGAGGAGGAGGTGAAGGACACAGAGCTGTGTCTGTGACTTGTTGTCTTGAAGCAACTCTTATGTGGCACTTAGCACAACCTTGTTGTTCATGACTCCTGATGAACATTGATGATAGCAAATCATATCGTATTTGCCTAGGTCAGATCCTAGGCCCTTTTTATTCTAAGCTTTGTACCTAGAACAGAAAGATACAGTTTTTCTGAGATACAATGAATCATAGAATCACAGAATGGTTTGGGTTGGAAGGGACCTTAAAGGTCATCTAGTTCCAAGCCCCTTCCAGGGGACACCTCCCACCAGACCAGGTTGCTCAAAGCTCCATCCAGCCTGGCCTTGAACACTTCCAGAGATGGGGCATCCACAGCTTCCCTGGGCAACCTGTTCCAGAGTCTCACCACCCTCACAGTAAAGAATTTCTTCCTAATATCTAATCTAAATCTCCCCTCTTTCAGTTTAGAACTGTTAGTCCTTGTCCTATTGCTACACTCCCTCATAAAGAGTCCTACCAGTGGCACAACAGACTGTAATGGCAGCAGTAACCGGTTTTTACCATGGGAACTTCTGTTCTTGTCTATGTCAGAAAGTTGCCTGTTTTGCAGAGTATGGCTGCAGGTTTTTATTTCCTGGTGCATTCCTTACAGACGTGGCAGCAAATTAAATTGACTATTGCTGCCTCATTAAACAATTTATTTTAGTCCTGTCAAGACCCATAAATGGCAGCTTAGCAATAAAAAAGTTTAAACTTCCATGGAGCCCTAAGCAAATAGCGGGTTACCTTAATTCTCTAAGCCTCTTGCTAGTAAATGTGGCAGCACAGCCTGGAGTTACAAAACATAACCTCTGCAAAGCTCCTGTTTGAATCAGGATGCAGGTAGCACTGTCTGCATGTCAAAGGGCATCTTCTGGACGTATTGGCAACACACCATCCTAATCCTGCAAAGATGTATACACATGGCACTTACATCCTCCGCAGGTTTTACTGTGTGAAGTAGGGTTATGTTGTCTATCCTCTGCAGATGGGGATATAAATACAGACTTGGGACAAAATGTAGCTGTCTGCAGCAGAGTGTTTGATCTGCCTTCAGCATCTGCGTCCTTGAGTGGTGTTTAAAGCACCTGTATCTATTGGCCCATCAGATGGGATGGTGAATATTCAGCATTTCTCAAGATCGGTTGATAATTTCATAACGTTTACATAACACTTTACACATTCAGGGTACTATGTGGGAGCTAATGACTTGAAAGCATCTCTGCTTAAACTCTGTCATTCTTAGCTAATAGCTATGGTGGGTTGTTGTGCTTGACATACCACTGCATTGGGCAGCTAATGCATGCTGCCCATGCCTGGACAACAGGAGAACAGGGCATCCAGGATTCCTGGGTTCTCTTCCTACCTCTGGGAGGATAAGTTAGGTACCTTATTCAAGAATGGTTCTGGTGTTAGAGTGCCTGAGTTGCTCTGTTTAATGATGTCTGCTTGGTGTTTATTAATTTGTGAACCAAAGTATCAGTGCCCTTAGAAACGCTCGCCAAACGTGCAGCTTAACATCATAAAGTGTTGTTAAGCAGATAGGGTTTGGGTGGGCAGCATGGGGCTGCTGGGACTTGTGTGCTTTAGGCCAGAAGGACTCTCCATTGTACTCAGTTCCTTTGATTGTAAAATGAGAGGAACTGTTCTTACTGCCTCCTAATTTGGAGTCATGTTCAGCAATGCACGTGAAGGAAGCACAGAATTCAGTTGGTGGAAAAAGCAAAACCAGAAATCTTATTGACCCAAGCTAAGGTACAGCCTTCTGGAAGAAAATGTGTGTGGCAGGTAGGAAGGGATCACGAATTAATTTGAAGCTGTGGGCTGTTTGGTTTGTGTGAGCAGTACCCTAGGTGTATGCTCTGTGCAGGAAGCTGGGGCTGTGAGTGCACAGTCATCAGCACTGGAATGGGAAAAAGAATCAAAAGGGTAGGTATACAAGTGGTGGTTTCTCTATTAAACTTTGTCATTCTTCCCTGTTTGAGTCTGGAGATCTGCAGAAAGCATTTCACGGGCCACAGAAGTATGTCCCTGCCAAATGCTGAGTTCTTCTGTGAAGTCCTGAGGAGGCTTGAAAACTTAGTGAGCAAGCCGACCTGTTTCTCTGTTTGTGGTGTTTCTGGAATTGGAGGACTTGTTTCAACATAAACTTAAATAAATTCAGCCCGAGGCATGCAGCTGGCATGTAGAATGCCAGCCTGCATTTGTCAATCAAAATTTGATGGGCTCACCTCAGAGCACTGATTTTAGTGCTGATCAGGAATTTTCCTACTACTGGAAAAAAAACAACATCCCCCATGCAAGAGGTGATTCAGTTTTTAAAACAGATTGAATTCTTTCCCCTCTATTTCTTCCTTCAGTTTGAATATTTACATAAGAATTTTTCCCTGCAAAATACGTTTAATAGAATGATATTTTCTGTTCAAGAACATTGGCTGCAGCTCTGGGCAGCTGTGATCCAAATAGTCTGCTTGCAGTATTTATTTAAAATTAACCAATAAAAGAAAGCCCTCTCAGACTCCTTCCCAAGGCTCTTATGTGGCTGAGCAGCCCAATGAACAGAATTACTGGTGTACTTAGAGCTTAACCCATACTTGAAGACTGTCGTATCAGGACTAGACAGCACTAAAATTATTGCTTCTGCCCTGATTTCCCATCAGACTTTACGGACAGTTGTATGCTGTCCTTCAGAAAGGGAAGTCTGTCTCCCAGAGCTGATGCTGAAGCTGTTAGCTTTGGTACCTCCAAGCTTGTTAGACGTTCAAGGGTGCAGTGAAATGGTTTCTGTGGACTGGAGAGCCTGGCCGCGAGAGCTTGGACTTCACCAACCTGGAGTTAAGGTTTCTGATTCCTCCCTCCCACCTTAGCCCTGCAGTCCTAATGCTGCCTTGGAGTCTCTCTTGCGTGCAAGCTCTTGCTTGGATGCACAGACTTTGCATTTTGAGGGAAGTGAGCTTAAATCCTTTTCTGGACCGAGATCAGAAGTGCAGTAGAGAGCTCCTGAGTATGAAGTACCACATGGAAGAAATAGTTGTGAGGGAAAAGAGGCACAGAGAAATGGAGTTATTAGCTTGGAAACTCTTGCAGAACGAAGGTAGAGCACTTGATCTTTTTCGCTTGTCTGTGGCAACCACAATCACTGCCAGCCGAACCCCATCTGCTACAGAACAAACTCCCCTTCCCTCTGCTTCCCTGGCTTAAGTGTCCAATCTGTGCTCCTGCTGAGCCAGATGTGCCATGAACCTTCTGCAAGAATATTTCATTGCCTTTTCTGATTTATGGTAAGGAATGTGTCTATACTCAAACAGAGGCAGCAGCAATCTTGATATATCAAAAGAGGAATTTACTGGCTTGGCAGACTTGCCTGTACGTTTGGAAGCTATCTGCTATGGCGAGAAGGGCACCTCAAGGCATGCAGTTATCACAACCTGCATTACTCTTGCTTGTTAGTGTGGGATATATGGTGAAGGGGATAGTGTGGGAGGCCTGCCAGGATGACTTTCAGTGCATCGTGTCACTTTCCCTACTTCACTGCACTTTGTCTCTTTGTTCTTCCCTTTAGAGGGGTTTTCCTCGACACCATCCTTCCCCGTCGTGATGATAATGGGGTCCGGCCAACTATTGGTCAGCGTATTCGCCTGAGTCAGGGAGACATCGCTCAGGCAAGGAAGTTGTACAAATGCCCAGGTAAATATGGCTTGTGGAGATGGCTACAGCTTTATTGTAGACATATGGTTTATCATGTTTTACACATAGACACATGGAAGGCACTGAAGTTCAAGAGCACCTTAACAATCCCTTTGATGAAAGAGACTCAGGAAATGTAGACCATCAAATGCTTCAAGCTGGAGCTGTGGGAGAATTGAACTTGCCTAACACGTGTCTCCTATTAGTACTTTGCCAGTATTCCTGTTTGGTTTAGGGCTTCAGGTTTGTCCAGTGTTCTTTACTGAAACTGGTAAGAGTAGGCTAGGGAGAGAGGCTGGGACAAGGCTTGTATTTTGCTGCTAGTTTTGTATACATACACTGTCTGGAATGAAGTGTGTAGGCTCTGTTCATAGAAGATGAAATTGATGTAAAAGACTGTGGACAGAGTGGGGACTAGGAGTTAGCAAAGTGGCAGAGGGATATCTGATAGATCGAGGTCTCTCCACACCAATCATCAAACTTCTGTTGAGTTATTTATATAGGGATTGTCCCAGGGATGAGCCTTAAGGAAACCATAAGTGTATCTCTGTGATTATGGTGTTTTGCTCCGAGGCTTGGGAGATAACCTGGAAGAAAGCTCAAAGATTCTGATTCGTGAAACAACCAGGTGCTAGAAGCTGGTGCTTTGGAGTGTTTACGGGAGGGCTGTATCTCTCTTTCTCCTGTGAGAGGGTTGATAGACCATGAAGAGTTTTGATAGAGAACCCATCTATGTATGTGTGACATGCCAAAGACCAGTAGTCTGGGTCCTGCTTTATCTGGAGTCTGAAAAAGATTGGCAAAAAGAGCATTGGGGTCACATATATGATTGGGAGAATAAATTTACCTATCAGAACAAAAGGATCCTTTTAAAGTGGAGACATTAAACAGTGAAAATTTATGCAACAGTTTTAGCTGAATAGGTTAATAGAGAAAACCAGATTTCAGAGAATAAATCTGTCAGACTTAAGGACAGGATGAATGTGAGGATGTAAAGAGAGGCTCGAAGCAAAGGTGGCACCCAGTCTGGTGCCTGTGGCATGGACTGCAGCAACTAGGAAGGGAAATAGCATGGGAGGTGTGATGCTTGGAAGGGGAAAATTTAATAAGCTCTGTTGGATTTCTGCTGGTAGTGAAACATCCATGAGAAGATATTGGAGAATGAGAGAGTTACCCTAATTTGGCAGAATGACTCCGTAACATTTGTAATCGTGCAGGGAGGAAAAAAAGGACTTCTGCAAGCATGGCCCAGGAGTTTATCTAAATGGGTCGGTCTGGCCAGCGTATTGATCCAATTGAGGGTGGGTTTTACTGATCGTAAACCTAGTACAATCATAAATGACTAATCCTCTTGGAATAAGCATATCACAGAGAGAGGGGAGAAGGGGAGCGGAGAGCTAAGTTTTACCATTATACAGAGTCACATCTTATGTGAGTGGCTGGATAGCACTGCTCTGTGAACCGATCATGAGGCCATGGGAAATGGTCAACAGCTGGTGTGCAAATCTGTTTCTTCTCTGTAGATGTCTCTCTGAGGATCAGCAGTGCTTCAGGGGCCTTGATGTTTGGGGATCACTGCTTAGCTTACAGTGAGTGATATAACTTTCTTAGGTGTGCTAGTTCTAACTAACATTGGTGGTTTTTATACCACTCATAATTTTCTCTAATTTGCTTTTAGTTGAGCAAGATGTAGTTCTTGGAAAACTACCTCACAGATTTTTTTAGGTATTGGTTCATTTGAATACTCAAAAAAAAAAAATTATGTATGTTTTGCACCATGTTTTTTGACTGAGTCAGACTTAATCCAAGTAGCCTTTTCATTCTGATAGCTGGAAGCATCGACTACAGATTCAGATTTCTCGAGGCAAGCTGAAAAGCCTCTTTGGCCTGAGGTTAAAGTCAAACTACAAGCTACAAAGCAACATTCTTTAAAATTAGGACCCTTCTGAGTTTCAAGTTTCCACTTGCAAAGCAGAACTTTTCTACTTTTTATTTTTTTTCCACAAAGTTTAGCAGAGGTTATTGCAGTTCAGAAAATATTTGGCAGCAGAATGATATGAGCTTTAAGACTACTAAACAAATTTTCTTCAAATATCTATTGTTTTGGTTTTTTTTTTTTTTTTTTTTGCTTTGCATCAAGATGTATACACAGGTTGCATTTGAAGAGAAGGAGAGAAGAGAAGGGGTGCAATCTATTTAATAACATGAACATCTTCAGCTGCCATTTGAATCAGTAGCTTGAAAAGTTCTCTTCTGCAACATGCAAACCACAGGAGTTCAAAACAAAGGGAATTCAGTTGTGGGTTTGAGCAGGGTCTGAATGAGACTTTTGGTTGAGGACAACTTTGTTCAGTAATCAAGCTGAGGATTTTTAGGTAAAACACAACAACATAATCCAGAAGTTGAATGGCAGATGGTTTCACTTTTAGAAAGAGAGTATCCATCTGAGAATGCCTGAGAAAATCCCCCAGAAAAGGACCTAGCATGGTGGAGGATGAGTTACAAGCACGCACTGGTACGAGCCAGAAGGACTGCTGTGTCTATTGGAAGAAACAGGGCTCTCCAACTCATTAGACTGGAGCGCTTGTGGCTACTACAGTTAGGGCTGGCTTAGCTTTTCCATTCTAAAACCCTGCTGTTTTAAATTGCTCTTAATTCCCCAAAGCTTATACCTGCTGGGTTAAAGTTACTGCCAAGCCAGGAGAAACCAGATGAAGTTTGCTGAAGGAATTTCTGGAAGGCAAGATGCATTCTGCTGCATAGTAGTAAATGCTAGATTTGATATGGCTGCGTGGTTGAGGATTTGATGAGTATAGTCACTGCAAAAGACTTCAAAACAGCACGTCCTGCTGTCTTGTGCTGTGCTAAAGGAAACAGGCCTGTGTGGCTGTGCTAACTGTGCAGGAATGGTTGAACTATAAATTGGGAATGGTCCTGCTTTATATCATCCCATCCAATTCTCTGTGCAGCTTCAAAAAGATGTAGCTGATGAGCAGTAAGTACTCAACTACTCAATTTACAAACGGCTTCTGAAGCATTTGCCTTTTTACTTTGCTTTTCACCTCTGTTCCTCTCTGGCAGCTTGTGTGTGCTGAATGGCCAGCCTCTCCCACCTTATCTGGGGAGTTCCCTCTGCAAAGTTTGGATAGTTAGCTAGGTCTCCTTTCATGATGTTTTACCAGCGTAGTGTTTGGTGGCAGATACGTTAGTACCTGTTCCATAATTATACAGTCTTGCCAGGTATTGCCTAATTATACTTAGGAGAATTGAGTCTGGGCTGTCAGAAACCTTCACTGTGGTTCAGCTGACAGCGGTAATCCTCTTTGTCCTGCATCATTATGGTAATGTAGTATGTGTTTCCAGTGATGTAGAGCTCTCTTTATCATTTCATATTTGTTTAAATAGGTTTTTGAGCAGAAAAAGAACATTTGTATATCTTGGTGAATTGTGGATTGTAATCCCCTATTTATTGGGACACACTGTGAGATGTTGCTGTTCCTAGAGCCATGCTAAGGCAGTGGTCACTCCAGACCATGCATTGACCAGTGGTGATGCCAGAGGATCCACTGAAGAATGGCTTGCTGTCCTCAGAATAAATATTGCTGGCACTCACCTTCTTTGAGTTTATCTGCTGGGGTAGCATGCATTTCCTGGTTGAGGGTCCTCGGAGCATCCTGGGAGCTGGAATTATCCTAACAGATTCTGATATAGATAAGAAGGCAAGAGGGGGTTTGGACTCTGATTTATTTTTTTTATTCCTCTGGGGCAGATGTATGCATTTACCTGCCTGTTTTGCCCACTGGTGCTTTTTTCTAGTAGTTTAAAATGCCTTTGGCTTTCCTGACAGGAATCACTTTGCCGGATCCCATGCTGACCTGTACCTTGAAATGTGTGCAACTTGTTCCTAGTAGTGACTCCACCTTCCAGAGCACCCCTAGGAGCTGTTTGTTTGAGCAAAACTCCTTTTTGTGTCCCTGCCTATTCATCTAGTCTGACCTGTCAAGCTGTGGGTCAAACTACTTCAAGGAAATTAAGAATTTCTGGCCTAGGTGACTCCCTCTCCCTTTTTGAAGATATTAAACTTTTTGAATGGGACCAGTCTCTTTTCACCTCCAACTTCCGACCCGCCCATCTAAATGCGATCATGGCTGAAAAATTAGTGCGTGTGTGATAGCATCAGGCAGAGGAACATCCCCTGGCATTTCCATGAGAAAGGGAGCCAGATGTTCGGCCTTGTCAGATCTTTCAAAGCACTGCTGCTTAACGAGGGAGTTTTGGGAGCTTCTTTACCATCACTGAGGAAACGAAGTTGCAGGTCAAGGGCAGCTTTGTAACATCAGTGGGTTATGAAATTAGAAAAAACAACTGGAAAGCAGGCAAGCCAAGGTCCCTGCTCCTTGGGATGGTATCTGCATGTGCCTAGTGTGCACTCTGAAGGAAACGGGAGCTTTGATATTTGTGATCCTCCGACCTAGCCAGTCAGCTGCTCTGCAGATGTAGATGGTCACTCCTTGTTCCAGCTCAGTCCTTCTGGCTCAGAGAGCAGGAACTACAGTAGTCTCGGCTTTCCCAGATGTTCGAAGCCGCAGTTTCCTAAAGGAGCATATGTGTGTGCACATTACTTGTTTCCCAAAAGTCACTCTGGGATCTACATTTCATTGACTGCAGCAGGCCACAAAAGCGGGAGGATGGAGAGCAGAGTGAGCTGCAACGCTCATGTTTTACCCTGCGCAGAGTGACAGCAGGGTAGGTGCTGGACAGATGAAGCATGAGGGCAGTGGGGCTTGCCTTGCTTTTGTTAGGAAGTTTTAACCCCCCAAAAAGAGGCTTAAGAATGGTAACTAAGGAGAATGTCACTGAGCAGCTTGTAATGAAGGGAAAACAGATTTGCTGGCAGCAGTCTTGGGGTTGTGAGGTGGGGTAGAGTTAATAGTTTGCATTTGATTAGTGGATATTTCTCATTAGGGTTGAAACTTGAAAGTGCTGGCATGTGTAAGGAAGATGAAGAAAGAAGGCTGCCATTTAAAAGCTGTTTCCCTTGTGTCCTTGCACTGATCATCTTCTATCACGGGAATTCTGACAAATATCACATCACCCCTTCGGCAAGGTCTCAGGTGGTCAGTGCCCTTTGGCCAGTACCATGAATGAACATCCTTAGAGTACCAGCCACCAACCTGCCCGCAGCAGCCATGTGCAAACATTTTGATAGACCCTGACGTGTTTCAGAGAGTCACTCCTTATTGCTGTTTTTTCCTCCCCCTCTCTCGCAGCTTGTGGAGAGACCTTGCAGGACTCAACAGGGAATTTCTCAGCCCCTGGCTTTCCAAATGGCTACCCCTCCTATTCCCACTGTGTCTGGAGGATCTCGGTGACCCCAGGGGAGAAGGTAGGTGCCACACCAGCACAAGGTGTACCCAGCACTTCCCTTGCCTGTGGTTTTGCCTATGCTGACAGTGTTAGCAACCGCCAAAAGATCTCTGCATGCCTGGAGTGCAGGGATGGAGCCTGGAAAGGCTCCTGAACACCATCGTTGTCCTGCTAGAGATGGGGTCAGGAGTGCATGGTCCTGAGGAGAGAAGAGGTAATGGTGGAGCAGAGCCCCCTCACGGGTCTGGGCTGTGTGTCAATCTCTGATCCTTCCTCTCTATTCAAGGCTGAACCCTGCACGAACTTTTCCTGCCACCCACTAGCTCCGGCCGAGCTCACCTTTCAAAGCCAGGTGCCAGTCAGATGAGTTAGATAAAATGTGCCACCAAGCTGGGCTCCCGAAGGGAGCCGAGGAGCCGTGAGTGACATTGGTGGCCTGCCCCTGTCACGCAGGCATAATGTCCCTGTCAGGGGACTCCCGCTCCCTGCCTCGAAACGCCGAGCCCCGCTGCGCATCAATCACCCACCCTGTCCACTTTCTTCCCAGCTCCTTTTGTTTTATTGATCTTCCTGTGGAAATGAAATCTTTCCTTAATCCACTCACGCCAGCCCTTCAGGCCTTTCATGCCGTACCAGGCTGCAGGAATGCGCAGCCTGGCTTGGGAGCTCCTTGGCAGAGCGGCTTTGCTGAGGACCACCCTCAAGGCACACTTAAGACTGGGATTCAAACAAAGAAGAGCAGAGCTCGCCCATTTTGCAGCAGCCGCCTTGCTCTGGGACCCGTTTCTGTCCCCTGCAGGCCCAGTCCCGTGCAGTGCTGAGCTCCCGCCATTAGCTGCAGGCAGAGCTTCACCAGGGGCAGAAGTGCCAAGAACTATCCAGGTTTTGGAACTATGGCCCTGGGAGTTTTGCGGTGTAAATCTTCCTGTAAATTCTTCCTTCGTCTCTCAGCCTCTTCAGAAAGTTGTTTCCGATATAGGACCCAGCATCTAAATGCTGAACCACTAGTGCTAAAAAATAAAAATAAAAAAAGCAAGTTCAGATTAAATGCTTCAATTTATCTGTTTAATCAAATGCAGAAATTGGTACAAAGCAGCATCATAGCACTGAGGCATTGACTTAGAACAGATACTGGGCTTGTAGTATTCGTCTGCGCAGAAACAGATGAATCTTCTTTTGCTGTCCAAAGTCAGAAAACTGCGAAAGCGCGAACAAAGTAAGCAACATCGGTACAAACTGCACTCTGGACATCCAACCAGGGCTTTGGGGGAGAATATCTATTTTAATCTAATGATGTTTCTGTGTCAGACTATAGATGAAAATTAATGCATGGGCTAAATCTTGCAAGGATGAAAATGCCACAAGTACACCCCATCGGTGACTTCCATAGGCCCAGAGCAAGGCCTGTAATCCTTGTTACAGGGGAAAGAGACCAAAGGGATAAAATTTTCATGCAAAACTCTGCTCCATAAAGCCACTGAACACAATTGCATCACGGTGATGGTGTAATTGTCAGAATATGGAAACTTGTCAGCAAAATTAGCTCTTTCTTACATGCATCATTTATACAAGGGTATAGACCCCAAAACATCTGTGTTTTAGGGCAATGTATTTATGATGTTCACACTAATCAAAACCAAAGATTGAATTTTTAATTTTAAAAACCCCAAATTGGGCTTTTTTAAAGTAGCATTTTAATAACTGAGGAGCAGTGACTGTGAATTGCAGAATGGCTAGTAAAGTGCTGTCTTGCTGTCATGTACTTTCATGGTTTCGTTAAAATACTTTGAGAAGCCTTTCTGTTTTGAGGAAAGCTGATTAAAAAATCCAACCAACTGTCCCACTGTCTTTTCCTGCACACTCACTTATGCACCGCTGTAGCAGAGGTGAAGCACATAATCTGTAGGATCTTCTCTTTAAAGTAGCTCCCTTCCCCAAGAGAAGTGTGTACTCTCTTCTTTCAGATTATGTTAAACTTCACATCAATGGACCTATTTAAAAGTCGCCTTTGCTGGTATGACTATGTGGAGGTGCGTGATGGCTACTGGAGGAAGGCTCCATTACTGGGTGAGTAGCTGTTTCATTTTAATTGCATTTTGTGTGGTGTTCTTGATGCTTGTGGGCGGGAAACAACCAGAAACAAACCTTTCTTTACCTGGAAGGAGCCTGTGTTCAGCCAGTGGACTCACCATCCATTAATGTCTCCATCCGGAGATGGCAGCGTGCTGTATTCACACCAGACGATCCATGCTCCAAACCTTTTGGTAGCAAAGACTTTATTCCTTCCTTTTCCAGCTTGAGAAGTTAGACAGAGAGGGAAGTGAGCCAGGGGCATGGATGGAACTAAAGATGTGGTCTCTGGAGTTTTAGTATCCCTTTTTTGTAAGACCTAGGTGGAACCATCAGGCGGTCAGAATGAAGCGGCCATACAGCTCCTGGCTCAGGCTCCTGCCATTATTTCTCAAGTATTTGTGTTTACAAATACACAGGAGACTGTACTTTGAGCCTCTGTACTTCTAGCAGGGAACTTGCTAGACCGTGCCTAGCATGTCAAACTGTGCAAGGGAGCTCCTGCTCCCAAAGATCTCAAGGAAGTGCAGCTCCTCTGTGTCCTCCCTATTCCTCTGCCTCCTGCTATTGTAACTGCAAGTCTTCTGTCACCCTGATCGGGCAGTCAGGACTCCCACCTGCTTTGCCACTTGCTGTGATCCTGACTCCATCCCCTGACCTTGGTGTCCCCACGTGTGAAATGCTGCACTGCAAACGGCCCCTTCTGTCTGAAAGGAAAGAAGCAATCAGAGATTGGTTAGATGGGACTTTGAGCAACCAGGTCTATTGGGAGGTGTCCCTGCCCATGGCAGGGGATTGGAACTAGATGATCTTTAAGATCCCTTCCCACCTAAACCATTCTATGATTCTAGGTTGTGTAGCATCACCAGCTGTGCTAGAGGTACCGTGCCCTGTGCTGCAGCACAGGACTGGGCTAGTCAGTGTGGGGTCAGTGGGCTTAGGAAGGTCTGGGTGCTCTCCTTGGCTCCACTGGACATCCCAACCCTGGTACCAGGTGAGGTGCTGAGGCTGAAGCCGTGCTGCTCTCCAGAGTTTCTTTGCCTTTCAGTGCAGAGTTGGCAGCCATTTTTACTGCTTCCTGCCTGTTTTGGGGGTTGGCAGCATTTATTGCTCTTTTCTTCTGCACATGCGTCAGGTAATGTTGCTCCAACAGCTGCAACTTAGGTCCTCGTTATTTATTTTTTTTGCTGAGTAATTTAAAGGTATTTCAGAAGCCAAGCACCTCCCTGTCCCCCTAGTGCAGGTGGACTCGCGAGTGTTTCCATCTGGAAGGAGACACTGCATGAGTGGCCACGGCTCCCGCAAGGGGCTGAGCCCATGAAATTAGCTCGGAAGAGGCAGACAGACTGCAATTCAGCAGGGGGCGGGGAGGGGGATTAGTGTGAATTGTGAAAGCACGGGCCTCTTGCAGAGAGAAAAAAATACATGTGCACTGCATATTTTCCCAGGGAAGTGTGTGAAAACCCAGCCTTTAAATGGTGTGTAACTTTTTATGAATGGGCCCTTTATCACACTCTGAGGAGTTTGCTCATTCTCGTTCCTCATCTGCGTTTCCTCTCCTTGACACCCTTGTTCAACTCCAAGTCTAAATCCAGGAGGTAGTTGCTCAGTGACCCTAGAGGAAGGAGCTTTGCAGCACTGACAGTGTTTGTTAGCATCCCCTTTGAGAGCTGAGATGGGAGATGCTATTAGTATGACACAGGGCTGTCACGCTGCCCAAACAGCCATGGGCAGCCTGGGGGCACAGGGACTCAGAATTTGAGTAGTCAAGTAAAGCTAGGGTCTGAAATAATATCTGGATGGGTGACTCCTCAAGAGAAGAAAGTTGGTGGTGAAACTACCATTGAAGAGAACCAAAATTTGCAACTCACCTGATTTGTGCTGGCTGCCCTGTCACAGAGGCATAGAACTTGAAGGTCAGAGTCTTCCTGAGGCTGCCAAGTGGTGAAGGTGGGGCGGGCAGAGACAAAAGTGGCAATAGCTGACTGTGGGCAGCTGACTTAGCAAGAGGCCCCTAGGCTTTTAATGCACAGGATCCATGCCAACTACTCTGCCCCCCATACATAGGAAAAGCAACAACCTTCTCTGCCTGACAGCCAACAGGCCTCAAACTGTCTGTCTCCTTATCCAGTGAAGGGAACCACCAGTGCAGCCTGCTAATGAGATCTAAGGTGCTGTCTTGTACGTAAGGCCTTAACCAGGTTTTTACCCAGTGGAGGTTGTTCAAAGAAGCCTTTGCCTGGTGTTGCAAGGCCAGGATCCCTATCACCGCTGTCCCGACTGAATTCAACTGGAGGAACTGCTCTTTGCTGCTGTCAAATTCCCACTGGGGATTCAGTTGCACAGGGTGCCAAGGCCATGCTGAATTCAGTATATAGCCTTGCTGGTGTCAGCCGAAGTGAAAACCATGTTTGCACTGTGTGCTTTCAGTGCATACTTGGTGCTTGCTCTGCTTCTGTGAGGAACTTCTGGCTGGAACAGGTAGAGGAGCACCAAATTAGGGTCGTTGAGGTTGTTTGGGCTGTAGATGGCATCCGCAGCTGTTCTGCTTCAGGATTCATATTTGCTGTCAGGACTCAAGTATTTACCAGTTCTGGTGCATGCCAGAGAGCTCAAAGCTGGATGAACCATGGAGCAAAAAGGTGCTTGGTCTCTTTCTCTTGAAAAAGATTGAATGACTGCAGAGGCTTCACTGGGAAGAAATGAGAGCAGAGGACAAGATAAGGGGTGTTTTCTCATCAGCATGGCCATATCCTGCCCTCAGTTTGATTTGGACAATTTGCTCTTGGGTACAAAATGCTGAAGGAATTTCCAAGGCCTAGCAGGTGGAAAGGATGTTCCCTAATGTCACAACTCTAGAAGGACAGGGCATGGTTCTCCAGCCTTGAAGCTCATTTGCCCAATTATGTGATCAAAGCAAGAGTCCTTTTGAATTTACCAGGCCTGCATCTGTGACTACTGGGTTCTGCTCCCAACTGAAGAAAACCTGTATTCATTTCATAATTGAAGAGAATATAAATTAATGGCGGGGGGGGGGGAGGAAGCAGAAACTCATTCAAAAGCGCAAGTGGTGGGAGTGAAAGGATGTCTTACACAAACACGCCTCCTTTAACCACAGACTCTTTGCTTCCTGGAGCTGCAGGTGCCTGCTACGCTGTGCTTCCCGTCAGCCAGGAGATCTTGATCATCTCTTTCCTGCCTTCTAGGTAGATTTTGTGGTGACAAGATCCCTGAACCGGTAATCTCCACGGACAGCAGGCTATGGATTGAGTTCCGGAGCAGCAGTAACATCCTGGGCAAAGGCTTCTTTGTGGTCTATGAAGGTACAACCTTTAGCTAGAGGTCATCTGTCATGTTGCATGGAGCAGCCAGAACGAGATGCAGGGGTTATAGGATCAGCAGGAGCTCTGCTTCACCATGCGGTTAGGCACAGCCCCTGGACTTCTTTTTGTGGGAATGGTTGGATTTTGCGGGCTGTTTCAGCAGAAAAGGCATGGATCTTCCAACTAGATCATCACAGTTTTGAGGGGGACAACAAGATGGCAGCACAGAGCAGTAGCTTCTATTCACAGGCCAGGTTCTGTTTGCCCTAACCAGCCCCTGCAAGCAGCAGTGTTGGGCATAGCAGCAGTTCCTTCCAGTAATGTAACAGGCAAAGTTCTGTTTCAGATCATACGTTTTATGTCACTTAATGCAGCTTATTTTGGGGTTTTTTGCTCAAACGCAGAGATTGTTCTTTGGTTTCTCCCTTGTATGTTTTACTTACAGAAGATTAGAAATCAGCATGTCAGATCTTCTGCGGGTCAGTTATTTTGGAAACTTGCATGGCACTGGGATGCTGAAACCACTTCAGAGCAAGAGCAATACTACCAAAGTCACTAATAAATCAGTAACATCCCTTCTCCATATATGCTTATTTTTTTACAATAATTATTCTAAAATGTATTAAAAGCCTTCATTGTTCTCTGGGCAACAGGCATTTTCTTGGAAGTACCAGTGTTGTCAACAGTATTGATGTTGGCTGCATTGGTACTGACTTTGCATCTTCTTCTTTCTGTAGCCACAGGAGCAAGCATGACACTGGAAGCCCAGTGCCCAAGTGTCCAATATGCTTATGAATAATGATACTAACAGAGTGACGTGAAGAAAACACGGGACTGCTGGGGAAGTGCAAATAAAGTATATAAGGATTTCACAACAGTGTGGGGCTAACAAATCTGTTTCACAGGAGAAATATCTGGTTTCTTCAGGAATTGTTGCCCCAGAGACAGAGGTAGCTTGCCCCATTATTTTTTTTTTATGTCTCTCCTGAGAAGCAGCTGTTGCCTGGACCATATGGTTTGTAACACCCCTTTTGTAGTAGTTCATTGGAATTAGAAGTGATCAAACTAACATGTCTCTAATAGACTGTTTTATTTTGGCTTATTGTTTTGGTGGGCTAGTCAGCTTAATTCTTACAGTGGGTTATTCCCCAGTGATATCTGCTCCAACTTTAAATAAAAAAAAAAAAACCCGTGAGGGATGGTTTTGGGAAGCAGCTTTTCTGTTCTTCATCGTGTATGTTAATATGGCATCATGCTTCATATTGAAAAAAAAAATTTACATTGGCTACATGCCACAGGCACTTTGCAAAACTTCCTTTTCTCTTGATAATTTTCAGTATTTCCTCTTGATTAATAAATGACCCCTAAAGGTTCAGTAAAGACGAGCAGTACCTGCTTCGTTTGACTTTTGAGGAGAGCAAATTAAAGTGGAATGTGCATCTAGCAGTCAAACTTTGTATCCCTCTGACTGTTCATATTTTCCTGCTTCTTCAAAGCTCCGGCTTTTTATATAACCCTTTCCTGCAAGAAATTTCCCGTTGGAAATGTATGAAATCTACTGCTAAGCCTGAGAGCAAGCACAGCGTATGACTGGTGGAAGCCAGCTTGTACCACAGAAACAGTGATGGCCCATTGCAAGCTTCTTTTCTTAGCTCAGCCTCTTCTGGTCAGAGGGGCAGGTAATGAGATTATCTGCATCTCTGTCTGCAATTTATTTGTTGAAGTGGGAATTTCCAAAAATCTTCCTTAAGCCCTATTTCCCTCTGATGCAAGCTCTGGTGGTGGCTTGTTTCTTTCCTCTGTTGTCAGGTAGCTTGCTCAGCTCTTTCATGACTTAAATGTCTAGGCAATAAGGGTAATTTTTATTTCTAGGAGGGCTTGTCCTTAAATGTTCTATTTTCTATAGATTTTTGTCCAACAGCTGTCTGCATTACTGTTAGTTCCTGTTTTTCTTTTGAACTCTTCTCCCTCACATGGTAAAAAGCCAAAGTGGGTTTTACCACTGCTTCTCTGTCCTCTGCTTTAGTGAGATGCATGTAAACTCTCGTGCATCTGAACATTGCTGGCAGCTCTGTGGGTGAGGACTGACTTTTTGGATTTGGATTCCTCCAGGTCTTGGCCCTAACGTTTTCAGTAGATGGGAGGAAGGAGGGCCACATGTGGCCACATGATGGGAGAATTATATGATACTAAATGACAGTTAATGTAGTGAAAGTGCCCTCAAAGTTCTGTGATATTGTTCCTTTTCTTTCATGAGATTCAAGATGGGAAGATGCTCATGGTTTTCCCCTACAGCACTGCTGGCAGCCCCAGATTTGTCATCATTATTACCTTCTCAGACTCTATCAGCAGATGTTCTTTCCATTTTGCACTAAAGCTCTTCCAGTGTGCTTAGCTGCTCAGATGAATTTCAGCGTGAACTACTGCAGTGGACAGAGAAAATGCTGTTTGCTGGCTGACAGTTTTATGGCTGTAAAAAAAAAAAAGTCAGTTCTGTGTTCTTGTAGTCCTCTTTCTATTAGGTGGAGGCAACAATTCTCTAAAGGGTTCCTCAGAGGTTCTCTCTAGCACCAGAATTCAGTCTCTCTCTGAATTCAAATGACAACCTAAACTGCGCTCTGCAGCTGAATTTGGGGTACGACTATTTGGAGGTGCCTTAGCACCGGTTCTCTAAACAAGAAGTTAGCACTGTGCTACTGAAACAGTGCTTTTAACTAGGTCGCAGTTAAACATTAGCAGCTTAAAGGGCAAAACTAAGACAATGTTACTCAATTCAAGCAATCTCCAGGACAATGTAGGGAGACCCAGATCTGAACTGCTAATGCAATGAGGTTTGGAAAGGCCCCAGGTGTGAAAATCATTGACGTCTGGCAGGTGTCATTGCAGTGCTATCTCTCTTGTGCTTACTGTCAGTGCTCCTTGTTTGCTTGTCTTTAAACACAGCCAAAACATTCATATGCCTTCTTTAGACATGTGTGTCTTGAATCATGGGGTTACACAGGTTTTAGCCTGTGATCTTATTTTCATTTGTTACATAGTCTTGCAGATAATTATGCTGAAGTGCTATTGTCTTTGAGGTCTCTGCTAGTTTTGTGTTAAACTAGATTTTCATTAAATTTTCTGTTCTTGGTGTTCAAATTTACTCACTCATACATTTCACACAAAACTTAATTTTTCATGCACAGCAGTCAGCCTTTGAGTCTCCTGGTGAACAGCTCGACTCACGCTTGTTAATATTGCCATCGTGTGGCTGGTTTAGATTTGCAGCCGGTTTGTTTTTGGGGGTTTTTTTTGTTTGTTTGTTTTTTGTTTTTTTTTTTTTTGCCAGCTTTTCTTGGTTCTTAGTGCGGGTAGCAGGTTTTAAGCAGCTGTGAAGGTGACCGGGAGTGTGGAACACACAAATCCATAAAAATTCTCTGTCCCAGCCAGTTGACCTTCTAAGGAGGTTGTCACAGCAAGAGAGGAGACACTGTCACTAACACAAAATGTTAAATTTGTAAAAACTTCCAAGACTTGTGTGTTGCCTTTGTGGAAAAAGCAGTATTGATACAGATTTGAATGAGGAAGAAGGCTATGTATGGAACGGGCTTTACCTGAGGAAAAACCTGCAACCTCATGGGTTTTTCTGTCTGGTTTTTTTTTTATGAAGCTATTTGTGGTGGAGAAATTCACAAAGATGCTGGCCAGATCCAATCTCCCAATTACCCAGATGACTACAGACCTTCCAAAGAGTGCGTCTGGAAGATCACAGTTTCTGAGGGCTTTCATATAGGAATCACATTCCAGGCCTTTGAGGTGAGAAATGTCATTGTGTATTATATTACAGATATCATTTCACTTCTGTAGGTCCTTTAAAATTAAGAAGGGAGTGATGTAAATAACAATAATAATAATAAAGTAAATCTTTTGAATAGTTCAGAACAACATTTCTCCTCACCAGGAGTTTGTTCAGAGATTTTGAAAACAAGTTTTACATACTATGAGGTTTCACAAGCTGTTACACTAGACAGAAAGAATTAGAAGGGGTACAAAATTGCTGATGGTGTTAAGTTGGGATTAATGAGTCCTTAAATTTTCGCTCTGGTCAAATGAAATTGAGGCAAAAAAATCCTGTTGGTGTCACTGGGACTTGGCAGATTTCAGAATGTTTGTGATTGTCTAAAGAAACGTCATGTTCCCAGATGGCAGACAGGATCTGAAGAGCTCAGAAAAGGTTTTCTCTTATTGATTATAGGATGTCTTACACTCTTAGTTAGGTGCCCAATCATGTATTTCTGGCTACTGATTAAGAAGTCACAGACAGGAGGGGACAGAACCTGGGCTGGTGCATAAAACCCTTCTAGCCCGTAGGTTCCTGTGGCTTGGGCACACTTATTGTGCTTGTCCTGGAAAGGGATGACACCATTACCTCCTGGCTGTCACCCCTTGAGCCTTTTTGTTTGTAGTTGTTCTGCACTGTCACTTACAGTTTCTCATGGAAAAGCTTGCAGATAGTCAGGGACCAGGTTTTGCTGGAGGGTAGCCATGAAATGGCAGCAGAACTGAGATGTGCCTGGGCTCCAACACAATTTCAACTGCAGCAGAGTTCAGTGGCAACCATGAGGCAAGTACCTAGTTGTGACCAGTTGTTTGGGATGCTTCTTTGTAAGCTGATCTCTGGGCAAAGTCTAACTGGGTAGCTAGACTGACTCAGAGCACTCATACTAGTGAGCTACAGGCACACCCATTTCCCATTGCAGATTGAATGGCATGATGCATGTTCTTATGACTACCTGGAGATCCGAGATGGCCTCACTGAATACAGCCCACTGATCGGTCACTTCTGTGGCTATGAGAAGCCAGAAGATATCAAATCCAGTTCAAATAAATTGTGGATGAAGTTTGCATCCGATGCAACCATCAATAAAGCAGGCTTTGCAGCAAATTTCTTTAAAGGTATGTGATCTAGTACCTCTCAAAGTCAAAGTTGGGGATCACTCATTGCTTAACCTACTGCCATCCCAAAGTGATGAGTTACCATTGTATCTGCAGGTAGTTAAGAGCTGTTAGACTTGTCTGCACAACTGCTAATATCAAGTTTATATACAAATTGCTTTGAGAGTGTGGAGGGTGCTTGATGGTGAGGCATGAACACCACCTCGCTGTTTAAGACAGAAAGTCTACCTCAAAAAACCATTAACCTTTCATTTATGTCAGTACCAGCACAGGAGCTAACACAGCTGGACAGAATGTGACCCCCATTTATCCAGGCAAGGGGACACTGACATTTTCAAAGAAGGTACTAGTACTGTATAAAGAGTGTTAAAAACAACTCTCTGCTTAAGTTCTATTACAAAAGAAACTTCTGGAGAGATAGTAAATTTGATTACAAGTAAAATTCCAGGGAAAGTTCCAGAGTGCTTTAGGAGACAAACGTGTTCCTAAACTGAGATTCCCTTCAGGAAGATGCGAATGAAGACTAAAATTCTTGTTAAAAGCTGGACCCAAGCCATGGTCCTTTACCAGCATCCTGGTGACTTCACAGAGGCAAGAACCAAATATCTAACCACTTGGGAAAATACCTGCGGAGCTGCTGCGAGGTCATGTTTCTTTTGGGTTCAGTAACAGTTGTTCAGAAATAATAGCTGCAATGCCAGTATTTGGATTGCATAAGACCTTTATTTATTTCTACTTTAACTTTTGTCTTGCATTAGAGGTGTTACAGTCCATTTGGATCTCTCAAATTTACAGGACAATGTGCTCTGTGAATTAAAACTTTTTTCATGAGCTCATTAAGAAATACAACAAACAAACACGGCAGGGTTCAGTTCCTTTTGCTCAGACTAGTCTATCACATGAATTCACTTATTCAACATTCAAGTCATAACGTTTCATAACTTATAACCCATAATTCTTAATCTGTGTACTTACGTGCAAAAAAAGAAAAAAAAAAAAGAGTTAAATAAAGTTCAGTTCACAGAGTATGTTGTCCTGTAAATTTGAGAGATCCAAACGGACCATGACAAAGGGTGATTACAAGATCACTGGAAAATACTGTGATATTTAATTCCAGTCCCTGAACAATGCTCACAGTGCCTAGGCTTCCTTGTTTAAATTTCTCAGGTTCCATAAAGACGCAGAAAATACTTCTTCCTAAGGACATTTTGATTTCTTTCGGGAGCCCATAGTGCAGACTGCCTGTGGCAGAGATGTCTTCCAGGGATTAACACTACATGGAGACTTCCTGGCCTGCAGCAAGTCAGTTTATAGAATCTGAGGTTCTCCTGCAAGTTTGTAGGGGAAGAAAGTTGCACACCTAAACCTGGGATGCTTTCCGTGTGATACAGATAGCCAGAAATAAATTTATTTCTTTTTTAGGTAAAAAAATACATAAACATGCATTGCTAGTACAATTGCAGCCACAGGTATTGTCTGTGGAGTTTTTGCTGGCAGACTAGATCTTGCAGTGTCTGCTCAGACTTCATATGTTTGAACCAGAAACCGTGTAGCTCATGAATCGTTAGTGTTGCTAAATCCATGTCAGTAAATCCAGCTGAGGAGCAGTGTATTTTCTTGGACCAAGCACCACAGTAGCCATAGCTACACAACTTCTAGCCAGCTTGCATTGTGTGCAGAGATGATGTCTGTTTGCAAAAGCTGGGTAGACATACCTGCAGGCTACAAGTGGAGTTTCAGGCTGGGATCTGAAGTCTGCAGCCCTTTACTTCCATATCCAGAGGGATTGTGACTACCAGCCATTCCACGAACAAAGTAAATGAACAAATTAGATGGCTCTGCAGGCACTCTTCAGACTGCCATCCACAGCTGCTTGAGCAATGGGTCAGCTTTCCCATAATGAATTATAAAAGGAATAGAGCTTCAATTACATGTCTTACAACAGTGAAAGAAAATAACTCACCTTAAAAAAAACAGAGTTAAGTATGGAATTGAATGTTATGCTTTGTGAGAAGCTGCAATGGTAACTTCTAACTTTTCAGAGAAAATAAACTTTCAAAGAGCTCAGAGAGGGTAAGTTATTGGTCATATCCAAAAGACAATGTCAGGAAGATATGAAGAGCAATTACCTCATGTCCATCCCATCATGTATATCTCAAGCGAAAGCTCTAGGATTATTCTTTATTACTTCATTTTTGTAACAAATTGTTTGTATCACTGAAGCCTATTTTGTATATGGTTGAAGTGTTAGTAGTGATGTGCTTGTCTCTAGGCTCACATTGTTTTGAGTTGTTGTTTCTTCTTCATGGCAAACATTAGAGGAAAGACAATACTTTGCAAAATACACTTGCCCATAGCCAGGATGTCTCCCTCCCATGGTAAAGACTGATGACAAAAGGGTGTTTTGATGATTGTGGGAGTTGCAGCCTCTCTTTTCTCTCAAGCAAGTGATTTAACAGTCAGATTAGAAGCTACTGAACCTGTGCCCAAGAATGGAGCAGCAAAGAAATATTCTACTTTCTTCATAGCGAATCCACAGACGGAAACCAGAAAATAAAATCTGTTTGTACTGGAACTGTTGCAGTGCAGGATTCTTGGCTGTGGGAAGGCTTTGCAGAAAGATGGTGTTATCAATGGAATAGAATATTTCAGTTGGAAGGGAGCTACAATCTAGTCAAGACTGTTCCTATTTGATGTACGAAGCAGTAACTGTTACTGGAGGATTATATTGAGTCTAGGTGTCAAGGTGTCAGCAGTGGGAGGCTGCAGGGGCTGCCCCGTGCCAGACAGATGGTTCAAGCTGGCTCCACAGTGGACCCACTGCAGGACACAGCTGGGCCCATCAGCTGAGCTGGTGACACCTCTGTGAAAACATGTTTAAGAAAGGTCAAAAATGATGGGGGGGAGAGAGGAGGAGGGAACAAAAAGTGTGAAATGGCAAAGGTAACACCAAGGCCTGAGGAGGAGTTGGTGGAGGTGCTTCATGGCAGAGCAGATATTCCCTGCAGCCCATGGAGGACCCATGCTGGAGCAGGCGGGGAAGTATGAAAAGGAAGGAGTGGCAAAGTCATGTACTGATTGTAGCTCCCCATCCTTTCCTGCCTTTGCATGCTCCTGGCTTTGCTGAAGGGACTGAGTGTAAGCTGCAGTGGTACAAGGCAGGAGAGAGGAGCATGGAATGAAGTTGAGCCTGGGAAAGGGGGTGCGAAAGGTGTTTACCCTAAGTGTTTTAACATGTTTCTTTTTTTTGTTTTTATTTCCAATACCCAAATCAGTACTCAAATATTTACATTAATTGGCAATAAATTAAGTTAAATTCCCCAAAGTTGTGTCTGTTTTGCCCACAATGGTAATTGGTGGGTAATTTCCCTGTCTCACCCAAGGAGCTTTCCTGCTCCTGTTCTTCGTAATTTTTCCCCCATTCCACTGCAGTGGGGGGCTGGGCAGTGAGCAAGCAGCTGGATGGGAGTTTGGCTGCTAGCTGAAACCAACCCACCACAACCATCTTTATAATACCATCTATTAAGGGATGCACGTGGAATCAGGGATCAGGGTGAGAAGGCAGTACAGCTGGCTGTCTGTATATTAAAATGTCAGTTCAAGTTATTGAGATGTGATTGGAAGAACCTGACTTCAAAGTCTAGGGTAGCAAGGCTTTGTGTGTCTATGAAAAGGAAGAACTAGTTGTGTGTCCTTCCAGCTCCTTTGCTGCACCCTGTTCAGTGGGGTATGTCCTTCCGCAGCTCCATTGCTGTGGGCACCATAATGGGCTGGTTCCTGGTAGCTCCAGTCCCTCAGAAGCATGATGAATTTAAATACCAAAACAAGACAAAAAAACCCCAGGGGCAAATGAGAACAAAATGCAGTGAAGTCTTTACAGGAGACCATGTTTCCCTGCTCCTGTCTAGAAAAAGCACTCTTGACTAGTAACAGTAATTGTCGTCCTTTATGGTTTTGGTGGTAGGAGTGCTTTAGCACTTGTGAGGTTTGCTGCAGTGCCTGCTCCCTGGGCTCGGCTTGTCAGCTAGTGCTCTGCTCCTTCTGGCCGGAACTGTTGCATGAGGAATAGGATGGGGTTTGTGTGTTCGGGAAAGGGTAACTTGTCCTGATTGTCTCCTGACAGAGATGGATGAATGTTCTCTGCCGGACAATGGCGGCTGTGAGCAGCACTGTGAGAACACACTGGGCAGTTACAAATGCACCTGTGAGCCTGGCTATGAGTTGACAGCTGATAAAAAGAGCTGTGAAGGTGAGTAACCTACAGATTGAGGCATCTGTCTATAGGATGGGTACTACAGCTAATAATGAAATCTGAACAATCTTGGAGATGATTCTCCTTGCCCCTACATCCTCTTTGTTTCTATTTATCTTAACCCACGTGAAAAATTTCTTTTTGTCAACATCTTCCATTGAAAAACAAGTTTTGGTTGGAAATCTGAAATTACTCTGATTCTCTACTGCTAAACCTCTCTAAACCCAGTTGTTCTTCATGGCCAGAGATCTCCGTTCAGACCAGATCTCCCACAGTGCAGCATAAGGGAGGGCGGGCATTACAACCTAACCGTTGAGTGACCGAAAAGTATTTCAATCTAAGGCTGAAATTATTATATTTTTTAAAATAAATTTCTTTTGTATAATAAAATATCAATGTTTTGCTTGCATGCAAAACAGACATCCTCCATACTGAGGAGTCAATTCCCTTCCTCTGTTATGGGAAAAAAACCCAAACATGTCTTTGATAGAAACTGTTTCTTTCAGCTTTCTATTTATACAGCTGATCTCTTGCAACAAGTGTTTGCTCCCACCAACAATACAGCTGCTGGTGTGGTGAGAATCCACCCAGTGTTCTTGTCTCATAGCTCTGCCTTTCAGCTGAGAGGTGGAGGGAGCTCCGCACTGTGAGTGGTGCTCACCCGGTTTATTCTGACTTCTGCTTTTGTCAATCTGTTTGGGGAAGGCTCCTATCAACTTGGCAAGGGCAGAGTTAGGTGTGTGCAAAAGGCTTTTGGAAGCTTTACTTTCTTTTTTTAAAATAATTTCTTGCACTTTTGAGCAAGCCAGTTGGTATAACTTGGCAAACATTTTTTGAACTTCACTCTTAACCTCCTATTTTAAACTTCATTTGTGTATTAAGTTGCTTTTGTTTCTCCAGACATACTTGCTTGCTACACTTTTTGTATTGAAGCTGCTCCCTTGGCTTAGTTCTCTTAATGTAAAATGATGCTGGGAACAAGACACAGGAAGCTCTTATCCCTATGGGTTTTGAAGATCTGGCTGTATCTCATTACTCACAAGAAACAGCAAGAAAAAATTGCTTCATTGCAAATAGAATTTTGCAGCAAAAGAGCAAACTGAGGTTGATTCCTTTGAGGTAAAAGCCATGCCCTCCCACAAAAGGATGAAGCTGAAGTGTCCTAAATTTTTAAAAGAAATGGGATAATAAAGCGAAGTCTTTGGCTTTGTCTTCCATTTTCCCTAGAGAAGATGCAGTCCACATATAATGAGCTACTGAAGAGTTGACAGGGGTGTCTTCCCTAGGATTCCATTATCTTCTCATTATTCCATTACTGATAAACTTGAAATAGTAAGGTTTGTAGGACTGACTGTGGGTGAATTTACCAAGCTCGCCTTTCCAACTGTATTGTGCATGTCAAGTCAACTGATCCACAGTAAGCCCAAGGCTACAGAGTAAAAAGGAGATCAATCTTGCACGGTTTATGTGGTGCTCAGGGCCATAGCCTGGCTCTGTGTGTTTCACTGGTGATTTATAGCAGTTGAGGTTTGTCTTCTTCACAGCTCACAGCATTTTAAACCTGTTCTGGAGGCTGGGATTTGAAATGTGCCACCAACCAGGATCTGATTCATTTCCTAGCTAACAATGTGGCCCGATCTGTGTGTCTGAACAGAACCAAGTAAAACTTGTGTTCATTTATTGCCTCTCCAGCTGCCTGTGGGGGCTTCATCACCAAGCTCAATGGGACCATTACTAGCCCTGGATGGCCCAAGGAATATCCTACTAACAAAAACTGCGTCTGGCAGGTGGTAGCTCCAGCCCAGTACCGGATCTCTCTGCAGTTCGAAGTGTTTGAGCTGGAAGGCAATGATGTACGTAACCAGTCGCTGCATCTCAGAGGTGTGACTATTGGCTAACAGAACTGGATGAGTCCTTGGGGTACAAGGAAGAGGAGACTCTGTCTTACTGGTGGAGCTTCTGGTTGTTTCCCTGCCCTTGATATAATAAGCCAATAACAGTGATTGTTCTCCTTGAAGTCTGGATCTGCTTTTTCTGTGGAGTGGAAGGATTAAAGCTCTTCTATTATAAATAGGCTTCTTTTCTCTGCCAGTTTTGCGTAACTATAGGTGTTTTCCATCCTTAATAGGTGTCCCATCCTCCCTCTTCCCCAGAGCTGCCTTTGCAGGAAAATAATTGGAAATGAACAATGAGTACAGTTATTCAAGGATAAACAAAATAACCAGTAAAAGAGTCTGTTCTCTGCCCTGCTAGGGACAGGGTGGAATTTGAACAAAGCATTCAGGTCTCGCTTTCCCCACTGTAAATGGGAGCAGTAGCTCTTCCTTAATTCAGCAGGCTGATGAAGTTCATTCAGCACTGACACATTCTTGGGTAAGGTGTAATTATTTTAGATAAATTAAATGGAACCTTTGCTATTCTGATAAACGCACCCATGCTTTAAGACCAGGACAGCAAGAGAAGGGGGTGAGAACACTGACAGAGAAGAATTTGGGGAAGTTAGGAGTGTGTTTGAGTATAAGGCTGTTTCTGTTCCCTCTCAGTCAAGCCTCTGTCCCCTTCCTCTGAAATGCTCTGTTCCAAGTCCATGGAGCTGAGAAATCTCCTCCTCTCTTGGCAGGTCTGTAAATATGACTATGTTGAGGTTCGTAGTGGGTTGGCTTCTGACTCCAAGCTGCATGGCAAATTCTGTGGCTCAGAAAAGCCTGAAGTAATCACGTCGTATGGCAACAACATGAGGCTGGAGTTCAAATCAGACAACACAGTCTCCAAGAAAGGCTTTAAAGTTCACTACTTCTCTGGTACGTGACTGTATTCTTTCACTTGCTTAGCTGTCTCCTCTGACTGAACCTCTTGGTTTTGGTGAATTTTCTTCAACCTCCTGTCAAATCAGGCAGAATCTAACACGGTTAATTAAATCTAAAAAGCATGGTTGCTCTGTGCTGTGTCACCTTTCATCTTGGTTTCTCAGTGCAACATGTGGTCCAGTTTCATAGTGTGGTATCAGCAAGATGCACGGATTTCATCAATGCCTCCAGTCCTTCCACAGCAGGAAGCAATGGGAAGCCTGATCCTAGAAGTTATTTGTGTTCCTGGTGTCATTAAAGAAAAGCTTTTTCCTCTGAAACTACAAGAGTTAGAAAATTTCCAGAAGTCTTCCATATAGCAATTCTCCCCATCAAAGAAGTGCATGCTAGTGGAAGTTTCTAACACTCTGTTCTGAATCCTTTGTAGCTCTTGGTGTCAGGGATGTACCTTCTTGTCAGGCAGTTGTGGAGGTTAACTGTACGTCGTATGGAAGCAGAAATTCAATTTTGTGCTGTGTTTTCAGCAGAGACCAAGGAGTATTAATGTTTTTGAGGAGGATGGTCAGGCAAAAAGGCCTTGAATTAAGACAGTTGCAGAGTAGAATCAGGGCTAGGGGTTTGGCTTATTAAATCTAACAAGAGGAAGGATGAGGTGGGGCATGTTTCATCTAGAAATGCATTTGGGAGTGAGGAGACAGATGAGATTAATGAGGTCCAGGGAGGGCACTGACCCAAGAAAAACTGGACATAAACTGCTCATAAATTAAATTGGACTGGAAACCATGAGCAGATCCTATGGCCAGAACAGTGAGATCCAGGAATGTGTAGTCCTGAATACACAGGAGTGAACATCCACTGGGGCATACTTCAGCTTCAGGGAGCAGTTTGTACCTTAGATCCTTTTCTCCATCTGGCTGCTTGTGCTCTTGGACAGAACTTTTTAATGATCGAGGCTCATCAGAGCATCTAGGAACTTGAAAATGTAAAATTGGCCAGTAGGTTTTTGCCTAGGCTAATGAATTTGTTTGATACTTTTCCTGGACCCTATTCTAAAAGAATGAGACATTGCTATAGGTTTCTTTTAGATAGGAGTCTTTAACCATTCTAGACCTACATTATATAATAAAACACATTTGTGATGCATTTTATGGAATGAAAGGCAATTGAAGAGAATTGTATCTGGGCTAAAAAGCTGACTGGACTAATCCAGCAGCAGAGGTAGGAGGCTTGTACTGGTATCTGCCAGTCTGGGTGTGGGACTCCCAGCTGGCGACTGTGGTAGTCTGTTTCTCACTGTCAACGCGGTGTTTGTCGGTTTGATCCTGCCCAGACAAGGACGAATGCTCCAAAGACAACGGTGGTTGCCAGCACGAATGTATCAACACCTTTGGGAGCTACGTATGTCAGTGCAGAAACGGCTTCATGCTGCATGAAAACGGCCATGACTGTAAAGAAGGTAGGGTCCCTGCTCCCTGTCCTCAGGAAAGACAAGGTGCCTCAAACACAGTTTGAGCCAGGATGCTTCCTGCCCAGTGTTGGAAGGATGTTTGTACAGCATATGAGGCTGGGGCACTGAAAAAAACCCAGCTAGCTGAAAAACTACCTAGAAGAAAGAAGATGAGGACTTATTTTCAGCTGGATCCATTCCCCAGTCTGGCCCTCTATATGGCCATGAGGGTGGACAGGGTGGGGGCAAGAAGTTGGGCTAGCAAAATGAGAAGCTGTGGATCATCACTATTAGACTAGTTACTGCTGCTTCGTTTAATTATTGCGTTTGAGTCAGATGAGCTGATCTAACCACTTGCTGCTGCCAAAATTATCTTTCTCCCTACACCCCTACCCCTGCTGTGTGCTGCCATGGCCTTCCTGTGTACAGTCTCTGGTCCTTGTCTGATCCCTCCATGAGCTGATTCAGCCTTCCAAGTTGGCAAAACAACTCAAGGCTGAGATGGCACCAGAGCCAACATGGTGGAGGGGTTGGACACCATGTCACTGGGAACAGGGCAGACAAGAGGAGGAGCCCAAGAACACATTTGGGAGTGAGGAGATGGACGAGGTTAATGAAGCCCAGGGAAATGAGATGGTCCATTTCACCAGCTGCCAAGTTAGCTCAAAAAAGTATAGGACAAACCCACCAGAGCTATGCAGTAATACTAAAAGGTCTTGTTCAGTGACTGAAGCCTTCCCTGTTTCTGCCCTGTTGAGGGTCTCAGTGGACAGAGAGGAGCATGTAGAACATTACGTGCTTCCCCTGTGAGACCTACCTTGATGCCTTCATCTTGTGATCTCTCTCTCTCTCTCAAGCTGGTTGTGAGCACAAGCTGAGTGGTGCAGAGGGAATGATGAGCAGTCCAAACTGGCCTGACAAGTACCCCAGCAGGAAAGAGTGCACCTGGGACATCTCTGCAACACCTGGCCACCGAGTGAAAGTAGTGAGTAACCAGTGAGCGGGAGTGCAAGGGGAGAAGCAGGCTGGATTGTGAGGGACTGAAGTGACTTTCCCCCACCACTGTGTGTGGGCAGTTGATCCCCATAGGTCCTGTGTGGGATGCTTGGGGGAGGGCATCCCAGGAGGCTGCTCTGGCCTGCAAAAGGGCAGAAGGTCTCACAGGGGCACGAGGCAGGGGTGAGGCAGTTGGAGGAGGCTCCGGCAGATGACAACTGTGGAGCATTGCTCACTCTGTTTACAGAAGGTGTAACGTGCCCTCCCGCCCCTACCCATCCTTGTGAGCCACTCTGTTGGGACCATCTCTGCATAAGGTGGTGGCAGGGTGTGCCAGGCAGGCTTCCTGGGAGAAAAAATAAGAGTATATAAGGCTTGCAGTTGAAAACTGTTGTCATGCACCCACGTGAGGCAGCAAAGCTAAGGCTACATAGGACATTCGTATGAACTTCTGAGCTTTGCCACCCTGAGATCACTCTAGTCTGAAAGCACAATATTCTGTACTAGTTCTTGGGAGGATTGGGACAGGCATAGCATTTGACCTGTTTCTCACTTGGCATTTCATCCTCTGCTAAATTGTGTACTCAGATTTACAAATGTCTATCTTAATTCTCCTTATTCTCACTGTAGACCTTCAATGAGTTTGAGATTGAACAGCACCAAGAATGTGCCTATGACCACTTGGAAATGTATGATGGGCCCAACAGCAAGTCACCTGTCCTTGGCCGCTTCTGTGGCAGCAAGAAACCAGACCCTGTAGTGGCTTCTACCAACAAGATGTTCCTCAGGTTTTACTCTGATGCTTCTGTGCAAAGAAAAGGTTTCCAGGCAAAGCACAGCACAGGTAAGCTGGTTGCCTGGTTGCCTGCCGATACCCCAGTGCGATGTCATCAAATCTCACTGCGTTGTTTACCAGACAAAACAAGATGTGCTTTTCTCCCAAATAAGCTTAGCCTGAATTTTAAGTGGTTGTAAATTGTGCTAGCCAGTTCCTAGACCATTATTGGCACCATCAATGCCAGCTTCCTTATCAACTCAGAGGTCTCTTGATGTCAGGCATTCCTGCTCATTTCTTTTGTTTAAATTGGAGGTGTTTGGTTGAGCAGCAACCCGTGTTGTTCTTCATCAACCCTCAGAAAATGAGGTGATGCTGGTGTATTGGCCCACACATGGAACAGGCTGGTTATGGTGGAAGCAGAGATGTGCTGTGGACACACAGTAAGCTTGATCTTCTATCTGTGGCAGCCCAGAGGTGGGTGTCTTGTACCAAGGTTCACTTTTTTGAAATCCCTGCCGCTGTAAACAGATGAAACGTGCTCTGAGCAGCATGGTGAGGAGACATCTTCCTGATCGGCTGCAGGGAAACTTTGCACCAAATCACATGGGTTTAGCACAAGCATGGGGCTACCTTTGTGCAATGTGTGGGCAGAAAAGGATTATTTTGGTACTCCGTTTTTTAACATGCTTCGACTTACTGCTGGTAAAATACATGAAATCAGAATTTCAGCTGCAGGACGAGTGCAAAGAACATGTTATGTCTTCCTTTTAAGCAAATGCTCTATAAAATAATACATAGTTCCAGAGCATAGTGTGGCAGGAACCCCATTCTGCCAGTTTTAATTGATTGTCTCTTTCCCTCCGTGTTCTGTACCAAAAGGACCAAGCTTCTCTATGCTATGTGGGTCAGTGGATTCATGGGTGACTGGAGAATTCACTGGTTCACGGTAGTTTGGTGCAGTGGTTAATTACCTTCCCTGTTGTACATGCACTTCATGCTGGAGGTCTTCTCTCCCTACGGCTGGCCCAAAATTGGGATGGCAAGTTTGATGAGACTGTGTTTTGTGCTCTTTTCTTTTCCAGAGTGTGGTGGGCTCTTAAAGGCTGAAGTACGAACTAAGGAGCTGTATTCCCATGCTCAGTTTGGAGACAACAACTACCCAGGTCAAGCGAACTGTGAATGGGTGATTGTAGCTGAAGATGGTTATGGGGTGGAGCTGATATTCCAGACATTCGAGATCGAGGAGGAGGCCGACTGTGGGTACGACTACATGGAGATTTATGATGGTTACGACAGCACTGCACCCCGCCTGGGACGCTTCTGTGGCTCAGGGGTAAGCTGTGGTGGTAGAGATTTCATGGGCATAACTGAAAGTGGCAAGTAAGGGTACTCTTACACCGTTTTTGGAGAGGGGCAGCTCTCACAAACTGGAGATGAGATTGCCTGGTGTGTCTGGGTTTTGTTTCTTCTTCTGTTGCTAGAGATGACAGCCATTTTATCTGATGCACAGAGTTGTCCGAAAGCCTTGCTTGCCTGACTTTCCGTGGTTAGCACAGGGCCATGTGCAGCAGCATGGGACCGCTGCGCTGCTGTGCCACAGCCCTGCCACAGAAGTGTTGTGTAAATGTTGGAAACAGCTTCCAAAGGCCAGTTTCATCCTCAGTCACTTCCTGCCTGAAGCCAAGTCTCATTGTGGCCATGCTATGGCGAGGCAGAAGGGTGGAGGGACTTGCAGAGCTGCTTGTTGACTCCAGGGTGGCATGCTGTCTCTTAAACTTATCTATGTCCCCATTAAGAGGAGTGACTGTTAATGTGAGCAATAGTGTGTGGTATTTAAAACCAAAGGTTCTACGTTTAATTTCTCTAGGGCTTCAGCAATGAAATGGAGAAGGTTCTTATTGCATTTAGAGATATCCAAGGAGCAGGTGTGTCGGAACAGTCCTTGCAAACTGTGGAAATGGTCTGGAAAATAAACAAAGGCATAGTGGCTTGGTGTGAAGTTCAGGGCAGCAGGGTAGTAATGTACCTAACTGCACACTGTCAAATGGAGGATGGCTGGGAAAGGGTTAGTCCTGCAGAGAGCACCGGGGCGCTGTAGCAGGTCACAGCAGTGGTGGAGATAACCAGAGTTATCATGTAAGATACGTGGCTAAGTTATTTTGCTGCTAATGAACCTCGAGAGGGCCTCAGCTGCCAAACAGGGTCCAGTTTGGATTGTGTTATTTCCTGAAAAGATTAGGACAAATTAGAGAAAACTCAGAAGACTGGAACAAGAACATCCAGGGAGTCCTGTGAATGTGACCTACAAAAAACAACTGGAAGAACTGGGATTGTAGAGTTGGCTGGCATCAGCCTTTGAACATAAAGGGCACGCATGCAAAGAGCAAGGGAGTGAGCTCAGGAAGTCAGAGCAGGGCAGGAGGTACTGGGCGCTCAACGTTTGTGTTTCCTGGCCATTCTGTGGGATTAAATTCTAACATCATAGCACAGGCAGTTATTTAGTCTGCAGACTTGACCACTCTGTGCTGTCTTCTTTACTTTTCTGCAGCCTCTGGAAGAAATCTACTCTGCAGGGGATTCCATCATGATTCGATTCCATACAGATGACACCATCAACAAGAAAGGCTTTCATGCCCGATACATAAGTACCAAATTTCAGGATGCATTGCACATGAGAAAGTAGTTTGACTGCTCCTCACAGCCATTCCCATCCGAAGACTGAGACATTTAACTGTGATCTTTGTCTCTTTTTTTTTTTTAAGCTTCTGTGCACCTGGCCAAAAGCGGTGTACAGTATTTTCTGTAACTAAAACTAAATCCAGTCTCAAAGGTTTGCCTCTGAAATTATTAGCATGACCCTTTCTTGTTAACATACCCAGGACCAAAAATTGTCTTCTAATCATACCTGCCAGGGCATAAATGTTGTATTTTGCACAGCTTGCCATGGGGCTGAGTGAAGACTGATATTGAATTGAGGAAAGCTTTCATCTCTTGCATATCCTGTTTCTAGGTGACACTTTCTAAGCATCCTGTACACATGAGCTGTCTGAACATATGTTCTGGAGCAGATGATGTGGACAGCCACCCCGTAGGATTTTCTCAAAGGACCTTGGGACCCACTCTCCCCTACCAGCCCGAAATACTCTGTGCAATAAGTGAACAACCAGATGGTTGGGACTCCATCACTCCTTCTGTCCCATCTATTTATTGTCTTGGTTATTGTGGATTGAAAGGTAGGCAGGGGCATGGGAACGGTCTCTTTAGGGCTGCTAGCTACTTGGATCACAGTGAACGAGGAGGGCCCAGTGCCTGTTTTGCAGTAATTGTCATGGAATGACAATGTCATATGTTGAATGGAAGTACTTTGATGCAGTGGCCAAGGGAAAGGTGGTGGCTGACAGGGAAGTGCTGTGGTGGCATGCAAGGCATGACTGTGTAATGGTGGCAGAGCTTAACAACTGAAGTACTGACAGCATGCTCCAGTTACACCACCAGACAAGGCAGCTCAGAGGGCTGTGGCAGCAGTCCAGGCCTTGTCTTAAATAAGGAATGTCTTCTCCTCACTCCACCCATGTTTGCTTTCTCGGCCTTCTTTACGCTGCTTCCTTTCCTTAGTACCACTTCCATGTGAGCCCTTCCTTTTCACAGCTGAGCTGCTCTCCGCAGGGCTGCCCACCGCAGCCTAGGAGTGCTCTGCAGCATCAGCTAGCCGGGGCGTCTTAACGAAGGAAGCACCAGGCCAGAGATAGTCAGGGTGTCCCTGAGGCAGAGGAACACAGGCCATCTCTGGTGAGCTCTGGGAACCTGTCAAAGATGTGCAAGCTCCAGGCACGGGACTAGGAACGGGAGAGCTCTGCTGGTTTCTGCTTCCTCCCTGTTTCTCACTGGCCTATGGCCCAGTCTCTTAACTTCATGGCAGGGGTGGAAGCGAGATGGTGACTTAAGCACTTTGAGCTATAAGGCTCAGACATGCTCTGTGTTGCGGTTCTTTATGTACGTGGAAGCTACCGTGCCATGGACTTGCAGAATTAACAGGTAGCTTGGCACTTCTTTGGGAAAAAGTAGGGAAAACTGTGCTTTTGGGGGAACCACTGTAATTGAGCTGTTGATATGGAAGAAAGAAAAAAGAGAAGAAAAAAAACCCACTTTATTCTGAATGATATTTCATTAAGGCACTCATGGGCAATTATGAGCTAAAAGCTGAGGTATGTTAGCTTTAATAAAGTATTTATAATCCAAGGATTACTATGTTTACATAACCAATGTACTGTCAGGCTCCGGGGTGACACCTCCTCTCTGGTGTATGACTGCGGAGAAGTGTGGGGCCAGCGCCACTGTCAGGCACAAACGACATTCCTGGAGATGGGGGCATTTCCAGATGGATAATAAATAGACCCAGCCCTCTCCAGAAATCCTTGAACAGAATATGATCCAAGTATTGTGAATACTAGGAGAAGCAAATGCATGAAAATATTTTCTTGCTTAGAACAAGAAAAATAAAGTAATTTATACACACACACACAAGATTATATGTACATAAAATGTGCATGTAGAAGACCGGTAGTCAAAGCCTTAATAGTGTCATGTGAATAATACAGTACCATTGACTATAGCTTTATTGCAGGCTGTATAAAACCATGTTATTTCTGTTTTGGTTTTTTTAGCTCTGTTTTGTTCCTGTTTTCAAATTTTGTGGCCTTTTACCAGGCAAGACCTCTGATCTCAAGCTGTTTGACCATGCAGGTCTGGGGAAGTGAGCTCTGCTAGATGGGGTCTACGTTTGTCCTTCTCTTCCTTGCTCCCATTCAAGCAAAATCACAGTGACTCAGGTCTGGAAATAAAAGTGTGACACCGATCCCTGTGAAACAGAAGGAAGGTTTCAGGTGGCAAGGGGTGGTTCAGGTTTCCTAGCTCTCTAATGGGAGCAATGACTCTGGAGAGAAGTGACTGTAGGAGCTTCCTGTGTACTTTAACATCTCTGTTCCATGTTCTGGTAATTTCCCATCTTCCCCAGACCGGTTCTCTGCAGATGCTTGCAATGTTGTTTGACAGATCTACTACGCTTGTTAGCATTCATGCAGGTGTCTCTTGTGACAGTGTGCTCACAACTGTTGTGCTGTCCATTTCAATCAATAGTCTATGTAGAATACTTCTGCTGTACTGACTGGGCTTAACAGTCAATAATTCTAAATGTGTGAAAGTTTCTTAAGAAAAAAGAAAAAAATGCCAGACCCTCTAAGATGTGTATATGTATTCTGGTCTTTGTGTGGTTTTACATTTCACTAACTAAAATAAATTTCTAAGAGGGGGAGGAGGGGAGGGTGTTGGGGCAATCGCAGATGTATACCTGTGCCCAGAATGAGTCTCTGCATTCATTAAAGACCGTGGATTCAGTTGCGCGTTCTGTTGTATGCATGCATTTACCACTTCCTCAAGGGGAGGAAACTTCTTAATACATTCCTTGTTCTGCCAACTGTTGTTTGTGTCTACTGCTAATACCGGGTGGGATTTACTCTCTGCAGGAAGTGACTTTCCCTTGAACCTTTAGCTTTGTCTTGGCTTTTGCAATCAAGAGGGCATTTAGGAAATGGGGCAGAGGAACAAGTTGGTCAGCCAAAGGACTACATCATTGTGTTTCTTGTTCTGCGTTCATGCTTTAGTATGCTCAGATGCAGATCTGCAGTGATAAACATTAGGGATCTGGGAATTAGTAGAATAGGAATAATAAGTAGACTTCAAAAGAGGAGGCTCATTTACTACACTACAGGGTGTATGGCCTTCAGCAGCAGGTCCCAAAGAACCCTGGGACATGAAACTGCTGTGCAAAGGACAGCAGGATGAGCATCAGACTAATGTTCCTTACTGCAAAGTTGTGGTCCACACTCTCATTGTGGCAGCAAAATGTTCAGTAGCTAGGCAGCGCCTAAAATGCTTTTCTTTCTGTCCACTGCTTGTTGTCTACCCTGCTTGCTAAGGATCGTGTCTGTGTTCTTTCCCCAACACAGAGCCAGTTCATGCATGTCCCACTACCCAGAGCATTTCCTGTGGTGTGTATCACGGCTGTTCAAACATTCGTGGTGACTGAATTTCCTCCCAGCTGTTCCCCAAGGCAAAGCAGCAATGAAGATGAAGTTAGGAATAAGCATCCCCATGTAGCCTCCTACACCAGAGTATCATGGTGCAGTATAACCCTGGAATGAGTCTGGAGGCTGACAGTCAAGTCACCAGGTGGACATAATTTCCAGAATGAGGGCCAGAAGCCTTCAGTCACGCAGAGAGTTACAGTCCAAAGCAACACTGAAACACTAGAAATGATGCAGCCCAAGTGGAGTTGGTGGGAAACGGGAGGTAAAATAGAAGGTGGAATATGAACTGGAGTTAGAGCTACTAGAGAAACACACAGACATTTGCAATTGTAGTGAGGCTGGTTCTTACTGTGTGCATGATCTCTCTGTTGTACGTGTAAAGATCTTTTGCAGGCTTACATCTTCCCTGCTGTTCAACTACCATGTTCCCTTAACGTCCCTTTCCACACTGACTGCCTGCCACCAGTGCTGTGTGACATGGCCAGTCCTCATTTTCTCTGCTTATTTCTAGAAACAGGACTTCATTTTCCAGAAAGCACCCAAGGACCGTCCAGTCACCGTGTGTGAGAACCTGAAGGGAATATCCATTGTCTGCCAGGAGATTCATCATCTTTTAAAAACAGGAGTATCCAGCGTTACAGCGCACTTCAAAGAGCTATGCCTCAGATCAGACAGACTCATTGGTCTTGCATCAAGCCAGCAGAAATCCTCCACTTTGTGCTGGCCTTTGCAGCAAACGCGCTCTGGCAGACGAGGTGCAAGCCTTAGAAAGCAAAAGCAGGATTCCCCTCAGGCTGACTTGTGGTACATGTTAAACATGCTCTGGGAGGCAGGAGAGGTTTTCTTTGCCGTGGGGCAGGCAGAGAAGAGGTGGAATGCCCAGAGCCCAGCTTCCCAGGTGCGTGCCAGACTCTGCCTCTGGCAGGGACCTGGCTCTGTCAGGTGTGCTGGGACCCAACCAGCTTGTCTGAGTCAGTCCGAGAGAAATGCCATCGTCTCTTCCTCTTTGCAGGTTCGCAGTTCTGTTTTTAGCAGGAAGAGAAACTCATCCTAAAAGGAGCACCAGCCCTGGCATCGGGCAATCTGCTGTTAACGCCTGCAGGGATTTGTTGGGGAGAAGAGCGAAATGGTGAGTGGAGTCGTCCTATGGAGTCGAGTCGGTTGGGTCTTGTCTGCATGGAAGTAGCCGGGGGAGGTCAGAGTGCAGGAGAGGTGAGGCCACAGACCGCTAAGCTGTTGGATGAAAAGCTCCCTGGGAGTGTTTAACCCTCCCACTCCCATTCTCTGCCCCAACCAGATCAATCAAGCTGGTCCCTTTGTTAGCTCTGCGTCTCCTTACGGTGCAGCCAACGGTTTCAGACACCTGCTTGGATTCTGGCATCTGCCCCATCTTTTCTGTCCTGGAGGTATTGCCTGGTCTTAGGGCAGTTGGAGCAAAGAGGAGGCTTGTGCCCTGGATCATGCAGTGGATCCTTCTGGAGGAGACTTACTGTCCTGGGAGATGGGACCTGCTGAAACATGCGCTCTCTGTTTAGAAATGGCCAGGTGAGAGTGGCTGGAAGTGAAACCTCCTTCCTCCCAGCAGCTAGGTGGCTCTGAGGCTAAAGCAATGTTCTCTGAAATGTAACAATGAATTAATTTCAGGAGCATTCACTGAAAACATGCTCTCAAAGGACCTTGAATTGACAGCAGAGCTTGGGGAGTGCAGCACCAAGTTAATTGTTAACAGCATACAAACAGAAATAATAGATCAGTGGCTTTGGTATCTCTAACCTCTGTTGATCTTTCACTTCCCCATATTGGTCCCCTTGGGATGTCCCTTTGTCTCCCTTCCACAGTCCTACCCAGTAAACAGCACGTAGCCTGTGCCGGCTCCATCCAAGAGCTGGCCAGGTGTTACCCCTGGAGCTGTATAGGCGCAGAAGAGATGATCCCTGCCCATGAGCAATCACAGTTTGAGCAAGTGCAAGAAGAGCTAGGGGAAAGGGAGTATTTTCCGTATGTTGGAGAACTGATGCTGAGAGATGGAAGCATCTGTGGTAAATCTGAGAAGTAAACCCAGAAGTAAATCTAATGGCTGGATGCGTGTGTTAACTGCATTTGTCCATCTCCCCTCTGCTCCCTTCAGTGAGAGGCTCTCTGTACTGAGTCATAGGATATCCCAAATCCTGCATTTTGCAATTAAAGGCGGTCAGAAGAGAGCACAAATGCCCAGTGCTCTGCAAGTCACCTGGTAGAGATTTAAGTGCAGAACCAGGCATTTCCTTTAAATAAGGCCTTACTTATACGGTCTGTCTGCTAGTGTCCCACCTCAAGAAACTACGTATTTAATCCTGGCCTGGAACTGTGTTTGAATAAACTAGGAAAAACATTTCTACTCAAATTAAGGCCTACCAGCCAAGTTATTGTGAGTAACAGACCTGTTCCTAGATGGCAGCTTACATTTGTAAATAGTCAGTTACACACACAAATAGTTTCACGGATAACTTGAGCACAGAAAAGTGATGACCATAAGTAAATACATTACTTAGGTGGGTCCTAGTCAAGCTTTCACTTAACCTGTATGCGCAATCCTAGAAATAATAGTGAAGTCCATTAAGTGCCCTATCTTTAACCAAGAAGAAGGAAATAAAATAAATTTACAGCTTCAGAGAAGAGGCAGATATGAAAATCTAAGCTCAAACGTTAACAGGTTAGCTGTTCACAAAGGTGTGTTTTAGTAAGTTCAAGGAAGGCACAGTAGAAAATTTGGGTGAGAAATGTCTCTGCTGTATTTCATTCCCAGCTGGCAGCCTCAGTGCAGCAATACCTGCACCCTCTAAGGAGTTTGAAAGAGATCTTTTTCACTCGGCGACCCATTGCTAGCTGTGTCTGCGTGCTCAGAGGCATTTCGCCACATCTGTGGTCCCATAAACTAAGCTGTTCAGAGGTTACGCTTCCAGTGTAACAATGCCCACAGCTTGTGTATAATGGCCACACTTCTAAACAAGCCTCCAGATGGTGTGTGTAATGGGAGGGTGAATTCTGGAACTTCAGTAATTTCATCCCCTCTTTGACTTTTCTGTGGATTATGGTCCTCAGCACTCAGTGATGTGCCCTGCTCCCAGACTGTAGGAGTTAGGCTGAGCCAAATCTCTCATAGCTTGCGTGCATTTTGAGTCTTTCTTCTCCATAACCTGCAGTATCCAGACTGCCATTGGCAAACTTTCACTGCATTGTCCTCCTTGTTGTGAAGTAGCCAGGCCCTCCTCAGTGCATGGCAGCAGAACTTCCCGCAGTCAGAAAAAGGACAACTCTGCCAGCTCCCTCTCTACTGGCTTTTTGTGGATGCAAAGCAAAGCTTTTCCAGCCTTTTCCTGTCACCTTCCAGAGACCTCATCAGTTTTGCTCTTTCACGCCAGTTTATTTAATTCTTACCTGTTTCTGGGACTGGATGGAGTTCAGGAATAACACTGAATCTAAGTGTCTTAAAAGAGCTGTTTCATACAGCTGTGCATATTGCTTGCCCCTGGATTGTAGGAGAGGCTCCTGCACTGCTTGACCTGGTAACTCCCCTCTGAAGCTGAGCTTCTCTGCAGTACCATTCCCACACTAGCACCGATCCCAACAGGCAGCCCCAGCTGCCCACAGAGCTCACCATGTGGTGGACCCAGTATTGCTTCCAGCAGTAGAGCTGCACCAACAAAGGAGATTAAGAGCAGCTTTCAGCTGTCTCCAAGCCACTTTCTGCATTCCTCCCGGATGGCAGAGTCTCTATATCTCAGCTGACAGATGGACAACACATCTAGCAGGGTCTCTTTGGAATACCTTCCTTCCTATGTGTGGAAACAATTTAGTCAGGAAGGAGTAAATGTGTTTCTATCATTTTCAGCTGTCCTTGAATCAACAGGAGCAGGCACACGTCATTAGTTTGGGGCTCAAAGGCTGCAGGTGCAAGTCCTTGCTGTTTTACAAGTTCTCACGGTACTTCATCTCCCAAGCCATAGTGGGGTTAAACAGCCTTACCCTTTCTCGCTGGGGAGCTGTCAGGGTAAATGCGTTAAATGATAAGAGCTGGACTACTCAGAGGCCCTGCATGGTATAAACAATTTAGGCAAACCAGTTCATGTTTCCTCATATCACTTTCATCAATAGCATGGCATGGGTTTTGTTTTCTCTGGAGTAACTAGCATGACTTCCCTGTTCAGCTCAAATGAGTATATTCTCATGCCATCATTTCCAGTCACTTCAGAAGCTCCCCTCCCCAATCCCTCACCGGGCCAGTGGCATCTACCAAGTGCTGATGCTTAGTTCTGGGTTTCTTGATTTTTTTTTTCTTTCTCTGCAGAAGGAAACAATGTCTTTCTCACCATTTTACAACACAACTGTAAATTCAGTAAGTACACTGCATGGGATGAAGATCAACTGACTACTCGCCATGGTGTGTTATCTGTAGGAGCTGGGGGGTGGGATTCTGGAAGAGAAATTGCTGCTTTTATGGGTGAGTGTTGATGCGGATCTTCTGACAGACTGTCCTACTGCTGCTGACATTATATTGTAGCGGCAAAGACAGGTGAGATGCTTAAAGTACACAACAGGAATCTGTGTACAGGTATTTGTGCCTGTTTTTCTGTTTATTTAGAAATGAGAAAATCCAGCTAGAGGTGACTTTGCTAAGCCTGTAATGCAGCTGAACTTTCTTCCTGCTCCTTTCACCAAAGGGAACGTGAATGTTGTTTCAGACTTCAATTTCTGTTCTTTCCCAGTGAGAGAGGGGGTGACGAGGGGAGCAGGCCATTAGCCATCGCAGCAGTTACCAGAGGGTCCTTTACATGTCCTGCCCCTCAATTAAGATACGTGTGGCTGTCAATTGTTTGCTAAGAGACATGGGGTTCCTCTCTTTTCCCACAAAAAGTCATGGGCATGCAAACATCTTTCAGTAACAAGTGAGGCACCTGCCGTCATCACTGCCTGTGTGATGGACTTCCTCCTTGCTGGAGCTGCCTTGTCATTTGGACCTGAGTGTGACATTTTGCAATGCCTATAAAAAGCCAGAGGGTTTTGTTTTGGGGTACACCAGGTTTGCCAGTGTCCTGCACTGCATGCCTTGCATCTCCAAGCCAAGGTACTGATAGATCCTCTGGGCAAGGTCACGCAGGCAGCTGCCCCCAGCGTCGTGGCAAGGACAGAGAGTAGAATGTTGCAAAAGCACATCTTTTCTTGAGGCTTCATGCTTCCCTTTGTGCTGCTTTACCTTCTGAATCCAGCTTTCTCTGGCATATATTTGTGCTTATCTCTTCTATATGCTTTGTATATGCTTTTTTTTTTCAGCCTCAGGCCCCTTTTTGAGGAAAAAAACCATATATTCCTTCCATTCGATCAGGCCCATTTTTGGAGCTTATGACTGGCAAGTAGAGGCCATGGCCTCAGGGCGCAGCTGGCCATGTGTTACTGGCCACATGCTGTTGTTGGAGTCTTGCAACTGCTCACTCAGCCTCTCTCTTTGCTTGCTTTATATGAAACATTTTTTTGTACGTGTTCTATAACCATCTTATTCCTAGACTTCTGCATGTACAACTGGAAAAACAACTACCCAGGCAGATCATTCTTTTGGGGTAAGAGTTTGTTTCATTATTTGATGCAATTGATTATTTGGAGTGTTTTCCCTCTGAAATCAAATCTCTGCTTCCCCGTCCATCCCAGTGTGCAGTACAGCTGGGCTGGATGCCACTGTTTTGATCCACGGCTGCAGTTTTATTCCTCGCATTGGCTTTTCTTGCAGTTGTATGATAGCCACTGGCTCGGCTACTAAGCACAGAGTTAAAGGATCACACTGCGTGCATTTGACGTGACTGTCTTTCTTTGTAAGCTAGTATGAGCCCTGGGTGGTTGAAGTGGCTGCAGCGATACCCAGCATTCTGGCCTTGGTCCTTTTAGTCATCTTGGCAGTGGTCTGTGTTCGCCAGTGGAAGAACTACAGCTGGAATCAGGTGACTACCTTCCATCTCCTGGGTGCCTTGCTACTTCCAAGCTTAGGTCTCCTCATCAGAAACCCGATTCAACATCCTCTGCAGCTTTCAGGAAGTTCAGGACCACATCCCTTGGCACTCAAAGTGTCTCTGCTCTGACTCTCAAAGGCTGGACCTTAGCCTGGGAGTTGAAGGTTCATGAAGATAAAAGAGAAACTCACGTGAAAATACTGAAGGGGCACTGCCAAGCGGTCTGTTAACTAGCAGTAAATTTTAAAAAACCCCAAACTATTACCACTGTTCTTCAGTGGATTTCTCTGTCACGTCCCATAGGAAACCATTCATTTAGGGATCCTCTCACTCCAAAAAGGTGTTACTTAGCTCCAGAAATGCTGCCAAGGTGTTTCATAGTATGTTTAGCTTGGTCACCTTTGTTTCCACTGTTCCAGCCCATGGAGTGGGTCTTCATGCTCTGCCTACCTCCCAGTGCTGGGGTAGAGTTTCTGTAGCAGCACACTTCCTTCCTCACCCACACCACCAAAGACACAGTCAACCTGCCTAAGAGGAAGAATGTCATGACATGTTCTGGCAGCCAGATGTTGACAGTTCTACCTAAAAGGGCCCCTTCCTTCCCCTGCCACTGTATGGATGTTTTTAACCAGCTCCAGTACTTGCATAGATCTTTATTTCCTCACTTTTAGACAGGAAGGTGTAACAGTACTGAGGGAGATGATTTCCCTGTAGTTGTTGTTGGTTAACATCATCTCTGTTTTTTCTGGATGTAAATGTGAAAGTGAGGTTTTTCCCGTGTTAAAAGACCAAACAGATTTTGGATGTTCTAATAAAGGCAATACTCAGGCACTGAGGTTTCCCCTCTGCAAGGCCATTCGCATGGGCAGGCATCAAGTGGACCCTGTGAATGTTCCAAATTGAAGAGCCTTTTGGCATCCAGCTTAGAAGATACTAGGTATTATCCCCAATATTATCCCTTGGGTGGTTGCTTGTCCCCTGAGTATGTCGCAAGTTCTGGAGCTGTTTAGTAATGGAACATTTTCTCACTGCCCTGTGCTTCTCATGCAGTTTGTGAACTGTAGCTAGATGTTGTTTGTCACTGCTCTGTTCCTTCCTTCAGGCGAACCAACATCCCAATGGCCAGGAAGAACACGAATATGAACATGAATATGAATCATCCCCTCCCAGATCTCCAGACGTAAGTCATCTATTTAACTGATTCTCAACATAACACAGGTGCTGCTGAGTGAGTTCCTAACTGCAGGACTGGCTTTAAGGGTAGCCCTAGAGAGCTGTGGTGGGTTGACCCTGGCTGGACACCAGGGGCCCAGCAAAGCTGCTCTATCACTCCCCCTCCCCACTGGACAGGAGAGAGAAAGTAGAGAAAGAGAAAGACTCATGGGTCGAGGTAAAGATCATTCCCTAATTACCATCACAGGCAAAACAGACTCACCTTGGGGAAATTAGTTAAATTTATTACCAATCAAATCAGAGTAGGATAATGAGAAATAAATCCAAATCTAAAACACCTTCCCCCCCACCCCTCCTTTCTTCCCAGGCTTAACTTTATGCCCCAATTCTCTACCTCCTCTCTCTGGGCAACACAGGGGGATGGGGAATGGGGGTTGTGGTCTGTTCATCACATGTTGTCTCTGTTGCCCCTCTCTCCTCACAGGGAGGACTCCTCACACTCTTCCCCTGCTCCAGCATGGGGTTCCTTCCAAGCGTGTGTCCCTTCTACGGGCTGCAGTCCTTCAGGAACAGGCTGCTCCAGTGTGGGTCCCCGACATGGTCACAAGTCCTGCCAGCAAACCTGCTCCAGCATGGGCTCCTCTCTCCATGGGGCCACAGCTCCTGCCAGGAGCCTGCTCTAGTGTGGGCTTTCCCACAGGGTCACAGCCTCCTTTGAGCATCCACCTGGTCCAGCGTGGGGTCTTCCACGGGCTGCAGGTGGATATCTGCTCCACCATGAACCTCCATGGTCTGCACGGGGACAGCCTACCTCACCATGGTCTTCACCACGGGCTGCAGGGGAATCCCTGCTACAGCGCCTGGAGCACATTCTCCCCTCCTTCTTCCCTGGCCTTGGCGTCTGCAGAGTTGTTTCTCTCACATATTCTCACTCCTCTCTCCAACTGCAGTTGCTGGGTTGGTTTTTTCCCCCTTCTTAAATATGTTATCCCAGAGGTGCTACCAGCCTCACTGATGGGCTCGGCCTTGGCTACTGGCGGGTCCATCTTGGAGCCAGCTGGCATTGGCTCTGTTGGACACAGGGGAAGCTTCTAGCAGCTTCTCACAGAAGCCACCCCTACAGCCCCCCTGCTACCAACACCTTGCCACACAAAACTAATACAAGAGCTCCTGGTAAGGTCTCTCCCTGTGCTTGCCTGGGGATCCTACATGACTGCTCTTTCTGGTTGCACCTCTGTCCATTTGATACAATCCTAGATGAGGGGCCAGCAACGGTTGGCCACTGTTTTAGAGCACACAGGCATTAAAGCTGCATCCTGCAGGGGCAAAAATGGAGGGAGAAGGAGGGATGAACCTGCGATGCGAGCAAATATGATATTTTACTCAAAATACCACCAAACATTTCCAAAGAGAGGTGGAAAATATTGCATATTGTATTCTGTGCAGTACTCACAAGGTCTCCAAGTACCTTGTGACTACCATCACAGAAATTATATTTTGCCTCTAGGACTTCTATATGAGCATGATGCAGGGGACAAGAAATACCTACGTAAATGAAGATCAAGACAAACACTGCAAATCAGACACCCAAACACAAGCAAAGCCCGTGAGGACAACTAAGCCCAGAGCAGAGCCACCTGTGGTGGAATCCATTTATGAAAACCATCCACGCTGTCACTGAAAGAAAGGCACCAAGTAGTGGCTGGGACTAGAAATAACAGACGCGATCCTCTTCCTGGACACCAGGGGTCACACGGTTGCAGTTTATGAACAAGAGAGTTTTCTTTGTGCATACATGAAATTGTACGGAGGACAGGACAAAGGGACTTTGGATAGGTGAAAGAACTTGTTTGCAGTGATGCCTCTGAGATGCAGAAGCAAAATGAGATTGCCCTGGAGTACTCAAGCTCTCTGGGAGAGATGGTTTTGCTGTCCTCCTAAACGTAAGTTCATTCATTTTAATGAGTAACATCTAAATCCTTGCAGTGATTGTGATGGTAGGAAAGAGCAGCCAGAGAGTTGTTTGGAGTCCCCATCACTCAGGTGCCTGAGCTCCTCACAACAGCCTGCAAAGGCAGGGATGCGCTCTTTTCATTTAGCAGAAGGAGTCCAGACCATAAGTGAGATGAAGTGGTATGCCCAAGAAAACTGGGAAGAGAATACAACTCCAGCTGCGGAACTTACCCCCTGTGATGGCAACTTCCCGTCATTCTCAGCTGTTCCTTACCCACCATGGCCTCTCACTCACGCTGTTCTCTCCTCTGTACCTTGGCATTTCAGCTGGGAGGTGGGATGGGAGCGTGATTCAGGCAGGAGACACCATCCACAGAAACGATCTCCTCAGCAGCCCTATCTTGATTCAGGTGGGGGTCCTGCGTGGCCGCAGTGACAGGCAGGGCTGTCCTCGAGGACAACAGAAGGCCTGGGGGAGATGGTAGGAGGAGGACAGAGAGGAGCCATAGGGAAGGTGCTCCCAGCTTGTGGAAAGGCTGGACCGTAGAGTGCCTGAGAAATGAGAGGAGCCCCCTGGACCAGCCAGAGGTCCCGTGGAGGGGGTGAAGGCAGCTGGAGCTTCAGCCTCTGAACTGAGGGGAGAGTGTTCTCCTCCAGGAGGGATGCTGCAGCTCTCTTACATCCGGCTGTGAACAGCGGGATTGGTAGCCCCAAGAACAGCAGATAGAGCTGCTGATAGCCCACAGGCTGCAGGGCCCCCTTCTCCTCCCACACCACGAGCCATCCTGACCGGTGGTGTGCTGCGACTGGCCAGGGGCTCCCTGCAGGCAGCAGCACCATGTCCAGTGGCTGAAGCAAGCAGGACCCTTGCCGCGGGAGGGACAGCCCTTCCCACAGGGCGCTGGGCACAGGCGCTGCAGATCTACCCTGCAGTGGAGCAGCGGATGGGGTGCTGCCCCAACGCAAAGGAAATAACGGCTCAAATAATGATAAAAAGGTTTTTCTTTATTGGGTCATTAATGTACACACGTGCAGCGCTAACCATCTGCAAAGCATGCTGCTCTTGGTGGGACACATGCTGCAGGAGAAGCAGGTCGTGGGCAGCCATGGGAGCTGCGTGTGAGAAAATCAGCTGTTTGATGCAGCCACTGCGCTCGAGGAGCCCATGGAGAGAGCATCAGTGCAACAGGCTGCAATGTCACCCAGGGCCTCCCTGGGATGTGGTAGAGCAGTTCCAGGAGGCTTTGAAGGTGTCTGCTCCGTGCATGCACCTGTCTTCCTGGAGGCCTCAGGGAGGTGTGCCAGTGCTTCTGCCGTCGGTTTTAGTAAGGGAGATGTAAAAGGAGTAGCCAGGGTCAGGATGCCGTGGAAAGAGTTTCTGCGCTTTTTAGCGGGGGACAGCACAGAGCTGGTAGGCAGGAGGTACATTGCTTGTCCCACTCAGTGTTGGGGTTATGCTGAGTTCCTGGGGGTCGACGACAGGCTTCAAGGTAAAGTTCTGCAAGATGATGGCCGTGAGTAGGAATATCTCCATGCGTGCCAGGCTCTCTCCGGGGCATATTCGCTTCCCTGGAAGTGAAAACAGCAAATAGTGCTCAACAGGTGTTGCCAAGCAGACAAGAGTTTGTACCAAGCAGGTATGTTATGCAGCTTTGTTTACCAGATACAGCTCCAGCAGTGAGATGACTGTCGGGATTACTAAGGACGTTTGCAAGAGAATGGTTTGTTGGAGAAAATGGACCCCCACCCTTGGCAGTTTGGTTGGGCGTGTGAAGGAAGAACAAGAGCAGAAGAAATCTTGAACATGGAGGGGGCGTCACAGAGGGCAAGGTGAGAGAGAGTCAGGGGACATAAAGCACAGATGAGAAAACAGAGGGTAGGGGCTATTGGTAGGTGAGTGGTTGCGTGTAGCCTGAGAGGTACTTAAGAGGTGCTGGGAAAAGTGCAGCTACCACAGAAAGAGAGGTTGGTTAAGGATGACTTTGGTGGTTGTGTGGGAAGGTGACAGGTTTTTTAGAAAGTGCCAGTAGATCCCATTCACATCATTACATCGGCAACTCCCAGTAGGAGGTTTGAGAAGCCACCAGGCCTGAACAAGATGGGAGATGCAGCTGGGGAATGGAGCAGCAGGGAGGAGTTGTCCAGAGAGCAGTGAGCCCTATGGAAGCACCGGTGGGACCACGCTGGGAAGAGGGAGTGTGTGTTATAGGGAAAGGCAGAATGGTCCCGGGAGGAGGAGGACGACGACAGAGATCTGAGGAAGAGAGAGAAAGCCTGTGCTTTACCTGCTGAGAAGGGCATGAAGAACTCGCTCTTCCTAAAGGTGCCGTTCTCGTTCAAGAAGTGTCCAGGGTTGAACTCATTTGGGTTTGGAAACTCTTTACTGTCATGGAGGACAGAAGTGAGGACAGGAAAGATTGTGGTGCCCTGAGATAACACAAGGAGAAGAGCAGAATACGAAGGGGAGGTGAGTTAGGTCACTTAATGCGACTGCCTGCCAAGTTAAGACTGAGCATCCCAGCACAGTCCTACTAGTGCCTTTGGTTTCCTTCTGGGGACCTTGCCTTTGGGGAGGCAGCTTGAGGGAGACCCTGCTGGATGTGACAGCAGGGACAGTTGTTGGCTGATCTTCCTCAGTGCTCCCTCTCACTTTCAGACCATTTATCCTCACTTTGCTCTAGTCATCTGGGGACACCCCACCTAATTCTTCCTCTTTCTTACTGTTTCACCATAATGAACTTGTAGGTGTTCCTTCTTTGCGAGCCCCGAAAAGCAAAAGCGCACAAGGTTGTGGAGATGAAGCTCCTTTCCCCTCTCCTGACAAATTTCTCCCGCCACGGTCCTCTTCCTTCCCTCTTCCTGACCAGAGATAAGTAATCCGACAGTGATGACACAAGAGCCATCTGCTAGAAGCTGAGCAGGTCCCTGGGTCCTGCCTTTTGATTTTACACAGACAGCTGAAAATTAAAATGCCAGCAGCCTGTGTGCTGCTGTTCCCCTGCTGTACGCAGTCAGCCAGAAGAGCAATGAGCATTGCTGCTACAGGCCAGGCCATGGGTTGCTGTAGCCCACCAGCTGGCCTCTGGCAATGGCCAGCAGTGACTGCCTCAAGAAGCCTGTAAAAACAGGGCAAACAGGTTTTGCTTGTTCCCTTGAGGGCAAACATAGCCTCCAGCACTTTGTGGCTCAGGGGCTTTCTGTGCTCAATAACCACCAACTGATTTTGCTTCCAAGCATGTGCACAGGCTCTCCTGGATGGCGGTGAGCAGTTCCATGGCTTTGCTGCCTTTTGCGTGAGGAGTCACTGCTCTGTTTTTTTGTGACCCCACTGTGTTTCTGCAGATGGACAAAGCCGCAGAGCAAGTGAGCAAAGGTGTTGGGCAGAGCTACTGTTCCAGTCTTGGCTCATGGAGCGGCAGCAAGCTACAGGAGCCTGAGGATAAAACCTTCCTGAAGGGCTGGGTGACAACTAGGTCAGGCCACAGCAAAAGGTCAGCCTAAGAGCAAAAGTGCTGCCACCTTGTTGATGAACTTGGGGGACCTTGCCCACTAACCTTGGGAATGACATACTCTCTGAAGCAGAGGTCTTTGGTCACAGCACGAGGGACACCCAGGGGGACGAGGGAGATGAAGCGCTGGATTTCATGGACCACCGCATCTGTGTAGGGCATCTGAGTCCGGTCAGCCACGCAAGGTTTTCGTGATCGTCCTACTACCCGGTCAATCTCTTCTTGAACTTTCTCTGTCATGAGAGGCACAAACCATAAAATGGGTAAATAAACCCAAACCTACCTAAACAGGTTGCCCTAAGCTGCCCACAAATCACACATCACAGATGACAGGAGCATTGATGTTGGTTTTGGTGTTGACTAGAACACAGTTCCACTGCGGCCCATGCAAAGAAGGTCCTCCTAGTGACTTGAGTTAAATAGGAGTACTGGGCGGTAAAGACACAGTCACGTCCTTGGCTGTGAGGGGAGTGCAGCTGCTGATGATGCCAGTGAAGCTGAGGGATCTCTAATGCCTGCCCTGGGGAATGATGGTGCAAGGACTTTGCCCATTTGGGTAAAATATGAGAGAGAGAGAGAGAGGAGAAAAGTTGGGAGAAGGATGTGGTGTTAGACACGTGCCCAGGCCAGGGGAACAGCTAGAGAAGAAGAGGTCACAGACTGGTACCTTGTATCTTTGGGTATTTGAGAAGAAGCAGAAGCCCGTATCTTACAGTCGTGCTAGTTGTCTCGGTTCCGGCCATGAACAAGTCGATGGTGCTGATTATCAGGTTCTTCATGTGGAAACTGGAATTGGGATGCTCTTTCTCCTAGGGAAAAGGCTGGGCTGTTTCTCTGGCTGAGCTGAGAAAAGTGGCCCTTTCTTGTGTCATCCCAGGCCTTCCTTCTCACCTAGAGCTGTTGCATTTCTCTGCTAAGGTGCAGCAGCCATCTGGGACATTGCAATGCTGTCTTTGTGCAGTAAGCTCCACCCCAGAGCAGCCTTCTTTCAAGCTGTGCACCGACTGGTGCGTAGCTGCATGTCAGCCCTTGCTGTGCTAACTGGTTTGCAGTGGAAGAACTGCAAGGTCAGACTGCACGTGTCCCTGTGTTTCAGTGAGAGCAGATGAAGGTCTTGCTGTCCGAGCAGCTGCAGGTAGTGGCTGGTGAGTGTGCAGACCCAGAGCTATAAGCTCTAGCAGAGGTAGTATCTGGGGTATTGCTGGTGTCTTCCCGCTGCACAGCCTAGCTGCCTGGGAAGGGATCATCCCAATGTCTGTGTTCCTTAGGAGAGGGAAGGGGCTCAGCGTAGGTGTGTTTGGGGATGAGCTGGGGCTGTATGTTGTCTCCTTACCTCCTGCATTTTGGTGAGGAAGCAGTCAATGAAATCCTGAAGGGAGCTGGGATCTAGGGAGTCTTGGTGTATCTTCACCTCCTCTGCCACAAAGGCTTTTAGAGCATCAATTTCTCTGAATATTTTGTTGTGTGGGCCAGGCAAGTAATCCAGGATATTTGAGAACATCTGGTAGAGCTGGAAAGAAAGAAAGAAAGAAAGGGGAGGGACCATTGCCCCATCCTTTGATATCACCAAAAAGCCTAGGAAGTTCACAACCCTCTCAAGTGAGACAAGCAGAAGGGCAGTGAGGCTGGGCAGTAGGGGCTTGCTTAGTGGTAGGAACCTTAGGTGGAGAAGAAGGGTGTCGGGACTAGGGGGAAGCACCCTCACCTCTCCATTGGTGAGGGTGCTTCTTGCTCTCGAATGAATTCCCTCCTGTGCAGCAGAGCACTGATGGGGTCCTACTTAGAAGACTGAAATGGGACTTCACTGGGAGGAAGGCTCCCTGCTCCCCTAGGAGAATGTTGACACAGTAAAATGGGGACTGAATGTACCTGTCCCCAGTAGGAGTTCATCATCTCAAAGATGTTGTTCATGTTGTTCATCAGGGCCAGGAACTTCTGGTCTTTATAGTCATATCGTCTCCCAAAGACAATGGAGCATATGACGTTGGAGACAGCGCAGCTCAGCATGAAGGTTGGGTCAAAAGATGTTCCTGTGATTTCAGAAAAGTTGCAAACCATAAAGAAAACCAACTATGGCTACTTATGGCTACTGTGGGCATCCTGAGCTCTGGTTGTTAGTGGAGATATCAGAACACAGTCTCTGAATGACACAGAAGGGTCCCCAAAAAGAACAGTATGTGATCACGGAATTATTTACTGCTTTGTAATGAGGGGCAGCTGGTGCATGGACAAAACACGTGCTAATTCTATTCTATGCTGAAGACATGGGTCTCCCTTAATACAGTCCTTTTCTTGCAAACATAATCTATATTAAAATGGAGGGTACCCTTTGTTTTGTTGATCTCTTCAAGCAAGTGCTCAGATTCCTCCTGGATCCTCTCTTCAATGCTCCTCTTCCCCATTCCAAAGCTGCGCAGAGTGCTGAGAGCAAACCGCCGGACTTGTAACCACTCCTGGTTATTGCTAAAAATAATCCCTGCAGAGGAAGAAGGAAGAGGAAAGACCTGGCTTTGGTGTGCTGGGTGTGGGATGAAGAGAGACTCACAGTGACAGCAAATCCTGTCCCTGGGAGAGCAGTGTCATGGTAATGTCGTAGAGTGCTGTGGTTTGGAGACACTCTGTGGAGGTACTGTAGTCCACCTGCCTGCTTTTGGCCTTCTCCACCACATACCCAACCTCCCTGTGAACAATTCATCACTCATGGGACCCACCCACTCCCCACAGTCCTCCCTCGTGCAGGGTGCATCCAGCCCTAATCTGCCGAATGAACCCTCAGCTCTTCCCTTCTCCTCAGAAGGAGCTCACTCAGCAAACATACCTAATCCATTGTTAGCCCTGTCTCCTATTGGCATGTGTCCTCTGGCAGCAAACTCGTCCGCGCGATCAACCAAGGCTTCTTTCACCGCATCATGTCCGTGCAGCACCACCACTGGGTCAGAGCCCAGGTGCACTGTGAACACTGGTCCGTACTCTTCACTGAGCTGTCAAAACGCAAGACAGAAGATGGCCATGGAGCAGAGTGGGAGGAGGAGTTGAAAAGTGGCCTTGCTGCTGCATCCCACTGCAGGCAGTGCAGCCTCCCAGCCCAGCAACGTCAAGATTTCATCCTCTCATGATAAATATAGGTGTGGAGAGGGTTCCCAGCTACCAGGCCCTGAACAACAATGACAACAGCAGTGCGGGGGAGCAGCTGAGATCCTCATGGCTTTTCTGCTCCTCTGGGATTGCTACTCATCAAGCTAATGGCCACAGGCTGTCCCCATGCACAGGTCCCACACATTTCTTGCCCACAGAAGAAAGTAAGAGAGAAGGAGAAAGTGGCCTTACCTTCTGGAGGGTTTTGGCCAAGTCCTTTGGTTTCACCTGCAGCAAGTTACCTAGGATGGGAAGGGGAGCCGGTCCTGGAGGCATCTTCCCCTTTCCAGACCTCCCTCTCCATGCTGTGATGGAGAGCAGGCAAGCAATGCAAACCAGGAGGACAACACTGGCTGCTCCCAGGAGCTCCATTTGCTTCTGTGGCTCAGGAGGGAGCCCGAGTCTATATACTGAAGGGCTAGGTTAGCTATGCTAGCTAGGTTTTGGATCATGTGGCTGAGTCAATCAATATTAGTAGTCAATCATTTGTTTGACTGCCCTGTGTTATGAAACTAGGAGTTCTCTCAGTGTTAATTGGCCATCGAAGCCACACCTTATCTGAAACAATTGCAGAGGCCAACTGAGATTAAGAAATTTACAATGTGTTCATAAAAATTGTTTTGTTTCATCTAAAGTTTAATATTAAAGAGATCATACTAGGGGCACACTCTTCTACTGCGGCGCCCCTGGAAATTCACTGTTGCGAGAGTATCTTCGAAGTACTTCAGTGCTATTTGCACTGTCTGTTCTTTGGTATTAATCGTACAAGCTCTCAGTGGGGTGAGCCATCCTTGCTTGTTCCTGAAGTCTTCCTGACATCATCAGTGGAGTTCGCACTGCGTGTGAAGTGCCAAAGAACATACTGACGTGTTCTCCTCAACGCAGAGCAATTGCCTCAGTCTCTCTCCCTGGAGATGTCTGGTCTGGCCTCACAGGAGAGGAAAGTATAAAATATCCATCTGGCAAGGGCAGAAAGGTCTCCAGACATCACAATAGATGAGAAAGGATTTGCCGGGAGAGATAAGGAAAAGATATAAGAAAAGGGGACTAGACGTTGGGACTCTGACCTCTTTGAGGTCTCCTAGAGGAAAGAGGGAGAGAAGCAGGTAGAGAAGAGAGAAATCAAGAACTTGAGAGGGTCTCTGGGCAATGGCTTCCCAAGCTGAGACAGAGCTGCGCTTGTGAGAGGCTGGGTGTAGGTCAGTGCAACCTGGCAACTAGTCCTTGCACTTGCAATGACCCAAGCAGCACACCCAAGCTACTGCTAGAAGCTGGCATGTACAAGTTCCTGTTCTGTTGTTGTCTGACTCCAGTATGAGGAACGGCTCCCCTGGAAGGGCCAGAGGTGCTCTGGGAGACGGCAGAGCATGTCTGGTGTGTTGCATGGACTTCAAAAAGAGCTGGAGGCTTCCTGCCCACTCCGGGGCTGTGTACCTGCGAGGTCCCAACAGCAGTGGCAATGGCAGGTAGAAAGGACCCTCAGAGCTGTGGCACTGCCTGTGCTCAGCTTGCTCAGTCTGGCCACATCCCTCTGTCTTTCCTGAGCTGCGACGCTTCTGCAGGCAGACGGGACTCATCCAACTGAGCAGAAGGTGTTGCGAGGAGATGGGATGTGGGCCTTGGTGGGAATGAGTGAGGGGCCTGGGTGAACCAGGTGCTTGGTTGGAGTGTGCTGGGTTTGCTGTGCTGCAGCGAGTTAGCGTGAGTTTCCCCTTCACTCAGAGGAGCTAGTGAAGTTTTGCAAAACTTTCTGTAGCTTCCCCATAAGTTCTTAGGTCATCCTTGCTCTCTTGCATTGGTGCAATAATTTGCTAGTTGTTCTTTTTAAATGTCTTTTCACTTCTTAAAGACCTGTACTTGATACTTTGGTGGAAAAACTCAATTGCCAACAAGTTTGGGCTAGTTGCTTATCTGCTGACATGAACTCCTCTGCATCAGCTCAGAAGTTGCCAGGGCAGTTCATGGGAGTTCATGTAGCTCTAGGTGAAAGCGGAGTTCATGGGAGTTGCATGGCCACACGAGGTCTCTCTGCTGCCTGAGTTCATTACCTTCCCACCTTCCCTGTAAAGTTCCGTTGATCCTGGGGACAAGGGCTTACTTCCTAGCTCTACCTCACAGTTTGAGACATACTTTGGGCAAAAGCCCTGGAACTCGGAATACTGTCAAGATTTCTCATTTTTGTCAGAATAAAATCATTATATTCCAAACATTCCCACCACCCTGTCAGACACACTGGGGATTTACAAGGGAGGAAAACCCATAAGACTAGTCACTCGGACCTTTCCCTGTGGGAAAGCACAGACCTTTTCATGTCACAGTAGCATTCAAGGGTTTTCCGAGTACTCACTTCTGTTTGCAGGTGCTAAGAGTAGGCAGGACTGGTCCGTCCTCTCCGTTCGTGTGAAAGTCCAGGAAGGCCAGGCTGAAATCCCCTCCTCTCCATCTTCACCAGGAGCTTTGGTTTTAAGTTAATTGGAGGCACGTATTCGGGGTATTCAAAGAAAAGGCTACCAGTGTTGTAGCTTTGTCTCTTTTTTTCTAAACTAAAGCAGAAGCTTGAAGCAAAACTGTCATCATTGTGTAGAAGGCTTACCGCCTGAGCCTTCTCTTTTTGGACCTTGATTCAGAAGGTGGCACTGCGAAATGCCTCTCCTGCCCACTGCGCTGCCAGCACCCCTCATCCCCGGGAAGCTTGGTGTGGATATCCCCGCTGTCTGCAAATACTGTTCACCTTCTGTGGAGGATTGTTTTGACCGAGTCTCTCCTCCATGCAGTGCCATTTTGTGCCACATATGGTGCCCAGTACAAGCCAGAGACACAACGATCTCGTCAGAGGCAGTCCCACAATGCGCAGGGCATTTTCTACTCCTCTTTCCAGCACTTCTTTGTGGTGGTGGTTAATACTTACTTTTCTTCCCACAGAAGCTCTAGAGAGCTTTCTGCAGCCAGGGCTGCCCCGGTCTCCAGGCTCAAAATCGTTAGGAGGAGAGGATTTTCCTGATGGATATCCCAGGAAGACTTTAGCTTGCTGGGGTCAGCTTCAGGCTAGTGGCCTACAGAGATCTTTTGCCTCCCCTGCCTTCATCTCCTGCGTGTCCTGTTTGTGGTGGTCTTGAGTGCTAGCTAAATTGGTGCTTACAGCTGGGTCACTGTACTGCGTGAGAGCTATTGAATGGATGAGGAAGAGATTTGCGAGGAAGAGAGACCTGCCTGTTTCCTCTCAGCCAGGCTGCTTTCCACTGCCTATCCCAACTGCTTCTGAACAAAGCATCTCGTTTCCATGAATTTCAGGCTCATTTTAATTGCCTCCCATCTCCACGTCCTCCAACACAGCTGTCAAGTGTCTGCGTGTAGAAATTAGGAAAGGGCACTTGCTCGAAACCGTTCTCAGCACAGGTATTGCTTGGGGGATCTACAGCACTCCCAGTGTTGTTTCACATAGAGTTATTCTTCACGTACCTGTAGATATTTTTCCTGTGAGCATAAAGAAAGTATTGGTGGGTTAAAGTGTAACGAAAGCTATCTCTATAGCTCCAAAGTGCTTCATTTAGTTGTTATTTTTTACCCAGTTATCAGCAGATAATGCAGTGAAGTGAAGCATTCAGCAGTCACACAGTGGCTGTGAGATTTGGGCAAGCTGTCCTGGCACAAGCTTCTACAGAGATGAAGCCTCCCTCCCTGCCAAAGTCCAAATGTTTTCCCCAGGTTCCTCTCCACTGTGGCTGCCCGGTGCCCAGGCAGGCGCTGGGACAAGCACATTTGGTTCGTGAGCGCGGCTCCAACAGCAGCCACACAGGCAGCCTGTCGAGGTCCGTTTGCTTCAGTCTCTGCTGGGCAGAGCAGCTGAAAAGGTCTTGTACTTAGTGGAACAGCTCTCCTGGTTGGTACATGAAAGCAGCAGTGCGCAGGGGAGGCACAGGGACGTTCTTCACCCAGCTGGCCGGCTGGGATCACGGCATCCTGTACAGCTGTAGAGGAACGACGGGCTGGGCTAAGGTGGAAGAGCAAAGGAAACACCTCCCTTGGACTCAGCTACGACCCATGCCTGTTGCTGAGGGCTGGCTGGAGGGGTGGGCATGCTGCCTGCTGCGTGGGGCTGTGCAGACGTCCGGAGGGTCTGCTGAGAGCAGGAGTGTGGGTGGCTACCAATGGCAGTGTGTTATTGAGGGTCAAGATTAGAAATCCTACTCATCTAACCCACACTCCATGCTGCGGCGTGTGTGATGATCTAGTCCCAAAGAAATAAGCAGATTACAAAAGAAGAGGATGGCACAGGCTATGCCAACGCTCCTGCTGCAAAAAGCAGGGCACAAAAATGCATGCACAAACTATGTGTGCGCCACCCCTGCAGCAGCGTGAAGACATCCACGCCTCCATTGCATGAATACAGAAACATCTGTATGGAAAGATGGCCTTTGCATATGGAAATAAGGCTTTTACTCAGCGTGGGTGCTGTGGCCTGATGTGCGGCTAGGGAGAGAGAAGGCTCTACATGAGACACGCTGCAGGTACAGGCAGGCAATGGGTGCTGGCAGGCAGAGGCTTTCTCTGGGATTACAGAGGCTCCCCTTACCTGTGTCTCAGGCCCATCTTGGCGGCCCCCCGGCCAGCCTTTGGGGGTGGGTGTCCCACAGAGCATATGGTCCTGCCGCCTAGCAGCCATGCCCAGAACGGTCCTGGACTGCAAACGGGGCTGTAGTCCACAGCCAGGACCATTTAAGGGGAATCACCTCCTTTTAGGTGTGCAAAGCCTCCTGAGCGCCATAGCGTCCCACAGATCTCATGGAGGGCTATTTCTGTGCTTATATGTTGGCACCCCATGTCTGGCATTTGAAGCAGCGGCTCCTTTAAAAGAGCAAAAGAGCATTGTCACTCAGCTTCTTGCACTCATGCCATGTACTGAGCCATTAGGGCAGCAGTAGGGTACATGGGGAAAAGCAGGTGGATCTCCTGCATGGGCCAGCAGTGGGAAGAACTCGGGGTGAGAAAAAAGGGTTTGAAGACCCTCCTGGGGCTGTACAGTAAATTGCACAGATGAGTTCCTCTCAGCTTAGCGATATGAATGCAGACTCATCTCTTCACATAAGCTCAGCTCCTGCCCTGTGGCTTTCTTCAAAGGGTGCAAGCAGATTGTGCTGGGTTCAGAGCCAGGTGAGGGCAATGGAAGGTGTTAAACTGTTGGGCTGGGTCCACCTGGACACTTTGGGAATTTCTGATCCCAGCTGGCTCTGCAATTTAAAAGGCTGGGCTAAGAGCAGCTGCTTATGGTCCTTAGCAAGAGAGCAGGATGGGTGTTGCAGGGCAGTCTAGGGCTGTGTTTGGAGCTGTGCTCTTCTGGGGGTTTCTTGGTCCCCTTGTTTTGGTTGGGGGGGCTCAGGGTAGTGTTTTTTCTGATCCCGCCCTGCTGGTTTGTGGCCAAGAAAGCCTGCAGCTCACCTTACCTCCAGGCTGGGAAGGGAATGCTTCCTTTGTGCTGGCTACTTGGGGTAAGTGAGGGTGGTGTCAAGAGGCTTTCTTACTGCTGTATTTGGTCCCAGTGCACATGTATGGCTGGAATGAGGAGAAGGGGGCAGGTTTTGTTGTCAAGTGTTGTCTAGCAGCTTCAGTGCGTCTTGTGTAAGCAGAGGGCTGTTTATATGACCTAGCAGTCATGGGTTTTGGTGGAGTGCTGTTGTTTGTCACCGCTCTGTTCATTGCTTCAGGCAAACCAACATCCCAATGGCCAGGAAGAACATGAATATGAACATGAATATGAATCATCCCCTCCCAGATCTCCAGACGTAAGTCATCTATTTAACTGATTCTCAACATAACACAGGTGCTGCTGAGTGAGTTCCTAACTGCAGGACTGGCTTTAAGGGTAGCCCTAGAGAGCTGTGGTGGGTTGACCCTGGCTGGACACCAGGGGCCCAGCAAAGCTGCTCTATCACTCCCCCTCCCCACTGGACAGGAGAGAGAAAGTAGAGAAAGAGAAAGACTCATGGGTTGAGGTAAAGATCATTCCCTAATTACCATCACAGGCAAAACAGACTCACCTTGGGGAAATTAGTTAAATTTATTACCAATCAAATCAGAGTAGGATAATGAGAAATAAATCCAAATCTAAAACACCTTGCCCCCCCACCCCTCCTTTCTTCCCAGGCTTAACTTTATGCCCCAATTCTCTACCTCCTCTCTCTGGGCAACACAGGGGGATGGGGAATGGGGGTTGTGGTCTGTTCATCACATGTTGTCTCTGTTGCCCCTCTCTCCTCACAGGGAGGACTCCTCACACTCTTCCCCTGCTCCAGCATGGGGTCCCTTCCAAGCGTGGGTCCCTTCTACGGGCTGCAGTCCTTCAGGAACAGGCTGCTCCAGTGTGGGTCCCCGACATGGTCACAAGTCCTGCCAGCAAACCTGCTCCAGCATGGGCTCCTCTCTCCATGGGGCCACAGCTCCTGCCAGGAGCCTGCTCTAGTGTGGGCTTTCCCACAGGGTCACAGCCTCCTTTGAGCATCCACCTGGTCCAGCGTGGGGTCTTCCACGGGCTGCAGGTGGATATCTGCTCCACCATGAACCTCCATGGTCTGCACGGGGACAGCCTGCCTCACCATGGTCTTCACCACGGGCTGCAGGGGAATCCCTGCTACAGCGCCTGGAGCACCTTCTCCCCTCCTTCTTCCCTGGCCTTGGCGTCTGCAGAGTTGTTTCTCTCACATATTCTCACTCCTCTCTCCAACTGCAGTTGCTGGGTTGGTTTTTTCCCCCTTCTTAAATATGTTATCCCAGAGGTGCTACCAGCCTCACTGATGGGCTCGGCCTTGGCTACTGGCGGGTCCATCTTGGAGCCAGCTGGCATTGGCTCTGTCGGACACAGGGGAAGCTTCTAGCAGCTTCTCACAGAAGCCACCCCTACAGCCCCCCTGCTACCAACACCTTGCCACACAAAACTAATACAAGAGCTCCTGGTAAGGTCTCTCCCTGTGCTTGCCTGGGGATCCTACATGACTGCTCTTTCTGGTTGCACCTCTGTCCATTTGATGCAATCCTAGATGAGGGGCCAGCAACGGTTGGCCACTGTTTTAGAGCACACAGGCATTAAAGCTGCATCCTGCAGGGGCAAAAATGGAGGGAGAAGGAGGGATGAACCTGCGATGCGAGCAAATATGATATTTTACTCAAAATACCACCAAACGTTTCCAAAGAGAGGTGGAAAATATTGCATATTGTATTCTCTGCAGTACTCACAAGGTCTCCAAGTACCTTGTGACTACCATCACAGAAATTATATTTTGCCTCTAGGACTTCTATATGAGCATGATGCAGGGGACAAGAAATACCTACGTAAATGAAGATCAAGACAAACACTGCAAATCAGACACCCAAACACAAGCAAAGCCCGTGAGGACAACTAAGCCCAGAGCAGAGCCACCTGTGGTGGAATCCATTTATGAAAACCATCCACGCTGTCACTGAAAGAAAGGCACCAAGTAGTGGCTGGGACTAGAAATAACAGACGCGATCCTCTTCCTGGACACCAGGGGTCACACGGTTGCAGTTTATGAACAAGAGAGTTTTCTTTGTGCATACATGAAATTGTACGGAGGACAGGACAAAGGGACTTTGGATAGGTGAAAGAACTTGTTTGCAGTGATGCCTCTGAGATGCAGAAGCAAAATGAGATTGCCCTGGAGTACTCAAGCTCTCTGGGAGAGATGGTTTTGCTGTCCTCCTAAATGTAAGTTCATTCATTTTAATGAGTAACATCTAAATCCTTGCAGTGATTGTGATGGTAGGAAAGAGCAGCCAGAGAGTTGTTTGGAGTCCCCATCACTCAGGTGCCTGAGCTCCTCACAACAGCCTGCAAAGGCAGGGATGCGCTCTTTTCATTTAGCAGAAGGAGTCCAGACCATAAGTGAGATGAAGTGGTATGCCCAAGAAAACTGGGAAGAGAATACAGCTCCAGCTGCGGAACTTACCCCCTGTGATGGCAACTTCCCGTCATTCTCAGCTGTTCCTTACCCACCATGGCCTCTCACTCACGCTGTTCTCTCCTCTGTACCTTGGCATTTCAGCTGGGAGGTGGGATGGGAGTGTGATTCAGGCAGGAGACACCATCCACAGAAACGATCTCCTCAGCAGCCCTATCTTGATTCACGTGGGGGTCCTGCGTGGCCGCAGTGACAGGCAGGGCTGTCCTCGAGGACAACAGAAGGCCTGGGGGAGATGGTAGGAGGAGGACAGAGAGGAGCCATAGGGAAGGTGCTCCCAGCTTGTGGAAAGGCTGGACCGTAGAGTGCCTGAGAAATGAGAGGAGCCCCCTGGACCAGCCAGAGGTCCCGTGGAGGGGGTGAAGGCAGCTGGAGCTTCAGCCTCTGAACTGAGGGGAGAGTGTTCTCCTCCAGGAGGGATGCTGCAGCTCTCTTACATCCGGCTGTGAACAGCGGGATTGGTAGCCCCAAGAACAGCAGATAGAGCTGCTGATAGCCCACAGGCTGCAGGGCCCCCTTCTCCTCCCACACCACGAGCCATCCTGACCGGTGGTGTGCTGCGACTGGCCAGGGGCTCCCTGCAGGCAGCAGCACCATGTCCAGTGGCTGAAGCAAGCAGGACCCTTGCCGCGGGAGGGACAGCCCTTCCCACAGGGCACTGGGCACAGGTGCTGCAGATCTACCCTGCAGTGGAGCAGCGGATGAGGTGCTGCCCGAACGCAAAGGAAATAACAGCTCAAATAATGATAAAAAGGTTTTTCTTTATTGGGTCATTAATGTACACACGTGCAGCGCTAACCATCTGCAAAGCATGCTGCTCTTGGTGGGACACATGCTGCAGGAGAAGCAGGTTGTGGGCAGCCATGGGAGCTGCGTGTGAGAAAATCAGCTGTTTGATGCAGCCACTGCGCTCGAGGAGCCCATGGAGAGAGCATCAGTGCAACAGGCTGCAATGTCACCCAGGGCCTCCCTGGGATGTGGTAGAGCAGTTCCAGGAGGCTTTGAAGGTGTCTGCTCCGTGCATGCACCTGTCTTCCTGGAGGCCTCAGGGAGGTGTGCCAGTGCTTCTGCCGTCGGTTTTAGTAAGGGAGATGTAAAAGGAGTAGCCAGGGTCAGGATGCCGTGGAAAGAGTTTCTGCGCTTTTTAGCGGGGGACAGCACAGAGCTGGTAGGCAGGAGGTACATTGCTTGTCCCACTCAGTGTTGGGGTTATGCTGAGTTCCTGGGGGTCGACGACAGGCTTCAAGGTAAAGTTCTGCAAGATGATGGCCGTGAGTAGGAATATCTCCATGCGTGCCAGGCTCTCGCCGGGGCATATTCGCTTCCCTGGAAGTGAAAACAGCAAATAGTGCTCAACAGGTGTTGCCAAGCAGACAAGAGTTTGTACCAAGCAGGTATGTTATGCAGCTTTGTTTACCAGATACAGCTCCAGCAGTGAGATGACTGTCGGGATTACTAAGGACGTTTGCAAGAGAATGGTTTGTTGGAGAAAATGGACCCCCACCCTTGGCAGTTTGGTTGGGCGTGTGAAGGAAGAACAAGAGCAGAAGAAATCCTGAACATGGAGGGGGCGTCACAGAGGGCAAGGTGAGAGAGAGTCAGGGGACATAAAGCACAGATGAGAAAACAGAGGGTAGGGGCTATTGGTAGGTGAGTGGTTGCGTGTAGCCTGAGAGGTACTTAAGAGGTGCTGGGAAAAGTGCAGCTACCACAGAAAGAGAGGTTGGTTAAGGATGACTTTGGTGGTTGTGTGGGAAGGTGACAGGTTTTTTAGAAAGTGCCAGTAGATCCCATTCACATCATTACATCGGCAACTCCCAGTAGGAGGTTTGAGAAGCCACCAGGCCTGAACAAGATGGGAGATGCAGCTGGGGAATGGAGCAGCAGGGAGGAGTTGTCCAGAGAGCAGTGAGCCCTATGGAAGCACCGGTGGGACCACGCTGGGAAGAGGGAGTGTGTGTTATAGGGAAAGGCAGAATGGTCCCGGGAGGAGGAGGACGACGACAGAGATCTGAGGAAGAGAGAGAAAGCCTGTGCTTTACCTGCTGAGAAGGGCATGAAGAACTCGCTCTTCCTAAAGGTGCCGTTCTCGTTCAAGAAGTGTCCAGGGTTGAACTCATTTGGGTTTGGAAACTCTTTACTGTCATGGAGGACAGAAGTGAGGACAGGAAAGATTGTGGTGCCCTGAGATAACACAAGGAGAAGAGCAGAATACGAAGGGGAGGTGAGTTAGGTCACTTAATGCGACTGCCTGCCAAGTTAAGACTGAGCATCCCAGCACAGTCCTACTAGTGCCTTTGGTTTCCTTCTGGGGACCTTGCCTTTGGGGAGGCAGCTTGAGGGAGACCCTGCTGGATGTGACAGCAGGGACAGTTGTTGGCTGATCTTCCTCAGTGCTCCCTCTCACTTTCAGACCATTTATCCTCACTTTGCTCTAGTCATCTGGGGACACCCCACCTAATTCTTCCTCTTTCTTACTGTTTCACCATAATGAACTTGTAGGTGTTCCTTCTTTTCTGCGAGCCCCGAAAAGCAAAAGCACACAAGGTTGTGGAGATGAAGCTCCTTTCCCCTCTCCTGACAAATTTCTCCCGCCACGGTCCTCTTCCTTCCCTCTTCCTGACCAGAGATAAGTAATCCGACAGTGATGACACAAGAGCCATCTGCTAGAAGCTGAGCAGGTCCCTGGGTCCTGCCTTTTGATTTTACACAGACAGCTGAAAATTAAAATGCCAGCAGCCTGTGTGCTGCTGTTCCCCTGCTGTACGCAGTCAGCCAGAAGAGCAATGAGCATTGCTGCTACAGGCCAGGCCATGGGTTGCTGTAGCCCACCAGCTGGCCTCTGGCAATGGCCAGCAGTGACTGCCTCAAGAAGCCTGTAAAAACAGGGCAAACAGGTTTTGCTTGTTCCCTTGAGGGCAAACATAGCCTCCAGCACTTTGTGGCTCAGGGGCTTTCTGTGCTCAATAACCACCAACTGATTTTGCTTCCAAGCATGTGCACAGGCTCTCCTGGATGGCGGTGAGCAGTTCCATGGCTTTGCTGCCTTTTGCGTGAGGAGTCACTGCTCTGTTTTTTTGTGACCCCACTGTGTTTCTGCAGATGGACAAAGCCGCAGAGCAAGTGAGCAAAGGTGTTGGGCAGAGCTACTGTTCCAGTCTTGGCTCATGGAGCGGCACCAAGCTACAGGAGCCTGAGGATAAAACCTTCCTGAAGGGCTGGGTGACAACTAGGTCAGGCCACAGCAAAAGGTCAGCCTAAGAGCAAAAGTGCTGCCACCTTGATGAACTTGGGGGACCTTGCCCACTAACCTTGGGAATGACATACTCTCTGAAGCAGAGGTCTTTGGTCACAGCACGAGGGACACTCAGGGGGACGAGGGAGATGAAGCGCTGGATTTCATGGACCACCGCATCTGTGTAGGGCATCTGGGTCCGGTCAGCCACGCAAGGTTTTCGTGATCGTCCTACTACCCGGTCAATCTCTTCTTGAACTTTCTCTGTCATGAGAGGCACAAACCATAAAATGGGTAAATAAACCCAAACCTACCTAAACAGGTTGCCCTAAGCTGCCCACAAATCACACATCACAGATGACAGGAGCATTGATGTTGGTTTTGGTGTTGACTAGAACACAGTTCCACTGCGGCCCATGCAAAGAAGGTCCTCCTAGTGACTTGAGTTAAATAGGAGTACTGGGCGGTAAAGACACAGTCACGTCCTTGGCTGTGAGGGGAGTGCAGCTGCTGATGATGCCAGTGAAGCTGAGGGATCTCTAATGCCTGCCCTGGGGAATGATGGTGCAAGGACTTTGCCCATTTGGGTAAAATATGAGAGAGAGAGAGAGAGGAGAAAAGTTGGGAGAAGGATGTGGTGTTAAACACATGCCCAGGCCAGGGGAACAGCTAGAGAAGAAGAGGTCACAGACTGGTACCTTGTATCTTTGGGTATTTGAGAAGAAGCAGAAGCCCGTATCTTACAGTCGTGCTAGTTGTCTCGGTTCCGGCAATGAACAAGTCGAAGGTGCTGGTTATCAGGTTCTTCATGTGGAAACTGGAATTGGGATGCTCTTTCTCCTAGGGAAAAGGCTGGGCTGTTTCTCTGGCTGAGCTGAGAAAAGTGGCCCTTTCTTGTGTCATCCCAGGCCTTCCTTCTCACCTAGAGCTGTTGCATTTCTCTGCACAAGCAGTAAGCTCCACCCCAGAGCAGCCTTCTTTCAAGCTGTGCACCGACTGGTGCGTAGCTGCTTGTCAGCCCTTGCTGTGCTAACTGGTTTGCAGTGGAAGAACTGCAAGGTCAGACTGCACGTGTCCCTGTGTTTCAGTGAGAGCAGATGAAGGTCTTGCTGTCCGAGCAGCTGCAGGTAGTGGCTGGTGAGTGTGCAGACCCAGAGCTATAAGCTCTAGCAGAGGTAGTATCTGGGGTATTGCTGGTGTCTTCCCGCTGCACAGCCTAGCTGCCTGGGAAGGGATCATCCCAATGTCTGTGTTCCTTAGGAGAGGGAAGGGGCTCAGCGTAGGTGTGTTTGGGGATGAGCTGGGGCTGTATGTTGTCTCCTTACCTCCTGCATTTTGGTGAGGAAGCAGTCAATGAAATCCTGAGGGGAGCTGGGATCTAGGGAGTCTTGGTGTATCTTCACCTCCTCTGCCACAAAGGCTTTTAGAGCATCAAATTCTCTGAATATTTTGTTGTGTGGGCCAGGCAAGTAATCCAGGATATTTGAGAACATCTGGTAGAGCTGGAAAGAAAGAAAGAAAGGGGAGGGTCCCTAGCATGACCATTGCCCCATCCTTTGATATTACCAAAAAGCCTAGGAAGTTCACAACCCTCTCAAGTGAGACAAGCAGAAGGGCGGTGAGGCTGGGCAGTAGGGGCTTGCTTAGTGGTAGGAACCTTAGGTGGAGAAGAAGGGTGTCGGGACTAGGGGGAAGCACCCTCACCTCTCCATTGGTGAGGGTGCTTCTTGCTCTCGAATGAATTCCCTCCTGTGCAGCAGAGCACTGATGGGGTCCTACTTAGAAGACTGAAATGGGACTTCACTGGGAGGAAGACTCCCTGCTCCCCTAGGAGAATGTTGACGCAGTAAAATGGGGACTGAATGTACCTGTCCCCAGTAGGAGTTCATCATCTCAAAGATGTTGTTCATGTTGTTCATCAGGGCCAGGAACTTCTGGTCTTTATAGTCATATCGTCTCCCAAAGACAATGGAGCATATGACGTTGGAGACAGCGCAGCTCAGCATGAAGGTTGGGTCAAAAGATGTTCCTGTGATTTCAGAAAAGTTGCAAACCATAAAGAAAACCAACTATGGCTACTTATGGCTACTGTGGGCATCCTGAGCTCTGGTTGTTAGTGGAGATATCAGAACACAGTCTCTGAATGACACAGAAGGGTCCCCAAAAAGAACAGTATGTGATCACGGAATTATTTACTGCTTTGTAATGAGGGGCAGCTGGTGCATGGACAAAACACGTGCTAATTCTATTCTATGCTGAAGACATGGGTCTCCCTTAATACAGTCCTTTTCTTGCAAACATAAGCTATATTAAAAATGGAGGGTACCCTTTGTTTTGTTGATCTCTTCGAGCAAGTGCTCAGATTCCTCCTGGATCCTCTCTTCAATGCTCCTCTTCCCCATTCCGAAGTTGCGCAGAGTGCTGAGAGCAAACCGCCGGACTTGTAACCACTCCTGGTTATTGCTAAAAATAATCCCTGCGGAGGAAGAAGGAAGAGGAAAGACCTGACTTTGGTGTGCTGGGTGTGGGATGAAGAGAGACTCACAGTGACAGCAAATCCTGTCCCTGGGAGAGCAGTGTCATGGTAATGTCATAGAGTGCTGTGGTTTGGAGACACTCTGTGGAGGTACTGTAGTCCACCTGCCTGCTTTTGGCCTTCTCCACCACATACCCAACCTCCCTGTGAACAATTCATCACTCATATCTGCACATAATTGCCCTTCCTGCAGCTGGTGGCTGTTGCCGCTTGCCCTTTCACTGCACGTCACTAAGATCAATCTGACTCCATTTCTCTACTACGCTCTTTGGGTGATGAAAGGCAGCAATTACAGCCCACTCTGCCTTCCCTTCTCCAGGTAGGACCCACCCACTCCCCACAGTCCTCCCTCATGCAGGGTGCATCCAGCCCTAATCTGCCGAATGAACCCTCAGCTCTTCCCTTCTCCTCAGAAGGAGCTCACTCAGCAAACATACCTAATCCATTGTTAGCCCTGTCTCCTATTGGCATGTGTCCTCTGGCAGCAAACTCGTCCGCGCGATCAACCAAGGCTTCTTTCACCGCATCATGTCCGTGCAGCACCACCACTGGGTCAGAGCCCAGGTGCACTGTGAACACTGGTCCGTACTCTTCACTGAGCTGTCAAAACGCAAGACAGAAGATGGCCATGGAGCAGAGTGGGAGGAGGAGTTGAAAAGTGGCCTTGCTGCTGCATCCCACTGCAGGCAGTGCAGCCTCCCAGCCCAGCAACGTCAAGATTTCATCCTCTCATGATAAATATAGGTGTGGAGAGGGTTCCCAGCTACCAGGCCCTGAACAACAATGACAACAGCAGTGCGGGGGAGCAGCTGAGATCCTCATGGCTTTTCTGCTCCTCTGGGATTGCTACTCATCAAGCTAATGGCCACAGGCTGTCCCCATGCACAGGTCCCACACATTTCTTGCCCACAGAAGAAAGTAAGAGAGAAGGAGAAAGTGGCCTTACCTTCTGGAGGGTTTTGGCCAAGTCCTTTGGTTTCACCTGCAGCAAGTTACCTAGGATGGGAAGGGGAGCCGGTCCTGGAGGCATCTTCCCCTTTCCAGACCTCCCTCTCCATGCTGTGATGGAGAGCAGGCAAGCAATGCAAACCAGGAGGACAACAGTGGCTGCTCCCAGGAGCTCCATTTGCTTCTGTGGCTCAGAAGGGAGTGACTCTGCCTGCCGGAGCCCGAGTCTATATACCGAAGGGCTATGTTAGCTCAACAGCACGTTTTGGATCATGTGGCCGAGTCAGTCAATATTAGTAGTCAATCATTTGTTTGACTGCCCTGTGTTATGAAACTAGGAGTTCTCTCAGTGTTAATTGGCCATCGAAGACACACCTTATCTGAAACAATTGCAGAGGCCAACTGAGATTAAGAAATTTACAGTGTGTTCATAAAAATTGTTTTGTTTCATCTAAAGTTTATTATTAAAGAGATCATACTAGGGGCACACTCTTCTACTGCGGCGCTCCTGGAAATTCACTGTTGCGAGAGTATCTTCGAAGTACTTCAGTGCTATTTGCACTGTCTGTTCTTTGGTATTAATCGTACAAGCTCTCAGTGGGGTGAGCCATCCTTGCTTGTTCCTGAAGTCTTCCTGACATCATCAGTGGAGTTTGCACTGCGTGTGAAGTGCCAAAGAACATACTGACGTGTTCTCCTCAATGCAGAGCAATTGCCTCAGTCTCTCTCCCTGGAGATGTCTGGTCTGGCCTCACAGGAGAGGAAAGCATAAAATATCCATCTGGCAAGGGCAGAAAGGTCTCCAGACATCACAATAGATGAGAAAGGATTTGCCGGGAGAGATAAGGAAAAGATAAAAGGGGACTAGACGTTGGGACTCTGACCTCTTTGAGGTCTCCTAGAGGAAAGAGGGAGAGAAGCAGGTAGAGAAGAGAGAAATCAAGAACTTGAGAGGGTCTCTGGGCAATGGCTTCCCAAGCTGAGACAGAGCTGCGCTTGTGAGAGGCTGGGTGTAGGTCAGTGCAACCTGGCAACTAGTCCTTGCACTTGCAATGACCCAAGCAGCACACCCAAGCTACTGCTAGAAGCTGGCATGTACAAGTTCCTGTTCTGTTGTTGTCTGACTCCAGTATGAGGAACGGCTCCCCTGGAAGGGCCAGAGGTGCTCTGGGAGACGGCAGAGCATGTCTGGTGTGTTGCAAGGACTTCAAAAAGAGCTGGAGGCTTCCTGCCCACTCCGGGGCTGTGTACCTGCGAGGTCCCAACAGCAGTGGCAATGGCAGGTAGAAAGGACCCTCAGAGCTGTGGCACTGCCTGTGCTCAGCTTGCTCAGTCTGGCCACATCCCTCTGTCTTTCCTGAGCTGCGACGCTTCTGCAGGCAGACGGGACTCATCCAACTGAGCAGAAGGTGTTGCGAGGAGATGGGATGTGGGCCTTGGTGGGAATGAGTGAGGGGCCTGGGTGAACCAGGTGCTTGGTTGGAGTGTGCTGGGTTTGCTGTGCCACAGCGGGTTAGCGTGAGTTTCCCCTTCACTCAGAGGAGCTAGCGAAGTTTTGCAAAACTTTCTGTAGCTTCCCCATAAGTTCTTAGGTCATCCTTGCTCTCTTGCATTGGTGCAATAATTTGCTAGTTGTTCTTTTTAAATGTCTTTTCACTTCCTAAAGACCTGTACTTGATACTTTGGTGGAAAAACTCAATTGCCAACAAGTTTGGGCTAGTTGCTTATCTGCTGACATGAACTCCTCTGCATCAGCTCAGAAGTTGCCAGGGCAGTTCATGGGAGTTCATGTAGCTCTAGGTGAAAGTGGAGTTCATGGGAGTTGCATGGCCACACGAGGTCTCTCTGCTGCCTGAGTTCATTACCTTCCCACCTTCCCTGTAAAGTTCCGTTGATCCTGGGGACAAGGGCTTACTTCCTAGCTCTACCTCACAGTTTGAGACATACTTTGGGCAAAAGCCCTGGAACTCGGAATACTGTCAAGATTTCTCATTTTTGTCAGAATAAAATCATTATATTCCAAACATTCCCACCACCCTGTCAGACACACTGGGGATTTACAAGGGAGGAAAACCCATAAGAATAGTCACTCGGACCTTTCCCTGTGGGAAAGCACAGACCTTTTCATGTCACAGTAGCATTCAAGGGTTTTCCGAGTACTCACTTCTGTTTGCAGGTGCTAAGAGTAGGCAGGACTGGTCCGTCCTCTCCGTTCGTGTGAAAGTCCAGGAAGGCCAGGCTGAAATCCCCTCCTCTCCATCTTCACCAGGAGCTTTGGTTTTACGTTAATTGGAGGCACGTATTCGGGGTATTCAAAGAAAAGGCTACCAGTGTTGTAGCTTTGTCTCTTTTTTTCTAAACTAAAGCAGAAGCTTGAAGCAAAACTGTCATCATTGTGTAGAAGGCTTACCGCCTGAGCCTTCTCTTTTTGGACCTTGATTCAGAAGGTGGCACTGCGAAATGCCTCTCCTGCCCACTGCGCTGCCAGCACCCCTCATCCCCGGGAAGCTTGGTGTGGATATCCCCGCTGTCTGCAAATACTGTTCACCTTCTGTGGAGGATTGTTTTGACCGAGTCTCTCCTCCATGCAGTGCCATTTTGTGCCACATATGGTGCCCAGTACAAGCCAGAGACACAACGATCTCGTCAGAGGCAGTCCCACAATGCGCAGGGCATTTTCTACTCCTCTTTCCAGCACTTCTTTGTGGTGGTGGTTAATACTTACTTTTCTTCCCACAGAAGCTCTAGAGAGCTTTCTGGAGCCAGGGCTGCCCCGGTCTCCAGGCTCAAAATCGTTAGGAGGAGAGGATTTTCCTGATGGATATCCCAGGAAGACTTTAGCTTGCTGGGGTCAGCTTCAGGCTAGTGGCCTACAGAGATCTTTTGCCTCCCCTGCCTTCATCTCCTGCGTGTCCTGTTTGTGGTGGTCTTGAGTGCTAGCTAAATTGGTGCTTACAGCTGGGTCACTGTACTGCGTGAGAGCTATTGAATGGATGAGGAAGAGATTTGCGAGGAAGAGAGACCTGCCTGTTTCCTCTCAGCCAGGCTGCTTTCCACTGCCTATCCCAACTGCTTCTGAACAAAGCATCTCGTTTCCATGAATTTCAGGCTCATTTTAATTGCCTCCCATCTCCACGTCCTCCAACACAGCTGTCAAGTGTCTGCGTGTAGAAATTAGGAAAGGGCACTTGCTCGAAACCGTTCTCAGCACAGGTATTGCTTGGGGGATCTACAGCACTCCCAGTGTTGTTTCACATAGAGTTATTCTTCACGTACCTGTAGATATTTTTCCTGTGAGCATAAAGAAAGTATTGGTGGGTTAAAGTGTAACGAAAGCTATCTCTATAGCTCCAAAGTGCTTCATTTAGTTGTTATTTTTTACCCAGTTATCAGCAGATAATGCAGTGAAGTGAAGCATTCAGCAGTCACACAGTGGCTGTGAGATTTGGGCAAGCTGTCCTGGCACAAGCTTCTACAGAGATGAAGCCTCCCTCCCTGCCAAAGTCCAAATGTTTTCCCCAGGTTCCTCTCCACTGTGGCTGCCCGGTGCCCAGGCAGGCGCTGGGACAAGCACATTTGGTTCGTGAGCGCGGCTCCAACAGCAGCCACACAGGCAGCCTGTCGAGGTCCGTTTGCTTCAGTCTCTGCTGGGCAGAGCAGCTGAAAAGGTCTTGTACTTAGTGGAACAGCTCTCCTGGTTGGTACATGAAAGCAGCAGTGCGCAGGGGAGGCACAGGGACGTTCTTCACCCAGCTGGCCGGCTGGGATCACGGCATCCTGTACAGCTGTAGAGGAACGACGGGCTGGGCTAAGGTGGAAGAGCAAAGGAAACACCTCCCTTGGACTCAGCTACGACCCACGCCTGTTGCTGAGGGCTGGCTGGAGGGGTGGGCATGCTGCCTGCTGCGTGGGGCTGTGCAGACGTCCGGAGGGTCTGCTGAGAGCAGGAGTGTGGGTGGCTACCAATGGCAGTGTGTTATTGAGGGTCAAGATTAGAAATCCTACTCATCTAACCCACACTCCATGCTGCGGCGTGTGTGATGATCTAGTCCCAAAGAAATAAGCAGATTACAAAAGAAGAGGATGGCACAGGCTATGCCAACGCTCCTGCTGCAAAAAGCAGGGCACAAAAATGCATGCACAAACTATGTGTGCGCCACCCCTGCAGCAGCGTGAAGACATCCACGCCTCCATTGCATGAATACAGAAACATCTGTATGGAAAGATGGCCTTTGCATATGGAAATAAGGCTTTTACTCAGCGTGGGTGCTGTGGCCTGATGTGCGGCTAGGGAGAGAGAAGGCTCTACATGAGACACGCTGCAGGTACAGGCAGGCAATGGGTGCTGGCAGGCAGAGGCTTTCTCTGGGATTACAGAGGCTCCCCTTACCTGTGTCTCAGGCCCATCTTGGCGGCCCCCCGGCCAGCCTTTGGGGGTGGGTGTCCCACAGAGCATATGGTCCTGCCGCCTAGCAGCCATGCCCAGAACGGTCCTGGACTGCAAACGGGGCTGTAGTCCACAGCCAGGACCATTTAAGGGGAATCACCTCCTTTTAGGTGTGCAAAGCCTCCTGAGCGCCATAGCGTCCCACAGATCTCATGGAGGGCTATTTCTGTGCTTATATGTTGGCACCCCATGTCTGGCATTTGAAGCAGCGGCTCCTTTAAAAGAGCAAAAGAGCATTGTCACTCAGCTTCTTGCACTCATGCCATGTACTGAGCCATTAGGGCAGCAGTAGGGTACATGGGGAAAAGCAGGTGGATCTCCTGCATGGGCCAGCAGTGGGAAGAACTCGGGGTGAGAAAAAAGGGTTTGAAGACCCTCCTGGGGCTGTACAGTAAATTGCACAGATGAGTTCCTCTCAGCTTAGCGATATGAATGCAGACTCATCTCTTCACATAAGCTCAGCTCCTGCCCTGTGGCTTTCTTCAAAGGGTGCAAGCAGATTGTGCTGGGTTCAGAGCCAGGTGAGGGCAATGGAAGGTGTTAAACTGTTGGGCTGGGTCCACCTGGACACTTTGGGAATTTCTGATCCCAGCTGGCTCTGCAATTTAAAAGGCTGGGCTAAGAGCAGCTGCTTTATGGTCCTTAGCAAGAGAGCAGGATGGGTGTTGCAGGGCAGTCTAGGGCTGTGTTTGGAGCTGTGCTCTTCTGGGGGTTTCTTGGTCCCCTTGTTTTGGTTGGGGGGGCTCAGGGTAGTGTTTTTTCTGATCCCGCCCTGCTGGTTTGTGGCCAAGAAAGCCTGCAGCTCACCTTACCTCCAGGCTGGGAAGGGAATGCTTCCTTTGTGCTGGCTACTTGGGGTAAGTGAGGGTGGTGTCAAGAGGCTTTCTTACTGCTGTATTTGGTCCCAGTGCACATGTATGGCTGGAATGAGGAGAAGGGGGCAGGTTTTGTTGTCAAGTGTTGTCTAGCAGCTTCAGTGCGTCTTGTGTAAGCAGAGGGCTGTTTATATGACCTAGCAGTCATGGGTTTTGGTGGAGTGCTGTGCTTGCATCTACATGGTCTTGGCTGCTGGGTCTTGGCTCTTCCCTCACGCACCCCTGCTGGTCCAGACCCTAATACTGGCTAGGGCCTTTTTTCTACAGAAGGGTAGGATTGTAGTGGACCCCATCTTCAATGTGGGATGCTGAAATCTCTGCTGCTGTCTCCTCTTTCCCTAGATACCGAGGGGAAGGCACGTGTTCTGCAGAATGACTCTGAGTGTGGGCTCTTGGTATCTGGGGCTCCAGATGGCTCCAGGAAAGTATTGGTCTCTTATGCTGGCTGTTATGTTTTTGAATGGGTGAGTGACCTTAGTGGTTCTGCTGGGACTGTGGCTACTGCTCCTCTGGCTGCCCTCACTGGTGTGGCTCTCCCCTAGGATGGCAATTACCTCATGCTGGTTGGGCTTGAAGGAGCAGATGATGCTGGACAAAAGGTTCTTCATGAAGAGAAGCTGCTCAGGTGCCCTGTGGACCTTCCTGGTAAGACTGACAGCTCATTAGGAAATCCTACTTGTATCTTGTGGTGATGAGTGCCCTTCCTTTTGGATGTCTGTTCCTAGTTAGTCTGGGGCTGGGAAGGGGGACTTACTGCTGTGCAGAAGACTCCCTGGAGAAGGGTTTTGGATATAAGAGCCACCAACTTGCTGAAGACTTGTGCCTCCTCTGCAGGGTCAGCAGGTGAATGTTCCTTATATCTCCTAGATGTATTCTGACTGTATGAATTGCTGCAAGTTCAGGGACTGGGCTGGAGACTGGGTACAATGATTTTTCCAGACTACCAAAGTTGATCCAGAATATTTTATCTTGACAGATCCCATGCAGTCTAGTCTCTTGTGCATGGCTTCAGGGGGAGTCTCTGTTCCAGGGAATGCAGGTCCCTTCTGAGCAGGCTTCCATGCCAGCTCCAGGCTGTGTGTTTGATCCTCACATGAGTCTAACTTCCCTTGGTTTGCATGCAGAGTCACCAAGACACCTGCCAGCAGTGTCCTCTGTGTCTTTACCCCCCTGCTCCTTGTGCCTTAGCTGCAAACTCCTGCTGTTTCTTCCAGCCCTGGATGCTCCAAGCAGAGGTGTCTGTTCTGCTGTCCTCAGCCAAGATCGGCTGCTGTGTGCCCCCTTGCCTATCAGCCAGGGAGGCTGTGAAGAGCGAGGCTGCTGCTATGATCCTAGGGACAGGGTGAAGCCTTGTTACTTTGGTAACACAGGTAAGCATGCCTCCTCCCAGAGGAGCCATAAACTGGGATTCCTTACTTCCCTGGTAGAGCAGTATTGGTGTGTACTGGTCCTGCAGGTGACTTAGGGCTATGTTTTTGGCTCTCAAGAATACTCTGTCCCATTGAAGTGTCTGGCCCTTTCATGTGTATTGCAACAGACACTTGGGGTATATGGCCTGAATGAGTGTTGCTGTTAGAGCTGGTTGCACTTGTCTTGTTGTGCTTAGCACTTGCTTTGGGAGTTACAGGCAGGAGAACTTGTAGGACTTGCTGGCCTCATCTTTGCTGTGATGCTTGAGCCTCCTTTTTTCCCTGAGCTCAAGACTGATTATTTCTTTTCCTCCAGTGACAGCTCATTGCACACCAGATGGCCAGTTTTCCATTGCTGTCTCTCGGGATGTGACCCTGCCACCCATTATCCTGGACTCTGTGCAGCTGGCTAGTGGACACAGTACTGGCTGTGTCCCTGTTATGAAAAACAATGTCTTTGTTGTGTACCAGTTCCCACTCTCTGCCTGTGGCACCACTTTTCAGGTAAGAGCTGCAGCTGTCACTAGGCTGGAATAGCAGGAGCTTGTGGACCTGGAACAAAGTGGCTTTGGCTACTTAATGGGCACCCTACAGACTTCCAGGGGCCAAATGCTGTTCTCCAGCCTGGCATGAATCCAGCTTGACCTTACTGCAACGACAGTGCCTGGTCTGTCATTCCAGGTGACTGGAGACCAGGCTATATATGAGAATGAGTTGGTGGCATCCAGGGATGTGAAGACTGGAAGCCTTGGCTCTGTCACTAGGGATAGCACTTTCAGGTAATACCCTGGTGCTGATATTGCTGCATGCCACTGTGCTCAATGTCATGAGAGAAATTCCTGCTTGTCATAAGCTCTGAATTCGCTCTACAGACTCAAATTTGAACTCTGAAGAGAATTTCAAGTATTTGTTAAAAGGGAGTGCTGGGGGAAAGGTTGGGGATATGACTAATTAAAGCAAATATTACACTACCGTCTTAGAGAAAAGATATCAGAATGACCTTTCTTATCTGCCTGATTTGGGGTTTTCTTGTCCCACCAGGCTACATGTCCGCTGTAGTTACTCCATCACTGGGAGCTTCATTCCCTTGAGTGTTCAGGTCTTCACATTGCCACCGCTCCCTGCTGTGTCCCAGCCAGGACCACTGTCCTTGGAGCTGCGTGTTGCCTCAGGTATGAGAGGTTTGCAGGGCTTGCTCAAGGCTCTTGGTGTAGGGCTCTTGTCTCAGCTGCATAATAAAGGAGTATTGATGAGTGAACGCAGCACTGCTGCTTCTCTGCCGTGGTGGGAACTTACTTTCATGGCTATAAAGGATGCTTTCACTTTGCCTCTTTCTGTTTGTTCCTGCTCTAAAATGGCTCTTGGGTTTCTCCTGTCCCAGATGGAAGCTATACTTCCTACTATGCTGACAGTGACTATCCTGTTGTGAAGACTCTGAGAGACCCTGTTTATGCAGAAGTCAAGGTCCTTCAGAGAACAGACCCAGACCTGGTTTTGGTCCTGCATCACTGCTGGGCCACACCAAGTATCAACCCCCAGCAACAGCTGCAGTGGCCGGTTTTGGTGGATGGGTAAGTGACTTGCAAATAGCCTTGGATCAGGGGAATGACTCACTTTTTCACTGCTGGCCTGTCTTTCTCAGGTGCCCTTATGCAGGGGACAACTATCAGACACAGCTGGTGCCTCTGAGTCTTGCGTCAGGACTACTGTTCCCCTCTCACTACCAGCGTTTCACACTCTACACATTCACCTTTGTGGACTCCATTTCCCAAGAGATCATCTCTGGGCTGGTAAGATCCTGTCCTGGCTGCCTAGCTTCCTACTGAGGATAAGTAACATGTGTGAGCAATAAGAAGCACTTCAAAACCCTTGGCCTTTGGCTGGGGGTGGGGGCACAAAGACTAGGAAAATCCCCTCCTGAAACAGGAGGGGAGATGTTGAAGCAAGAAACTCTTTATTCCCTGAGACAAATGTGGTAGAGGTAAGACACATCACTGGAGGGGTGTGACAGAAAATGAGACTACTGAAAGGGTTGGTCTACTTAAGCAAGTGCTAGCTCACTGCCTAAGCTGTTTTGTTGAACTAGCTTAGGGTGTGTGCTCTAACTGTGCTAATCAATATTCTCTAACCTAAATTTCTTGGCCAAAATGACTTAGAACTAGCTTTTGGTACCTGGGAAGCATCTGGGCTCTGAATCTCATGAGCTTTTGAGCAGTTAAGTTACATGAAGTTCACCATGCCTTGTGCTGTTCGCTCAGTGCTCCTGGGATCAATTAATACTCAAAACTGGTCCCAGCTGTACCTAGCTTACCCAAATTGGCCAAAGGGATATTCCATGCTGTATGATGTCATGCTCAGCAATAAACACTGGAGGATTCTGTCTTGCAATGTAGCTGATGCTTAGAGACTGTCTGGGCATCAGTCGGCTTGTGGGAGTAGGGTGGGTGATTTGCTTCTGTATCACTTGTGCTTTGGTTTTGTTCTTCCCTCTCTCCCTCTCCTTCACTTATCAAACTGTTTTTCCTTCTCCAGCCACGGGTTTTCTTGCTTTTGCTCTTCCTATTCTCTCCCCACCCTGCTGGGGCGAGGTAGGGTGCGTGAGGAAGTGGCTGTGTGGGTGCTTAGCTGCTGGCCAAGGTCAGTGCAGCATGCCAAGATATCACCCGTCTACAGATAATTCCTGAGTGATTCCAGGCTGTGTCCCATTCTTTCTAGGTGTACCTGCACTGCAGTGCTTCAGTGTGCCACCGGTCTGTACAGGAGTCCTGCACCACCACTTGTCCTGCTAGAGCCAGTAAGTGTCCTAGCCTTCCTGCTTCCCCATCCAAAGGGGCAACAAGGGTCTAGCTTGCAACCTGGGGGTTAGGGGAACATGTAGGCTATGGACTAATTCCCTCAAGCTGTGGACAGCTTGACAAGGCATTTCTTGCTCCTTTCCACCAAGGAAGGGCCCTTGCCCTTATGCCAAAAACACAGAGGTCTTCGTAGGCTGTGTTGACTCACATGGAAGGCTTGGCCTTCAGAGCTTCCCGTGTGTTGAGAAGCTGAACTGGACAAAGTTTGCTGACCTTCAGGGCTATACACCTTCTCACCTAAAATCTTTATATTGCTCTGTAGGGGGTAAAAGGAGTGCTGAGCATCCTCTTAAGGATGGTGCCTCCCATGTCTCCAGCAAAGGCCCTGTGATTTTCCTCCAGGATGAGCTGAGATGGGACACAGCCAAGGATGGCCTTGGTAAGCATGCCAGCCCAGCATAGCCCGGCTGGGGAAGGGGCTGGTCTACGTCTTTCCTTTGGAAAGACTAAGCCCCTAGGGCATCCCTGTACCTCACTGGGGGGTGTTAACTGGGGCCTCTCTCCCCCCACAGGAGCACCTGTGCCTGCTGCAGCCACCTGGGTTCTGGGGTTTGCTGCTGTGGCAACTGGGGCAGCTCTGTGCGTGGTGCTTGTAGCCGCTGTGCTGTGGCAAAGGAAGGTGCCTGTAACACATGAAATCAATGTATTGCAATAAAGTGGCTGTCAAACCCACCTGGTCTGTGGGACTCCTTCTCCCTGGCCTAGAGCACGTGGTGTTGAACAGAAGTGTCTCAGGGACCTTGTCTGTAAGCCTTTGTTTGCGAGACAAATGTTGTCCTGATAGTTGTGAGAGCTTTCCAAATGCTGTTTCTCAGAATCTGTCTCTCTTTCTGGCTATTATTGTGCTCTGGGATTAGTGTTAACTGCCGGCTACTGTCAAGAGGGAGCCCTTGCCGTAGCCTGGGCTCCTGGGAAGCTGCAGACTGAGACAGGTGTGATGCTGGGTGGTGTCCGCTCTTCTGTCAGTGGCAAAGGTGGCCTTCAAAACTACTTATCTTGGCTCTGCTCAAACACTGAGAAGTGCAGTAGAACTAATTAAAGGCAAATCCTGCAGCTGCTTCTGCAGATGCAGAGCTGGTATTTGACTGTGGAGAGGAGCTGGGAATTGCCCACTTGTCCCTGAGCTCATGAGGTAAGTCAGGGCTGTGTTCATGTGGCAGGATGCGGAAGTAGGGATGGCAAAGCACTACACAAATGCACCTTCCTAATGATGCTGTATATGAACCTACCTTCCTTGCTCTGGAAACAAAAAAGGGCAGGTGGGAGGTCTGGAGGATGAGAACAGGGAAACTTCATTCCACCTGAAAAAAATCAAAGGGCCTAGGTAGTTTGAACTTCAAGGAAAAAATTCCAACTTGATTTAAAGATTAATCTTAAACCTTCATGTGAGAGCAGACAGTTAGGAGCCTTCAAAGCTCTCAGATTAAAGCTAATTTGACGCCACTGTTGGCATAACAGTACCATGGATATGCTTTTTTGAGATAAGAAAACTTCTGAGCATCAGAAGCGGTTCAGTGTGGTATGGTCAGTCACAGCAGCTGAGCAGGATCATTCTCAGCTTCCTCAGGTCCTGGACAAAAACAATCCAGCAAACCTTTCCTGATGCTGAAGGGGGGGAAAGGGACTCCACACACAACCCCTTCCTGCCCAGGTTGGGGGAGCTCTGGTGCTTGCACTTACACTGAGATCCCCTTATAGCTGATGGGGTAGTCCTTGAGCAATACACTTGAGGGGAAGGAAAATTGTTATTCATGTTTTTTCCCCCACAGGCTTGATAAGAAATTCCCTCTGTTAAAAGACAGGGGAGTAGTCTTAATCATACTGCTTAGAGGCCCTTTTAAAAGGGGAAGAGCAGCTCTTACATACATGGAAGCAAAGAACTGCTTGAGGTAGCAGATATTGTTCTATTTAATTGGCTTCTGCCAATACTGTGTGACTGGAAGGTATTAACAGGTGGTGGGAACTACTTTTTAATTCCTTCTTACTCTAACAAGAAATTTCAGGAATCATCTTACAATGTTTTTTTTTTTTTCCTAGCAGAACTGCACTGCTTCCAGGATAACCAATGCTCTTAGTCTTGCCTGCTTTTAAAATCTTATCAGAAGAAGAGAAGATAAGACTTGTCCAAGTGGTATGGTGGGAGGGTGAAGGAGGTCACAGGCTGGAGGAATCATCAGCTGGAGATAGGTCAAACAGCCTCCTTCTTTAGGGAGTGCCTCTGGCAACTAAATGGTCTTGATAGAGGTGGAGCTCTGTCTGGGAAAGCAGAGTGTAAACTCATAATGTGCCTTATGACAAATCTTTAGCAGCTGTCTCTAATGTTAATTAACTGGACAATTAAAGGAGTAATATAGACCGCGCCTTTTCAGTACACCAGGCAGGGTGCTCTGGCACTGCTCCTTACTGTGTGTGCTAGCCAAGATCTAAACGCCTTCCCGGCTGCTGCTGGAGTCTTCCCATGCCTCAGTAAGGCAGGCAAAAATACTTGCTTAGAGAACTCGGATGCCTGTGTGGAGGCTGAAGGGGCGGGGAGGGGAGAGTCCCTGCTGCCCTCCATGGGGTTTCTGAACTGTCCCAAAGTGGCAGGGAGTTCTGGGGGTCGGATAGATTCCCCTGCAGTGACCATCCCTTTTGGTGCAGAGCTGGATCTTACTGTATCGGACCGGCTGCTTGGCACAGGGCACATGCAATGATAAACAGAGGTGGGGGAGCAGAGGAGTGAATTTCACTTCCTTACCCACTCTGTGGGAAGTCTTCTGTGCTTAAGGCTTGCTGTTTGGTCCCCAGCAGGAGGGGAAGGGCACAAACAGCAGTGGGATGAAAGTTGTCTGTGTGAAGGTTTCCTCTGGTGCATTGTCCCCCTCTTTCTAGCGTGTTCTTCTCCACCAAAGTTTCATTGCTGCTTTGTTCTGCGGTTTTTCTCTCCTGTAAATGTGTACTCTTTTCCTTCTGCCTTCACAGGTGGATTTCTGGCTTTTGTTGTTTTGTGTGTGTGTGGTTTTTTTTTTTTCTAGGCCTTTACTTTCTTTAGCTGGATCTCATTGACTTTTCTCCTTTACTTTCTTTGGAGTAACTGCATGTGACTTCTGGTGTGAGCATCCTCTTTTTAGCTTCATACTGCCTGGTTATACTGCTGAACTAAAGGTGGTGTGGGTTGCTGTAGACATCGGCTTAGGCTCCTGTGGGTGAAGAAAAGCTGCTCTGTCCAGGAGGCTACCGTAGGCTGTGAACGAAGGAGAAGCTGATGAGAGGCAGCCCTGTGGCCAGCCAGCACCTGCCAGTTGAGGCCGGTGTGCGGTGCTGCTAACGAACCCAGATTTTCAGAAAGAAACCCTAATGCTGGGCATCAGTGTACTTTGTCCCCAGTGCCTCCACCCTTTCCTCTGGAAGTGGTGTGTGCTGCCCTGCTGTGTGTGCCCGCCCTGCAGCTTTGGAAGCAAAGCCTTGCAACAGCACCTAATACAGGGCTGCTCAGAATTAACATCCTCACTCGGCTGTGTCTGAACTTTCCAAAGGTTCTCCTTGTCCTCTGGATCTTCTAAGAACAGCACCAGCCTCAAAAGAACTTGCTTCTTTGCCAGAGCTAAAGAAGTTCTTTAAAAGACTAGAGGTAACAATTCCTTTCTTGACCAACTAAGCTCACCTGAAACCTTAAATATGTGGCAGTTGCTATACTACAACCCCGGTGTTCATTAATAAAATATCTGGAAACTATTATAATAGTGATGCTTTTATTAAATTTCTTATGCTTGTATTACAATGCATCCTGGAGTGGAGAACTATACAGTATGTTACACATTATAAATATATTTATTTCTGAAAATACATGAATATATTTTATATAATGCTGTAATAAAAAAGAGTGCTAGTTAATTTTAGTTAAAAAAAAAACCAAACAAAAAAAACCCCGACAAATCTATAATGTGAATGGAGGTGGTGGCAGGGAATACCAGTTCATGATGCTACCTCTTAAAACACTTTAAATTCAGTTTGCACTGATTCACATTCCTTACAGTCTCTGTAAAGCTTGAGGGATAATGGAGGGTGTAAGTAAATGCAGGATTTTAGGCCCCTGTATTTATGGAGATATACAGACTATTCACAGAATAATCAAGTTATAAATCTTTCTAGCTTTGGATGAAGCTAGCAAGATATACAGTGAATAACCAAGTCCCGCAGCAGCAGCTACAACTGAAGTATTAAACACAGCACCTACTTTAGGGTGCTAACTTTGAGTCAGCACAGACCATATTTTTTTTTCGATTGTGGTTTGTTGGGTTTTGGTTTTTGTTGTGTTTTTTTTTTTCTTTTTATTCCTGGAGGTGCTAAGTACCAACCCCTCTGAGTACTTGGAGAACCGGGCCTGGGCTGCTGCCTTCACTCACCCCTGCAAACTCCAGCTGCCCTGGGAAAGTGCGGCTGGGGTGCTTTGAATCTTGGAAGAGATCCTACTCTGGTATTGAGGACTGTGAGTGCTCCAGCTGATCTGGGCGAGCAAGGGGGAAGCATCTGTTACTGAAAGGCTAAACCTGCTCAAGGTGATCCGTTCCTGCCAGCTTCTCAAATCTTGGATACCAGGCAAGTTTGGGTTGAGGAGGGATTTTTAAACAGTAATTGCCTGACTTGTAATTATATTGTAATTTAGGGGGTAGAATAATCTCTTAACGAGAGGTAAAGTTGGTTTATTTAAATCTTTACTCCACATGCATTCGTTACTGTGCTAGTACCAATAAGAGCTGGTGTGCAGAGACCACGGCAACCATGGAACCTTCAGAAGCGGGTACTGCCTGACCCTTGAGTCTGGAATCGGTGGATGTGTGGCAATAAGGTAGCCACCAAACGTGGCCATGGTGTTACGCAGCTGGTTAAGGTGGCCCAAAAGAGCAGCAGCTTGTAAAGGTTGTATGCGTTGGAATAACGCTTCCTTGCAGCTCTGCTCTCCCTGTTGCCTTTTCCCAGCAGAGAGAGCTCAGGCTGAGCCATAGAGCAGTGTGACTACCCCACCTGTAGCCTCAGGCCCCCACCTGCACAGCCAGAGGACTTAACTTGTAACTTAAAAGTAGGAATTCAAGCCCGGTCCCTGCCAAAAGATTGATAGCACGGGAGCTGGGCTGCCTGCTGAAGCTGAGGTGTTGCCTTGGACGCACCTTCCAGTCTCTCGAAAGGCTGGTTCCTGTAGTGCCCCTCGTTCTGGTCTCTGCTATGAGCCTGCATGATGCCGACTTCTGCGTAGGGTAGCGCTGAAGTTGAGGGGCCTCTGTAGAAGGAATTTAGAAGGTAGTGGTGGATTCAGGAATGGCCTCGTAGGAAGTCTTGGCTTTACAGGCTTGATTTTCCTGTTGGATTCTAGTAAAATGGCACAGCTGGCCAGACACTGCTCTGGAGGGAGGAGATGTGTTGGGGACAAGCAAAGACTGCAACTCAACCCCCCCAGAGGGAGGAGGCTGTCCTTCTGACAGCTGCTTCTGCACCAGGCAGGGAGTCCCTGGCACTCTTCTAGATGCTGCTGTGTCCCATAAAGGTTAAGTTTACTTCATCTGGAGAAGGTCCCCAGAAAGCAATGATAATTTAAAAGCTATAACGTTTCAGGTAATTCTGTTCCTAATCCAGAGAGGAGGAAGAATTTCCAAATCTTACTTAAAAGTCTCTGTTGCTTATGTTGCCAAGATGCTAACAGCAATTTTCATCTGTAGCTTGACTTTTGTAAGTGTACTTCAGATTCAGGAGCGAAGCCGTACATAGCTGAGCATGCATCTGTCCACAGACCCTTCTCAACCTCCCCCTTCCCTCTTTTCCTTCCAACGCTCAAATTGGAGTTGCTCTGTTGACAACTGGAAGATGCAGGTTGCACAAAGTAACCCTGGGGTTCTTGGTTTTGTGTCCATTGGTGTTTCACATTTTGCCTTTCTGAAACAGAAGCATGTAGTGTGTGAGAGATCAGAAAAGGTTTCTCTGCATTTAACCCATGGGCTGGCTTGGGGAAGTGGAACAGGAGGCTGAGCCTGGTTCTCTTTTAGTCTTGATTATGGGCAGGTTGCCTCTTTCCCAAGACATCTGGTTGGCTTGTTATTTGGGAATCTTTTTGAATGACTGCAGATAAATGAATTTGCTGCTGTACTTTTTGTGGAAGGGCTGTATGATGTAGCCTATATGACTACAGATGCCTTTAAATTGTGGGTTAAAAAAAGAAAGTGGGGGACTATTAAAATGAAGGTATATGGGCCAGTCCTCAGACGGCATAAATGCATTTAATTTGAACTTCAAAAAACCGACCTGTTCCCATCTTTGCATATTGGAATATGTCTGGGTGAAGGAACAGGACTGTCTCATTTCTGTGCTGAGAAGAGGCAAAAAAACCCACCCAACCCACAAAGAAACACATGCTGCTTTACTTATTTTACCTTGTTCCATTTAACTTGGGTTATCAGAAAGGCCATATGTTTTCATTCTTTGTATTTTGCCCCAGAACGATCATGGAGTTCCTCTCAGTTTTCCTCAGCTCTGAAGACATAATATCTGGCCTTAACAAATGGAAAAATACAATTAAAGTTGACAGCGGTCAGAATGTATGGCTGTGTTTTTAGTATTAATATGCTGTGCATATGTACCCAACATCCAAGCTGCACCCAAAGCGGCTTCCCCCTCTCCAGTTTGAAATTCCAAAACAGATGCTGTCCAAATATTTGTGGCAACATCCAAAAAAAAAAAAAAAAAGAGAGCTACAAAATGCAGCACTTGGCATGGAGTCACAATGTAATGGATGGACACAAACACCATTTTGTTGAGAGCAACCAGTATTTTCTGCCTAGCTGGAAGCGAGGAGGAGAGACTGGTGGGTGCATGTCGCAGGGAAGTTAAAAATTATGGCCTGAAACAGTAAGTAGTAAATAAGATGTTTTGAAGAACAATGCTAAACTAGCTGCTGTGGACTGTCTCCAGCTTGTTTTTCTTTGCTCGTTATTTATTACATACAATTGAAATAAGTGTAATGCATCCTGTTTGGTTGTAATGGCTGTTAGCTCAGGCCTCCAGGACTTAAGAAAAACAAACCTTTTGGAACATTTTTTTTAAAATAGCTGCTGTTCAAGGAAGAAAAACTGTAGTTGTGGGGTTTTTTTAAATGCAGTATTTCAAAGCTATTTACAGAAAATAAATAGCTGATAGCTATTTATTTCAAATAATAATAATAGCTATTTACTTCAAGTCTTTGGTTTGAAAAATTTTTCAGCTCAAAGTGCCGACTGATGTGGTACAGACTCTTTTCTTGCCAGCTGCTAATTTGTTTTCTCTTTAATCTAAACACTGTATGATTTTGTTTGTTTGTTTTGTTCAGCTCTTAATTCATTTTACTATGGAATGGTCAAACTTCTGCCTTGATGTTATTCTTTAATTCTTTGGCCGCTTCTCAACGCTGAGTGCAGAGATCCCCCTTGGTAGTAATTTCCTATGTGAAGAGCAGCGTTCAGACCTGGATCTGCAGCTCTAGGGCCATTTTCGGATGTTGCTAGACAATAACGAAGATGGGTTTTGTAATGTTAGAACCGCGCTGTCCTTCCTAGCTTACTTCACCCTAACCACAAAGTAGTCATTGTGCAGCAGCAAGCTTTTGGTGGCCGTCAAACTGAAACTAGCATCCTTACCATGAAAGATACTGTCATTTGAGGTTAGCTCATTCCCACGCAGCTTCATTAAAGCTGCAGCTCCCATAGATACACAGGTGTGTGTGTGTCTACACAGGAATGCCAGGCTGGGATTGCCCAAATTAGATCCTGCCTTGGAAAGGGGTTGGGGATAGCATCAGAAAAGCTCCTGAGCACAATTGCTTTCATTGAGATGGCTGCCTCTCTGTCTCTGCGAGGGCTGGAACAACTGCTGGTCCAGTCTGCTTCCTGGCAGCAGTCATGGCAAGTAGTGGGAGACTGTACATCCCATCTGTTTGTCCTCAAAGGGAGCTAGGGGAAGTAAGAAAAAAAAAAAAATGATATGAAAGTGCTAATGCTTTCCTCCTTGACTCTGGATTTTGGGGGATCGTTTGTAACATGATCTAGCCAGAGACAACTTCACACATTTTATAATGTCAGATGGAGTAGCAATGTCCAGGTAATAAATTGATCAAGGTAGGCTCCTGCAGAATTTGCAGCCCAGCTTCCACAGGCCAGGCTGGATTCTCTCCTTAGTGTTCAAAGCAGCATCAGACTAATTGTTCAACAAGGGCAAGTATTTGACCATACAATGCTCCACTATCATTTGAGAACAGTTTTCTGTTACTAAAACCAACCACAGCGGAAAGGCAAAAAGTTCTCGTCTTGGGGGTCATTTGAGCTGGAAGTAAGTTCCTTGCCCTTCCTGGAGGGATCATTCTGCAACGATCTGGGGAGGAAATCTACTTTTCCTGCTATAGGTAAGATCCAGGTCCATGTGCTGCTTAAGTTCATAACACTATGATCAAGTCATTCATCAGCCTGTTCTGGCCCTTTGCACAAAACAGACGTTGCTTTGTGGGAGTAAATGTACTAGCAGGAAAAAGAAAATGAAATGAAAACCTGAGCCTGTTTAGAACAATGTATGACAAACCACCGAGTCTTGTGCCAGTATGTTTGCCTTGGCAAGCCCCCCTCTCTCCCGCTGGAAGAACCAAGTTCTCTCTCTACTATGAGAATTCTTTTGTGGATGTTTAAAAAAAAAAAGAGACAGAAAAGAAAAACAAAACAACCGCCCTGGAGCAGATCATTCATCATACGCAGAGTGGGAGCATGAAAGGGGATTTGCTTTGACCTAGTTACAAAAACAAAAACAAAGAGACTTTCTCTAATTGCCCAAATGATTCAAGTGGGACTGGGTGTCAAAAGCAGCAACTCTCTGCTTCCTTCAGAGCTGTGTGTTAATGCAGGGCACCAGGATCCAACCTGTTCCAGTTCAAGACCTCAGGAGCTGTCTCTGGGCCCAAGGAAGCCTGGGTAAGCAAAAGCCAGCCAATTCCATACACCTGCATGTACAAACAGGACCAGAAGCCAGGACAAACATGTTTCATAAATTACAACAAAGACAGTGGCTTTAAATGCTGAGAGTATCAGGGCTTCAATGTTTGCTTTGCCCAGAGTTGCAGACAAGCGAGACTTTCTTGCTTTACCATTCTGGTACTGCTGTAGGAAGGGCCTGGCTTTCTGTCCGGCAGCATCTGCTGGGGATCCCCTAAGCGTAACTTTATTTCAGAGGAGCCTGAGGGCAAGTGCGTATCCAAAATGCCATAGGAGCAAGGTGCCTAGTTTTTCCAGGCACCAGTGAAAAGCCCAATGTCAGTGCATTGCTATTGCAGGGTGTGGGGTAAAAAGAGCAAGAGCAAATACAGAGAGGGCTGAGCAATAGGAGCTAGGAAGAAGGAGAAGAGAAAATGGAGGGAGGCAAGGGGTTTATGTAGATATATGGGAGAAGAACGTGAAAGAACAGAGAAGGCCATTAATCAGCTACAGAAAGCAGCGTGGAAAAATCAGGGTACAAGACCTCTGGGACTGCCCAGTTAGAGCCAGGTAGAAAACTGTCCATTTGGCATCTCATTGTACAGCGTTTCCATGACAGTAGCAGTTGTCCAGTATAGGTGTGAAAGGAGCACAAGCTGTTTCTGTAAGGAGCTGTTGGGCAGGCCCTTCCTTGGGAGTACCTGGATTTAGCCAGCTGAGGCCTAGCCTGCAGCTCTCACCCAGGGAGCACTGACAGGGTCCTCAGTGCCGCAGAGAAAGGGGCAAGCGGGACGTTACAGAAACAGGGCTTTTCTGAAGCCCAAATGAAGTCCTGGCTCTACTCAGGTTTAGAGGGAAGGTGCACAAGAGTTTGTATTTCTTCCCCAGCTGGTTCACCATCTATTTTAGATGGAACTGTTTGATCTCTTTCTGCTTTGTTTCTTTCAGTTTCCCAAACAATAGGAGGAAGCTCGCCTGTTACGTGTGCTTGGGCCCCAACCAAGCTTTTCCCAGCTGGAAAAATCACTCCGTGAACTACAGAGGGTTGTTTTGTGGTTTTTTTTTTTTTTTCCAGCTGTAATTACAAGATTCCCAGTTCCCTTATGCATTCTGTAAGGTAGGTATAGGCTGCTAAGGGGAACAATGGGACATTCCTAAGTGCTTAAACAACTGCCGTTTCCCCACCATCATCCCCTCTAAAACCTGAGGAGCACTTAAGCACATTTGAGCTGTTCAGCTCAAGGTTACTGAGACCTCAGCTGAAAAAACACAGGGAGGAGCACAGTTCCATGTCATGCTCCTGCTTTGGTGAGTAACGTACCCAGGCTCTTCCTGTTACCTGATTACATACAAAAACGCCCCAAATTCACTAAACCAGCCAGGAGGACTTGGGAAGTGCACAGGGAATATCTGTGCAAGGGGTAGTTGGCAGCACTGTCATCACCTCAGACAGACACACACCACACGGTGTATCTGTATATAGTATACAGTATATTATAGTATGTGACTAGCCTGATTGATAGACAAACTTGCCCAAGAGACCAGCACAGATCTCTTAATAGAAATGAGACCTCATGCTTGACCCAAAAGTTCATCGACAGCAACAAGCAGGTCGTACCCAGGAGCAAACGCTCGGCAAACTTCATCTCCTCTGACAGGACACCTTCCAGCTGATCCTGACTGTCCCATCCAATCACACATTAGATGCAATATGTGTTACCATTCCAATGGATGAAAGGTGTGGAGGTGGACTGAGGGGAGCATTAACCTTGACTGGAATGCTTAGGAGGGAGCAGAAAGGCAAACAGGCTTCAGCTAATTGTCAACATCCCCTTGCCCTGTTGGGGATAAGCACCTACTTTTAGGGACCCTAATGTTTCCATTATTCTCATAGAGGTAACATTTATCCAGTTGGGACCTTAGAGTACCTGAGCACTAAAGAAGCAAATGGCTGTACTGGCACAGACCGCCGCATGGAATGGAGAGAAGGTAAGGAGGGGTCTTCTCCAGCCAGCAACAACCAGAGGTAAATCTCCCACAGCTCTGCTTTACCTGTACAACTGTGGGCAGGACCTCTTCAGTGCAGCGGAGGACAGCCCCAGCTTGTTCTGGTTTCTCAGCCGTGTCTTCCTCATAAGATCCCTCATTCTCCCCCAAGCATGGCCCTCGCCCTAGGGAGCAAAAAGAAACCACATCTTGAAGGACCCAAGGCTAGCTGCTGGCAGACCCTATGTGGCCAACATATGATGCTTTGGGGTACTCCAGGGTGGTAGGAAGAGGGAAGCTTTGGTATTTCATGTGGATAAAGGTCAGGTCCCACAAAAGAATTTTTAACACCCTGCAATGATGCCCAGTGGCCAGCCTGTACCTGTATAGGACACAAGAGACAGGATGGATCAACTGCCAGTAATACCGTCCTTTTTGTATTTTGTTTGGTAACATGTCAATGCCTAGGACTCTGCTGTTGATTCTGACTTAAGGTTTCAGAGAGTGAGGGCACTTCACTGGTGAGGGCTGAGTAGCTGCCTAAAGGCACGTTTTACCTTATTGTTACGCTGTACTAAAGGAAAAGACAGTTTGGTTTCCTACCTACTCACATGCACCCAGGGGGGCCTTTACAACAAAAACAACCCAAAAAAGCAGCTTGACTCCCTTCTTTCTCTTAGGCCAGGTGTACTGGTATCAGCCCTTTTCAAGGTGGTGACTTTTGTGGACCATGAATTAGAAGAGATCAAGCCTTTGTTTTCCTGTCACGTCTTCAAGCCACAGCAATCGGGCACTTACATTTGAAATGCTAATAGAGATTATCAGGATGTCAGGGAGTCTCATGAGGGCCACCCCCCCCCACACCCACACCCCCGCAATGTTTGTTCTCTCAGGGCTGAGCTCATCTGGATTTATGAACCGAAAAGGAGCCACACATAAAAAAAAAATCATGGTTTTATGCTACATTGTTTTAAATTTCCTAAAGTAATGACTGGAAAACCTTGGGAAAAGAACAAAAAAAAAAAATAAAATCATGCCCCAGGACTAGTGTAACTGGAAGAAACGATTCCTGTTTGAGTGAAGTTCTCAAACCACTGTCACATTCAGGGCATTGTTCTGCCCTGTCGGGAGGTGCCTTCCCACTGTCCCACCAGCAGAGCCATTGCTCCAGGAGCTGTGGCCACCTTGGGAGCACAACCTGGCTTCTGCCCAGCCACACACGCCAACCCAGGCAGAGCCCGTTGCGGTAATTCTTCTTGGGGCTCTGTTAAGTTTTCAGTTCAAAACTTCAGATGAGGTCATGGGCTCAGCTGAAAACTGCAACACCAGTTTCTGTGCTATTGAGTTAATTGCCTGCAAGTGAGACTGTTTACTCATGGAAATATCAAACCTTTATGTTTACTACTAGGATTAAGGTGTGCTGTGGAAGGGTTTTGGAAGCCTGGGCAGTTAGTCCCTCATTGTGCTGGTGGTGTCGCAGAAGAGCAAGCACTGCTAATACCACAGAGAGCCTGAGCAGTTGCCTGCTGTCTGCAGTGAGGGTGGGACAACAACGGACCACATGCAGTAAGTCATAATAAACGTGTGTCTGTTACTTTGATAGTAAACTTTGGGGGTCAGTGAACCTCTTTTGTTCATGTATAATGCTGTGCACTACAGGGGCTTGGTCTATGATAATGCATGTTCAAGTTAAATATATTCTGCAAAGGCAGTACATACCGAGATGTTCCTGCTGACATCCAGACCCTAAAAACAAAAGGCAAATACGTTGATAAATAACAAGGCAGCAACACTATCTCACAGTGCTGGGAACAGACTGGGCTTTGTTCTCAGCTTTGCTCTGGAGTTCACCCATAGCCTTAGTTAAGTCCATTATCTCTTTATGATTCAGTCCCTCACGCGTGTGATAATCCCTTCTTTACTCCTCCACCTCTCGCCTCCCTTTTATATTTAGTCTGCCAGTTCATGTGTATAGCACCTAGTAGCCTGGGGACTAGCGTAGCAGGATTCCCATATGGTACCTCACTGTAGAAGTAAATGGGGCACTTTATACTCAGGGGTACACAATGTAATGCTAAGTGACAATACTAAGGTGTGGTGTAACAAGAGAGCACGAGGACTCAGTTTTAAGAGTGTGGATCTTGATTCTGCAGTCCTGTGAAGTTATCAGGGCTTCCCAAGTGCTTACAATAATGCTCGTACTCCAGAAGCTGGCTGGACACAAGCCAGAGCACGGAGCACCTTTCAGGATTCAGCCTTGATTTGGTTTCTGAAGTTCGAAATGTTTGCAACCTATTTGCAACTTTGGGGTGGAAATTTCATGAGAAGGTCTTTCCCATGACAGACCTACTCCTTCCTCTTTCCTGTCAGGCTGGGAATACTCTGATTAGAGCCTCTGCCCTGGCATTTCAGCACTTCTGATCCCCACCGGAACCTGAAAGTGCTGAGACAGCCACAAACAATGGGAAAGAAAGAGAGGAAAAGCATTCGTCCTGGCTCCCTTGGACTTCAGTGACACAGTTTCCCTGAAACATGCTTTAGGGACTGGAGCTAATTACACTGATATGCTGCCAGCCTGGTAATAAGCGTTGCCAGCTAAGGATTGATGCATTAAACTTTTGTATGTGGTAATGAATGTGTGATTGTTTTAATCTCACTAGCAGCAGTAGTGAGGATACTTATGACAGAGTTCACACAATGAGTTATCTGGAGTTAGCGAGGGCCCATGCTGTTGCCTGCAGTACTCCTCTCTGCTGCACCAGTGCTCGGTTTGTGCCTTTCTTGGCATAAAGACATAGGCATTGTCTTCATTTAAGGCTGGGATCAGAGAGGCACAGAGGCCCCAGCCCTGTTCAGTAGCAGATGGGGTTGGCTTGTTCTCCTGGCACCCCACTCAAATCTGCCTGAGCAGAACTTCTCCCTGCATCTCCCACAGGTCCCACTCAGAGTCTGGCTCCAAGCTTATCACTCACCTTTCTTACTGCAGAGTCCTTTGACGGAAAAGCCTGTCCCTCAGCCGTGCTACCAGCTTCTCTGAACTCATTCTCCTTGTTGTTCCTATTGTTTGACGACTTCCTGAGCCCCACCATCGGCTGGCTGTTTCCTGATTCCGGGTATCTCTCACCTCCTGCAACGAAATACAAGGACTTGCTCACATTTCTCAGCAGTGTCCTGCTAGGATGGCCTCTGGGCAGTGCTGCCAGCAAGCTGCAACTCCAGATGGGATGAGAACCCAAATGACTTAATGGTGGGATGAGACCTCATGTGTTTTCCTGCCACACTTCAGTGGAAAGAAGGTAAATGCTCCAATAAAGCGTCCGACCACAGCAGACTTTCTAATGTCTTCCTCATGGCCTTATTTTCCTTCCAGGCCTGCTCTGAAACTGCCAGGAAAGAGCATTTCTGAGCCTCAGCACTAGAGATCCCAAAGGCCATTACACTCTGACTCAGTCCTGCTAGGAGGTGTGTTGATGCTCTGCGTTTCACCAGGTATTAGAGGCAGGCTGGAGTCCAAGGTTTGAAATAAACTAACCAGGCTCTCTTAGTGGGCTGGTTCACATCTAACATTGGATCCAGACTTTTCAGCTGGCTTTATCATCAGTAGGCTGAGACCAGTCTTTCTCAGCCTTCTGGAAAAGTTGGTCTCTGGATCCAAGCTTTGCAGCTGGGGCTTATTTCCACTTAGTCTATAGAATAAGTCATCTTCCAGGAATGTGTTCTGTGCCTGCTTGAGAGGGAAAGAGACTAATAACAGGCATAAGGCTTTCCATCTTAGATCAAATCCTACCTTGGCTGGGGGGGATTTTAAAGCCACATGGAGAGGCTCCACTAATGGACCCATTCAGGCATGCTAAATTTCCAAAAGAGAGACCTGTTTTATAATAATGCATTTGTCCTAATCTTTGTAGCCACATCTGCAGAGCAAAAAGTCCTGCTTCACACACGTGAAGAAGCAAGTGTTAAAATCCTAGGTGTAGACAAAGCATTTTAAAACACATCTCTTAAATTTCCAGCTAAGGTTTAATTCCACTAACACCTTGCACTGTTCCCATCTGTCTTTCCTGGGGAAAAGGAAGGTGCTGGTTAGCTTATTTCACCAACTAGTGGCAAGCAGGAGGGCAGGTTAGAGGTGTTTGAACTCACCATTGCTCAGCTTTTCAGTGTTTGCTCCTATTTCTGGGATGATGGAAAGATCAGAAGGGTTCCCAGTCTGAACCAAGAGGCTGTGAGGTCTGCTTCTCCCAGCAAACAACGTCTTCACATCTTGGTACGAGTTGAGGAAGACGCTGGCAGCTCCACAGGAGCAATGGTGCAGAAGGTACTCCTACACCGGACAAGAAGAAAGTATGTGGATTCTCAGGTAACCATGTGGTGCGATGTTACAAATTGCAATCATTCCATCAGGACCCAGACAAATTACTTAACTCTTCAAAAGGCTGAGGAGCCTGGAGTTGGCACTGTAGATTTTTCATGGTTCTTTTTCATGGGTTCATTGGTGTTTAATTTAAATTGTTTGCTACTCAGCATCTTTTGGGGTTGTTTCCCAGAAGGAATTGAATACAAGTTTCTAAACACAGAGCTGCTTGGCTAAGGCATTTGTGTAAATAAACTGATCTGTTAAATCAGTGACTCGCATTTTAAGATAATATTATTTGTTTTGGAACGTGCACATTTGGAACATGTTTTGGAACGTTACATTTTTATTGATGGGATGCCATAGTTCTCTTATATGTTACTAATGAGATTCGCTGTATGTGGTACTTCAGCTGCTGTATGGTGGGTAGATTTTGTACCTTGCACAGCCATGTTGCACAAGAGTTTAGGAGGGCAGAAAGCAAGGAGACATTTATGCAGCTGAAGTGGAAAGGGAACCAAACTGTTTATTGCTGTTGGCCTCTCGAGACCCCCATGCAATTAACAGTTTTAATGTAATGTTTCATCGGGATATGTTGCCACAGCTGGATGGCACTTTGCAGTACCTATACCTTTGGGTCATGCTTTGAAAATCTCATGAAAGATGCTGCTTTTGGCCCAGGGCATTAAAGACTTCCTTGTAAAGCAAAGGATGTGGAGTATCTGTGTTCCCTTTGTGTCCCAGGATCAATACCATACACAGCGGCACCTGCTGTGGTTATGTCTGGGAGGTCTCTTCATAAGGTCATCAAGATGGTGAGATCCAGTAGGTTCACAGCAAAGGTAAACAATGATATATCCCTCTATTTTTTTGTTTGTTTGTTTTAAAGATCCACGATTCTGCTGGAAAAAGCTGCTCACTGCAACTGCATAGCATTTTGCAAAAGATAAATGTTTCAAAGGTTTCAAAATGTTCTAAGTTTTCCATCATCCCACTTGGTCAAGGCTAGTCCTGTGAGTGACAGAGTGCCTTCAGCTTCCCACGATCAAAACTGCCTGGTACTTTATGGAATAAATCAGTACAGCTCTGTCAGCTTCAGCAACCTGCATCATCTGAGTGCTTCTGGAAATGTCATCGGTCTCTGTGGCAATGTCTGTACCGCTTTCAAAACAGCATTGGGGCACTGCCATCTACAGTCCTCATGACCAGCTCTTAATACCATAATAACCCATCTCTGCTCTGGGGATTCTGTCTTCCCTAGCCGTGTCGGGTGTATGGGAACTTCCACACTTGTAGTCTGCATGGAGAGTGAACGTGGTTTGGAAAATGGCCTCCAAAGTGTGATGTGGACAACAACCTCCACATCTCATGGCAAACTGGGGTAGTAGCGCTCCTCTTCTACACAGAGGGGCTGTGACTCTGAAGAGGAAAATGATGGAGAGCTGCTCAGATATAAGAGATGCAGGCACCACAGAGATACCTGAGCGAGATCACCCAGTTTTGTAGAGCGCATTGCAAGTGCTGAATGTTACATCTGGGGGTCCAATTCCCCACTGAACAGTATGGGACAAAGGCAGCTGAGAAGGCACTGCTGAGAGATCTTAGGAAACAGCAGAAGATCAAAGTTTCAAATATTTAAATGAAAGCACGGTGCCTTTCATTTCAGTGGGAGCTGGGGAGGAGGGGGCACATACACCAGATGAGGAATTGACCCTGAATTTGCAGCTTGGAAGAGTTACTTTGAGCAATGACTCACAGTTGTAAAGCTTCAGGAAATGTGTTAACAATTCCCAGGCTCTATGTAGGAGGCTGCATTCCTCTGAGCATGAGAGATGGGTACATGGAAATGACGGGCTATGCTGCTTTGCAACTTGACTCACAACTTGGCTTTGGCTCTGAGAAGTCGTCAGTCACCTACTGCAGATCCAGTCCCAGCAGGTGGGAGAGCAGCACCAGGGGAGGAATGACGCTGTCGGGAGAATAAAAGACTTGCCACAGCATGGCTGGGAAGAAATAGCTGAGTGTGACAAACCTCTTCTGTTCCTTTGGGGGTGATAAAATAAATACAAAGGGAGGGGACGAAAAAAGCTGGAAATGTGGTGTGATGACCAAAGATAAAGAACTGAGAAGCAGAGTGGGGTAGAGCTGAACCAAAATATGCAGGGGCTAAAAAGTGGTGTTTAGGAGGACACTGAAATGATTTGCAAATTTCAGTCAAATTCCCCAGCTAGCTCTGTCTGACTAAAAAAAATACAATTAGGAATGCTGAGAAGTTTCATGTCAGAGATTCATTTGGCAGCTCAGAGGCGCAGGAAGGGAAAGAGAGCATGGAGCTGGGTAGCAGTACCACTGCTTCTCTTTCCCATTGTGTCTGTTTTGTGGGAAATCCTGGGATTTTGACAGTTTGAAACCAGAAGGAAAAGAAAGAGCTTTTAATTCAAAACACAATTGCTAAGGAGGTCCATGGAAATGTTTTGTTTTGATAGCATTGACAGGGGGAGATTGGTTCTTGGGAAGTTTTCAACTGTGGAGAAGTAAAAGCTTCTGACTTCGAGCTTGGCCATCGCATGAGGTGAGAGGGATGCTTTTTAACTCAATAGAAGCAAGCACATCTGGGAGACAAAACTGAACAAGAACAGAAACCCAAGCCCACCCTGAGGGAAGCTGAGTCCACTGTGGTAGATGAGGGCTCCCTGAAGACCAGAGCACCCAGCCCAGGTGGGTGCGGGGTCCAGTAAATCAGCATCTTCCCCAACACAGACGTGGAACTTTCCATCTGGGCCTTGAGTGTACCATTTAATGGAAGATACTGTGGTGTCTGCTTACCTCTTTTATCTGCCTCATCTTCTGCTCTTTCTGTAAGTTGCACACTTGCTTTTGGAGACGCAGGTTGTGCTCCTGCAGCTGCCCAATCTTCTCAATCAGTTGGCAAATGTGTTCCAGGTATCCCAGACCAGATCCTAGGACTTTGCTGTTACCTTGGTTCACCTGCAATGACAATACAGCTTGAACCACGCAGTAAGTTACAGTTCTGTGGGCCATGGTAAAGACACTCAGGCTTCCTCTTGCAAGGTTATAGCCAGATTTGAGCTGCAGTGTTGCTTGCTCGCTCGCAGCTCTTTTCTGGATTACCCAGCAAGATGTTCCATCAGAGGTACTCTTCTGACTGATCCCAGGCTGACACAGAGGTAAAACTTGTGACGGCCTGTTTTTAGTTTCACCTCCCAGACTAATTTTTGTCTTTTACCGGCCACAGCGTGCTTACATAGTCCTACTGTATGGTATAGATGACTGGGGTTAGTATGGCTCATTTAGCCCATCGCCCTCAGTGCAAGTCATGCTTATGTGTACGAAGGCTGAGCTTGGCTCCTACCTGAAGGCACATATCTGCAGGTCGCAGTGATTTGCTGCTTTGTGACCAACTTGGGGGTGCATTTTGTCTGCCTTTGGCAATCTGCAAGCATTACGGCACAGCTGAACTCAGACCTTCATCGCTGGTGGGTCAGTGAAAAGGGATGCGTGCCTGAACCAAGCTGCCAAAGTGAAAGAACATCTTTCCGCTGTTCTTTAGCAGATCCCAGCTTATGTCCTTGCTGCTACATTCTCAGTCATTAAGAGACACCTGAAGAAAGTCTGCAGGATCAAGCTCGCTGTCTGGCTATGGCGGGATACTCTGTACCACTCTCTCTCCCCACCCAGGACCTGCAGAGTCTCACAGCTGCTCAGTGCTGGAGACAGACAGTAATCCTGTGGTAGAGGACAGGCATCGGCACTTCCCAGCCTCCTGCTCTGCACCTCGCCGTTTCTGGCCCCAGGACTTCCCCAGGCGCAGCAAGTGTCCTCTCCTGCACCGCAAGCAGACTCTGCCGAGCGTGCTAACAAATACATACAGAGGCTCACTTCCACCTTGGCGCTGCCTGCCGATGTGCATGTGATATCAGTAAGTAAAATAAGCCTCGATCTTTACAAAAGCAGTGCTCTAAGTTTATCTTACTTCAAAAAATAAGTTCCCTCTACAAAAGCAGGAAGCTTACTCTGTCTCCTTTCCCACAACAATCTACATTTTTGGGGAAATGCCAGCCTTGGGACTCTTCCTGTATTTTCATTATGTCAGAAAAGCTCATGGTGTGTTCAAAAATAATCAACATTAGGATTTACTTCTTTTTAAACAAATGATGATAAAATGTTATTTATAAACAGGTATTATTATGTCCAGATGCTTTTGTGTCTGAGGTCGGGACAGAGGTCACATGAAATCATATGAAAAACTGCAGTGACTCCAAGCCAACCAGTCATTCACATTCATGATTTTTATTTTCCTCTCGGGCAGAGCCTGCAGAAGCGGTGGCAAGACAAAGGTTACTCGGACATAAAACTGAGCCCTTGGCGTGCCTGTGCAGTGGGAAGAGGCAGCCCCAGGACCCACAGGGAGAACAAAGTCCACATGGCGCCTGCTGGGAAAAACCTGAATCAAACACGTTTTAACCAACATATCTGAAAGCAGCTAGGGATTTTGGGGTGCCCAGCTTCAGAAATGTGATTTTTCAGAAAGTACATGAGTATTAGCTTCTGAAAATTGGGTTTTTTTTTTTTAAGCTGTACCAAAATGGGCAGTCAAAAGCTCCTCATTCCCCTTGAAAATTAGGCTTTCTGCCACTCTGTACCGTCTTTTTGCACATTTAACAACTTCCCTTTCTGTCAGTTTGCTGTTCCAGTGACCGATGGCATGCCTATATTGTCCTATGGAGACAGTGAGCCAAATTCAACCTCTTTTATAGCTGTAGAAACACAAGGGAAGACTACAAGGGACAGAGCAGCTCTTAGAAAAGAGGATAAAGTAAAACATTTGGCTGTAGCCTCAGGATTGGGGAGAGAGCAGGAAGCTCTTGACTGTCACATCTTTCAGGCAGGGACCCTCTTTATGTTCCATATTTATCCAGTGCTTAACAGTTAAGGTCCTGCTTTATGTTTGCAGGTGCTAGGTTTATAGGGCAAAACGGGAAGGGGAGGAGAAGAGAAGGTAGCCTGGATTTCCAGTGCCATGTGCGTAGGGCTGAAGGCACTTGAAAAAAAAGGGGTTTTGAGCAGGCATGGAGAAAATCTGGCTTTTAGCAGAAGTTAGAGAGAACTTCCAACTCCTGAGAATATAGGTCCCCAGAAGAAGAAAAAAAAAAAATAGATGGAAAAGGTGTAGAGCAGTTGGTCCAGGCCTTGGGGCAAGGGGAATTTATCCTTGTGGAAAACCTAAACCAGACTGAAGGTTGGACCCAATATGCTGGAAGCCCCTGTTTCACAGCCATCCTTCAGAGGCTGCTCAGGGCAGGCAGTTTGGGCTATTTAATAGGAAATTAATTTGCATTTTATTGAAGTGATCCCAGCAAGTGCAAATGAGCAAAAGGCAAATCAGGCCGAGCCTATAGTGCCTGCCCATCCCTGCAGGGTCAGCCACCTCTGTGGTCAGCATGCAAGGGTGAAAGGTTTTAAGGGGGGGATACTTCACCTTGCTTCCCTAGTTACCATGAGGGTTGCTCGGATATAGCAGGCATTCAGTACAGAAAAATTGTGTAATTCAGCTGGTTGCCCCCAAAACAATTGCTCAAAGAGGGCCTCTCCAGTGACCCTTCCAGGACTTTCTCTTCCATAGACTGGAAATACCTAAACAGCCCTTGCTATCTTCTGGTCATGCCACCTGCAGCATAGAACCTGCTCTGTCGCATTCTGGTCTAAATATTTTCCTCTCAGCACCTGTGAGGGAGTTTTACGCTAGCAGTGGAGGATGAGCAATCATAGGAAAACTGCAAACATTTTCCAGGATGAGTCTCTTCCAGCCTCTGTCCTCCCAGTTGAAGCTTCCCAAAACATACACCTAACAGGACTGAAATTTTTCCCATTCCCTACATGGGGGACTGTCAAATGGTATTGGAACAAAAGCCGTGTGCCCATTTTTGAGTTGATGAAACCTATGAAGAAGGAAAAGCATCTCACCTGGTTTTTTGAAGGTGAAGATGCAGAGGATCAGACAGACACAATTTATGAATCAAATGGTTAGTTGTGCTAGGAGAGTAACAACGTAATGCACAAACAGGTGCCAGATTTTGCTTTCAGGTACATCAGAGTGAACCAGACCCTCAGCTGGAAGAAAAGGAATCCAAGACTCTCAGCCATATTATGCTGAGTTACTCCCACTACAGTTTTGACCCTGCAGAGTTAAGGTGCACTACGCTGACTTTATACCCGTGGAACTAAAAAGAGATCTCTGCCCTTGTGAGTGCTCACCTAACTAAGTTTTGGGGATGGGTTTTCAGCACATGTATCCCTGCTCAGCTGGCAATAAACCACCACAATTGTGCTGGCCCACAGATTTCTTAGGAAGCTTAAAAAAGCAGGATCAGCATCTGCACTGGGAACTCTGGCTTATCTAGAGCCCTCCAGTCAATATTTTGACTGGTATAATATCATGTTTTTTAATCTGAAGCCACCAGAGTCGCAGAGGTGGGAGCCTGTCCCTCTGTCTCTGTGTAACATCGCGCGCGCTGCAGCACCTGAGCACTACAAAGGTTTGAAGTTCAGCAGGAGCTCCAAGACAGTTGTTTTCAAGCCCCTTGTCCAATTGAGGTATAATCAAAGCCTGCATTTCTGATCTATCTAATCAGCATTTTGTCCTGCCTAATTTCAGCCATGATGTTACTTTGATGCATGTGATGGGTTTTTCTGCCAATGGGCTCAATGGAAAACTGTCCTGGGCTGGACCTGACAGCAGGAGCCAAAGCTGATGGGCAGGACAAGCTTGCAAGTAAAGGTCTTCATTCAGTCAAGAGCCCCCTGACGTTTCTTGCAGTGACTTAGGTTTCTGCACTTCATGCAGCGCTCTTCGCTTTCTCTTGTGGATAGTTTTGAGTTGTACCATGCGCCATCCTCTCATACATCCCTCACTGCTCACTCACGCTGCGTTAACATGGCCAGTACAGAGGCAGCACGGTCACTGCACCAACAGCCATGGAATGTAATTACAATCCTCCCATCAATGGGCTTGGACCAACTGATTAGTGACGCCACAGGCTGAGCGGGAAGCATTTGTCACTGGAAGCTGACAGCACCAAAAGGCTTGTGAATAACAGGAAAGAGAGGGATCGTGCTGTATATTTCTGACGGCTCCACCCTGCTGTCCAGGAGGGACTGTGCTTACTGATAGCTTCTGGTTTCCTCTGAGCGGCACGCACAGGCTACGGGGCTGACCATCGCAGGTTGCCCTATCCTTCCCCTGAACCATACCACTCTCTGCAGAGAAGTATTTTGACTGCTTTTGCCCAGAATAATTAGCACTGTGTGAATAATGCTGGTTTGGGGTTTTTTTTTTCATTTAATGATGACAACGCTCCCACCCTCTCTTTTCTTCTAGGGGTATAGGCTGACTTTAAATGTAAACTTTATGGACCGTGAGGAAGTGTTTGCAAAGCAAAAGCATCAAAAGCTATGTATCTTCAAACTGACCCCAAACATTTCATTTGGCTTAAAAGGAAATGCTTTTATTTAGGCTTCAAAGTTCTTTTACTTGTTGTGTGACAGCTTCCACTTTCTTTCATCTCTCTAAACGTAGGCAAATTTCAAAATAATGACAGTTCAAAACAAAAGATCAGAAACTTTTGTTTAAGAAATGCCAGACTGAAACAATTTGATGTATGTTTTCACCCAAAGCCATTCACCAAATGAATCCAAATGGTCAAAACATTTGGTCATTTTCAATCTGTCTTTTTCAGCAGTTTCCTTCCTGTTCTCTTGGAAGTGGCCTCAGCAGTGAGAGAGGCCGGGAGGACATCAAGAGACATCCTCAGCCAGAGACTGAATCCTTGCTCGGCTGTGGTGTGCTAGTAGGCACAGTGCCGTTGGCATTGCCACAGCCAGCTGGGCTAGGGAAACTCAACTGCTCTCCTGTTACTTGCAAGTTGTATTCCCAAAACCAGCCACAGGACTGAGGAAGTTGCTGTCACCTATAATTAAATAATGCTCTCACCTGGCATTAAATACAAGCCAGGCTAAGCACTCTTGCATCTGTAGCAATATGAATTTAATGCAGCGGGAACCGATTCGATGGAACAATTTGGTTTGCCGTGTTTTTTGCCAAGCAGAGTGGGAATACCCTGTACTAGCTTGCTACCTTTCAGACAACGTTGAGTGCATTTACAGGGGTATCCGAGTCCCTAAGATAACATTAGGCCAGATGTCTCCTAAGTACCATGTTGTATCTTGGACAGGTTGGGCAAATGTGAAAACCACAGAGTAAGCCTGAAGCAGAGCCTCAGCTGGGGGGAACCAAGATGCGCCCGTCAGCTCTATGGGCAAATGATCATCTGGACATCGTTTTTGAGTGGGTCTCAGTCTGTCCTGTCTCTGTTGTGCGACAGTGAGGACAGGTCAGTCTTGTACAGGTTTGGGGGGGGTGGGGGGAGTAGAAGGCTCTGCCCTGTGGCAGAGGACGTCCCTGTGCTCTGCGGCACACAGCGCAGCACCGGGCCTCTGCACCAGCCGGGGGCATTTCTTGCTACCTGGCATCCCAGCAGTTTGAAGAGTGCTGCTCTTGAGATGCCTGGATGCCTGGAGGTGCTCTGTGGAGAGGGGCAAACTTCCCCAGCATCTAGGTCACAGCTGTATTTATACAGCTCGAAAAACAAACAAAGAAAAGTGCTCTGGGGCACAGTGCTTTAGCACTCAGCCAGTGAGGATATTAAAAAGGAGGGGAGATAAGCCACCAAGAGCTTCATTTCCTCTTCAGCTTCTTTCTAATTTATTCTCTTGTTTATTTAAGTGTTCTCCTTTGGGAAACTGAGGCTCCATTTCACAAAGGATTTAAAGGAATTTCATGGGCAGCCAGAGCTGTCAGACACGACCAAGCTGGCTGCAAACCCTCTGGAGCGCAACAGAGAATTTAGGTAACTTTTTATAAAGTGTTCTTGTATTCAAACTCTCCTGCTCCATTCCTTTTTTGAACTCTCTGCCAAAAGGCCGGGTTGCTGTCTGTTTGGGAACCACGCAAAATAGACATCTGTCTTCTGCCATGTGTGAGATAGCTCTGGGGAGGAAGGGGTTGCTGCGTTGAACTGTGTGGTGCTTGTGCTGCCTCGATATGCAATGTTTACAAAGATGGGCTATCTCTGACCTTCCTCGCTGCTCGGGAGGGTTTGACATGCTGGAGAGGAAGGCCATTGCCTGATGGCTCAGGGCCTGGGCAGAAAGGTCATGGTGAAATTACCTACACAGCACTTGTCACTTGGCTTCCTCCCACCCATCTCCCATTCCAATTCATCACTATTACTGTAATGAATGCCCTGAAAAGAAATCCCCGTGATGCACCATTTGATATTTTTGGTGTGTCTGTGTGACCCTCTTCATCTAGCCTGCCCCCTCCTTTCCTTTCGCTCATGGGGCTTTTTAGTCTGTCTCTCTATCAAGAATCAGCTCCCCAGTTAGATCTTTCTGTCGCTGGTTCATGGAGGCCACTGCAGCGGGCAGGCAAGGCAGTGACCGGCAGTGTGGGGCTTCAGGCAAAGCACTGGGATGAGCGCTTGCCAGCATCCACTACGGGAGAAGGTGCACAGAAGGGCTTTTTACTCTCCTGTCAGTCGCACGGTGTACCCAGCAAGGGGGAAAGTGTAGGACAAGCTGCTGAAAATATTATTTCCATCGCAGCTGTGCTAGAGGATTAAAATGGGATCTCCATCCCCAGCCCAGCAAAGATTCAAATTTGTGCATTAGTTCCCTGCTCACTCATTATTCGAGAGAGCTGGCTCAAGAGGACAGGACAGGCCTGGACAGGAGTGAGCTACCCCTTAGACAAGTTCTTTCCAAACTTCAGTGCCCCAACAGCAGTCCAGCTGTTCCCAGGAACAGGAATAACCTGACCTTGAAAAAGAAACTATGTTCTGATCCCCGTCCCATATATCAGAGGACGATGACTAACTTCATAATCTTCATTTTAAGACCAGAATCAAGTCCATCCTCTGGTCTAGGGCTTTTTGAAACATCAGATCTCCATGAGCCATTAGTCATCCTTACCCCACTCTTAAAAATCAATTGTCAAGATCTCTTGCTTACAGCAGTTTCAGGGGAGATTTTCTAACTCACTCAGATGTGCCCTAGTTTGTGACAGATGATAGGACTTGAACCCTGGCTGAGGTATTTGGACAGGCCTAGCTATTAGATTCAGTTTAGGTGTTTCTTACCTCACTCAGTCTACAGCATTCATCCATGTATTCATCCAGACTGTCACTTGTGGGGTACTTCTTCAGCTGATGACCATGGATCTGAAGGTCTTGCATGCTGCCAAAATTCTCTGGGAAATTGTCAGCAATTGTCTTTGGCTCTTCTATGGGAGGTGGGGTGGGAAGAGTGCTTTCCCTGGGAACGTCTGTCTCTGGGGTAGGTTCCTTTTCCAGAGATTGCCTTTTGCGTTGGTCAAAATGTTCACCATGACTTTCTTCCTGAGGGACGCTGAAGTCTTCTAGGGAAGCTGTAGGACCCTGCACAGCATCTGCCTCCTGGCTGTAGTATTCAGCTTGCTTTTCACTCTCTGGATCTTGGTGGCTGACTTTTCTGGCACGCTCTTTACATGTTCTCATTATCAGATGGTCAATTTCTGGAGAAGAAGAGGTGCTAAGCACGCCCGAGTCACAAAATGAGTCTCTGCTGTGAAGTACAAAGCTCTTCTCTGAACCCGTTGGCGTTGATGGAGAATTAGCCCCACTTGGCAATTCAACCCCCGAGTCCTCGGATTCAAATTTGGAGAATCTGTGAAGTCGGCACTTGGATTCAAAAGCGCTGAGGTCAGGCAGAGTGGCTACACAGTCTGTGCTTGCTGGGGCATCTGCATAGTCTGGATCTGCCGGTGCAGCTGCGGCACTGGGATTTCCCTGGCAGTCCAGGGGGAGGCTGGCGCCGGGGAGATGGGACTCTTCTGTGCAGGCTGTGTCAGCTGGAGCCTCTGGGATTAACCCTGGGTTTTGAATTCCTTCATTGCTCAGTATCTTCATATGTGTTAGCACGACTTTGTCCTCAGCAGGTGGGCTCTTCTTACCTGCTTAAAAGAGAACAAGCAGAAGGTCACAAGAGGCTACAAAACTCAGTGTATGGTGCATCCCCCGAGGGATGTGAAATGTAAAACTGTCTATAGTAAGGTGGTAGAGGAGGGAAGCCCTAATTTGTTTTTCTTGAGCTACGTGAAGCTTTCTTGTAGGCTTTGCTGCCACAGAAGTGTTGTGTTTCATAGCCCCAGAGTCCTTCAGGGGAGTCATAAATGCATACTGAGTTCTGATTTAGCAGATAGGCAGAAAACAACAGATGTAGCCAGATAACTTCTTAGTGATCACCTGCATATAGACACAGAGAAGTACATGTTCTTTCAGCATGATAGACGCTAATTTAAGGCTAAAATATTTCCTCTGATTAAATGTATTCCGAACCAGCAGAAAAAAGGGTAAAACGAAATCTCTTTCCACAGGCTTAAGTGAATTTTGGGTTGCAACAAGCAATTCGCAAACTGTTTGGTATTCTCTGCAGTATTCTCTGCGCGCATACAGGTGACAAAAATCAAGTACTGATAGGAGAAGCCAACGAGACACCGTAGATCTTTTCCACTCCCTGTATGGTTTTAGCTATGAAGCAATTTCTTTAAATGAACTCTTCTTTGTGAAGAGAAAGGAGATGGGGGCAGCTTTGTTCATGAGCTTTTTGCACACCGACAAAGAAGACTTGTTTTCACATCACAATTATTTCACACAGTAATGTGGTAGAACAGTCTCTGGATAAAAGGCTGATCTACAGGAGTTGAAGATCTGCCCCCAGGTTTTCTCACTGTTTTTCTGAATCTAGTATTTCACAGAGTGGACTTCTGCTTCTGGTATGAAAGAGGGTGAAAGCTCTGCATCCACCCATTAGCAAACTGCAAATCTCAGCTCCAAATCTATCTGTTCGTGGATTTGGGACCAGGAATTGTTGCAGTACAAAACTTCAGTTTCTCTGGTATCTCTTCTCTTATTAGTGCTTGACCCAGAACACCTCAGAGGGCTACAATGCATGCACTTTTCAGGATATCTTACTTCCTACTTAATTTTCTTTCATTTCCATCTCCTGGTTCCTTTGTTTTTGCCTGACATCAAACCAGCAGCTGCTTTACAAGCTTGCTTAGGGTAAGGTAATTATCCCTAAGTAGGCAGGGAAGCCTGGGACCCCCCCGCTAGTGGTAGAGTGGGGAGAGCTCTGCTGTGCAGCCCTCCTTCACGGTAACCCAGAAAACTCCCTGTTTCAGAAATAACCTGTTTTCCAGCCTTCCCTCCTCCAGCTTGCTTTCCACAATGTCTACAGACAAGGGAGACTTTTACCCATTAAGGCCAAGCTAGCTATTAAATGAATCATTTTCTATTTTATTTAAATTCTGTTTGATCTTGAGAATTTCTGTGGACCTTGAGAAAGCACTGAAGCATGCCCTTTACTGTCCATAGGCAGACATAGATTTAATATTTTACACTGGATTTTCAAAAGGGCTGTCAGTGACAAATAATCCCATCTGATGGGCTTTTTATGGCACTTGGGCACGTAGTGCTTATAGCCCCTTGTAGAAGACCTTGTTTATCATGTAGAGCATTGCAACGGCCTCCTTTGGCAGAATTCACAGCTGCCTCTCCACTATAAAGAGCCACATTTGGGGCAGTCAGTGCCAGTCTGCAGTGCAATACCAGTACATTGCTGTGGTGGGGAACAAGAGAAAGACATTACCCATGGAAATATCACAGGAGAGCTCATCAGGAGTTGCCTGTGCTGGGCTGGGTAACAGCCCTCCCACTCTTGGGATGAGCATGATGGACCCTGAACTGAGGACCAGGAATAGGGTCTATCCTCTTGGAAGGAGGAGGTGGAGTTGAGACATTACTGGTTTGGAGTGAAGAGGATCTACCTGCTCAGCTGCAAACACCTCTTGAGAGCAAGAGGCAAAGTATTCTATCTGCATGAAAAACAGAAGGCGTACAGGCTCTTCTGATGGCATCACCACCCCCGATGGCACAACAAAACCACTGAGAGTCAGGAGAGCAATGGCATTGCTGCACTTTCTTTTAAGAACAAATCATACAGCCGTCACTCTTACCAGGAATTACTATATGCAATGGTAGTCCCTTCCCACAGACTCCGATTGCCTTCACTTATTAATCATGCCATGTTTTCCTTTGATTGGAGATTCTCTCTCTCTCTTTCAATCTGCCCCTTTTTTTCTTGCTTAACCGGTTTCACCCTGGCCTACACAAATATTTCTTTGTCTGAAGTCAGGAAGCAGCATATTAAAATGAGGTCTTGCTGCTTACAGAAGATGTCAGATGCTTTAATTCATATCTTTTATAAATACAAAAGCTACAATGTGTACCAGAAGGCTTGGCTGAAGTAGAAAAAATAAAAAATGAGATTAAATCTCCGAGCCTCTGCGTGAGGGTCCCCTCGATGCCAACAACCTCAGTGCTGAGAAAGGTCTGTGCTCTGGACAACACAGTCCTTTGCTCTCCCCATCCTGCGGTCACTAGCAACATCGCATGGTTTCACAACAATTTCTTGTTTATCTGTTCTAGGCTGCAAACCATTGATCTCGGCACTGGCAGGTCCTGGTAACCACAGTGTTTGAGCATTTCTGATTTATCCTCCCAGCCCCTTGTGATGATGCAAAATGTTATCATCCCCTACCACAAGTCCAGAACAGTTGCAAAGGATGGCAGGATTTTGCAACACACTTAGGCACCTCGTCTTCACTCATTCAAGGACACTTTCCCATGGTCAATGAGGCCATCTGTGCTACAGCAGAGATCTCCCATGATTAAGGCAGTGACCTGAAACTCAAGTTTTTCTTGCTGCACCTCACTGAGGGAACAGTCTCTTCTTCCTCCCTGTGAACCAGGTTATGGAACCTAAGCCACGGGGCTTCCAACAAGCAGATTGTTTCTGCTACAGATCTTGAAAGAGGCATACAGAAATGCTTAGCTCTTTCAAGCGTATTGCTAGCAAACACCAGAATGGTGCAATTAAAGCTCATCTGTGCAATTACCAAAAAAAAAAAAAAAAAAAAAAAAAAGTTATCCAGACCCTCAGCTGCTATAAATTAGCTCATTACCAGGGCCCCTAACAGAATTTTGTTAGCTAATTCTGGCTGAGGACTTGGCCTGTGAGTGCTCAGTACAACAATACCAGGGGCCCAGAGCAAAGCGGGGAAGACGGCGGCCGGGCTGGCGCTGAAGGGAGCGTGCTGCAGGGGTCTGATTACAGTGCTGCGCACAGGCTTCTGACGGGAGCCATGAAGAGCTCCAGAGAGCTGAACGGTGGCATGAAAGTTGGTAAGATGTATTTACGTGTGCTGGAAGTCAGCCAGGTTTGACACTGCTGCTCCTGGGAAATCAGCCAAGAGGGTTTTTTTTTGTTATTGTTGTTTTTTGTGTCCTTTCCGCCGGACTGATTTTCCACACCCCTTCTGGGGTGGGGATAAGGTATGGAAAGATGCTGCTTTCAGGCAGCTGGCTGGACACTGGTATGGCAGCAGGGGAGGAACTGGAGTTGTGTGTCTATGCTGAGGAAGCGGTGTAGCTTCCCGCAGCATCTTCGGCAACACGTGTCCAGGCCAAACGTTGTCTCGGCTTGAATTGTGCTACTTGGCTAGTAGCCTTCTTAAAGGGTTATATGGCTCTGTAACCACGCTAGAGGTAAACAGGGTTCCCTGGGTTGTAATAGAAGCTGTAACTGACGGTGACTGATTATGTGTAACCTTGTGCGAGTTGCTGGACTTCCTGTGCCTGTACAGTTGGAGAATAAGACTGCTTCCCATTTCATACGGAGGTGATAACAGTGAACTAGCTAATATCTGAAGGTAATTAGTAGGAAGTGAAAGGAATTGATGTGTTCTAGCTAAGTCTCTAGAACTTTGCTTTACTTCGTTTCCTTTCCAAATTGCTTTCTAGGATACTTCTCTGTTGTCAGTTAGCAAAACCTAGCTGAGAAACTTAAATCCTTCAAAGGTGGATACACCCCCATCAGCTGCTGTCCTAAGGCTTTCCTTTCCTTGGAGTTTTAAGTCCAAGTGTATTTTTCCTGTTGCACAATAACTAGGAGCTGCCAGGGCACAGCCTAGTGTGTTAATACAGAGATTTCTGACCTGAGGAAGGAGAGAGAATATCTAAACATGAAGTTGCTTTTAAGCAGTTTCTTTGAGAGTTGCATTGAGATGTGTTCAAACAACAGCCCAGGCAAAACTCCTACGTGTTCCCAGTCCCTGCCCAGGCCCAATTCCTGCAAAAGCTCCCACCTTTCTAGTAAACCAAGCTGAAGTCTGCATTCAAATCCCTGTACTCCAAAGCATTGAAATCCAGGTCCAGTTTTTTCTTTTTTGCCTCTATGCCCATGGCTCAAAGCCGTGTTCCACTGGCAATTCCTTCGGTGCAAGCCCTGCTAAGCTCTGCTGCGTCCCTGAGAGGGGTCCTCCGCCTCTGGTGCACTGACTCAAGTATTAGCACATGGTCTTCTGATGCATCTGGCTGATGGAAGTACTGGTGGTGGGAAGAGGCCAGGCTCGAAGCAGGATGAGTGCCCTGTGCTGCTTTCCTCCCTCTGGTCTGTGCCTACCTGTCTTCTCAAAATGTTCATCCTGATTTGCAGGCTGCTTGGCAGGGGGAGAATCTCTGTTAAACAGGTGTGCAATGACTGGCACAACTGGAGCCAAGGCTTTGCTTGTCTCCATCTGCCGTTGTATTACAAAGGGTAGCAGCATTAGAGCTACGGCAGCCCTCTTCTTGTCCCCAAAGCTGCTGCAAGGTTCATGTGCACAGCAAACCCGCGCACGGTGGGTGGTGCTGGCAGGGTTATGTAGGGTGGCAGTCTTGGAGAGAGGCACAAGGTGAGCAGTCCAGAGATGCTCAGAGTGCCTATTGCTCTCCCTATTCCCATCTACCACAAGACATGCAACAGCCTCTAGATTTATGTCCGTAAGGACAGTACTTTCCAACTGTAGTGTGCCACAGGAACAGAGCACCAGAAATAAAGGGCATCACTGATGACTTGGATTGCTGAAGTAGCAGGGATTTTGCATAGCTGCCCTGCAAAGGAAGACCAAAGTCAAACCCCATCGTTCCTACCAGTCTGATTATCCCTAAGCACAGGAGCCAGATGTACATGGAAGCCCCAGAAAAGGTTTTTCAGCATCCCATAGAGGAGCCGCACAGCCTGCCTATTCACTCCTCTCTAGCTGTGCCAAGGATTAAATCCTGTGCCATGCAGGACAGGTTCTGTGATGGGGCTGTGGCCTCCAAGTACAGACTAAGAGATGATCATCAGCTTTTGAAGAATCATCAGGCAGCAGGAACCAGTGAGCTGGAGTCAAACTCATGACCTAGAAATGAAAGGCTGCCTCTCCTATTCAGTCCTTGCATTCCCTCATTTTCCTTCCTTCCTTTACAAAAAGTCTCCCTTTAGTCCTCTTGCTGCGACACGTTCTCTAACACTGCTGGCAGTACAGCTCAGGTGGTATTTCCCTTTCACTGTGAAGAGGGGATTTTTTTTCTCACCAATGATGAGGTCTTGATTTCCCAGCATTTAAGAGAAAAGGGGTCACTTCCTTTCTGAAACAATAGGCATTTTTTGCTGCTGACTCTTCCCCTATATGTGCTGAGGGGTGGAGCTGGGTGGTGGGGCTGTACTGGCACCTCTTTCTCAGCACTAGCCCACCAGCTGGCCCCCCTCGGAGCCACAGGAGCTGTGTTACCTTCCTAGCTGGGCAATGGCTGTTCCTTGCGTAGCCCTGTGGGAACAGGGAGCCATTGCATGGACTGGACCCCAATATTTAAAAGAATTGGATTACTCTTATGCTGCCAAAAAACCCAAAAGAAAACAACCCAACAACCAACCAACCCCCACCCCAAAAAAACCCAGCAACCACTACCAATTGACCCTCTGGGAGGGAAATCTATCTCTACATAGCTTTGCTATGGACTTCCATGTGCTGAGGATCCCCCTGCTTCCTGGTGCTTCACAGGCCTGTTGAAGACCTGATGCCAGTCCTGCCGATGGCAGGGGTGCTGCTTGGCACCAGGTTCCTGCAGACAACCTGCCTTCCCAATGCCTTTCAAGCAAAACTAGTCTGTGAGCATGCTGCTGTACCGTGGGCTGCCCAATCTGAGCAAGGGCTTCTCCTAAACAACTAGGACAATCATGAGCCTAGGAATTTCTAAGGGGAGCTAATGGAAAGGTCTTGTGTCTTCAGTGCATCAGTTACAACCTCTATCTACAACAGCAGAAACTTGTGAAGGCTTGAAAATCACTGTCATAGAGATGTTGGTTTGGTGCTTTGTTTTTTGGGTTTGGTTTTTTTTTTTTTTTTTTTTTTTTTTTTTAACTGGAATTGTGTCATAGTTTAACCCCAGGCAGCAATTGGGACCATGCAGCCACTCACTCATTCCCCGCTGCCCACCCCACCCTGGTAGGGTAGGGAGAAAAAGGAGGGGAAAAAAACTCTGTTTGAGATAAGGACAGTTTAATAGCACAGTAACGGAAGAGAAAATAATAATAATACTGGTAAAAGAATATACAAAATAAAGTGATGCAATGCAATTGCTCTCACCACCCAGTGACTGATTGCCCAGCCTGTCCCGAGCAGCGATCGCGGATCCCTGCCCCCCGGCTAACCCCCATGTATATACCAAGCATGACATCTGTGGTATGGAATATTCCTTCAGTCAGCTTGTCCTGTTTATGTTCTCTCTCAGCTTCTATGGGAAGCTGGAAAAAGTCCTTGACTTAATTCAAACGTTACCCAGTGACAACTAACACAGTATGTGTTATCAACATTATTCTCATACTAAATCCAAAACACAGCAGCTACTAGGAAGAAAATTAACTGTATCCCAGCTGAAACCAGGACAAATTGTGACTGAAAAAATCATGTTTGCAGAGGAACACACTCCCATGTGGTAACTGAGTATTTGCATGATAGACCCAATCCTCAAAATTTCAATTTATCCGACTGGGGAACTGAAATGCACGTGGATTTCATGGGAGTATAGATACAATTTGATTTGCTTGAAATTTTGAATGCAAAGGAATAATTACCACAAAGCTGAGATCTCGGACAGTGCTAGATGAAAAAGCACAAAGTTCTTGGATCATTTGGCTCCAAGGTGCTCTCCAGTCTCACTGATAGTTGTGTGAAGTTCCTCCAGATGATAATTTGGTAATATAATGGTAATATAATGTGACCAGAAATGTTATGGGTCATCCATAGTTGCAGCTGGTAATGATAAATCCATATAAAATAGATGCTGAGAGAAAGATAACAGGGTTCAAGGACTCTAACTGAAGAGGCATTCATTGCTTTAATACGTATGTTTTAGAAGAGGAGGAGATAATTATAGCTCTTTTCAGGCATTTGCGGAGGAATGAGAGGGAGATTGATTGTTTACTGATGGATATAGTTGGGTGAACTAAAGAGGAAATGGATTTCCAAGTAGAGAGGCCACTTGACATTTTTACAGCTTGCTTCTATTCATTCCAAGTGACCTGTGAAGTTTTTGGAACGGCGGGACAGGTCTGATTGATGAGTGACCTCTGGCAGAAAGTCCCCGGGTACAGCAGGTCCCCCACAGGCCACCTGGTTCATCGGAGTTACTTGTGTAGGCTGGCCGTCACCAGTTTTTAGACCAACACCTGACCTTGCGCATAGCTCCAGCTAAAGAGCCTCTCCCACTCGTTACTGCATTTACCCTGCAACTTATTTCTTTGGAGATATAGCCCAGTGTGAAAACCAGGACAAGGATAATTTTGGTGCAAAAGTATCTGTGCCCAAGTGCTCCCTACTCTGAAAAGTAACCACCCCTGGGATGGGGGGGGAGGCTCAAGGTCCCATAGTCACCTATGGTGCTTGTTTGTGAGACTTTGTCAGGGAGATGACAACTCTCACTAAAGACCTGCAAATCCTTCTCCTTGGAAATTCACACGTGCTCCTTCAGGAGAAAGCTTCAAAACATTCAATAAAGGAAATGGTATTTTCATAAGCAGCCCTGTATAATAGCAGAAGATTATTTGGCACACAGCTCGCTAATGTGTCTGAGCAGAAAATGAAAACAATGGAAACAAATATACCACACCTTGGCGAAAACTGTCTAATTTTGGAGATCTTTCCTTGCCCATCTGATTTGCAGGCTACCTCATATCGCAAATGAGTATTCCGCCAGAAAGGAACTAGGAGACAGGAGGCCCTCTGCAAGGATGGAACTTGCCCCTCAGGGATGACAAGTATGTAGTAATTCAGGTTTTATTGCCTATAACAAGCTTGGATAAACAACTGTTCAATTGCCCCACCGACTAAAGCCATTAAGACCCCAGTGCTTTAACTGAAGCCAAAGGAGCTCACAAGTTGTATCAGAAAGGTCGCTGTTAACCCATTCTTCATGTGCAGCCATTGCTGTCCCTAGGCGAGACCCCAGAGAGCTACTTCTGCTCAAATGAGGTAGTGGTGCGCAGGTGGAACCATACTTTTTGGTATGTCTGAAATATTTTATGGCTGCAGTATAAGCAGTGACAATTTTTGGTTTGTTACTCTTGCTGGGGCCACACAAGGACCTTGGTGAGATAAAGTGGAGGAGGAGGTGATGATGCAGGGCTCTGTAGCTGCAGTAAACTGAACTTGCTGATACAAGAGGTCCTGCCCCTCAAGGCCAGGGGGAAGATCCAGCCTATACCCCTATTATTGTACTGCCACTCTTAAAAAAAAAAAAAAAAAAGAAAAAAAAGTAGTTTTGTTCAGTTTATATTCTCGATCTTAAGCTGCATTTGGAGGTGTAACTTTAAAGTCCCTGCCACAAAGCTTGTAAGAAACAGCATATTCTTGGCTCTTTCTGAGTAGAGGCGGGGTCCAAACCAGGACACAAATAATATTTGGTGCCTCTTTTCCAGCTAGGGTGACTAAGGAGTGCTGTCCCTGTTTCTTATTTGGGGATATCCTAGCTGAATCTCTTCTTGATTCCTCAGTCCTCTGTGTGATAAGTCTGTTCCCCTACCAAAGCTTCTGCCTGCCCCTATTCAATACTGCTGTGTCTGGGTGATGAGGGACACTTCCATGTGGAAGAGCAAGCTTCCTTTCCCCTCCTAACCCTGCTGTTGGGCTTGCACTACATAGCTTGGGGGAAACAAGTTCATGGTCAAATTACCTCCAGGGAAAAAACAGAGCGGTTTCCACCATACAGTAAAATGGCATCTCTTCAAACACTCTCCACATCTTGTGGTGATGCTGGAGCGCTCCCGCAGCAGCACTGCTCTAGAGCCCTTTGTGCCACTGGGTAAAAATGCAGCCTCCAGACCAAACCCAGGCAGAGCGACGTGCTTCAGCAGCCCTTGCTAGCGCAGTGCCCAGCAGTGACCTGCTCTGGCACCTCAGAGAGGCTCCAGCTCACGCTGAGCTCTGAGGCACTCACTGCTGGGAAGCGCAATCCCAGCGGTGAATGCCTGGGCAGATGCCCACGAACATGGCACCTCTGGTGACTCCGCAGGAGCTGCTGGCACTGCAGCAGTCCAAGGAGGTAGGAGTTCAGCATACAGATGGGAAGTTAGGACCCCAGGAGGCATAACCGCTCCAGCCCAGTGTTTTGCAATATCTTTACCATTCTGCTGTTGCACAGCACCCTGTGCTTAACTCTGGCAAGCCCTGTCTGTAGCCACCTCCACGCCGAGCAAACCAACCCAGTGCAGTGATGTTAATGGGACAGAAACTGCAGATCTCATTCACAGCTGGCAGGAGCCAAGCTGAAGGGTAAATAGGGATGCTGAGGGGATTCTGCTGCCTGGGGTTTGTGATCTCACAGCCTGCAGCGCTGGCTAAGGAGTAAAGCATACCAGACCCATTGTGCCCGAAAAAGGCAGTTTGAGACCACATCATTTGTTTTGACAACAGACGTACAAAGTTACAAGTGATCTGCTGCAGGACCACAGCTGCCTTCCCTGCCTGGGTCACCTCATCTACGCAGAGCAGGAGGGAGCAAATACAACCGCTCAAACTCGGGATAATGACTTCCCGTTGGATGGGGATGTGCCAGCCTGGAAAGCGATCCGATATCCATCGCCAGCGCAGTGACAGGCTGAGTGAGGGCAGACCCCATCCGCCCCACCTTAGCGCAAAACCCCAGCGACACCGGCGGGACCTGTGGGTGCAGCCGCTCGGCTCCTAATTCCCCCCCTTTTCCCACTTCTGCTCCATCCCGGGCAGCTCCCCCTCCTTCAGGCACAGCCCGCTCCGAGTCGCCGCGCTCCCTCCTCTCCGGCTGCTCTCTCCCCATCTCACAAACACAAAATAAACCCGTTGTAAGAGGAAAACAAAGCGGTTCCTAAAGCGCCATCCTTCCCCGCGGCAGGAGCTGAAGCGAGGAGGGGGCTTACTGCAGCCTTACCTGCCTGGGGGCAGAGGCAGCCGGCGAGCAGCGAGCGCAGCATGGGGCCGGCGCGGCGCGGGCAGCCCGTCCGGCGGGGCCCGGGAGCGGGGCGGGCCGGGCTGGGCTCGCCCTAAGTACCGTCTGCGCGGCCGCCGAGGGGAAGGAAGGGGGTGGCGGAGGAGCGGGCTCGGGGAGGTGTGCCGGCAGCCCGCGGCTGGCCCCCGGGCAGCCCCGGGGGGGCGGCGGACTCACCTCTCCTCCAGGGCGCTGCCAGGGTGAAGCTCCGGTGCCAGCTGAACATCCCGGCAGCAGCCGCCCTCAGGGGCGGGCGGGGGACGGGGGTGCCATCGCTGCCAGCCCTCCCCGGGCTGCTGCGTGTCCCCCGGCGGGCGAGCGGGTCCCGGGCTAGGGCATGGTGGGCAGCAGGCGGGCAGCGCTGCCGGCGCGGAGGCTGCGGAGCGGCGAGCGGGCGCCCGGCCAGCAGTGACTTATAAAGGGAGCAGCCCAGAGGAATGCATCTCCTTTGGCTGATAAGCCGAGATGACTGGAGGGGTTTGCACTACCTTTGCAACCCCCGGAGGAGGGGGCGGGGGGGGGGGGAGAAAAAAGGGACGGGAGAGAAGAAAAAGAAAAATGTTTCAGCACTTGCATAATGTCAATAAACAACCCCCCTCTCAAGTGGCAGGAAAGGAAAGGCTGGAATGTTTTGGGTGGGGAGGAGAGAGAGTAGAGTGGGTTTAGGTGGGTTTTTTCTTTTCGTTTTTTCTTTTTTTTTTCCCCCTTTCTTTTTCTGTTTAAAATGTATGTTATGTGTTCGTAATACAAAACTCTGCCTTGGTTGTAGCTGGGGCCGCAGGCTGTGGGTAAGAGGGGTGAGGGGGAAGTGTCAGGACTGTCGCAAATGCCGGCTCCCGTGGGCAGGTTTGTGGTGCCACCCTACTGGAGTGAACTCCCCACATGCAGGCCGGGCATGAAGAGCTCTGGCATGCCCTGGGCACGGCTGCGCTCACCAGAGTGCTGCCCTGGGAAACGCGTGGGAAATTACTCCTAGGCTAGGTTTAAGGAATACAAGCTCCCTCCAAACAACAGCCCCATAACCTATACGGGATCTCTGCTTGCTAAGAGAGCACCAGTCCCTGCATTACTCTCCCGCCCAGGCTTCTGCTGTCTTGAGCACTGTAAGGAGAAAATGTGCTGCTCCACCGGTTAAACCGGCCTAATTCTGTGGACTTCAGCTGTCCACAGAAACAGCGGCCCTGAGGAGACTACAGAGAGCCAGTGGGTGCTGCAGCCCTGCTACAAGTGCCATGAGAAAGCCAGGCGGGAAGGGAGCTGTCAGGGGAGATCCAGTCCAGCTGCCCCCTCGCTCTGCTCCCCCAGGTGCCGCTTCTCCGGTGTCTCTGCAACAAACACCACGGGCCAGATACCAACTGAAGTGAATTGACTTTTTGCTGTAGCAGTCACTGGAGTTTGCTGATGGCACTGGCCACAGTTTAAAGATGGGGTATTTAAATGGCCCCTTTTCCCCACCACATTGGTCTTGTATTTAGTTATTATTTTATTGCTCCTAAACTCATGTCATCCAACAGAAGGCATCCTTCCTCTCCAGGCTGGGAGATTCATTATACCGCTCCTCCCTTGCCTCCCACTGCAGTGGGATAGAGTGTTTGTGGGCTGCACCCAATTTCTTGCAGCACTCCAGGCACTCATCGTGCACCCAGCGCCTGCTCCTGTTTTTCTGGGAAAGCCAAAGAGGGTTGTGTCCAGGGCTGGTGAGAAGGAAAGCTGTAAATTCCCTCGGGGAATGAGGTCCCTGTTTCTTGCACTGAGGTTCCCAGGCCGGCGAGGTGTGCGCCGCTGTGTTTTATTGCTGTGTGCTTGGTGTGCATCGTGCTGCCAGGCTCTACTCGTGCTACCAGCCCAGGCTCACCCATTCGGCTCCCAGCTGCAGTGGGCAGACTTAAATTATTAGAGCAGCAGAAGGGTAATTTACAGGTTCCTCAGCATGAATTCAGTAGCATTGTTAGGAGCCAGAGGAATTCTGGGGACAAAGTGTTACCCTCTCACCTCTAGCTCTGCTGCCCATATACCACTGCACACTCCTTCCTTCCTGCCATTAAGCTCCGCTGTTTTGTACAGTGCTGAGCACACTCCTATGCCACCCAGAGGCTTATTTCTTTTAAATAACTAGTTTGGAGACGGGGGAAAAAAGCTACTATCTGATGTCTGTATACAGCTGGAACTCAAAGTGCTCTGCAATGTATCTAATTTGTAGTGAGCAAAATGTCTGATGCTGTCAGAAAACTCTGTTCCTAAGGAGAGTCCCAAGCTGGCCGTTTCTAAGCTCAGTTTACCTTCTTGTGTTCAACAAGTACTTGGGGCCAACAGAAGTGACTGTGTTACCAAAATATAATAAATAAAAGAATCCAGTGACAGTAAGCTTTTTGAACAAGAATAAAACATCCCCTGGAATGCACGCAAGCCAAGTGCTCCAGCCCTGGGCTAGGGGAAACATGGAATGAAAATGGCTGGCAACGAGCGCAAGATTTTAATGCTCTAGGTACTCTCACAGGAGGGTGTGTTTGTGTGTATGAAACTGATAATTAATATTGGAAGTGCCCTGTGTTGACACAATATGTGACAGTGTTTAGAGTCTAGAGGGCCCCACAAAGCTGTCATTAGGTGTTGTGTGTGGTTATTTTTATCTACACTTGAAAAGTTTTAGTAGCATAACTGTGTTTTATGTATTTTTTCAACTCAAGTGTATTGGCTATATTAGCATCAAAATGTTTTACACCTGAATAGCTTGGCACTGGAAAAGGAAAAAGCTGTAGCATGCTTAGGACTCTTATTCCTGTGTCAATGCATCTGCCTGGAGGGAGATTTTACCATTTTGTGATTGTATTATTAATAGCAATGAAGCTTTCCAAAGGGTGGACACCACCGATTCTAGCCCTCATCAAAAACAGCGCATAAGCAAGAAACGAAAGTGGTACCTGGTTTTGGTGTCCAAACTTGAAGAAAGTGCAGAAAAGGAAAACTGATTATTAATGTGCTTTTGTCTAAACCTTGTGAACACCCTTGACATGGAAAAGGTGATATCCCCTCTGTACAGAAATACATTGAGCAACATACAGTTGCTGCTGTAGTCCAGCGAGAAAGGAAGGATGCTTCTATCCTGCAGCTTCATCTCTTGTCTCACAGCAAGAGTGTTGCCAGGTCTCACCATTTAATTGGGAGGTTTGAGACAGGCTGGCTCCTTTTCCTTAAAGTCCAGCCTGTCAGCGAGGGGAGTGGAGCGCCGGAGCCGAGCTGCATGTTGCTGAGCTGGGGATAGAGCACAAGGACGGGGAGGAACGAGCTGGGCAGGGAAATGGACCTGGTCTGAGGACTGGGGCCACGTTTCCAGGTGCCCCATAAAGATGCTGTGGTTTTTGGCATACTCTACATCTGCCCTTTCCCCACGGCTGGCAGTCCTTGTGCCGGGGCGCCTTCCTGTTCAGCTGTGTGCTGAGAGTGTGGGATGGATTCTCTGAATTGCAACCAGTCAGGAAATTCCCTCTCGAGCTGCAGAGGATGTAACGGGAAGAGGAAAAACCTCTTAGTCAGCATCGGCTTCATTTCTGATGGATGCATCAATTTCCTCAGCCATAAGAAAACTCTCCACCCAGAGAAGTCCCCGTGTGTGGAAAGCTGTTGTGTCTTTGGATCCCCTGGGCATACAGCTGCATCCTATCTTTCTTGTCACTTTTGTGACACTTGGGGCTGGTGGGAAGCAACTTCAGAGCAGAGGGCACTTCCCTGCGGTGGAGAAGCCAGGCAGGACCTTGCAGGGAGCTGCTCAGCCTTTGCAGCAAGGAGCGTGGGTGAGGGTGTGCGGCAAGGTCTGTTTATAGTGCAATTCCCAAGTTAGGCACCTGGAGATACATTTAGTGGTGATTCCTAAAACTATGTGGGCCATTGCGCTGTTCCTCCATGCCCTAGTTACTACTGTGTACCACAGGGGTTGAAATCACCCCCAAATCTGCCATAAAAGTGATTGCTACAGTGTGCGTTGAGATGCTCTGCCGTTGCGAATGTGAGCCGTGCTTCAAAAAACTCCCCAAAAGCCAAATTACGCAGTAGCAGGACAGAGCCCTGAGCATGTGCAGCCCTGCATGGGTGAGCTCTCCTGGCTGGGACAGGTGTTCCTCTGCTGTTTGGCTTTAGGCAAGTCCCCCTGTGCAAATAACTTCATCTCCTTCTGCCGCAGCTTGTCTGGCAGAACAGGATTTTTGTAAGTAGTTTCAGGACCCGTCTTCTTTAAGTTGTGCAGCCCCCAAATCACAGGATTTCTCATGCATGTAAAAGGCCCCTCCACCTGGCATGAAGTATTCCTGGTGACGAAAAACACATTCCAGTATCATTGTCACTGTGTTTTTCACACTGAAGCACACAACGAAATAACTGTCAACCTTTCATCATATGTATTTATTAGACCTCATTTTCCATCCCCTTCCCTGACCCCTTAGTTAAAGGCTGGATCTGGACAGGTTGCTTGACTACCTCCTGGTTTGGTTTGTACACCTGCAGTGTGTCACAAGAGGACCCTGTGCAATGCAGTCACCTCCTCGACTCGAATACGTTTTCTTTCATTCTGGTACAAGCAAGGTTTTTGGAAGTAGCTGGCAGAGGGACACTGGATCCATGTGACAGCCTGGGAGAAGGGAGGACGTAATGTCATGCTGTGGGGGTCTCCCCATCGGCAGAGAAAGTACAGGGAGGGAATGGTCTGTGCAGCAGCCATCAGGGTTGGCTTGGACCTGTCCGCGATGGGTGACTGCAAGGGGTTGCTCTTTCTCTTAGGTTTTAGCAACCATTGTCCAATCAGCCATGCCAGCAGTGCTGTATTGATCTCCTTTAAGCAAGGACTGGCAGCACCTCCTGGATGAGGGCGTGCAGTGCCTCCCCGGGTGTACCCTGGTGCTGTGCCGGCCCCTGTGCCTGCATGCATGGCTCCGGGGAGCCGCGCTGCCGCGGCCGGCAGCCCCTCGCACAGGGGCTGGGTCAGGGGCAAAAAGAAAAAAAGGAGAGAGGGGGGTGTTCAAAGAGGAAATGCATGATATTTGCATTCCTGTACACGGACGTTTCCAGAAGACTCCAGTTTCCTGTGAAATGGTTCTCCTGCTAACTTGTCAGTGGCCTGCACGTGTCCAGGTGAAGGTTTGGGGTCACAAAAGAGGAAGTTGTTTTACTGCAATGCCCTTATGGTGGAAAAAATAGCTTGCTGGGGTAGTGAGCATCTCTCGAGTCTGTTGGCAGTAATGTGTTAACCCCTGCGAATCTTGTGTCTTGCTCCAGACACTTGGCTCAATCTAGACACATTGCAGTTTCTGCTCTTTCCTCAGGGAATCTGATAAATGCACTAAATACTCAAGATGAGCAAAGCCTGTCTGTACAAGCAAAGCCCCTCTGTATCTCCTCTGCCTCTCACATGGATGCTGCTGCCCCAAGTGATTCCCCAACCACAGAGTAGGAGAAAGCTGCCACCCAGCGCAGACCTACTGCCCCAGTTCTGCTCGCTGGTGTGTCCACCAGCCTTTCCAGAGTAGAGAAGGCTCAAATGCCAGGTATGTTGTGGATCCTGGAGCAGGTACATGGTCCCTGCTTCTCCCAGCTGTGAAAGGAGCCCTGGTGTGCCAGGTGGGAAGTAGATGCCCGGCACTGTGCCCCGGAGAGCTGGGCTGGTGGCTTGCCAGGCACATCATTTCCTTGTGTGCACGACGGAAACACCTTTGTGCTCACTGAGTCAGGCTGAAGGGACCTTTGACTTCAAAAGCCGTTGCAACATGTGCTTAAACTCAGGTTGCTGCTCTCTAACTCTCCGGAGCCAGCACAGTCCCCCTCCATCTCCTGTGGATTACCTGCCCTCAGGGTCCACACCTTTCCCAGTTAAGCGACAAGCTCATCAACACCTTCCAAAGGCAGGCTGAGCTGCACTGTGCTATGCTGGCTGCTTTCCAGGTTATGGCACAACCCAAACCTCTGTTTACCTCCTGTGATGCTGCAGGCTGGCTGGTGGCATGCAGGCACAGAGGGGTCCCCATCAGCTCTTCCTCCCCCCAGCACACCTGCACCCCTCTCCAGTGGTTTTGGGTCGGGTGTCTGAGTTGGCGGACACTGGGGCTCAGCCAGGAGAGAGTGTGCCTGGCTCGGGACGGGATGGGCAGCAGAGCTGTGGTGGACACCTTGAGGCTGTACACTGGTGGGAGAGTTGGGCACAAGTGGAAGGGGGCAATGCGGGGGCACTGTTGAGGAGCACTAAAAGTGGCAGAGGTGCTTGAGGAGCAGCAGCAAATGCTTGGAAGGAAGGAAGGAAGGAAGCAAGCAAGCAAGCAAGCAGGCAAGCAAGCTGAGCTGGTTTGGGGAGAGAGCTGCTTTGTTTTTCTGCTAGGACCTTGGTGTCCTGGGAGTGCCAAGGGGCTGCTTCAGTGGCCCCCACAAAGGGCAAGTCATGGTCAGGGGCACTCTGCTCCTGGGCTCTGCCAGGGGCACCCCTTCCCTTCTCCAGGGGTGGGGGCAGAGCCCGCTTTTGCTGCGCTGCCTTTATTTCTATGATTCTTTAATTTATCTTTGTGATGGAGGGCAGCATCTCCTCCAGCTTAGCAGCCCTCAGCTCAGTCTATCCATGGGACAGCCCTAATAGGTGCTATGGGGTTACTGTGAGGAGCACTGGGTCACTCTTCCATCCCAGTTCACCTACCAGCATCCCCCCAGTTCGTGCCAAGCAGTGGGCAGCACCCCTCACCAGAGCCCTGCTGTCACAGGAGCCACCTCGGTGCCAGCCTTGTCCTCCTCTCACCACATCACAGGTAACACCAGAACAGATGGGTGGGGAGTTTTAGGGCACCACAGCCCCAGGAGCAGAAGTCGTGTGAAGGTGTCTGCCTTGAGGAGCTGCACCTGCTGCCTGGCTCCTGGCCTCCCTGGGGGCTGTGAGCCTGTGCCCAGCAGTGAGCCTGGGCTCCACCATCCATCCAGCTCTCAGCATCCCCCAGTGCTGGGCCAAGCTCTGTCTCTTTGTATTTTTTTGTCTGAAGATACAGGGATGGGTCAGGGTAAGGCAAGGGTGAGGGCACGGCAGCATAGCGCAGCAGGGCTGGGTGCAGGGCAGCAGGAGCCTTTCCCCCCCACAAAGCCCTGGCCAAGCACGCTGGAAGTGCTGCATAGTTTCATGCTCTGCTTTGTCAAGAGGAGACTGGTAAAACTAGATAGGAATCCAGGGGACCGTGACAGAAAAGATCAGAGGGCATGAGGGAAGGGTCGGGGAGTTTCCCACCATGAAATCGGGTGACAAGGTGATGAGGAGGAACGCAGAAGAGCGGTGTTGTTGACCTGGGCCTCCCTTTCCACCCTCTGAGGTGTTTGCAGCCCCACAGAGCTCCAGCCAGCCCTGGGCTTGACCTGTTTCTCTGTCCCCATCGTGGCTCTGCCCAGTGCAGAACAGCAGGTACCCTCGGCCCTCACTCGGTATGCTGCCGCCGGGAGGCACCAACACCGTGTCCTGGGCCAGAGCTGGGGAGCGGGAGTATCCAGAGCATCCCTCAGCCTCTTTGTTTCTTTGCTTTTTATCCCCGGAGAATCACAGCAGCTGTGAAAGTGCTGCTTAAACATTGCAATTAACAGGGCTGAGGGTCTGGCAATCTCTGCCTCGTTTACCTTGTTGCAAACGCTGCATCCGTGTAAATGCTGCAAGTGCTTTAGTTTGGAAATGCTCGCTCTCAGTTCAGAGCAGTCTGTTCCAATGGAGTGCAAGAGAGGAGTCAGATGTGGCTTGCTAAATATATCACCAGAGTTTAAAGCAGTACAAATAGTAATTAATGAGATCCTAGGCAATTTGCATTGCTTTCCCCTGAATATATGTGCACACATCCGTGGAACTGAATATTTTTCTTGTGTAGCAATTTAATTAGAACTGATTAAAGTAAACATGTCCTGAAGGTTTGAATATGATAGCGGCATTGCATTATAAATGTCATTTTGATTAAATAATGGCTTCTTTGCTTGAACAGGATAACTATCCACCCAAAACACAGAGGTGAAACTTTAGTTAATAATAAAACTCCCACCAACTTCAATAGAGCTATATTTCACCCTAATTGTACTCATAATTACGCTTTCACAGTTTGATTACAGAATTGACTGTTTCCCCCTTGGAGGGATTATACATTATTGTATACCTCCTACAAAAAAACTGGGAACCCAGGACTGTTGACGTGCAGGACATGAGCCTGGGCTCAGGAATGAGGTGATTTGCCCCGTCCAGTGGAATGATGGAGCTCCCTTGTCCCTGGATGCGACAGGAGCGCTGAGAGTTGCCACATGGGCTCTCATTAAAGAAGTCACCATAAGATTAGCCTGGAGCAGTGGTTGCCAGTTCCTGTGGATCTGGCTGCTCCGGTATTCGAAAGAAGTAACTGAGGAAAGCAGGCCGACTGTGAGTAGGTTTAAATATGCTGCACGAGACCTATCCTCCACTGGAAAAGTATACAGGGCCTTCCCAGGCTGAAAAATGTTGAAAACAACTGTCCTTGATGAACAGATAGCATTCAGTAGCCAAGGACCTGTCTGGATAACCCCAGGACATACTTTACAAATAGCATCTGTTTCTGCAAACCTGCTATTTAAAAAATCTCTTGCTGAAGCCAAATCAATGCTCTTTCGTTTGTGTACAACACTGATATCCAGTTCTTGGGTGTGTATTTCCTCTGGACATCCCGGAGGATATCTCTGGCTCCACTGTTTGTGAACTGAGGTCGGTAACGTGACTGTGGCCCTCACTCCAGGCTCTGCGTACATGACTGGGTGCAGCAGCAGGTGCGTGTGGCTGCTTGGCCCCACATCTGGCACCTCCTTCACACCGTGGAAAGGGCACAGGAGTTCAAATTTGACACCAGCGTTGAGGTGCTCTGCCTCCTCAGCTCATCAGTTCAGTGCTCTGGGCTTTTCATCTCCCTACCTGAAAAAAGGAGGTAAAAATATTCTCCTTTGTAAAGCTGCCTGGGCATTAAAGCTGTGAGTCTGTATCAAATCTTGTGTTCCTATGAGCAATAAGTGACCATGGCTGTCCAGAACAACAAAAGCAAGTTTGAGACATTTTTTCCCCTCCAAGCTAACCCCAAAGCAGGGCTCTTCTAGGTCCAGATGGGAAATGCCAATGACGTGTTCATATCCTCTCTGTTCAGGTCTGACCTAAGCCCACCAAAGAAAATTAAATACTACCAAGGACTTTCAGGGGTTGGGACCAGGACCTTTGTGACTTTTATCTTAGCAGTTCTTCTTGTGCTTTTATTTATAAAACTCTGCTTCTCTTTGTATGCTTGTTTTGTGTGGGATGAATGGAGACAGTCTGCCGTTTTAGTGCAGACTTCCCTGCGCTTACTAATTTAAGACTGCCGTTCAGACTGAAATTTCCAGGTTGGCTCATGATGAATCCGTTGCCTATATGCAGTGCTTGAGAGATATTTCCGTATCCTGAAATAACAGGAGGCTTGTGATACATCACTTCATGACTCTGCGGTGCTCCACGACTCACGGGACGGAGGACAGATGTCACCAAACTGTTGTATACCAAAACAGTCACTGCGCAACGATCCTTCGTTGGAAACCAATATGATTGAACTGGCACATGGATTTCCATGCCAGGTAAAAATAATGGGCATGTGTATTTTTAGGGTATTTGTGTTAGGAGAGCTTTCTTTGGTGCCTTCCACAGAGTTCCATGCCGTGCTTTTTTTAAAAAAAAAAAAAAAAGAGAGAGAGCAAGAGCAAATAGTGACCTCCAGATGACCCAGCTTTGAATCTCAGTGATTTGCAGTCCAACAGCACAATTTGCTTGCTCCCAAGCTAGTTTTAATGTGATGGAACAGGCGAAAACACAATAAAATATTGTCCTGAGTTTGCAAACTGAATCAGTCAAGTTCCAGGCTGTCAAAAGGAGCAGTAGGTGGGGGCCAGCCTTACCCTTGCCCCAATAACCTGCCTTCGTGCAGGCTGAGACGGCACCAGGAAACAAGGGAAGGGCTGCAAAGGGCTGCAGAGCAGATTTCAGGTAAGCTTGGCTGCCAGGGAGGCACCCAGCTAAGAGTCCAACGTTTCAGAAAAGGCTCCACATCTAACTGTTTCAGGGATATTTAAAGTCATGCTTTCAAAGCACACCATCACAGAGAGCCCTCTGGGAAGAGCTGGCTGCTCATTTTAGTGCCCAAAAATGCAGGCTAAGCTGTTCTGAAGATCTAGATGTTTGTGGCTGCTGAACTGTTTTAAAAGCCAAACCCTTTTTTCATATAAACACCAAACTGCCTGATGTCAAGTCATGTTTGCAAGATAAGATAAGAGTGCTTCAGTGAGGAATAGATGGAGGACAGTTTATGGAAACTGAGTTATGGTAAATAGATAGCAGGGGGTTTTAGATAGAATAGGTAGAATAGATAGAAGGGGGTTTTATGTGGTGCTGGCCATAGCAGAGGTGGATAGAGAGTGTATGTATGTTTTTCAGAGCTGTGGGAGAAGACAAGGAGTGGGAGGCCAGGGGTTCCCCAAGCCTGTCATTGCAGCGGCCAGGAACCCCATGCCACAGGTCTGAGCAAGGGGATCTGGAAGCTGGTGGGATGTAGCAGCGCGGGCTCAGTGTTTCAGAGACAAGTTCTGAGGGCGATGAGAGGAATGGAGGGAATGTGATAAGGCCGGGGGAGGATTTAGAGAGGGAAGGGGAAGGAACGAGCAGGGTAAAGGACGGGGTGTGGGGAGATCAGGAGTGCCCGTTTCCACTGTCTCCCAGTTTTCCCATACTGGAGGCAGGTTTGGGTCCCTCAGCTGAAGCACCAGGGAACTGCTGTACTGAGGGGTGTCCCCGTTCCTCTTATGGATAGCAGATACCCTGACTAGTGTCCCTTCAGGCATCCCCAATGGCAGGCACAGGGGACAGCATGCTGCCAGCAGCCACTCATCCTGGCCACCAGCAACCTCAGAAATAGCAAGCCTTTGTTGTCATTGTCCTTGTGTTTGTAGATGACTTGTCCTAAGCAAAGATGAAAGCCAGTGGAAATCCTTAAGTTGCTGTGGATGTTCCTGTGAAGGCAGTACAGGTCCGCAGGATCATATCTTAGAGATTTTTTTTTTAATGGAGAGCTCTTGCTTTTTGAAAAGGTGGACCAGTGTGATTCCACAACACAGAAAAACGCTCAGGGAATCACAAGTGGTTATGCTGACAGCCCCCGGGAAGCCGCTGAGCTGTGCTGCCTGGCCACGGTGCTGCTGGATGCTGAAGGCAGAGCAGCCGCAGCCGTGCACCAGCACTCCCCGTCAGAGCTGGTGTAACTTTTCTGGCTCCAGCACTAACCCAGGTGTCTGCACATTCTTATCAGCAAGCCTTGCAGGTAGCGTTACATGTTTGTCCACTTGAAATAAAAATATTCCTTACCTCTGAACCTCCCTGGCCTCTCTCTTCATATGCCAGTCTCCCTTGGTGGCCAATAGACTGATATATTTATATTTAACCTTTCTGGCTATATAAATTCATGCCTGCAATGGCTCACAACTGTTAGAATTCAGAAAAAAAAGATTAATTAGAGAAAGTCCATCATAATGCACATGTACAAGTGAGTCTGCAACTCACTCACTATCCCCACACGTGCGAGCCAATGATCTGGCAGTTTTGAGGTAGGAACATAACCCAAGCCCTATAGAGATTTAGAGAGATTTAATACAAATTTGGATTGGGTAGCTCAGAAACACTTTGAGAAAGCTCTAGGAGACACAGAGGTGATCTTTAAAGCCATGGGTGGAGGAAGACAGTAGGATATAAGACAGACAAAGCTAGACAGGCTACACAGCTCTAGGTAGCACCCGACTGGGATTTTTTTTTAGGGGATTCTTTGGTGTAGATCCTAGAATTTTTGGATCATTGATCAGTTTTAACTCTCAGTTTCTTGCAAGCCATCAAACATTTAGCTGAAAGCACTAAAAGGATGGTGCTCCGCAGATTTCCTGGCCTCCCGGAGCAGACCAGACTTCACTGCTGGCACAGAAAATACTATGTGGAAAGAATTGTGGTGAGAAAAAGATTTCACAACGTCAGCAGTATCCAAAGGGAGGACGAGGTGGAGCTCTCAATGAGTAATGTGAGGTTTGGTACCAGCAGGTCTAAATATCTCAGATAAAAGTTGTGATTTCATCCTGGTATTTTGAAGATCTGGCCTATCAAGCGTGCTGTGGTCACCCTGCTTTCCGCCCAGAAAAAAAGGAGTTGTCTTCCCTCCCTTGCTATCGGGGTGCCGGCCTCCTGCAAGGGAAAGCATTACATCCCTCTTCTCGCTCCATCCCACCAGCCAGACAGCAGACGGGCCTCCTGATCTTTCCAGTGCTGCTTCCCAGGTGGTTCTCCCTGTATTGAGTGGGTGCATCTTGGGCAACCTGTACCTCTTCAAAACCAGATGCTGCTTTCCCACCATCACACACACACACCCTCTGCTGCAAAACACAGTAACAAGGGCTTAAGTCAATGTCAGGTGGGTCCCCAAATGTCACACCTGTCTGGGAGGCAGGCAGCTGAATTCTGTTTGTGCTGCAGCAGAGGGCTGTACGGCTGGGTCTCAGTGCGATATTTTGATCTCACAGTCAGACGATGTGCCGGTGAAAAAGATGTGTGATTGGTGAACTGTCGTTTTGAGTTGGAGGAGAAAATGGCGAGGAGCCTGCATTAATTAGTATTAAACCGCACTTGGCAGACACTGACTCCTCCGCAAAGTATCTGTTGCTAGAGGGCATGAAAATATACCTGTTGAGTTGGATGGGCGAGGTGCAGAGATTGTACCAGGAAGGAGGATTTACACCGAGACGCTGCAGAAACCAGCGTGGTGTTCTTGGGTGAAAGATCACTTAAAAGCAAGTAGAGATGTCCGTCTTCCTTTTCACCCTTTTCACTTGGGCACTGAAGTCAGACAGTGTTAAAGAGAAAATGGTTGGCCTATTATAGGCAGGAAAATGCAACTAAGATTGTTCATGACTGTCTGAGAGATCTGGGAAAAATATCCCAGCATATGGAAGTGGCAATGTGTTTCTACTGGTGTTTCACCAGTAGATCTCAATGCGTTTTGCAGCAGAAGTCTCTAAGGTTATTTCCACTTTTCTGTGGGGAATACAAGCCTCGGGTACCTGAGGCACAGGGAAAGGAGGGAAGTCAGGCATTGTAGGAAATCTGCATAAACTGTTACCCTCTTTAGGGACACGTGATAATTAAAGCAAACACAGAGAGAGCCTTTGGCCGGCATGAGGTCTCAATAAACTAAAACCTGCAATTCATTGCCTCCATTTTGTGACAGTCACTTGAGTGTAAGAGCAAGTCCTGTACGGGAATGGGGACTTTTTTTCCTGTTTACCAGCAGGTGAAAACTAGTGTTTCCAATAAAAACATGCAAGGTACCAGCATAGCTGACAATGGCAACAACTCCCTGGGCTCTCAGGTTTGTCTTCATCTGCTAGGAACCTCTGCCTCAGGCAGTCTTGTGGGCATATTCAGTGTTCATATTCACGTTCTCACGGGTTTCAGGGGAAATGAAATGTCACTTCAGCTTCTCTCCCCACAAATCTTCAGTTTTCCCACCACCGCCCTAACAAAACCCTCCAGCACTGAACACAATAGATCATTAAACCTAAATTGATGCCTTCAGTATTACTGGAATACAAGTAAAGAAAATTTCAACACAGCATTAAAAATATGTCACCTTCGCTGTGGCATTGTACGGGAACTGACATGACTTCTTATTTTGTTTGCCCATGGAAGGGAACTGTCATTTTCATTGCTAAAATATTTGTCCATTGGATGGAAATAATTACAAATGGAACAAAACAAAATGTTTTGATTAAATTCAGGGCTGGTCTTGTTTTTTCCAGTAAATGTTTGATGTTTTCAATTCTCTTCCCCCTCTCCTGGGGACAATATAATGGACAGTTATAGATCACCTTCCATCTCAGAAGATCCCAGATTGCATAGGGATCGCTTCTTTTGGCACTGAAATGTTGGTACTCAAGGAGCAAACACCAGGGAACAATTTATCCCCACAGGGTACCGTAGTGAAGGTGAGTCATCTTCCGCAGAGTAGAGGAGTTTTCAGGAGACAGACTCCAGTTCATAACTCGTGCCAAACCCAGGGGTTAACACTGAAGTGTCAGATCTGGCTACCCCATGGCTGAGGAATGAAAACCAGCAGCTGTCTGAATTCCAGGGATGGTGCTGGGAATAGCTGCAATGAAACGAAGTCTCACCAACTTTGATCTTGGATCTCCTGCACAGGATTAAAGGGGTAACTGAGTTTGGGCCTGAGGCACAGGCATTTGGGGAAGCAGCAGGGGGAATTCGCTAAATTTTCATGGGAGTTTACTGAGCATATGATGATAAAGCAAAGATAACTCTCTTTTATCATCGCGATCCATTTCTTTTAACTGTGAGTGCTTTGAGGCCCCTGCAGGATCACAGCGAGGACATCAGCAGACTTGCAGTGCTCCCTGCATGGTGCTGCTTTGTTTGGGTTGAAGAGGTGACGCTTTGCCCTGGATCAACCCTGTAAATAAGAATGGAGCAAGAAAAGATTTGTTTGCACAGATCCAAACATTTCCCTCGTTCCTCCCATTTTCTCCCAGGTTGGATGTGATCGGTTCATACACCTGCCACTTCCCTAGGACATGCGCAGCTGCCAGAAACCCCTCTGGCTGCTGTCAGTCTGGCTCAAGACACCTTTGCAGGAGCGGCTCCAAGAGAGGAGAGTGCTGTCCATACAGATACAGCATTCGATCTCCACCGTTGTCAGAGCGAGGAATCATATTTCCCCCACCCCTGCCCTCTGGGTAAGAAAAGGCTAACATATCATAAAGGTACCGTAATAAGTCTGCTAGAGATGTCTTTGCAGCCTCTTTCTCCTCCTCAAACTGGAATGTGCCTAAGCTCCTTCTGGTCTGCTTATTTCTTTTTTCTGGCAGCCCTCGGGGAAGGCACCTAATACCTTTTCGCAAACATTATTTATGGACTCAGAATGCCAGGAACGTGTCTTTACAAATAGTCTGTACAATATGGCCTGAGCCCTCTTGTCTGGCACCTAATTATGTCAATCCACAATGCTCAGATTTCTTTGGCTTTTTGCTGTAAGCCAGATTTACCAATCCTGGGCTGTTTCCATGTGAGCAGAGTGCTGTAATGACCGATGAGCTGCACTCGTAGGACTTGCACGGTAGCGTCCCAGTTGTTCAAAGTTCCTGGTGATTCCTGCTTAGGTCCTAGGGCCAATGTTTAGTGTTTCATGAAAAGAGAAAGGTCAGTGCTGGTCCTGCAATACCTGTGTCACATTGCACAGCACCCTAGGATGCCACAGGCTTGCCCCACAGAGGGTGAGCTCGCTTGATCTATAGTGGACCATCTCTTCCTTAGCACCACTCCCTTCTGTGAGATCTGTATTAATTAGATGCACCTATCAGTCCAAGTGGGAGCTCTGCTTATGTACCCAGCACTAAGTTCAAGAGCAGGTTCGTATAAGAGAGGCAGCTGTAGAGGCACTTTTTATCAAAAACCACCTAAAAACCTTCCTTTGGATGAAAACCACTGGCTTTGTTAGTATTTCTGCCTTTTCAGGATCAAGCCTGCAGCATAAATCTTCTGAGAGAAGCTTGGTTAGTTTGGCCTCTTCTCTTTCCTAAAAGAAAGAGAGAAAGGCTGCACTTTCACACCTTTATAGCACTTCCCATTCCCTGTGAATCTGGAATACTTTATAAATGAGGTAGGTCTTGGTCTCAATGTAACAGCGTTAAAGGAAACACCTCACTTCCAGTCAAGAGTTTGAGACAAAATGGAGAACAGTGTATGCAGCTGAAACCATAGGGCAGAAAGTGATCTGAGAGAGAATTTCGTCTGGGTGTAAATATTAACATCTCTATTATTCAGTGAAAATTACGTGACCCTTAACAACTGTAGTTGGATGAAAACTCCAGTATTAAATTTAAATTGAAGTGCAATATTTCCACCAGCACAGGACCTGTAGCTTATCCTGTGTTGTTTGCACATGTAGTCTGTACCGTAACCCTGTGACTTTGGGGTTAAAAAAGAATAGCACCACTAGGCTACCACTTATCATGGCTTGTCTTCTCCTCATCCCTTATGTTGAGTCATTCATTCTTGGGCTGTGCAGTCTGACTGGATCACAGCAGAAGCTTTCATGAACAGCAGACTCTAGAGGTACAGAAAATCTCAGGTGAAATCATGGGAATTTTAACAGAAATTTGGCGAGCATATGCGCTGACATGGCAAAATACTCAGTGAGTTCATTGAGGCTGGGATTCCCTCCAGTTACCCCTGGACCTTTTGCTGGCCATCTCAGCCCCTCTCCAAGGCCTCACCTACAGCTACTCCTGAACCACCGCACCCCTTGGTTTGTCTTCAAGGAAGGCTCTGTCTTCCAGACCAGTATTTTCTGAACGCTGGCAGAAAGGATGGGACTTGCTGACTTCAGACAAGATGCCAAAGCATGCAGAGGGGACTCTACTGTAAACAATCTCTTAAAATTCATTTTAAAAGGAGAAAAGGATGAGGGGAGGAAAAACAAAATACTCAGAGATGCTGACTTGCCATCTACAGTCATCCTCCCTCGCGGGTGATTAATCATCTCCCCCTTTGAGCCCAACAGACCAGCTACGCACATTCCTCATTCTCGTCATTGCTGGAAAGAAATTTGATTTTTGGCATGCCTTTTGTAGGATTCAAAATACCTTTGTGCTGTGATGGGTGTGAGGGAAGGGAGTTTCACTTCTCAGCAGATATACTAAAAGCATGTATTACGGGCTGGGCTCTCCACCCCAGCCAGGTTTCAGGGAGCCATTTGTGGCTGCCTGATCCCACAGCTCTGGCACACACTGCACTTACCAAGCTGGAGACTCTGGGTCTGTGTATCTTGATGCCTGTTGCTGGAGATCAATATGCTCTTGTAGGGTGGAAATCCCTTCTGAGTCATCAAAAAATTGAGTATGGAGGAATCAGAAGGCATGGGATTTCAAATAAGACATAATTTCCCTTTACTGTCTGCACGCTGTGAACTAAGTGAATTTTGGGTCCTATATTACAAAACATAAATAAATCACATTAGTAAGTACAATCGCAGGTAAACTATGTACGAAGTAGATTCCCCTGAAGACAATCTAAGTTTAGTAAAGAAGGTGTTGACTAAGCCCTGGGACAAGGTTCTTAATGGCACTGACAGGTCCCTTTCCACCATGGCTGTCATTCAAGAGGCCTTCAAGAAGGCGATGTGGGTGAGAATCTGGCCCTCCTTACTGCTGGGCTTAAACCACAGTCTTGCTAATGACGCAGCATTTCCTCATATTTGTAACGACAATTAAATGGGTAAAGAACATTTACCTGGTGATAAAGCTTGTAGCTAGCCCAGTTCTGAAGGAGTTACAAAAAGACAAGACTGATTATCTCATGCAAACCAGCTGTCATGCAATGTGCCTGAATCACAGTCATCAAAAGCCACAAAAGAAGGAGCTGATTGATGGACAGAGTTTTGTGAACATCATGGTGCTTGGACCACTCTCACGTGTCATCAATGCTGGGATTTGCCTGTACATGTGTGTCTCCCTGCTCTGTGTTCTCAACCTGTAGTAAGATGTCAACATGCATGTTTAGCACATTGAGCTCACGATGTTTGTGTTACCCCTTTGCCTTTCAGCAAAAATTTCACAAGAGTTTTCCTTTAGCATGACTTAGAGGTCATTGTCTCATGTGACACTCAAAAATGTAATCTTTCCTGGTTGGAGTTGACTCTGACTGTGAGGAGAAGCAGGGAGTTGGCATGTTCAAACGCAGGTGAGGGCTCTCTCTGAGCCCACACATCTGTAGGTTGCTGTGCAGCACGCGCAAAGCTGCACCCAACGATCAGCTTTTCCAGATCCCTTAGAAACAGTCTGTGAACTTCAGTGTCCAGTGGGTCACAGGCTGCCGTCAGTCCTGCTGTGACCCCCAGGCTTCACTGGCAGATTGGCAAGAGCGCTGAGCAGGTAGCAAGCAGCAGCACAGCAGGATTTCTGTCCTCTCCCTCTCTGCCTCACACATAACATTTTCATTTCTTGCAGCCACAAGCAAAGAGGTGGTTTAGGGACCTGGAGCTTTGTCCAAGGGGGCTGGATGCCTTCCACGGTTCGGAGCCACCTTGCCCGCGTGGGGTGCCTGGAAATGAAGGCATAATCTCTGATCCCAGTATGTATTCACGTCAAGTGAGAACAGCCTGTAGTTTTGGAGCAGAAGGTTATCAGAATGAGTGTCATTTCTCATCGCGCATGAAGCTGGTGCCTGTGTAAATGCACAGCCACAAATCATTGCAAAGAGCCAAACGGTTACGGGCAGAGAAACTAGGAGAGGATTTTGTTACAGTTACCCAAATGTAAGCCAGGAAACACATTGCTGACAGAACTTAAACGCTTGAAAGATTTGGACCAGGTGATGAGCTGGATAAAACTGTCATTTCTTAGCAGATGTCATATTCTCAGTTACAAGCAGAAGTGCTGTAATATCCAGACCTAATCATAGTGAAAAAACACAAGCAATCTTTTAAGCAACGCATGAATAAAAGCTGTGTATTGAAACGCTGGGCTAAGAGCTCACTGTAACTGTCAGACCAATGTGGGGATTTTTTGTTCACTTTTGCACCAGCTTTTTAAGGAAGGATCCTGGCCCCCAAGAGAGCTGTTTACCTGCTGAAGCGTAACATCACACTATCAATCCTTTTCCCTGACAACCCTAACCCTGCTCTGTCTTGTCTGGGCTGCGTGCTGCAGCAGGAGCGAGAAAACTGAGAGCTGTAAGCTGAAAAAGCTTGGGATGTTGATGTACAGAATGGTGGGTGGTGTTATTTAGATGTTGTTGTAAACAAACAAATATGGCTGATTAAAGCTGGATGGCCATAGAGGTTTCTGCCTCGCTCTGCACACCCCACCCTTTTCTTGGCAGTTACTGGGATTTCAGGTTACTCGAAAGGCCAGGTTGGAAACGGGTGTCTCAGGAGCTGCTTCACATGCGGTTCAGCTCCTGCTGACGGAGACACAGCAAATCTGGAGGAAGGCTGCATCACCACAGCATGATATTTTCATTATTTGGTGGGGTTTCAGTCCAGCCATCAGCAAATGCCATTCCTAGTACCCTGGCAGCTCTGACTGCCAGCTCAGAGAACTTGAGTGCTTACAAACACAGAGGGGCTGGCACACAGACATGCTCCTACTTCTCTGATCAACACATTTTACCTTATTTATTTCAGGCCCGCAAGCTACATAATTAAACTTGAAGGCAACAGCAGTTTCTTGGAGACTGTGCAGCCATCTAGCGTTATTGTACATATAGCATGCTTGTTACCTGCTGAGACCCCCAGATCGATTCCAGTGCTTTTTTCCTACACATCTCCCAGCTGGATGTTTAACTCTTAAGTAACAGGAGATTTAGTTTAACTTGCCAATCCACTGATCTTGATAATCTCTGAAATTTCTGACCACCTGAAGATTGTGCTTGTGGATGGAGGAGAGGATCCTGATACGGGTTGCTACTACCAGGAAGAGCAACCAGGGTGTCCATGGCTGCTACTGCTGTGTTTTAACAGTCATTGGTTCTTCAGCAAAAAAAAAAAAAGGGGGAAAAAAAAGGGGGGAAAAAAAAAGGAAAAAAAGAAAAAACCTAAACTGAAATTTGAAGATCAGTGAGCAAACTTTAGGGATGCCAGTGCTATCTGCCACAGTGCTTTGGAGGCTTTCTCATTTGCTTAGGAATAGGAAAGCCTTATACGTATATTGTGAACAAGGGCAAAATAGCCTGAATCTGCGTGTCTCGCTTTTCTCATCTAGAGAAAAACATCTTATTTCAAAGTCTCAGCTTCCTCTTTGGTCATTCAGCAGACAAAGCAATTAGTACAAGGAACTACTTTTACAGTTTGTAGTACATTAGTTAGGCAACCCGTGAAGGCAAGGAGCATGATGAAACGACATGCATGCTTGTATTGCATACCAGAGTGACAAGTAAATCTCAAAGGTGACAACCCAGGGTTACTGTGACTTAGCAGCAGCCACTTGGCCAACCTGAGAGAACAGAACCGTCTTTGTTTATAAACTGCATTTTTTTCTAACTCTTATCTGCTCTCTTGCACTGTAATTTCCCCCAGCCCCCTCTGTGCCACTAGGTTCATCTTTCTCCACACCTTGCATTATACTGTATAATTGTCCAGGTGTGTTATAAGGGACATTCATCTGCAACAAAAGGTGATGGACCGGTGATTTTCTGCACTGCAGTAACAAGTCACTGACTACTGGGGCAAAAGAAATTTCTTCTGGATAGAAGTTACATGTAAGAAACAATCTCTTTGCCTGGGCTAGGCAGGGAGTGGAAATTTATTCCATGGAGACACATAATTTTCTGAATCCTGCTACACTTAAGGAAGGTGTTACCAGCTCTGCCTGTTTAACATTCTTTGCTGGTGGAAATAGCCCTATTCCCATCCCCTAAGAATCTATGCCATGAACAATTTACAAAAACACTGCCTTATTCCCCTTGTTACCACAGACCATTAATGTCAAATTCTGAAGTCTGAGTCTCAAGAGCAGATGGAGATGAGCAGTGATGAGCAGCACTTACTCATTCCACAGGAACAGGTGGATCTGGAGGAGGATGTTTGCCGGCATCGCCTTACTCACGTGTCCTAAGCCAGGGTAAGTGCCCTTGTTTGCAAGACTGGACGTGAATCTTTTGCACACTCCCCTTCTAAGTGTCTGTCTGTCTGTGGGATGTTAAAAACAGACCGTGGTATGTGTCCAACACAACTGACCGACCCGGTAGCATTTACCTGGAATAGTTTTTTTAAAAGGCATGTTTTACAAAGTCTTCCACTGCATCAAGTTTTGTGGGTATTGGATATCTGAATGTCACCAAAGAGATGGCTAATTAATGACCATCCTGTCGGACTTTTACCAATGAACAGGGAAAATTAGGAGTAGTTGAACACAGAAATGCCCCGCACACAAGGGCAAATGCTCCCCTAGAAGCTAACAGAGCCACTCTCCTGATGCAGGGCAGAGCAGGGGGTCCCGGGCCAGGAGTGCATGCAGCCAGGGGTGGCGGTGGCGGGAGGGAGGGTGAGGATTCCTACACAACAGCAGTCTCTCCCTGGAAAAATAAATGTCAACCATGATGCTGAGCCATCTGCAGGGAGCCACAGCCCTACTAACCCAACAGCAAATCCCTTCCCACCCCAAACAGCTTACAGACACGGTGCTGGGCAGAGCAGGAAAGGGCTGAAACACAACTGTCTGATTTAAGGTGAATCTGAGGTAAGGTGGTGTATGCCTCACTGTCTCACAATTCTAAAAATGGTTTTAATGTTATGACAAAATAGTGTGTATGGATACAGGAGTGAGATGGAACATTTGTAATCTACTACATATTTTAGTGAGAGGCTTATTTTCTTTGGATAAGAGATATAAATTGTGCTCCTTAAAATTTCTGGGCAGGACAGATCTTATGGTGTTTTTTTAAAAAGAAGCAGAGGTGTTAACATTTATATCCCAGCCAAAATCTTTGCAATTTCATTTTTCCAAGTGCTCCTGAAGTTCTAGTTACACCTTCATCCACGCTTCCTGCCTGCAACTGGTGTTGGGAGCCACTTAAGCCACCACTATATTCCAGCTTGGATGCATTTCAGTTGTCATTTAGGTGATCATTCTACTCTAATGATATCGTTTGGAAAGCACTTCAAGGTCTCCCAGAATGAAAGGTGCCTTAGAAAATAAAGGTTTTCTTTGTTTATCCACTGGGATGTCTTGAGAATAGTTGCAAGTGAATCAGAAGCTTGAAAAAGGCTGCATTCAATTGCCACAATGCCAATAAACCAACTTTATTAGGGGTTAATAACATTCCTCTCTGCTAATGTTCCCTCACATCGATGCAGAATCATCTAGAGTTAGTCTCCAAACTATGCCTTGTAAAACAGAATCACTTTTCCATAAACTACATCACAACATCCAGAATCAGCCTCTAGGGCTTTGGGAATGAGAAGAATGCCATCCACCCCAGTTATTACTGGACTTGTCTGTTCTTCTGCTTCTTCTTTCCTTCCTCTCCCTTTCCAGGTCTCTTTTCAGAACTAGGAGCTCTGAGCCCCATGTGTGTGGAGGAAGTTTGAAATAGTGATCCATTTGACAGACAGGTGGAAGAAATTAAGCCAGCGCGGCATTTTTTTTAGGGATCTGAGGTGATGGGATAAGCCCAAAGTTATTTTGACAGCTTGTGTTATTTAGAAGCTAAACTGTTTGTGTTCTGACTGTGCTTTGGGAGAGTGTATTCCGTCGGCTGAGGGAGGTACAGCTCTCATGCGGGTGTTAAGCGTTCCTCTGCCCTCTCGTGGCACCCATCAGAAGTGTTCAACATTCAGGGCCTCACACTAACGGAGATACCCGCCCGTGCTATGTCCATTCTCCCGGTGGAGATCCAGAGGCGTGTACCGGTGCCGCTCCTGCTCCCAGAGGGAAGCAGGATCATGAAGCCCGGGCAGTTTCATTACGCCGTTCCCGGCCGGCGGCCGCTGACAATACGGGCCTGCGGCGGCTCTGTCAAGGCGGACTGTCCACCACAGGCCCTGAAACACGGCTTAACATGGACGAGGCCCCGGAGACCCAGGGCTCACGCGGCCTGCGGAGACCCCGCGCTGTGCAGGAAGGCCCAAGCGCGCTTCAGCGTTGGGGCCTGACACGGGGCAACGGCCAGCAGGGGCGGGCCCGGGAGGTGCTCGGGGTAAGGGCGGGTCTGCCAGGAGTCAAGATGGCCGCCGGGGGGAGAGGGGGGAGCCCGGGAGGGGGCGGGGCGAGCCGCCTCATCTCGCGAGGCTTGGGCAGCGCGCGGTTTTTGCTCTCGCGAGGCGGGCGGGCGAGCGGCCAGCGCGCGGATCGGGTAGAGCGCGCGGGAGTTCGGCGGGGCGCGCGGGACCGCCTCGCGCCCACAACGGCCCCGGCGTGCGGCCATGCCGGCCCAGAACACGGCGAGCAGCGGCGGTGAGAGCCCGGGCCGGTGGTTGGGGGGCCGGTGGTTGGGGGGCCGGTGGTTAAACCCCGCGGTCTTTGCAGAACCGCTGGGAGCGGAGATGGGGGAGCAGGCGGAGGCGGCGGTGATCACGCCGGCCATGCTGAAGGAGGAGGAGCAGCTGGAGGCGGCGGGGCTGGAGAAGGAGCGGCAGATGCTGGAGAAGGTGAGGGGCGGCACGGAGGGGGTGGGCGGCGAGACCCCGCACGGCAGTCGGGGCTGCCTCGCGGAGGGACGGGGGACCGGGGCCGGTTGGGTTTGTCGGGACCGGGCGGCGGCTCGGCGGCGGCTGGGGGCCTGGGCCGGTGTCCTGCGGCTCCTTTGATTTCCAAACAAACCAACGTGGGGGGCTGTTGGAGGGGCGGGCGGAGCCTGCGGTTCACAAGCGCCTCTGATCATCCACGGCAGGCTTTTCTTTTTAAGGCTAATGGTGGGCTCTGGCAGTCAGCAAGAAGCCTGCTGCGTTTAATACACGTTTAAGTTTGCAATGAGAAGATTACCGCTTTACTTTTGTCATCCCGAGCCTAAAAATCCCAGATACCGTGCCTTTAAAGTAGGCTGATTTCAAAAGGGTAGTATGTTTACGTTCTTCTGAATTCTTGTCTGAAATATTAAAGGCAAGATTTTTCTTTGCGTTTTCTGTGTGTGTACATAACGTTTCTCTTCCTCTTTTTCCTCCTTATTTTATAAACCCCACCAAACAAACGGCATGATTAGAGCTCTGTGGGACACTTATATAAATACCACTTATCCTTTCCAGAAATAAGCCCGGTTGTGCGTTTCTTTTGGTAGCAGTTATTAGTTTAAGCAGCAACAGCATCAAGGAAGTGGCCTGGCTTAAAAAGCCTCCCGAAAAGGATCGGGGTCATGCCATTGCCGGCACTCAGTCCTGCAGCCACCCCTGAGGCAAGGGGAGTAGGAGCTGCCTGAGCTGGCATCACTGCCGGGAGAAAGGTACATGTAATCATCCTGAGAGTTGGTGCTTGGTTTGTGTACTTCTCTCTGCTTCTGTTGCAGGAAATGATACATCCCTGACACTCATGACATGATCATTACGTTTCATTTCTCTCTTGCTGTGAATGTTTTCATGTGTTGGTATTAAGCATTGGTTGATACTAACCAATCTGTTTTGTAGAGAGAACGTGAAAACTTGCCTCTAGACCTGTAGTCATACAAATTATCAAGGTATCGGAATACTATGTAAGGTATTGTAGTTCAGGCATAAGGAAATATAAGCTTGAAAGAACTCTTAAATGCTCTTCTGGGAATTGTATTCTAAAGAACTAATGCTGTTACTCAGAGTACTTGAGAAATCAGGATTGTTTGTTTCCTGTCTTAAAAGTTGAAGCATTATTCTAAGGGCATGAAAAATACAATTTATAAGGCCTGGAACTAATTTTAATTACTCTTTTTCTTTTCCCTAAAAAAAGTTGTGATTTATAAAGACATGGTTTTAGGCTGCAGCATTTTGTGCTACTGTAGTTAGAAAATAATACTTTATTCTCCCAGAAGTCTCATAATCTTTCTTGCAAACAATAAGTCATGATAGAGAACTTCTCTTCAGGTATTCCTTGATCAGACTTAGAACTAAAAATTTGCAGGCAATGCTTTTGGAGGGTAAGGAGGAAACCCTTGTAGAGCAAATTATTTCGTTGCACAGGAAGTACTGAGAAAAGGACTTAGAATTTAATTTCTTTCACAACCAACCACTTCTGTATCAATGCTATAATATGATAGGGCTGTGTTTTTTGTATTCTGTCCATTTCTTGAGAATCCACAGAGCTTACCTATAGCAGGGGTATCTCTCCACTGTCCTATGTGCTTCTGTCATGCTTTCTCTGTGCAGTTTGGCCACTCAGACCAAGGGAAGTCACTCATGTCGTTAAACCCGGGCTTACTGGCATCTTGGGGGCAGCTGATGTTCTTGAAGCTTCTCGGTTTTTTTATGCTTGTCACTTGGGCAAACCCCCTGCCAGATGATTTGTTCAGCAGTTCGACAAAGGAGTCACTTATTCTTTCTGTGGGCTGATAGCAAAACACCACTATGCAAATATGTAAGATTGTGGAGTGAGGGAAGAGTGGCAAATTCTTGATCTCTTCAGTCAAAAAGGGGGAAAAAAATTCCTGCTTTCTTGAGGCTTGAAGGTTTGAGTCAAAGGACAAAGTGGAGAAACCATGAGTTCAGTGCTGTTTGTTGTCTTTGAGTTTTCTTTTTTCCCCTTGACATTTTCATGGTTGGTCAAGGGAACAGTCCTTCAGATTGACCAATTAATGTAAGGATGCTGTGCTCACTCCAATAAAAAGTGAGCAATAGCAATTTGCTGAATGAAGTAGTTCAATTTTAATTATGTTCTCTCTTAGCATTGCCATCAAGTGTTGATCTTTCTTAGCTCAGGTACTTTTCATCTGAAGGAAAAAAATCTGGATTGGGGAGAGCAGAAGCAAATAAAAACTGTATGCAGAGCCATGAGGAAGCAGTCTCTTCCCCCAGAGAACTTGTGGAGATAGAACTTCCTCTCATAAAAGAACACGGTGATAGCTACCTGATAAGAATGACATAGAGTACTAATTGTGGAAAATAAAGGTGTGATTTCTGGGGGAGAGAAACATGCTACCGTTTTTCTGTGTCATACAGTTTGTCCCATGATTGAGCTAATACCATTTTTTCCCTGCCTGTTAGTCTGTTTAGTTTTGGGAGATCCCCCTGCCTTTCTGTCTTAGCGTGCCCTTCCCCCAGCGTTTCTTCTGAAAGCAATGGCATAGATAAGCATCTTGTAAAGCTCTGCATCTTGCCTTGCTGGGCTTTCTCTTGGAGATGCTAATTTATACCTTTGTACTTGTTTGATGTCTCAATCTAACAGGCAGTGTCAGATGAATGCAGCCTGGTGAATGCTTTTTTACTTTTGGGGGGAGTCTTGATCTAGTTTTAAAGAGTAATTTGCAAACTTCTAAATGCATAGCCTTGACTAATTCAACAGAAGTTACTTGTAAAAAGCATGCGTGGGTTTTGTAAGCAAAGCAAGAAGCTAGTGTTTTAACACTGGGAATTGACTTGACCTCTGTAAATTAGGCATGATGGATTTGTAGCTGTCTGAATATCTTGTTCCTAATGAAAAAACTGTACCTTTTGCAAATGGCACATGGAGGCATCCCAACCAGTACTTGAAAAACTGTGCTGAATTTTGCCAGGTAGGTGGATTTTTCCTCCCAAATTTTCCATGCTTCAAATAAACTTAAATGTAATTTTGCTCCAAATCTATAAATTGGAGTTGAGGTATCTTTGAGCCTTTCAATACCTTGTGCTACACTGCATTGGAGGCATGTGTTTACATAGACAAGTGAATGCAGCTCTCGGTTTCTTTCATCTTACAGCACTTCATAGGTACATGTGAGTCTATACACTCACAAATCATAGATGTATAATAACTGGAAGGGAAAGGTTGCGTGTGTGTGAGACAATTGTAGTTATCCCGTAGAAAACCCCTTCATTGTATTACAAGTATTAACTCTGAAGCATGTATAAATACTTTGCATCTCTTTGTGTTGGCCAGGCTCGCACTTCTTGGGACAGGGAGTCAAGTGAAATGCGCTATAAGAGGCTTCAACATCTGCTTGAAAAAAGCAACATCTATTCCAAATTCCTGCTGACCAAAATGGAACAGCAGCAGCTAGAGGTAGGTGTATTCTTGTCTGCAGTGGGGATTCTTAAGATGGGCTGCCATGTGTTTGGTTTTGGGTTGGCTTTTGTGTGTTTTTTTTTCCCATCTTGCTGTTTGAACTGAAGTAAAAATGCTGTTAAGATTGCAATAATAACACTAAAATCTAGAGGAACTATTGCCCAGGAATGAAGTAGTGCTTTGGACAATATTCACAATTTATGTAAGTTAATAGATTGATCAAACTGTGAAGAGCATGAATTATAATTTAAAATCACAGTGTAAAGGTGGCACTAATATCTTCGCAATTCTTCTGTTGGCCTGAGTGCTAGGAAGAGAAAACAAATATTTGGAAAAAGAAACAATGCTTAAGGGAACTAGAAAACCTGGAGGGAGGATATAAAATACAAAAACTTGACAAGTAGGAGCCTTTTTGTGCAGTTGTGCTGCCTTTGTTGTGCAGCCTTTTTGTGTTAATTACTGAAGGCTGAGGATGAGACATGTCTTCAGGATGCTAATGTAGACCTCCCTCAAACAAATTTATAAATTACAGTGATCTAAGGCCATGCTGTTCCCAAACAAGAGCTTCCATAAAATGATTTGACATTTTGTTTCTTTTAATCCATGGGCTGCTGAGTTCAAGTCTAGCTTTATCTTGACTTTCTTAACTGTACCTTTATGGACAAGCTTGGAAGAGTCTACACTTGAGAGAGAGGGAGAATCTTAGGAAAAGGTTCAGTGCAACAATGTTCTCATAAAAGCGACACTGACAGACTGCAGGAACCTCCTTTCTAAAATACTTTTCGAGTTTAACTGTCAGCTTGAATTCATGGTTACTGCATTGATAGAATGTATGTTTCAGTAGTTAGTCTTGCTCCATCTGATAAATACCAGGGTCTTTTATCTCTTTTTCCAGGGTCCTTTTGCTTTCAGCAAGTAGAAATAGTAGATGGAATGAATCTTAAATTCTTCCAAGACATGAAAGCACTTCTTCATTAAAGGCGTTGTAGGCTACTTACATTGCTTTCTATTCCACAATGAATGCAAGTGGTAATATGTGGAAGTTAAAGGGGTTCTGCATACATGGAAAACTTACTGCAATAGATGTCATCTTAAAGAGTTTGCAATTTGGAATATTTTTGTTGGAGTCTTTCTAAATTAATGTATTAAGTGTTTAAAGTATTCGCTTTATCATTTCAAACTATATCAGAATAGAGGCTTTTAGTGAGATTGCAAAAACAAAGTGTGGAGTACACAGAACTCTCACCAATGTAATCTATGCCTGTTATCACTTCTCTAATGGGTAGTTCTCTTGTGGGTGTTACTGAAAGATAAGAAATGTGTGTGGTTTATTTGGGTTTTTTTTAGGAACAGAGGAGGAAGGAGAAGCTAGAAAAAAAGAGAGAGATGATGTTAAAATCTGCCAAGGTAAGATTAACTAGCTATTTTATGCAACTTTGTGAATAAAAGTCTGACAAATTAGGATGTCAATTTTGATTAAGGTAGATAAATTAAAGTTAGATTAGCCAGTACTTGACTTGCAGGATCTATCTAGTATACCATATTTATTTTACTTATAATAAGACTGTATAAAAGTGCTTAAAAATTTGCATCCTATGACAGTCATCTTAAGATGTTTCAGATTGATTTATATTAAAGAAAATGGTTTGAATTTGTCTTGAGGTTTTTGTTTTAGCCATGATTGTTTATTCAGCCAAGATGCTGAGTAAGTAATAAAGATAAGCAGGAACTTTTTTTTTTTTGCTGTATTTTTTAAAACTGCATAATAGTAAAAGTGTTTCAGGAAGCTTTCAAAGGCAATGGGTTGAGGCTGATTACATCTTTATATCTGTCATAGAGATGCATAAGATGAACTTCTTCCTATGTTTATTTTCTAGGGTCAAAATCCAGGTGATTCCAAAGAGGAGAAATCAGGTACTGTATTAGCCTTTGCCTTTTGTCAGTACTGGTGTTTGTAGTTTCTTTAATGTTTGATGTATTGTATAAACTCAAATGTTATCTGACAGGTGCAAAAAAGAAGAGAGGGAGAGAAGATGGGACATACAACATCTCAGAAATTATGTCCAAAGAGGTAGGCCATAAATATAAATAGGCTTGTCTGGATTTTTGTAGCACAGATTTTAACTGGTGAGGCAATGGATGTGTGACATCTATATTTTAGAGCAATACATTCTTGTACATTGCTGTCAGACATTTATCAACCAACAGGCATCAGTATTCTGTAATATATGACTTCCTTCCAACAAAGATCTATGTAACAAGCAGTGTTGTCAAACCTGTAGAATTCAGATATTATTTTTTTAAAGTCTTTGGGGAGGCAAGCTGTGAAGAGACTATGTTGCCAGTTGAATTTTCAGTTACCCTTTGTAACTGGAATGCATTCACTGGTGTGTGGCCTTGTTTAGAGTCACTTGCATGATTAATGATGTTTGTATGGAAGGCTTTTTAAAGTATGTCCGGATTTTTCAACAAAAAGATCTCAGGAAATACAAATTGTAGTAGCCTTTAAGGTTGAAAGTGCATAAGCATACTTTTTTTTTTCCTTTGTTTCCAGGAAATATTATCAGTGGCAAAAAAGAGTAAAGTGGAAAATCAGGTATGTTGGCACATATTATTGCAGTTTAAGTGCGTTAAGCTCAAAGGGAGGGAAGGCTTTCTATACTTTATAGCGTATCTTTAAACTTTTCCTGTAAATAAACATCTCTCTGCTAGATATTGAAGTCCTGAAGTAGGAGTTTGAGTGGTGCAAGTGAATGCACTTAAATACTTATTTTCAGAAATCCAAGCTAATTTATTTTTTAACCACTGGATTTGAATGTATTTATACTTTATAGAACACCTATTATTTCAAAAATAAAGGAAATAAGAATTTACTACGAAATATTTATGCTGGTGTGTAAGACCTTACAACAGTAATCTTTAAGCATTCAAGCATGGAGATAACAGGTGTGGTCTCTTCTGCTGCTGCTGGAGTTTAAAAGCTACATGCACAGTATGCATTCTTTCCACCATTCTCTAGAATCTGCTTACAGAAGGGATATAGCTGTATTAAATGCTAGCTGCTGTGAGGAAGGTTTTAAGTCTGCTTGCTTTTTTGGGTAGAAAATTACAGGCCCAGTCACTTCGGTAGGTATCACTGCTCTTCAGTTCTAAAGGAGTAAAGAATGCATATGAAGCATTGAAATTTTGCATGTTGGCATGTACCTACATAGTAATGTTAATCTGAAAAATAAATTCTACTCTTGAGTTGACAGTTACTCAAATGAAGTCTGTGTCAGGGGCTGTCTTACTTCACTGCACATTAAGACAGGTGTAAATTCTGTGATTCTGTGAAATTGGGCAAAAGTATTGGGCTAGTTTTAGCTAGCCTTTGATGTGTATTCCACTTGTCACATGCACGTGTTCTTTGAACTTCCCTCTATAGGACGAAAGCTCTTCTGACAACCTGTGTCCAGAAAACCTTCAGAAAAACGGAGACTCAAATAGCGTCATTAAGGATAGATTGTGTCAAGCTGTACGACACAGTGCCAAGCAATTCCTTGATCCAGTACGGAAATTTAATGGACAACCAGTGCCTTTTCAGCAGCCAAAGATTTTTACTGGTGGTGTGATGCGGTGGTACCAAGTGGAAGGCATGGAGTGGCTACGGGTTTGTAGCAGTTGTTGATGCAACTGAATCTGATGATTGGAAACAATTGTGTAGGGAAAGAGACACTAGAAGACTGTGATCATAGTTGGTACAGGGAAGGTGAAGAGAGAGAGAGAGTTCTTTATGATTTCTCATTCTACAAGAATCTGGTGTTGTGAAAAAGTTGTGAAGCAGCAGATATGTTTCAGCATGGGGAGGATATCTGTGTTTGTAAAGGTTTCTTTAGACTTTCTGCTCGGTGTTCTCCATTTTCTGTTTCTCCATCTATTTTCTTGTTCAACTCAACTGTCTTTTCAGCCTCTCCTTAACAATACTTTGTGAAACCAGAAGGACCGTGCATACTACTAAGGGACAGTTTTACTGTTTCTCAACCGTTCGAATACCTAGCCTATAGGTGTTTATGAAGGCCCAGCATCTTGCAGGCCTGACACAGATGTGTTTTCCATTCCCTGCATCTTGGAGTCTTAACTAGTAACATTAACACAGTGTTTTAAAAATGTTTTGTCTTTAGCTGTTGACGTAAAAAAACTAAAGAAGCTTGAAATAAAGATTGCTTTCTTTAATAAATAAATAAATATTTAACTTCTACCTGTTTTTGCTTGCAAGCCAAATTAGAGCAAGTTTGCTTTTTAATTATCAGAGCCAGACAGAACTAATTTTCATGCTGCTACTGATCTCATATTTCCCTTAGGTTTTTTCTTTCTTTTTTTCTTTCCCCCCCAAGCATATGTGTCTTGTTTTTACAGGCTGAGGCTGATATCTCACAAGTGAGTGACACTGAACTCACACATTCTGTTCTGTGACTGGGAAGTTCATAGGGAAGACAGGCCTGTTCTGGCAGGGGAAAAACCGGCTTAGTTATATTAACCTTCTTTATGAATAGTAGCCAAAGTTATACAATACAGTAGCCACAGAACACTTCTGTGTCTGTCCACTCTTTTGTGAGAAGTTGCTGTCATTTGTCAGAATAGGCAGTGTTTGCGCAAAGAGCTTTCACTGGACAGCTGCCTGTGTTCATCAGGAATGGCACCTTTTTCTTACAGTGAAGCAGCTGTTCCTGTAGAAGCTAGTTGAACAGATAAAACTGAAACATCAGCACAATAACTTGGTCTCTTAGAGGAGGGAGCTAAGGGAATTCTTTGCAGCTGGGATGGGTGAAAATTTGGGTAGTGTGAGCTGTACTTGCAGTTGAAGTGCTTTTTTGATTATAACACTAACTTTCATCCTTTCCTTTGTTCCTGTTCTAGTTTTTGCTTTCTAGTCAGGCATTTAGTGTGCTAGAAGCACATTACATATGAATGTCTGGGGTTTACAAGATGCTTGTATTTATTTTCATCATGGAGAAATCTTACTTGTCTGTAATATAAAATGTGCCTGGTAGAGAGTTTCTACAAGTGTTACATTCCTAAAGGTATTTATTGTTCTTAAGGTATGTTGGCTATTTTGCATTTACATTTCTTTTTCTGTGTATGCAGATGCTTTGGGAAAATGGTATCAATGGCATTCTAGCTGATGAAATGGGCTTGGGAAAGACAATCCAGTGTATTGCAACAATAGCACTGATGGTGGAGCGAGGAGTCCCTGGTCCATTCTTAGTATGTGGTCCTTTGTCTACTCTTCCAAATTGGATGGCTGAATTCAAGAGATTTACTCCAGAGGTAAAAGAAATTCTTTTTCTTTTTCTTCCTTAGGTTTAAAAGAACAAATTACTTAATTCTTTATTCTAATTCTTTGCCTTAAAACTTTTTCTATATAGAACATCAGTCTAATTGTAATTGTTTGTGTGGTTACTACACACTGTGCCGTGACTTGCTACGTATTTACAGCTTTCTTGTAACAAAGCTAATTATCTCTACTGTCTTCTTTAGCTCAGTTCACCTGACTTCAAAACCTCTTTTTTCAGATTCCACTAATGCTCTATCATGGAGCTCAGCAGGAACGTCGTAAGCTGGTTCGTAAAATTCATGGGCGACAAGGATCACTGCAAATCCATCCCGTGGTCGTTACTTCCTTTGAAATAGCAATGCGAGACAGAAATGCCCTCCAGGTATCTAAGTTCTGAAAGCCCTAGGATGGATGGAATGCCTCATCACTGCATGCCCAGCAATGCGTTTCAGTATAGTGAAAAACCCCCCACATGCAGTCTCTTCAATGAGTGTCGTACTGTAGGGTTTATATTGGCATTCACTTCTTTTTTTTCCTTGGTAGCAGTGGCTCTGGAATTTTATGCTTAGGAAGTTCTTCAAACAAAATGCTATCCAAACAGTGAAGTAAGCAGATAGTAAATCATACCTGCTCTTTTCATTACGTCTCTGTAGGTGATGGTGAGAGAGGCTTGTACTAAAAAGCTATACTTGGTGTATAAATGTCGTGGTTAACATCAGAATGATTGTTTCAGGGAGATGAGTTTCTTTATAGGAGTTTTACTGTAGTTACCTAAGCTTTCTAAATGTGGTTACCGTGAAGCAGGTGTGTGGTATTAACTGTTTGGACTCAACTCTTCTAGTCTGGCAAAGTAAGAAACAACTGTAAATAAAATCTTTGTAATGGACAGTATTAGTCTTATTAGTGCTGCTTGCCTCATCTGGCACATGTTTTGATGGAGTAAAACTAAGATTTACTGAAATATCCTTTCTTTTTGTAGCACTGTTTCTGGAAATACCTGATAGTGGATGAAGGTCACAGGATTAAAAATATGAACTGCCGCCTTATCAGAGAACTGAAACGATTTAACGCAGACAATAAACTCCTTTTGACTGGTACTCCCCTGCAAAACAACTTGGCAGAGCTTTGGTCATTGCTTAACTTCCTGTTGCCAGATGTGTTTGATGATTTAAAAAGGTAAGTTGTGATCTGGTGAAAACTATTCCCCTTTCTTGTCTGGGCATTATTGTGACTCTTTAATAATTAAACTTGTATCAGCGTGTGAAGAGCTATTTTATGGTATGGTTGTAATTTGGTATGATTATTTGGTGGTAAAGGCTTTGAAATGTGTCTTGCCTTCACACTTAGTTGTTTCAGAAAGGAAAGAAGTAATTGTCAGCTCTATGGATAGTGGAAGCTCAACTCTGAGCTAAGATATGAGCATTTGGGGGGAGATGTTTGTCTAGTAAGTGCCCGGTGCTGGAGAAAGCTGTGTGAGGCTGGAAGACATGGGACACACGGGAGTTGGATCCTTTTCTGAAGCAGTAGGGGGTGAGGTGGAAGAACGTTGCCAAAACAGTCTTTAGACTAATTTTGGAAAAAAATATAGACTAGATTGAATGTAATAGATCATAGTGAATATTCCAAGTAATACAAGTATTTTTACCAATCACTTAAAAACCCAAGCATCTGAATTGACAGGGATATTTCAGAAATACCTCCTGTTCACCCTGTATTCATGATGGATATTAGTGTTTTGTTTTTCTTAAATTGCAGGATAAGAGAAGAATAGTATACTTAAATAATGAAGAATAATAGCTATGAAGTAAGCTATTCCTTTTTTTTTTCTTTGTTTTTATAGCTTTGAATCCTGGTTTGACATTACCAGCATTACAGAAACTGCTGAAGATATTATTGCTAAAGAAAGGGAGCAAAACATCTTGCATATGCTACATCAGGTTTTTTCTTTTTTTGTTTTTTTCATGGTTTATTTCTAACATTGATGATTATTATGAAGCGTGTCAAAATGTTGGCCTGAGGCTTTTGTTGTGGCACTTCTAGACTTCCTTAGACTTTTGGTTGTTGTTTTTTTTTTTTTTCAATCTTTACAGCCCTTATAAATACTGAAAGGAACAATATACCTCTTTGATAATGATTCATTTTTATTCTTGGAACTGACTTGAGTTTAGTCAACCTTAATTGCAGTTGCTTACTTCTGTTTGCCAAAAGATTTGATTAGTATATTTATTTTACTGAAAGATAACTTTGAGGGAATTCATGTAACTCAGGTGTTGAACAGAATACCTTTTGACAAGCTAGTTGTATAATGTACCTGTCTTCAAAACCAAATTAACGCTCACAACGTTTTAAGGGGAGGTGTAGAAGTAAATGCTTACGGAACTAACATTTTTCCATCATAAGCTGGTGGTGAGAGATATAAATAGTATCTTCTAGGTATAATTCTGGGTGAAATTTAATATTTATTTCAGTTAAAGGTTTGGGGCTTTCTCAGAATAACTTGATTTAAGAAATATAACAACCAAAATGAGGTGTTTGATAATAAAATTCCTTTCAGTTAATGAAAATTATTTGAAAGGTCAAATTATTTCAATAATTTGAAAATTATTTGTAATGTAGTTACTACAGCACCTTTATTAAACACTTCCAAATTCTTCAAATGTCAGTGGATGTGGTGTTTAAACACATGTATTACCAGCACGTGCATAAAAGCTTTGGAGCAGCATCCATATTAAAAAATGAAATATGGAACTCTGCAAATTATCTCCCTTGCTTTAAATTGTCAAAATAACATTGTATCAGTAGACTTGTTTGTGTGTTGTTTTTGGGGGGGGTGTTTATGTTTTATTTCTTAGATTAGCCATGTTGAGAGCTTTGAGTAATTGTAACACATCTGATCAACATTTCAGATTCTGACACCTTTCTTACTGAGAAGACTGAAATCTGATGTTGCTCTTGAGGTTCCTCCTAAACGAGAAGTTGTGGTATATGCCCCACTGTCAAAGAAGCAAGAAACTTTCTATACTGCCATTGTAAATCGCACCATTAGCAAACTGTTTGGAAATAATGAGGTATCTTCTGATAGGGATGTTAGAAATGTGCTTGCTATTAATGGTTTGTAGGCAAAAACACATTGGTATTGCTTTGTTACCATTGCAACTTAACCCACTTTTTGCTTAAATTTTTAGTCTGATCCCACTGTTTCGATGGCAGTTACTGTGACTGGCCTCAGTGGACACAGAACTAACACAATATGAGTGTAAACGCATTCTTGATTACTTGTAGCCTGTGGGGGAAAAGACAACAGGTTTCATAGGGTTGACAGTTTCTGCTGTAAAATCAGTAAGGTACTAATGCAGTCTTTAAAAATCAAGCAGAGGCTTTCAAAATCTGCAGTTACATAACTTTAAAATTTGGGCTGCATTTTCCTACTTAGCAAAGCTTACAGTTGCTGAGTCTAAGTAAGTATTGCATGATGCATATCACTGAGACCTCTTTTCAGTATTGAGAATTCTTGGGTCAGCATGGGCCTTTGAATCTGAAGCTGTCTGCTGTTGATGGCAACATTATCCTTTCCCACAGGAAGAAGTAGTTGAGTTGAGTCCTACAGGTCGACCTAAAAGACGTAGCCGAAAACTGATCGATTATTGTGAAGAACATAACGGTTCACCTGATGACTTGGAAAAATTGATCAGCAAAATGCAAGAGGAAGTAGAAAAAGAGAGGTACCTGCCCTAAAAAGATTCTTTTTTTTTTTAATTTTTATTACACTGTTTACCTCTTAATTTTCTTCCAGAGCTTTGCTTATTCAAATTGATCAAGAAGAATGGCATTTCGTAATTCACTGTCCTTGTAGCTTTGATCTGTTTCTTTGCCTTTACCTCATATTTGCTGGGCCATGATAGAAATGATTAGGTTGTACCATCACTCACTGAATTAGTTACAGTCAACTAAAAGATATTTTAGTCCTAGACCTGTGGCCTTTGCAGGATCTAGCAATAAAATTGCTTCTTGAGTTCCTGTTTTCATTAGTCTTAGGTAGGTCCTGTGACAATAGTGCTGTTAATCCAGAAAGAGCTAAAATGTCGAAGTGTGAAATGTGATTCCTTTGGGCTGCTAAAACATTTTGGTAGTGAAGAACCTCAAGGTCTAAGATGGTGCTGGGTGCCAGGCAAGGAAGAATTGCTTCATCTTAGTTAATTGGTAGTTGAAATTTAATTTTAATAGCTTAGGTCCTGCCTACAGCTAGCAACGGGGACAAAGAGCTGAAGATCCTGCCTTATTGCTAGGTTTTGCAGGCTTTGCAAGGTTCAAGTAAACCTTTTGTCTCCAATGTCCGGTTACGTTCACAGGTATATCTTTCATTGGCTCAAAGACAGGATAAGGGATAATGCTGGTGTGGTAACTACAGTTAACTCCTAGGTTTTTGCAGAATTACTCAGAAATACTTGAAGCAAAGTTTGGGCTCAAGACTAGAGAAAAGGGAGGAGTAGTTTTCTTGCTAAACTTTGTAAAATATGCAGGTTTAACCTGAGGCCTGGAACCCAAATGGCCAGCACAGTTATTGCTGTTTTAGTGACAGATATTGGTCACTTTCTGGTGGTCAAAATCAGAGTTGAGGTTCAGGACTGAGGAAGCTGAGGAATTACCTTTGTTCCTGCTTCTGGCAAGGTCTGTTGGTGGTTGTAAATTGGTTGGGAGTCCCTCAGGCATAAGGAAAACTAGATTAATCTTCAGGGCTGAAATGTACTTATTTTGCTAGATTTTTATTGTAGTCCAGTGTACTTTGAAAGAACAGACATTTTGATATTTTGTTTGTATTAATTTTATGATATGCGTGGATCCCTTATGTTGGAGATGGTACTTAGATGTGGAAGAGCTAAATATCTGTATTTGTGGATCCTGCAATGTTTACATGTGGCTGAAATGGGATAGGAAGAGAGGTGATTTTGGAATAGCTTATGTATTGTTCCGCAGGAGACCTGACCATTTGTTCTAGAGAGGGCTTGTGTCTGTTCCCTTTTCTGCTGGGTGACTTGAACAAGTTGTTTTTTCTGCTTCTGATTACTACTGACTGCTCTTTTGTATTTTAAACCAATAATGGCAAACCCTTGTGCCTTTGGTGCCAAGTGTGGCACAAAAAGAGTTTGTTTCTGGTAATGGCTTTACTAACTATCAGTGATTTTGAGGACATTTGACACAGCATGTGAACCCATTGCTTGATTTTTGTCTTTATTTTTTTTCTCTTCAGTATCTGTAGCATAATAAGGTTGACACTTTCTGTACTAATAAGATGACGTATCTTTTCAAGGCCAGTGGTAGAAGTCAGCATTCCCATGGATTCAGAGGTGAACCTTAAACTGCAGAATATCATGATGTTACTGAGGAAATGCTGTAATCACCCCTATCTTATTGAGTATCCATTGGACCCTGCTACACAACAATTCAAGGTACATATTTTCAAAGTATTAGGAGAAGAATTATTCCAGGTACTAAAAAGCAATAGTCTGTGAGCTATCATCAGTTAAGAATGACCTTTTCAATCTATTTGGTGTATGCCTCCCCATTGAATTCCAGCAGTGTGACTGAATCACTGTTTGAAGCTTCCTGCAGCAGCAGTTTCAGAGACCAGCCTCTGTGCCCATTTAGCCTTTACATAATGATGCCATAGTGTTCTTCATTATGGCAGCACTCATCTGCTGTGAGCATATTGAATTAAAACAGTAGCTGGGTTCCATTAACTCAAAGTGTTTTAGCATCTGCCTCAAGCTGTCCTCACAAAGGTTAATTTTTAAAACAAAAAATGCTGAACTTGGTCAGCTGTTCATGACATAAACTAAGTATGTTGCAGGAGATGCAGTTAAGTGTGAGATGTTGAAGGGCTGAACCAAGTTCAACAGAGTTGTCTGCTCAGAGGATACAGCATCCTTTCTCTTCCCCAAAAGGGAAAAAATCCAAATTATATCACAAAGGCCAGCTGCTGGTTTAATCTACACAAAGCAGTTGGCAATATAGGAAAGTATGAAGGAATTTGAATTGAAAGAATCTTGAAAAACTAGAAGTTGCTTACACATTCTAAATGTGAGTTTGTGGGCATGTGTAGTCATGTTTCCTGTTCAGTGAGTGATAACAGATTCAGGTGCACTCAGGAGCAAGGTGTTGAAGTTTATCAATGTAAAGTCAGTGCATGAAAAGCAGATAGTCCGGTCTGGGTGACGACGGGAAATCGGTTAATGTGTAGAAAATGCAGACCGTTTTACAGGTGACACCACTTGCAGGAGCTCATACCTGCTCAGGAAGATGGATTAGGACTTAGCAAGGTGGCTGCTGTATGGCTCAGACCTGAGAAGTTTCTAAATAGCTGCTCTTAGCCCATAGCAAGAATCAGATCTAACAAACTCTTGAGCAAAAGAAGAGTGTAACGTAGCAGTGTGAAAACCTGTTCTGTGAACTTTTGTCACTGGGCTGATGTGTGATAACTTATTCAGCAGTGCTTCCTTCTGTCCAGTAGGTGGAAGCCTTGTGCATTAATTACAAGGTGGGAAAGAAACAACAGTGCTTTTCCATGTGGAAAAATGAAAATCATCAGGGTTTCTCCTTCCAGAAATGGGATGAAAACTGTCTAGTTTTTTTAATTATTTGGGCATATGAAATGGTGGGGTTTGATTTAGTTTCATCATGATTTAATTGATTCATTGCAGTTCACTAAAACTAGCATTGCTTCCAATCTTAAGGTTTTTAGTTAAAAAGATGGTACAAACTTGTTTTCTGTGAGAAGCTTTCAGACAGCTTTTGTTGATGCTTCTGAGTCAGGCAAACCTTTTGGTATCCTTACATCCTAATATATAATCCCCTCTCCCCTGTTCCAAGGTTGATGAAGATCTAGTAAAAAATTCAGGCAAGTTTCTACTCTTGGACCGAATGCTTCCAGAACTGAAAAAGAGAGGACATAAGGTAAAACTAATGATTTTTGGGGGTGAGGGGCATAGTTGTCTCCTTATGGCCCAAAAATGGTACTAAGGAATCTTCCTGGTTTTTTAGGTCTTGTTGTTCTCACAAATGACTATGATGCTTGATATTTTGATGGATTACTGCTATCTGAGAGACTTCAAATTTAGTCGATTGGATGGCTCTATGTCCTACTCGGAGAGAGAAGAAAATGTAAGTAGTAGGGCCCTTTGAGCCTGATACCAAATTCTGCTTGTTCCTGTGACACTGGAACATGATTTTACACAGCATTTAGCCTTTAATAGGCAAAATACATCTATGCTGGAAATTGACATCCTTTCGGCTGCTTTAATATCTGCAGCTCAGAAATACTGAAGCAATGAAATGCGTTACTAACCAATATCTTGGGGTATGCCTAGAATGATGGGTGCTCAAGTACTCTGTTGCCTAAATGTGAAGTATGTAGTATATCTAGATTGTGGCAGATGCAAGGGTAAAACTGGGATTAGCACGTATTGTTTCCTAGCAGCCAGGGTGTAATGCTAGCATCTACGGGAGCATACTGCAAATCTAATGCCAAATAAAGTAGATTTCCAGGAAATGAGCTTTTGTACTTAGTGGGACACCTGTACCTTCATCCCAAAATTGCATGTGGATTTGTTCCAGTGCAATCCTTTGTTCTTGCATACATGTAATGGTTTCAGATAACCACAGAATGCCTTACTACTGAGGCATATATTTATCATAAAGAGCGGCCGTGCAGGGTGGTTCTGGAAAACTACCTCTCTGAGGGTTTGCAGGCATGTAAAAGAGCAGTGCCTATATGGAGGAGGTACACAGGATGTATCCTAGGGCCTGTGCTGCAATTGCCATCTGGCCTCCAAAGTATGCACGAATGTTTATGAAGATACAGAAGAACAGCGGCAGATGACAGACCATCTAGCTCAAGTTGTGCTTCCCTCTGCCCCATTTTTTTTTTCCTGTGCCACAATGTGGCTGGGGAAAACCAAACCCCTAAACCCTTAGGTTGCTATTGTTAGAGCTGATTCTTAAAGAGGAAAGGCTAATTAGCAATATGTCAGCAAGCTATAGTAACTTCTAATAAGCTGGTAAAATTTTGTACTACTGGCTTGTGGGGATCTTTAGGAGTTGATTGTGCACCTACCACAATGTGGTATGGGTGCAGATGAGAGAAATCTTCCAGATCGCCAGTCTAAGTTCAGCAAGGCTCTTCCCAGTTCCATGATTTGCTGATGGTGCTGCAGTTGATGTCCAGAAGAGCCCAGAGGATATGGGGCTTTTAGAGAGATTGGATAGCTGCTTCCACCTGGCAGTGGGGTGATAGTTTCTTTTTCTCTGCTGTGATCAAAGTCCTGAAAATTACTAAACACTCCAGTTTTCTTACCAGCATGTCAGTGGTCAGCCGAAGTAGACTAGGTTTTGACTGGTATTGCAGACCTGGCAGGAGCTGTGCTGACACTTGGAAACATCTTGCAGTGAAAGCAGGCTAGATGCTGAGTAGGAGGCCAGAACGTTACTCTTTGTTTTGAAGTAAGAGGAGGAGGTGTACAGCATGGCTGGAAGTTGCAGTTGAATTGGCGTCGGTATTTTACATTGTTGCTTTTGTCAAGAATTAGATACGTTTTTAGGCTCTGCCAACTTGGACTGTGCTCATCTTAGGTTATATGGAGGTGGATGTGATTTGGGCTGTACCTCGCTATAGTCTTCTCCACTCTGTGTGTTAGATAACTCATTGACTGGAATCATCAGACAAAAAAACATTTATGGTCTTGTCCTGTCCTGAATGCGTGCAATGCTGCTTAAAGCCTCAGCTTGGCCTCTGACAGTGTATGCTGTACTTTATCTGTGTTCATCTTTTTAAATACAAGCCTGTCAAAACATTAGCTGTGTTGTTTGATCCATCTGCTGTTTTTTAATAGACAAATTCTCTTCCAGATGCATCAATTCAATACTGACCCTGAAGTCTTCCTGTTCTTAGTGAGTACAAGAGCTGGAGGCTTGGGCATTAACTTAACTGCGGCAGACACAGTCATCATATACGATAGTGACTGGGTATGTTGACAGATGTGATGTGTCATAAAATGCTTTCTCTATTGCTGCTTTTGATAATCATTTACTAACCCATTATGATATAGACCATTTCTGTAACTTTAATGAGATGTTACATGAAGATAATAGTAAGTAGTATATGCAAACTTCTTATATATGAAATACACAGCCTCGTTTGAAAAGTCCTAGCTTGTCAAATGCAAAGTTAGAGTTGATTTCCAAAGCTAGCTTGTTTGCCCCTGAGCTACACTGAAAGCAGGAGGTTTTTTTCTGTTACTGTTGAAGATACATTTCCTTCTTTCAAATTGTTATTTAAGTTTGAATGCCACCGGACCTTCTACAGGTTCCCTCCTTCGAGCAGCTGCCATGTTAGTACTAGCCCCTTGAATTTCCTCCTGTGACTTGCCACATGTGTTCTAGCTAGGATTCTGCTGCTCTTGTGAGTCTGGAGACTGGGAAGAGAAGAGGTATGGAAGGAAATGACTGAAGATCTCTGCATCTTCACTTTATTTTAATAGACAGCTCTGCTGTTTGCGTGACTGTTCAACTTCAGGAAAGCTAGAGCCACTTCAAAAACAGCTGAAAACTTTTCTTTAATCCCTCTTCTTATACTCCAACAGAAAAACCTACAACCCTACAGCTAACACCCTCAGTTAAATTTGTGATACAAAACATGTCCATCTGTCGAAAACTGCAGCATGTAGTGCAGAAGCAGTCCGAGCTAATTGGGTTAATCCAGCTGTGCTTGTCATGGATAAGTTTAAGAGTAAAGACATGTAGAGTTCTATTATGCCATGGCTGCCCTGCTTATTGCTTCCGCTCTGACTCTCAGAGCTCACTATTGAAAATGTTGTCTGTGGTATGTCTCTTAAAAAAAAAAAAAATTAATGGTGTAGCGAACTTGTTTCTTTTATCTGCTCAGAACCCCCAATCGGACTTGCAGGCCCAAGACAGGTGTCACAGAATTGGCCAGACAAAGCCGGTGGTTGTTTATCGTCTTGTGACAGCAAATACTATTGACCAGAAGATTGTGGAGAGAGCTGCTGCCAAGAGGAAGCTGGAGAAACTGATTATCCACAAAAGTTAGTATCTTTCTCTTATGATTTTCTGTAAGCACCTGTTGCTTCTTTAAATCTCAAGACAGAACTCTTACTGGTCTGTTTTGTGACTGCTTTAGTATGTTTTCTTAAATGTAAAAAGCTTCATTGTCCCAACAAGTTTCAAAATGCATTCTTAAACACACTGTAGGTAACTTCTGCAGCAAATTAAAGAGCACTTCTAGTATTTCTGGAATCGACATGTTATGACTACTTCTTTACTAGTAGGTAGGGAAAAAAAGAGGGGGGATGAGACAGGGAACTTACCTGGAAGAAATATAGGTAAAGCCAGGCAACAAGAGAGTAGAGCTCTGGGCTTATTGGCAGCTTGTTAGCAAGATGATAGTTTGTTTGACCCAAATGTTTTTGGACTTTTAGCATCGAAAGTGCTGTGGGTAGATGACAAGTCTGAGTTTCTTATCTTTTAAAAATCTAATCAATTAACCAGAATATAAAGGGAAAAGCAGATAAAAAAAACTCTTACTGCCTATCTAATGACATCTAGAGCAGTGTGTCACGATGTGAAGTTTAGTGATAGATTTTTCCAGTTGCACTAGTAAACTTCCTTGAGTAAAGAATGTTCCTATTAAAATTGGTGAAATGAGTAGAGAATAGAAAGTTGGTTTCTGGGGGGTTCCTGCTAAACTTTGTTGAGACGGCAGATCCTGGAGCTGTAAAATCACTGTAAAAAAATTTCAGCATCCTGTTTGCATCGGTCCTTCTGAATTTAAGAACAGTATGTTATAACCGTGGTACAATAGTCCTGTGTGAACAACTAAACAGTGCTAAATAGAACAATAGTCCTTGATTTTATGTGCACAACAGTGGTGATTATTGTTGTGCTCTTGATTGTATATATGGTTGTACTCAAAAGTCTTAAAGTGATTGGGTTGAAGCGTCTCTCTTGGGGGTAAATTTTTCTTGTTTAGGTCCTACAGGAATCTGCTTTGCTTCCGTAGCTTATTCTGTTTGTGATATTTGGACAGTAGTTCCCTATAGCATTTTCCAAACACTAAGCTCACTTGAAAAGTACAATTCTTGTAACTTGGAATGGGCCTCTGACAATAATTAGCCTTATATTAAACTTTAAAGGAGGTTAAGAACTTCCCTTAGTATAATAACGGGGGGGGAGGGGGGGGGAGGGGCACAAAAAAAGCATTTTCATGAGGGCCTAAAGGGGCAGAAAGGCCACACCTGTAACTGTTTACTGCACAGTGCACTGCTTGTCAAGCCTAAGCTGTGGTTCACCTTTGGTTTTGAATGATGTTAAGTAATCTTTGTTAGATGCTTCCTTTATTCTAGCCATAGCCTTTGTCTTTGTAATCTGATTGCCACTGCTGTCTTGGTGTGACTGCCAGAATTGCCCTTTAACTCTTTGTAGGCGTATTAGTGACCAATTTAAGTAAGAAAAATTGTATTTTTAATGATTTGACTGTGGTCCAACCTGAAATTAAAACCAGAGGGCAAGATGAGCACACAAAACAGAATGGGCTCGAATAGTAGGTGGCTGCCATATATATACATTATAGTAGCTACGGGAACTGGAACTAGTTGTACTGGAGGGAAGCGAAGCATCAAGTTGAGTCATGTCTTCAGTTTTGCAATAAGTTGAATATTGGTAACTATTGGTGAATTGTTTCTAAATCTTGTAGCTTAAGTAGGGATGTCCCCTCAGGGAACCTTTGGATCCACTGTGTAAATGTAAAGGTGATGTAATGGATCCTCTACTTTTGAATATCTGAAAAAATGTTGGAACTTTGGAGGAGTGGATGTGGAAGGGATATTGCAAAGCTTACTTAAGGCAGGCCTTTCAGTGGTGTCTAACCACGTAGGGGGTGTACAGTACAAGTTCTGGAGCTTAAGAACTGGGATTTGTTGCAAAGCAGAATGCTTATTTGGCATCAGCACCAGGTTACTCTTTCTGTCTTGTGTTCCTGTTCTATTGAAGAAAGTTGCCTAGGAAACTGCATGAGACCCAGCATGGTGTTAGCTAAATTAGTAGTTGTAAGACTAAGAGGAAATGATGGACATAAACTTCTATTTAAAGTGTTAAGTGCTTGATAGGGTCTTCTGTATTTTTCTGTGTTGTTATTATTACAACCCAAGATCTGTACAGCACCAGTTCAATGCCATGTAGTTTGTGGAACTCTGAAAACTAAAAGGGAGAGACTGCATCACTAATAGTGCATGACAGGAGGACCTGGATCCTGCATGTCGCAGCAGATGTTAGTGGGAGAGAATCCTGTAGCTCAAACCCCTCTGGAACTTGCATCTGACTTGCATGTCACAGAGAAACAGCCAGCCCTTGGAGGGAGATGGAAAGGTGTGGGGAGGACTGTAATGAAAGGAATTGATGAAGACTCTTAATAAAATGGGTATAGGTGTTGATAAAAACTGAGGAAAGTTGGCACAGAACAGTAAGCCTTGCCTGTCTCCTTGAAATGTGCAAGACTGAGCTTGACTTCACCCATGCTCAGCTTTCGTTAAGTAATAGTCTTGTATAATTTTTTTGATATTTGTGCTAATGTCCGGATTTGTGTGTGGATAGGTGTTAGCATAGTCAGCTCAAGAAAACAACCTGTCAGGTGTATTATTTTGTCGTGTCTGTCTAGTCCATTAAAATGAGGGATGTTCTCTCTGCAAACCACATATCTTTCACGTATTTTCTATCTTGTGGTTAATACTGCTTACTTTGTTTCAACCAGCTTACAATACAAAGGGAACAAACTTCAGCATCCACCACCTAACTTTATTTACAATGTTTTTACTGTAAGTAGAACTAATGGCTTTTCTGCTCTGTGTGTGCGTGTGTGCATGTTGAATTGGTGTTTCAATCAGTTCTTCTGCATACTACAGCCAGGAGGTGAAAGGCCTGCATGTAAACTTCTTGTGTACCTCTGACTTTTTTCACCAGTTAGGCTATTAGCGTAAGCTGTGTTTACCTTACTAAGGCTAAACAATGCTAGGGCTAAAACAATGAAACATAGCATTAGTTTTGATGTGCAAGAGTAATTAGTTCAATATGTGCATCCAGCATTGATTTAACAATTTACAGAATTTGTTCCCGTCTGTGTACTTTCTTAAAATTTCTCCTTTTTACAGATCAGTTTAAAGGTGGCAAATCTGGTCTAGCACAGTCAAAGAGCTGCCTGGACCCTCAGGAATTAATAGAATTGCTGAAATCCAGAGACTATGAGAGGTATGCAGTTTTCATATTTTTCTTGGACCATGAGCTTGTAACTTGCTGCTTGCAAGCAGCTGTCAATAGCTCTCTTGTCTTATGAAGTGGTATGTGGATCTTCATAGCGGAAAATTCTGCTATGTGGGAAAACTGACTTCTATGGAATGCTAAGTGTAACATGCTGTTATCTGTATTGAGAGATTATTTCTTCCTCAACAGGGAGGTTAAAGGATCTAAAGAAAAAGTAATCAGTGATAAAGATCTAGAGTTACTCTTGGATAGAAGTGATCTGATTGGTAAGTCAAAGTTTTCAACTGTGTTTTTTCTTTTTTTTTTTTCTGTTCAACAGTAAATTCATATTCTGTAAGAGTCTTTATATGTAAAAAGTTGCCATAGCTTCCATTGCCTACATCTGAAGAAGGACTCTTTGGCCCCTTTGCTGATGTTTCCGATAGCATTTGCTGAAGAAGAAATAACAGAACTTAAAAGTATTCCAGAAAACTACATTCATGCATCATGTGCCCTGAGCATACTGTGAATGAAAAGCATAGATTAGGAGGTGTTCTGCAAAGCAATTTTCCCTGTAAATTGCTGTAATTGATCAAAATAGAAATTATTCTCAGAAAATATTTATTTCAGCAAACTTGTTTTGAAATGTGTTTTGATACTATCATAATTCAAAATATAGTGTTAACACTTCTTGGGGAAAAAATTTGAGCTCTTCAGAGTTACCGTGGTTTGTCAGTTGATCAAATATTGGAAAAAAAAAAAAAAACCCACCACCACATTCAAAATTTTTGATGTCTGCAAATTCTAGTGCTTGATTAGGCCAACATATTCTAAAAAAAACACCTTAACTTTTCTGAGAAAGGAAAAGAATTCTTGTCCAATTTGTCTAACCGTAGATTTAGTATGCTTTGCTTCCTTCAGCGTCTTTGAGAGATAAGCCTCAGAGCATAGATACAGAAAAAAAAAATCAGTCATTTCAGAATTCAGAAGTAAAAATTATGGCTAGCCTTAAATTAGTGATATATATAGTTTTGAGTAAAATAAGTTTGCCTTAGAACAACTGTTGCTATGCTTAATTTTTTTTCCTAGATTACCTAAAGAAATTGTCTGATAAAACTTCTCATTTCAGTTAACTGACTGCTAATATAGAAAATTATTCTTGATGCACTGATAATATGGTCTGTCTCTATCTTTACAAGTTCAGTCTATGAAACAATCTGGTTTCTCCTTCCAAGCTGGAGAAGATGCCATTTATTTTGTGTTATTAACGTGTGTCATATTGATAATGGCTGCTTATTCTTTTTTTCTTCTTGGCTATACTAAGCAAAATTAGTGTATTAAAGTTGTCAAAAAATGTTTATACAAATATATTAGTCTAGTGTTATGTACTGAATATTTACTACAGCTAACTGCAGGTAATGCTTTAGAAACTGAAATGCCACATCCCACCCCTCTAAGCCATAATTATAAAATTTGGTATGAAGACAATACTTTTTCATTAGCTTTATATTCCCTGGAAGGGCAATATAGTAATTGCAAGTGCTAGGAAAACAAGATGTAGGTCTTTGAAATTTAGAAAAGAATATTGCTTAGAACAGCGGTAACTTTCTGTGTTTCTCCTGGTAACTTCACTAAATAGGTTTACTGCGTTCTGTTTTCTTCTCATGAAAACAAGACTAGTTCAGGCAGATTTTAAAACTGCTTATCTCCATTCAGATTTAGCCAAAAGTGTTGGAATCATTTTTCAGTTCTGTACTTTAATAACAAAAATTTTCAAGGACAAACCTTCAGTAGCAAACTGTTGATGAAGGAGCAAATTGATTTTATCAACTTGCTTTCCGGATCCAAACAAAAACACATACAACTTTCATCTCTGCAATAGTAAGATTGAAGACACTTCACCTATTACTGTTGATTTTTGTTTTCTTTTAATCCTAGATCAAATGAAGACCTCTGAAAAAATGAAAAAGGAAAAAATGGGTGTCTTCAAGGTCCTAGAAGAATCATCAGATTCCAATGCAGAATGTGTGTTTTAACGTGCAGATATGGCCTGTAGTCTTACAGGACAAAAATAAGACTGACATCAGATCTTCCAGAGGTGTCACTTAGACTTACTGGTCCTTTATTCTGACTTTTGTTAAGGCCTTGTACAAATCCCTCATGTTCTTTCAGTGAACTTTAACATGTTCTACAGTATAATGCAGGTGGTAGTTTCATGTTATTGCTTTGGTAGGGTCTCATAAAGAATTAAGAAAATGAGCATTTGCAGCTAGCTCTTTTGATCAGTGGTTAAAAATGGAAAATGTGTGTAAAAAAAAAAAAATCTTCCTGTGGAAGTCCTAAAACACTTTTTTTCATATAGTGTCAATTATGGTTTTATTTGGAAGGGAGAGAACATGAGCCTTTGTAACAGCCACTTGTGCAGCTTCTGTTTTTAACTTCAGCAAAATTATTTTGATTAAATAAATATCTAGTTTGTCCTAAAAGTGTAGGGTTTTTAGCATAGCTTCTTAAATAAGCGGAGCTTATGTTGTGTCTGTTGTTAATTCACTCTTTCCATACTCATTTAGCACATTAGCCCATCTCTCACATTTGGAAAAAAAAAACAAATACCAAAACCCAAAAAAAATAAACAAAAGCTGTCAAAACAAACAAATACACCTCAACAAAAAACAGGCAGCTTGAACGAGCCCAAAAACACTTTTTTTTTTTTCCTGGTGCAGACAGTCTGGCTTGTCAGCTTGCACAGTGAAGGTGCCTGTTTAAAGCATGTGGAGGGAGCTAAGGGTGCTGGAAGGTGGAAGTGCAGAATCTCTCCGGGGGCGTGTGGGCAACCGAGGAGCACTTGCTGGGAAGGGAGGGTTTGAGACTATAGAGGGGCAGAAAAGAGAGGTGAAGGATGTTGCATGTGTAGCCTCCAAGAGTCAGCTGCAAGCAATGGTTTCCAACTTGGGCATCAGGTAGCTTTTAAATTTTCAGTTCTGGTATGTGAAAATGTCATCTAGGTGTAATTAGAAGTTGCAGTCATGGAATTGCAGCTGGAGCTGCCAAGGCATAGGTAACATGGAATAAAATAAAATCCTACCTGATCTATCAGACTTTGGAAACTTGTTTCCAGTCAGTTTATGATCATTTTACTCTCTGTAGAGAGTAATCTGTTAGCCTGATTTAGAGAAAGTTATTTTATATTGGTGAGAGGTGTTTATCCTTACCCTCTATAAGGGAACAAATAAATCTGTTAATGAGTGGGCTGGCTTTGACCTTTGCCTGTTGAAAGCCCTGGCTTGCTTCTAATTGCTGAAGACAAAAGTTTTGAAGTCTTCTGCTCGGTTACTTATTAGCCTGAATAATGCAAAGTCCGACATGTGCTGTCTCCACATGTTACTTACATTTGCTGAGCTACCCTGCTGGTCTCCTTTATGCATTGTTTTATGCTAGTGAAGACCTACTACAAATTTAAGAGTATATGATGTATCTAAATGGAGTAATTGTAAAAGTTTTAATAATAACTGACATAACCGCTTCCACACAGGCTTACCTAACTTATGAAGACTGATTCACCCTGCTCAGCCTGCACAGTTACCTGAATGTCACTGGAGGGCAATATGGTGGAAAATAAAAATGAACAAGAGTTTCTGTCCCACAGCCAGCACAGCTAGGATTCAATAATAATTGCTGCCTTCCTAAAATTGCATGAACTAGATTAATGCTAATGGTACCATTGGTGAAATGTGTAGTCACTGTTAAGCGACGTGTGGAGCTTGATGTTATTTAGAGAGAGTCTTTGCAGAGCTGTGGCTGCTTTTCTAGTCAACCTTCAAAAAGCGAAAGCAATGCTCACTTTTTCTTCCTGCTGTAGAGGAGCCTATCTCTCCATCCCCTTTTTTTTTGGCTCCCAAAGTATTGTGAACATCATTGATCAAAGCCAGCACAGTACCTTCTTGGCATGACCTTGCATTTCGTACTCCTGCAGTTAAGAGTATACTGTTCACACTTGCTAACCACCTAAGCTATGCAGGGGCAGTCCAGCCTACAGGCGATGCCTGGGCCATGCTGTGAGGGGTGCTGGTGTTTCAGAAAGCAGCAGCCCTGCTTTTCTACACATGGGGGAGATCCACAAGCAAATGCAGGAATGACAATGAGAATGCTTGGGGTGCGGGGCATGGCTGGGCTAACACTTGAATTGTTCTGGGGGCAATAAAGTCCCCTTGATATTGTCCATTAGCGTGAAATAATTTCAGTGGATAGAGGACAAATTCTTAAAGCATAGATTTGTCCTGGTGACTTGGAAGCAGTGTTCCTGTCCCATGCTGTACCCAGATATACTTGGCTGGTGTTCCTTTTGTTGGGGCGGTCTGGATATTTGAGTTGTTGAGGCCAAATGCGTGGACAGAGCAATGGGGTCTCAGCTTGCTTGTGTGTTGCTACTGTGTGTCTGTTCACAGGTTTCGGTTTTTGGTGGTTTTTTTTTTTCCTAAATCTGGTAAGCAGCTCATAGTTTCAGCCAGAGAAGGCTGGGGAGAGGCTGCTGATGGCTTTCACAGGTGATGACAAGAAAATGTGTGGTGAACTTATCTTGCGTGTTGGAATCTATTTAATGGCACTTCACCAGCGCTCAAATGCACTTTGCAGATACCATCATTCAGGTATTTTTACTTATCTCCAGCAAAGATGATGTTTGAGCTGCCGAGACCCCACGTTGACAACAGTCTGAGCTCACAGGGTTGCCATTAGTAAATGAAGCAGAAATATGCAAGCTGGAGCAACTGGCTGGCAGCTTTGCTGGGGGGAGTCTGGTGGTGATGGTGTGGAGTGTGAAGAGGAGACAATGAGAAGTCTGTGTTGATGATGCTGTTAGTTGTGTGGCGTTTGGTTTTTTTTTTTAACCCTTTTCTGTCTATCTGCTTTATCTCCTGAGGGCCATCTCCATCAAGTCACTGCCAGCAGTGGGGTCTTTTTAACTGCATAACAGTTCTAAAAAATAGTGATTTGCGTTCTCAGCGCAGAAGGGAGATGTGCTGCTCTGTCCTACGCACGCCCTGTTCTCCAGCCTGCCATGGCCCACGGCTCATGCTGTGCTCGTGGCTTTCCACCCTGTGCTGTGTGGAGGGGGCTCCCGCAGCGCCCCGCTGTCATCTGCTGCACAAGAAGTGGGAGATGTGGCAGGCAGAAGCCACAACCAGAAACCCAAGTAGGACGTGTTAAAAATGAGAGATTGTGCTGTGCTGAGCACCCATGTGAGCCAGTCCCTCTCTGGCAGGATGCGAGCTCACTTACAAACTGCCTGACACTTCACATGGGAACCTTTTATGCATTATCTTACATTATTGTTAACTTCTGGAGCGGGTGGCTCAGTGTGGTTGCAGACATGACCTGATTTAACCTATTTTGTTATTGTTGACAAACTCCAGATCCCAACTTTTAAACTTCAGAGGAATTGGGAAAGTCAGACTGTAGTCAACACTGCACTTGCCAAATACTTTGTCCTGCATCATAAAAAAAAAATGAATAAATTCCCTTTTTTTAGCAAGCTCCAGCAGAGAGCTATCAAAGTCCTCATTGAGTAATGAGTGTGAACTGCCTTGGCTCGCCTGTTCCTATAGTAATAAATTGGATCAACACTGGTATCTGCGTTAGGAACCCACACATCCAGAGCCACCCCACAAACCTTTTGTACTTCCCGACTCCTACGTCAAGCCCCACGCAATCAGTGTTTTCCCAGCAGTGCTGCCAGCCTTCGCTGCAGGAGCCCGGCCAGGGCGATAAAGCACGCGGTGATGGACAAAGCAGGGCTTGTCCTCTGTTCGCAGCGTGGGGCTGAGGTGGGGAGGGCAGGGCCAACGCCAGGCACGGTTCAGGCTCTTCCGTCCTCAATCGGAGCAAACGCGTGAGGTTATCTGGAATGAGCCGCGTTTTGCTGACAAATGTTTGTACAGTATGAAAACATTTGGTGACTGGAGGGCTCAGCCCATGTGCTGGCATTGGGCTGCACCACACCAGATAGCCCCAGGGGCCAGCATTTTCTTCCTGCGAAGCAAGCAGATGGCCAGGAGCCAAGGAAGTGGGCAGCAAGGCGTGCGCGGGGCAGGGCCTGAGCACTGATCTGAGGTGCAGCCAGAGCCATCTTGGCCTACAGGTTTAGTCCTTCAGCCTTCGGGTCTGTGTTCTCTTCTGCTGCACTGTTTTTTTGTCTACTCCAGTCTGCCCGCGTGGGCCAGTGCTGCAGCACAGACAGCCTTTCCCTGGAAAGCCTTTCCCTGGGGAAATGTGCTGCGGAGGGAAGAAAGTTAACCCCCGTTAGCAGCAGTGAGGGGAGATCTCACCCCAGCAGGCCCAAAATCCCCACTCTCACCTTGAAAAATAAAGCTGCTTGTGTTGGTATCTGGAGTTGTACAGGCATGTGCTGGCATCATGGAGAAGCCAGGCTTTTTCCAGGAACGAGCTGGAGAGGATGCAGGTTGAGCTATGCCATCCTTGCTTGCTTGCCACTGCCCATAGAAGGAGCCTGAGGCGATGAGCTAAATTTAGCTGGGTTGGAGAATCGGCTAAGAACCCTCCCCAGCTGCACAAAAAGCTGTACAGTTGATCTGGACAGTGGGAGGCTTATAATCTTAGTGACAGGTCAGCTTTACTGCAGATAACGACTGGGGTTTGGGTTGTGTTTTGGTTTGGTTTGGTGTTGGGTTTTGGTGGTTGTTTTTTTTTTTTTTTTTTTTTTTAGGAAGCTGTGCTGTGGTGTGATTCACTGTGAAGGCGAGGAAACAGAGGGCACAGCAGTAAAGCATTGCTGAAGAGGGGCAGGTCTGCAGGACAGGCACATCAATCTCTCTGTAGCTGTTGCAGAAGCACGCAGGGGTGGCCGTGCCCTGTGTCTGCCAGAGACGTCCTGTACACAGCTCTAAACCCTGCTGTTTTTGACCTCCAGCAACTTGTTTTAAAGCAAAGGTGACACTACATCTTAGAAACCATTTATTTTTATACCAAAAGAACAGCCAGCATCTCATTCAGAGGTGTAAGCAGAGAAATAGCTTCACTGCAGACCGCTGCTGCTCGGGTACCACCAGCCCCTCATCCAGTGCCTGTGGGGCGTGTGTCCCCCTCCCCACATCAGCCCCAAAGGCGCCCTCCAGCAGCCGTGCACGTCTGGTGGCACCGGGAGCAGGGCAATTCCTCTGGCAGCCATACCAGGCCTTGCACAGGGGACTGTCCCAAACATCTGCAGACAGAAACAACCACGGCCATGGGGTCTGCCCTGGGTTGGACAAGGGGTGCGTGATGGTGAGACCCACCTTCACCAGCCTGCACCCAGCCCTGAGCCTGCGGTGCCGGCGGAGAGGAGCCGGCATGGAATGGACAGGGACAGAAGGGACAAGAACTATGGCCACCCAAACCTTTACCGCTTTGCTCCAGGACTCCTTGGTTTCCAGCAAGCATCAAGTGGACATTTTTTCATAGAGCTCAGTTTGTGACCGTGGGGACTGGAGCGACTCCTGGGGGATGTGGTAACGGGAAGCACTGAAGTGCCCAGTCCCATCATCATGCAGCGGCGCTGGACACGGGAGGCAGCTCTTGGCTGCCTTGCACTGGGGACAGGCCACCAGTGCCAGCTATGGTCTGTGGCTTGGCTGTGCCCAGCTGGCCCTTGCTGGGTGCCAGCAGGCAGCCGCTGACAGCAGCTGGGCAGCCTGCGAGGCCAGGGTGACTGAACTTTGTAATTCCCTCCCGCTGTTCTCCAGGGGAAATGCAGCCATGCACTGGGCACCTCTTCTGCTGCCCTGGGAACCCGGTCCAGTGCAGAGGGATACCAGGAGAAAGCAGACACATCTGCCTTGTAGATTCACCCCATTTATTGAATGCGAACAGAAGGCAAATAACTGGGAGACAGAAGAGTCATAATCTGACTTTGGCCTCTGATTTTCCTGTGCGATTGAGCACAAAAGAGGAAAAAAATAATAACTCTGTGTATTAAAAAAAAAACCAAACAGTGAAAGAGGAGACGAAAAGAATGTTGAACAATTAGTGACATCTCATGTGAACAGATGGAGGATTAATAATGGCAAGGAAACCCAAAGCCATGCCTAGCATTCCTTATTGCAAACAAGATTCGGCAGGGGGGCAGGGACGATGCTTTCCAAGGAAAAGCAGCAGAGGAGAAACCATCCACACTGGTTTTGTGAGCAGCGCGGTTTACTTTGGGAAGACAGTGACCACCTCGTAGCCCTCTGGTGGGACCACCCGCTCCCGCGCATGCTTCTCGCAGTAGATTTGGTCTTCCACGAAGAAGTGTCCTTTTTGCTTGAGGTTGGTGCCACAGTCGCTGCACACGTAGCACTCAGGGTGACGCTGCTTGTCTCGGATCTTCACAAACACCCCTCTGGGGAAGGAAGCAGCACCCCTCAGCACCAGGTGCCCACCACTGCCTCCCTCCTCCTCAGCCACCTCCCACCCAGCCCAGACCCACACCAGTGCTGAAGGTGGACAATTTTCTCCCGCTCCTAGGAAGTCAATGTATAGGCTCTGTCTCTGGTCAGGCAGATGTTAACAGCACTTTTAGAGCCCAATTTGTGCTGGCATGGGAGCCCTCCTCTGGAAAGTGTTCCCTAGCACTGGCCTGCCTGAGTTTCACAGGGACACCTGTGGTGGCAAAAATCACTGTGATGGCATCCAGCTGAAGGCTGGAGACACCGCTACAGCTTTCAAATGGCCGGCATCAGCTCGGCCACTTAGGGGAGCAAAATCCGGATCCAAATTAACCAGATTGCAGAACAAATCCAGAAATGACTGCCTGCCACCAAGGGAGGGGGAATGCAGGCTGCGCAGCCACTGCCCTTTTGCTAGCGCCTGACATGGCAGGTACGTGTGGGAGAAGCAGAGACCAGATCCTGGTTCTGATCTCAGATGCTGCTGCTTGGGAACTGCAGTGAACGGATCCAAACGTGGGCCAGCTCTTACAGGAAAATTTCACAGCTTAACCCAGCAGATGATGAGGAAAACTACATAGCAACTCGTTAACTACCACCGGTAGCAACAAAACAATTTGTCAGGCGTATCATTTTGTTCCAGCAGCCATCTATATTTTCCGTAACGCATTAGTTTTTAGTGCTATTCATAGCCTTATGCTTTCTCTCCAGATCTACCCAGCTGGTAGAATAATTGTAAGCTTTGTCTCCGATTCATATTTTACAGGGTATGGATTGCCTCTGTAATGACTCTGCTGGGCCTTGGTGCTCCAAGCATGCCAGGACAGTGACATGCCAATGACAGTGTAGTGAGTGTCAGCAACAATCTGATAGCTTGTGGTGGGCAGCACGAGCGAAACCTGAATTCTTGCACGGTAATGCAGACGGGCTCTGGAGTCAACTGTTACGCTAAGGAGGTTGTAAGGAAATGAACACTAAGGAGAAAATAAGGGCAGAAGACTCTGTGGTCAAGAAACGGAATGGTGAATCAAATACAGGGGTTGGGCCCCCATGCCACCACACTTACGGTCAACAGCTCTGTATCGAACCCATGCCCCTGCTGTGCTGGAAGTCGGACATACACACATAAAGACAACAAAAATTGTATCTGCATAGACACAGTGGAATTGTGTGGTCCTACAGCAGAGCTGGGAGCAGAACACAGCTCTTCCTGTCCACATTGCCTCTGACCACCAGGGCAGGTCCCCACTCCATGGCTAGGAGCACAAAGACATGAAAAGCATTAAATACGCAGGCCCTGAATGGAAAGGTCATTTGGTTTCTGGGTTCTATAAACAGATTACGGGTAGGAAACAAAACACTGCAGCAACAACTGTCTCAAGGTTTGTCTCGTAGGGACTTAAATTTTGTTTCCATTGATACTGATTTGCAGAGGGAAACCCAACTCCTGCCTCACGGAGGGGAACTGCAAAGTTAGCGCTATCAAAGCTGGTGAGAATAAACATGCCCTGAGACAGCTCCTGGATGCACTGGATGTGGGTAGGTGAAGGGTTTTGGGTGCAGCACCTCACGCAGGCATGGGATACTCGTCCATGGCCTCAACCCCAGGGACAGGCTTACTTACACAATGCCAGATCCACACTTCTCGCACATGGGCAGCTTCTGGGCATTCCCAATCGATGAGGCCACCTTTGTGGTGGGGGCTTTGACACTCCTAAATCCCGATGGTTTGGTAGGGTCTCCTGGCGGGGTGGAAGGAGAGTGCTTCAGAGCATGTGAGATGCGTGGCTCTAGGCTTTTCCTCCCAAGCAGATGCTCTGCTAGGGAGGGGTGATGTTCTTTAACCCCAGCTCTGAGGCAGGGATTCATGCATGGAAAGTGGGCAGGGATTTGGGGGGGTGTGGGAAGGAGGGAGAGAAGGCACACAGCTGAACCTGGCCCTGGAAATTTGAGGGCCTGAGATTGTGGGCAGTCGGATGAAAGTCTCTTCTCATCTTAAAAGCCCATAGACTTCAGCTGATGTGTCTTGCATGCACAGATGCACAAAGCAAAGCGAAGCCTCAGCCCCAGCCTTGGCAGCACCAGAGTCTGCTTGCCATATCCTGATCACACACGCAGGGTTGCCAGATCTGGTCTCAGAAAGAGAAGGTGGGTCTCCTGGCAGACTAGAGGTGACTGTCAAAGTCCTCTTCCAGTCTGCTGTACAGAATCTTGGGCTGGCTCCCCCAAGATTCCTGGAAGGTTTGGTTAACCAATTCTTTGTTCTTGCAGGGCCCTGGGACACTGGGGATAACCTTGTGCTCTGCTGCTGCGTAGCATGCTCCAGATTTCTCCCTAGTGTAACCTCTCTGGGGCACAGATGTCCTGCAGGTCCTTCACAGGAGACACCTGCTGACCTGGATGCCTACAACAACAGTGGATCCTAGATGCAGGATACGAGGTAAGCATTTAAATATCTGCAGTGAAAAAGGAGCCTCTTACAAAATTACTCCATTAATGTGACATGTCTTATCTATATGACTTTTTTTAAGAGCTTCAACTCCAGGCAACAAGGGAAGGAGGGCTGCAGAGACTCCCACGGCGTTTCACCAGAAGCAGAGGGGGTCAATGGGGACCTCAGACTGGGAGGGACACTGATAAAACCCCTCTGACTAGTGTCAAGCCAAGAGCACACTGCAATGGTTGTTCCTGGTGTAATGGGAGGAAAACCCCTCGAAAGACACACCCTGGTGACCAGCAATGTCAGGGACACGTCACAGCCCGGGGCAGCATCACTGATCAAAGAGCTGAAGGAAAAAGCGGGGAACTGCCCATTGCACCTCCCTGTCACCACTGCTCACCCCTGGGGCAGGTGATGTAGTGCTGTTTTGCCTCTGGGGCAGGTTTCAGCTCAGATGTTTGTACCCAGCTCCGTGCAGAGATGCTGGTCCAGAGGTGCAAGTTCCCTACTGGGGGCTGCAGCCCATGCACCCTCCAAACAGAGCAGGAAGCACCTGGCCTCCAACAGAGTTACTTTGCTGGGAAGGAAGCAGCAGCAACCGCATTTTCAGGCGCTTCCCTATCACCTCTGCTCACTCCCTCTGCCCCAAACAGCACTTTGCTCCTATCAACACCATTGACAGCATGTTTCTACATCTCTCTGAAGGAATCAGCTTAATCAAATACCCGCAGGAAACATAACTCGCTCTGCCCTGTGAAACACCCTCCACCTATGAGTGCAGGGTCAGGTCTAAACACAGACCAGCCGTGGTGCTTCCACACGCCAGTGCCCAGACCCCCATGTCCGGGGCCAGGCTCTCAGGTGGTGTAAGTCAGCACAGCCGATGATACAGTCAGCAATGCCCCAAGGGACGTGTCCCAGCTGGGGAGATAGCCAGCTCCCTGCTGCAACTCACAATCCATCGCCTGAAGGCAGGCTGGGAGAAGGAGCCAACCAATGTGCTATTTATCGCCACGGACATGATCTGACTCAGCAGCAGCAGTGTTTGAGCCTGGCCGAGCGGCATGGCACGGCAGGCAGGGGCACTGTCTCCTCCGGGACAGACATTCCTTTGGGGCTGCGTAACCTCCCAGCCCTGCTCCACATGGGTGATTATCAGCTCACAGTGGAGCAATGCCAAAACCTATCCTGGCCTGTGATCGGGCAGGCAAACCTTGTGCCAGAGAATCCCAATAATGCTGCAAATCTTCAAAGAAAGATAAAATAGAGAGGCTTTTGCTTCTTATCTTCTTCAGCACTACTAAGCACAGGGGAGGACCTTGGATGTGTGAGAAGTCCCGGCTACTCCAGCCCCTTCCATGCAGGAGCTGGAGCCTGAAGGGCAAGTTGCAAACACTCAGTATTTAAAAGATGCTTTCAAGTAGGTATTTTAACAACATACTAAAGACTCCAAGATCCTGTTTTCTTTCTTACTATTGTTTCCTTATTTCCTTCATTTTGCTCTTTCCTGACAGATCCCTCAGACCTACCAGTACTTGGCTGATCTGTTTCCCATTGTGGCAAATATTTCAGCATCAGGCTTTTGTTGAATGAAATTGAATGTACCACTGCCAAGCTAGAAACGCAAAAGACAAAGTCTCAGCTGGCCTAAGGAAAAGTCATTCTTGGAATTCTTTTCCTATTTATTTGTTTATTTTATTTTATTCAAGAGGAAAAGAGAGTATGATTTGGCTCCCACCTATGTTAATTGGCTTTTTTATCTTAAAGTCTATATCCCTGAACTTCACAAGTCCAGATGTCAGATCAAGAATGCCAAGCAGAGCGAAGTTTCAGAGATTAAAAGCTATGAACTGCTCGCTGAAACCCAGCTTCCATATTTTTACATTCAGCTGCAGAAGTGGATCCTTTTTGTTGTGTAGAGGGATGGCGATCCGAAGCTTTAGGACTCACTGAAGAGCCCTATCCTGTGGTACCATCCAAAGTCTTGAATCCAAGATAGTCTTTAATCAGTGAATGTTATCTTAAAGGGGCAAAACTTTAGAAAGTAAAGAAGAGTTTTTGCAACTTTTGAAATTCCTTCTTGATAACTAAATACTGTAGGGGTTTATTTCTTGAGCACTCAATGAGTAAGCAACGATATGGGCCCACAGAGACTGAAACTAATCAAAGAGAGGAAATTTATAAGTAAAGTTAGTGAAAGGGTCTGTTTCTGTAGAAGCCATATACACACACTCCCTTGAACAATCACCAGCTAAGGATGGAAAATAAAGTTTTAGATGTTACTCTTAAGCACCATATAAAGCCCAGGGAATGGCAAAAGGGAAAAGCACACTCAGATTAGGTGTGCAGTGAGTGCTTACCTTCTGACTCCAAAATCTCTTGCAACACGAGGAAGGAAGCAGATTGTCTGGGCGGCTCATTTGACTCTTGATTCTCCTGGAGCATCTTGTAAACCTCAGATTCTCTGTCTATGACCATGCCTCCTGGAGGCTGGTTATGCTGATCTAGACTGAGGAAGGAACAGAGAACATGCTTGTTAAATGGCTGAAAACTAAAGCCAGTCCCTCTAGCAAAATTTTCACAGTGCACTGTATGAATGAAGAATGAACGTGCAAAACAAACAAACAACAGGACGCCATAAAACATGGAGGTGCTGGATGTGCTCGCACAAGACAGCTGCAGCCCGGGTGGGATCGGCACGCTGGGCTATCTGCCTGCGCCACTGTCAACGGGTTCTTGACGACTGCCTCCAGCCAGTCCCCAAGCGTTCTCCCTGCTTCGCAATCACTCTGTACACCAGAAACTAAAACTTTCTCCCCAGGGAATCACTGCTGTGTTAATAGGAAAATAAAGAACTCATGTGCTGGGATGGGAATCCCACATGGTAGCTGTGCCATCCATGCATGTTCCTTGCGTGCATAAACTACCGTAGACTGCTCCACCTCTGTGATGCTCAAATTAAGTAAAGTGTATTCCATTAAAAAGAAATCTTTGCAAGTGCACTTTGAACTGGTCCTAAAGACCACCTTCACAAAGCAACAGCTGTAGGATCTAACTAAAAGATCCTCTGATTGGCAATAATTTAAAATTTGGTTTTCAAGTGAGTATTATTATTTCCATTTTCTAGGTGGAGACTCTGAGCCGCAGCCCACTTACAGCATTTAATTAAGGTTAAAGAGCAGGTCAAGGGCCGAGGGGATTTCTGCTTGCTAAGACTAAGCCTTCCTTTCAGCTGCCTCCCGAGGCGCTGCTGCCGCCACTCATGTCATGAGCAACTTGCACCCTCAGCCTAGAACCCCAGGTGCTTCAGGGGCAGCTTTTCACCACACAGGGTGGATGAAAGGGTGGTCATTGTGCCACTGGAAGGGTCTTTAGGAAAAAAAGAAAAAAAAGAGGCTGGAGGGAGCACGTAGGATGTGCTCCACATCCAGTTTATCCAGGATAAACTACAGACTTAAAACTCCAGGATTTAGACTATCCATTGGGAAAAGCTTTCCAACAAACAGACAGCAAAATACCAGAGGAGATGGCCGTGGACAGGTGAGCAACCTCCATACTAAAGGATTTAAAAAGAGTCTGGTCAAATACCTGCTGGGAATGATTCAAATCAATGGTTTAAATTCACCAAGTGCTGGGCTAGGAGATGGACTAAATGACACAGGGGGTTCCTGCCTGCCTTGTATTCTGTGGCGGGAATAAAACATCTCTGGAAAAACAAGACGACTGAGAAGTCTCCTCTGACAGCTCAATTACATAATGCAGCCTTATAAATGTAAATGGTCTCTTAGGTTTCACCGGCCCTGCACCCTGTGATTGCCCGAAAAGTACATAAACATCCTGAAGTTTGGACTAAATTGCAGAGGGAAATCTTTTTCTTGAGGAGGCAACTGCATACTTTCCATGCCAATGCGCAACTGAGTCATCTGGGAGTTACTCTACATAATAAACTCTTCAAGCATCAGAGGTAAAATCATCGCACGTGTTATAAAATGCTATTTCCATAAAAAGAATTTCATAAAATGTTTCCATCTTTAGTAATTTTTAGCGGAGCAGGAAACACATTAGACTTGCAAGCAGTTGAACTCTTGAAGTCTGACTCTCATTTACTCTCTCTTTGGCCTCTCATCCGAAAGAAAATAACAATCTGTCTTCCATTACACAGAAGATGTTCTAGGTTTTCCCAAATGAATCCATGCTCCGCATTACATTCATCTCATGTAAACCCATATACTCCCACCCCTCTATCCACCCATAAAAACGTTAGGCAAGAAGCCTGTCATGGCAGTTTGCATACTAAGAATGTTTCACTAACATGCATTTAAAAAGCCACGGCTAGACCCTCTTAAGGAGCGCTGGAGTCAAACAAAGCCACCACATTTCACCCATGCATTGTGACAGTGCGCAAAACATACAGATCAGCTCTCCCGAGTATGTACCCTATAGATACACTTGCATATACAAGACTTCCGAAAGACTATAAAAAAACCCCCAAATCCTAGAATCCGTACCAGTAGAGTGAAATACCTCAACTTGTCAGGGCAGAAGGGTATGCTGCTTAAAGAAAAAACAAAACACCAAAAAGCACAGGCATCTCTTGAACGGGCAAGGTCACAGGCCCAGGAATCATACCTACAGGATAGCAAGTCTGTACACTGGCTGATTTATGGCACTCCTGTTACACAGGTACTTTATCCGCAGCAATCACCAGCAGCTGGTGTCCTTTTCCCTGCACAGGAGTTCCCCAATGCAGAAATTTTGTAGGGGACAACTCCAACAACCTTTACTGTACTTCAGACTCAAACAACCATTACTGGATTTCACTGCTTCTACCATGGGCAACTTGCAATGCTGAGTAAAATTGAGCTTTGAAAATTGTCACAAAGATGGTAATAAAACCCAGAAAGACACAGCCTTGCACAGTGTCTACAGAAAAGCACAGCTTATTCTTTACTAACGTAATTTTACTATTTTATGCTGGCACATTTTGTAAAGCTTACAAGGATCTCAAAGCTGGGCTAGAGGAAGGCCCAGTTCTTGAGCACTTGCTTTTGCAATGAAACAATTGCTGATGCTGGGGCATCTTTATGAGTGTTATCAGCTGTCTGGACCGGCACAGCCAGCCAGGAGAGTGTGACCGCTCCTGGTGTGCACGGTATCGACTACAAGCCAGAGCAGGGACTTAGAGCAAGTAAACGGACTGAGTAATGAGGCAGGAGTAAATCCACAGCCTCCCATTACCACTTGGCTGCTGGTACACGGCAAAGCTTGGCTGTGTGAGTCCATGGGTGAGGACGCCAACTCTTCTGCTTTGACGCACGTAGTGCTCAGCCCAGGAATGGACTGTGAGAAGCCTAGGAGCTATGAGATCTGGCTGTGCCCTTTTGCTCTGTCCCACGGAGGACATGGCCCTGACCACCTCCCTGGACCACAGGTCATACAGCTGCAAGCTGCTTGGTCAAATAGCGGGGTAACTCTGCTAAAGGTTCACATCTTCTGAAGCAATTCAGCCTTGATTGGAGCCCTCCTGTGGGATGGCTAAATGTGCTTACTGCTTCTCCCATCTCAATACTGAAGTCCTCCCTGTAAAACCCCATGGGCTGTCATTTAGAGGCATGGGCCAGCTGGCTCCCGACTGCCACAAAGCAAACACCAAAGGCAGCCAGGTCTTGTGATGCTGAGGCTCTCTGCAGGTCCTGCAGACCTCAGAGCATGTCAAGCATCCTCCGCTCCTATGGGCAAAGAGGCAGCCCCAGGAGCAGCAAACTGGGCAGACAAGTGGGCACGGGTGGGAACATGGACTAGGTCCTCCATGTGCTTTGTGCCTGCCCAGGCTGCTCCAAACTCATGTTATCAAAGTTGGAGACCCATAGGGACCTGCTTCAGCCTGAAATGAAATACGCCCAGTGCACGCCCATGGCCCAGCCCGCAACCAGCGAAAGAAAAGCACAAGGACATGTACGGCAGCACCTTCCAGTCGCAAACCACAACAGTCGATTCAGTGTGGGAGAAACACCAGCTTTCAGGAAAAACCATTCTCCTGCCCCCAGCAAATCCATCTGCTGCAGGTGGCTCCTCCAGGAAAGCCACCAGCTGGTGTGAAGGCACTGCTGTGCAGGGGGCAAGGGACACACTGACAGGCTGAAATCACGTTCGGATGCTTCCTGGGGCATCGGACACAGACACAATGCAGAGAAAGCTCTTGTGAAGAGTCATGCACTAATGTTGGAAAAGTGAAATGTAAATGCTGTTTCCTTGTGACCGGCCAATGCCGTGAGCCACAAACAGGGATGAGGCATTCGTGGACACCGAGATGCAGATGAACGGATGCACCAAGCCGGTCACAGAGGCAGCGGGCAGGTTACCTGGGGAAATCAGGGCTAATGGAAGAGATCTGTCCCTGAAGGGAATCCATGATGTTGCTCTGCGAATAGAGCTGCAGGGGAGAATTGAACTGCACGTGCAGCACTTTGAATCCCGGCACCTCCACTTCCACGGGGCTGTTGGGGCAGACCTGGACTGCGTGCTTCAGCTGCTCCGGCCCCACTCGGACTTGGCTGGGGACGGAGGAGGTGCTGTGCCTCCGCTGCGGCAGCTCGGAGGTCTGCGTCTGCAGGGGGTTATAGATGGAGGCGATGGGAGCCTGCATCGGGCTGGACGGCGATGGGCGGCTACGGGCCCATGTGTTCACATGGGCAGTTTGAGTTGAGTTTGTTTGGGGGTTCATTTGGGTTTTACATTGTGGAATTGGGGGAAAAATGCAGAGGAAGAAGAAAGGAAAGAAGGAAGAAATTAATGAAGAGCTAAACCAAATACACCAAGTGATAAAAGCAGTTGCAGAATACTGTCTGTTCCTTGTGCCAGAGGGACTCATCACTGAATACGTGACTTGACATTAAAGGCTTTTGGCTAATGCTGTGGCTCTGGTCTCACACTCCAGGTGTGTCCACACAAAAACTAAAATGCAGTCGCTCTACTGATGAATGAATGCAGGGGTTGTAAAAGCAATGAAGACATGGGAGCAGGGGTTTCACTCTGAACTATCTACCTGAGCACACAGTCACAGTCCCACTGTCCAGCCATGGAATGCCTCCTTCACTGCTGCTCTTCCCAAAGCTAGCCTGGGTGTCCCACTGAGGGACAATCGCACCTCCAATCCTAAAATAGACGTGCTCAGCAGTGGGGCTTCTGCCCCCCACTCCTGCCTGCTTTGTGCAACAAACCCAGTAGAGAAGGTTGCTGGTGTTTCTGTCTGTTCCACAGCCCTGCATTTACATCATGCACCCTCTAAGGATGGACTGTGGACCGGGTCCCCTTGTCATGTCACCATGTGCAGTGGCAGGATCAGTCTGCCGGCTTCAGACAGGCTCTGTGTCTGTTGGGTGCAGGACGGGGATGGAGAAAAATGTCAGGTAACCCCATAGCGAGGTTTACCATGTACAAATAACTCATCAAAACAGCCAGGCTGGAAATTAAAGGCAACTAAAAGGTTGTGTGAAGATAGAACCTACACTTGTGTATTGGGAGACCACAGTGGGTTTTCAATAGCAGGGTGAAGCCCCTGGCTCTCACTGAAATCCAGCAATGATTCGTTTGCTTTTGATGGCTCTGTAAACAAAAATGTATTAGCACTGCAGGTCTCATTCACAGCCTCCCCCAGCATTCCTTTGCAACTTGCTGTGCTTCAGCAAGGGAAAGGTGAAAGAGATGCCATGTACCCCACAAGTGGCAGGGCTGGCAATGGATCTTCCTGCTAGGAGGAGCACAGTGTGCCACAACACTAAAGGAAACCCATCTCTTTTTGCTGAGCCCTGCAAGAAAAAGGGCTCATCCTCAAATTTTCAGCCAAATACACCTGGCTTCCAGGGAGGGCTCTCACCTGGAGGGGACTCCAGACTAGACCAGAGATGGTATCTGACTGCCAAATAGTCCCATCAGATTAACACAAAATCAGATTTCCCTTGTCCTTGCTCTTGCCTTTGCTCAGCCCCTGAATGAGGCTGCTGAGGTCTACCAGAAGTAAATGAGGAAAGTATCCGTCACCCCATCTGCCAGCTGCAGCACCGTAACTCTGCCTAGAAGGGCCCATGCTGCAGACTGGGCTGCCAGTGCGAGAAGCCGGTTTCAGTCAGGGGCAAGTTTTCAGCTTGTGTGTTAACCCACAATCTCAGGTCTTTGTGCCCTGCAAAAGCAGAGGCTGAAGTTACATTTGTCTCCCCATTCACAGGTCAGGAATTTAGTCGAGTATCACCTAAAGCATTGCTCTTGCAGCTTTTGTTGTAAAAGTGCCTGAAGTCTTCCAGGCAGTTTGGTACTGCTATACAGAGACTTAGAGCAGTTAAGCAACTTGACCAACACAGTTGGCCAACCTGGTTTATTGTTTCCAATGAAAAAAGAAGAATCTTGGACTTCCGGGATAAAGTAATGTCTTTGGTGAAGCACAGATGCAACCACAAAAATCAGCAGGCCCGTTTAAGGTTGGAGCCCTTTCCAATCCCATATATAAAATTGCTCACACAAGGATGAATGTTTCAGCTACTGTTTAAAACTCCCATGAAAAACAAGGTTCAATAATAAAAAACAGAATGATCAAAACATAGGCAGAGCCTGTCTGTGAATCCCAGGCCAGCTGGGAACTAGGGAGGGGTGTGTGTTTCCTGCACTAGCTGGTAGCCTTCCTGCACAGTATTGCCCGCAAAGCCAGCCCAAATCGCTAACTTTACAAAGTGCTCGTAAGAAGCTATCAGGCACCTGTTCAGACCAGCGGGCTGGTATGTCATGCTGAACGCACGTGGAAACTGCGTCGGTCTCTGCTAAACAAAGAAACACAACAGCATTAATTTAATTTCTGCATCTCAGGGAACATTCCCTGCTCCTCCGAGCCCTGCCCCGGGGAACCACAGCCACGCTCACGCCTCTGCTCCTTCCCTTGTCCTGAAAGAGAGCTTTTCTGGGTTAACGAACAGGTACTCTCGCAGCGAGCTCACGTCTCCTGGAGCCTTCCCCGGGGGCCCGGGCAGGGAGGGAGAGGCGAGGAAGATACTTACGGCTTGGTAGGCTCTGGGGCCCCAGGTGATGTCTTGGACTCCACGGCATTGTTGAAGGTCTGGATGTTCTCTGAGGAGTAGAGGCCTGCTGGGCTGTTGTACTGAGCAGTGATCACTCTGGGGGCAGAAGCCGTGGCAGCAGTGAAAGGCACCGCGCTCCGGTTGTGTGCACTTCCTATGTGCCTTATTTCCTGCATGCAAAGGAGCAAAGGCAAAAATGAGAGGTGCTCAGGCATGCAGGTGGGATGTGACTGGGAAGCCCGGCGTGAGCAGCCACTGCAATGGTGGCCTTTGCGTGTGGAGTCAGCTGAGGAGCACGCGACCACAACCACCAAAGACAACGAGTGTCCACATGTCATGATGGTCCCTGGCCCTGTCCTGGATAGTGTCAGGCTGATCGACCTCCAGGACATTTCAGAGTTGACGTGCTGGGAACGTAAGAGCTCAGAAACACTGCCAGAATTATTTGCTTAAGCTGCCACACACCTGGGAGCTCCTCATTTTAAGGATTCCTTGCAATTCCTGAAAGCAGGACTGATTTCCATGGAAAAGTGAAGATGAGGGGCAGAAAGAGGAGCACTCTTCAATGACATGTGAAAGTTTGGCTTTCGTTAGCTAAGGGCAAGCCAAAAAGAAGGGATTTGTCATTACCGCAAATGCTCTGGAGCATGTCTGCTCCTTCAGCCAAGAGTGGGGTTCACAGCTGTCTTTGATGAACAACTTTGGACTTTCTGGACAAGAAATTCCCACAATAAAGGTGGGAAGATGACCCTTGTTAATACAGAAGACTATCCACACACAGCGCCAGCTAGATGCCAGAGACCTCTTCAGTGCCAGAAGCATGAGGTATCACCCAGACATTCTGGGTTAGCTGCAAACTGAAGGCTTCCAGAGGTATTAGTGATACCTAGAAACACTGGTTACAATTTAATAAGAAAGACGCCAAATCCAAGTTAAATAAGACTTGAGGTAAGACTCCTCTGAATCACAGGCAGCACTAACAAAAATAGGGAAATTTCTAAGCCCCATCACTAGTTCAGCAGGCTGTGAATTAGCAGCTTTGGGGCAGAGATAACAACATCCAGGGCTTATGTATTCCCAAAGAAGGTGCTTGACCAAAGCAAGGAGCGGGCCCAACGGGGGCCTCACTAGAGCAGGCAGAAGAAAGGACTAACATCCACAGAGGTGGCTGAAACATCCAGGGCAAAAAGACGGCACCAAAATGTGCGTTTTGAAATGTTTCAGCCAGCTGTAGAGATTGGGATTGGCTTCACTACAGGGCTAATGCCCAGTGGCAGAGGATGAAACAGGGCCCTTCTTAATAAGGTGGGCCCATGGTTCCCAGCTCTAATTAACACAACCGGTTCCTCCTCCCACTCCATGCAGGCGCTGAGTTCTACAGTAACGAAGTGAGCCATCACTGCCCTTTGAACGCCTCATGGCATTTGCTGGATAGAGCTATAGTTACAGGATAAACACTCACTAGAAACAAGGATGACTAAATTCCCCTACAGATTTTTCTTTAAATCACTTTTATGTGCCCAGATTTCCTTAGGCAGTTGGTTAGCACTCCCAGACTGACAGATGGGAGTCATCTCGTTTCATGGCACTCAAGTGCTATTTATGGCATCGAGCACAGCATAGGATCCCTCAGAGAAGAGCAGTGTGGATCCAAACGCACTCAAGAGTTAAGAGTCATTTGAAATCAGTGGGGCAGCTCAAGACGTTCAGGTGTGGGGCGGCTGGATTGCTCTCCCATGGTTTTCTGGCCGATGCCTATGGAAATCAGCCACGAAGCTTTCCCACACACCAAAGGAAGAAAGACCCTGGAGTAATTAGCTAATCTCCCTTTGTTACAATCATCTCATTCAAAGCACATAACAGCGCTCATAAAAATAGTCTTTCCCATGGCAGAAACTGTGGATTTTAGCAAAAAATAATCATTACTTCAGCCTGTATATCACACCAGAGGGAAAAGTATCAGTGATCTTATATCAGCATTAAACACACATGTTAGCCCACCACTCAGAGGCCGCAAGTAGGAGAGAGTTTCAGACATGCATGGAAATAGTTGGTTTAATGAAAGACAGAGGCAGAAGTTTTAGGCTACAGGGGTTATACTGTTAGGTCAAGTACGTTCAAAGTTTAATCATGTCACAATCTGTATTGAGGAAACATTGAAGCATTAACCAAGAATTAGAAAAAGGGAAGTAATTCAGGGCATTTTTTTAAAAATTTTGGTTTCCTAAGTAAGTAAGTGAGGCATGTCAATTACATATTCCACATGCATTCCCACCCCCACCAAAGACTTTTGAATCTGTCAGCCAAGTCCAAATCAGTTTGACAGTGATGGAGGCCTCAAGGATGTTTAAGCTCCTACAAGTGCTGAGAAAATAGACACCCAGATGGAAGAAAGAGACTGAAATCACATTACTACCTTGACTCCGAGAAGAACCGTAACACGCGCTCAGGCACAGAATCCACATAGGAGACTCTGGCCCACTTTTGGCCATCAGATAGGTGTTCTGCTGTGTAATAACATCCAAGACCATAAATTAAGCTTTCAAAAGTGTCAGGACACCTGTAGTAGCTTTCATGTGGATAAAGTCCACTGACTATAAGGGATTTTATAGCAGGTTAAATAGAGATATTAGTGCAGAAGGTGGTGTCTGAAGATTAGATTAGAAGAATCCCATCTGGAGAGCAGCATGGAAGGTGTATAACCTGAAAGTCTATAGTCAAGTATTACAAGAGCAGTAACAACATAAAGGGCATTTGGATAATCCAAATTCTCCAGCACTTTCTGTCATGCCATACTGCTCTTTCTGCTTGAGCTGTAGAAGGAATTTACAAAGAGCAAGTTCTTTCATGTAGCGATCAAAAGACAACGTGTTCTCACTGTCAAATGTATTTATTTAGGGATTTGCCAGAACTGCCATCTAGACCTTGTATTGTGCAGCAGTTTTGTTAAAGCCCCAGCTCCTGGAATCCTGTGTTTATGTGAGACTCTCTGACTTAATACTGGGAAAAAAAACCCCAAGATATGACACTCCCAAAAACCTGTTCACCAGCAGGCAAGTGAAAAATGTTAGCACAAAACCACTGCTATACTGTGTACACATGCAGGGGCAGTGCCTGGTTTATGCAGTTGAGATGCTTGGGGTTTCAGCATCTCTAAGGCTGTGGCGTTCCCAGGACCAAGACAAGGAAGAGGGGGCAAGCCGCATTAAACAGCATCCCTGGCTGGGGCAGGGACTGCAAGAGCCGTAAGCAATGGTCTGCTTGCAAAGGAAGAGCTGGCAGTCAGACACAAGGACATGCTCTTATTCAGACAGAGCATGACCCATTCTTTGTCAGTAGTACAGAGGAGTGTGACTAATATTAGATCTTTTCAGAGACATCTTCAGTTGGCATCCGCAGGCACATCCAGAAGCGCTTGCCTCACCCTTCCTGCAAGCCATGGCGCTGCCTCAGTCCCCCAACGCCAGCCCTGTCTGCAGTTGGGCTGCAGTCGGCAGCAAGCGGGGTTAACGACAGCAGTTATCTCGGCCTGAAGCTGGGGTATGGAAGCTTCCAAGCCTCTAGGTAGGATATTCAAAAGCAGTATTTTACCACTATAAACTGATTCTGTGATAGCTCAAACACTTTGTCTGCACAGATAACAGCCTCCTGCCTTTGCTGAGGTATGTCTGGCGGAGTGGCTAGCCCAGGCTAAAATAGATTAGCAACTGCACAAACTTCTCTGCTTCTTAACTCAGAGGTCTCATCTTGTTTCACTTTCAAAATGAAGCGGACGTTTGAGGAGAAAAATAAGCCATATAACATGAGGAGGCTGTAAACCAGAAGACAACGGTTGAGCACAAAGAGGATCCTTGCAGTTTCACTAATCCGCTTCCAGTTTACAGAGTTCAATTGATCGATCTTCTGAAAGTCCCCCTCTGGGCAGAAGCTGACTTCCAACAGGATCAGGGCCACTCAGGGAGCCGCTGCCAGAGGAGCTGTTCCTCCAACAGCCTCCTCCCTACCTGAAAATACCTTCTTTATATGAATAAGCTCCAAGGGGCTTTAGAGCATGGTCCCACATGCTCCCAAACCCTCCAGGCACAAGTGCAAATCCCCCCATCCCAGGGAAAAGCTACTTCCCAATCCCAAAACAAGGTCTGTAGGACCCAAGTGTAGGGTCAAATACGCAGATCTCCTGCCAGATGGGTTTTCTGGGCACTGGCCATTGGTGGTAGCAGCCCTGTCTGCGGACAGACGGGGACCCTGCCGTGCACTGCAGACGCTGCAGTGCCAAGGGCTTCTGCCATCACCCCAGTCCTCCTGGCAGGGAGCCACCAGCCACATCCATGGTGCCAGGCTGTGGGGACAGGGAAAAACGTCCCTGCGCTGGGGCAGGAAACGGATCAGCATTTCCTACTGCACCGGCTGCAGGCTGCGTCATGGGGAATTATCTGGGAAAACAATGGCCCCTTCCTCCCTTTTGTCCCGCCCGCGCCAGGCCATGCTCGGCAATGCTGAAGCCCAGCCTGTGAAAGCCCCACAGCTGCATCAGCCGTCACCTCCATGCCCGGGGCCAGCCAGCGTCTTGCCACATGGGTGGCTGCTTCCTCCTCACCATGCACCAGAGAGGGACGTGCCTACCACCATGGGACCTGCTTGTCTCGGCAATCGGGGAACCGGACTCCAGGGAAATTCCCAGCTGTCAGCGAGGCAGACAGATGGGCAGACAGCCCAGGATGAGCCGCCTCCATCTGCTGAGCTGGGGCACATCCCAGGCACCAGAGCCATAAAGCCACCCGGATGCCTCCATAGTCCTGTGTGTCCTCGGGCAGGTCAGGGGCAGTCCAGGGTGAGGGTGAGTTCTTGTGTCCCACGCAGTGACGTGGCCAAGGCCATCCCGGCAGCACTGACCTCACCACCATCAGAAACAGGAAAAACCTGGATGCTTTTTGTGCTTGCTAAATAAATTAAACCAAGATGTGAGTGGTCGGGCACTCCTCTCCCTGAAGCGGGGTTTTCCTCTCCCCACAGCACAGCCTGAAGGCAGCTGGCAGGGCTGGGGCCTGAGGTGCTGGCTACTGTCCCACTCCCCTGCCTGCCCCTTCCCAGGCCATCTCCCCGCAGCCCCCAGAGGAACGGCAAGTATGGGGCGAGGGGGGGGGCTGCTTGAAGCTACCAAAAACTCGTTTCAGGTGCAGAGTCGTGATTTCAAGACTGGCTGCCATAGTGATTTCCTGAGCCTCCAGCTCTCAAGAGTCAGGGGATTCACTTCAACCTTATGGCATAAATTAAAAAAAAAAAAAATTAGTGCCCAGGCTCTGCAGTTGCAGGGAGAAGCAAAACCCCCCACAGGCCCCCAAAGCAGCCAAATGAGCTGGCAAAACCTGCTGCCCCACTGGGGCCCAGAAACACGGGATGTTTTTGCATCCCGAGTCAGAGCCCAGCGGCTGAGGGCGGGCGATCCTGGACTGCACACCTCGAGAGCCACGCCAAGAGGAAACAAGATTAAACATTTCTCAGCATAAATGTTTACTCAGCTCGAAGAAAACGGGCCCCTGACCAAACCTCAGTGAACGAGAGCACGCCAGTCCCGCAGGCGGGGAAGGAGAGCGGAGACCAGCAGCCAAACCTCCCCCCGGCTCCATGCTCGCCCTTGGGAAGCCACCCGGGGAGCCCAGGCCACGCTCGTGCCCTGCAGCGTGGCTGGGGGGAGGCTGCTCACACCAAACACGCAGCCACAGCTGGGAGGAGGACATCTTCATGGCAAACTCTGCCCCATGCTATGTTTCATCAGCTGCGATCACAAATATTAAGAAGTGCCTTTACTTTCACCTCTCCCTCTGTTATTGTTTGGGGTTTTTCAGCTATGGAAAGATCTTTTGCAATGCTTTGAAATCCGACTAGAAATTCAGAAGGGTTTGGGGTTTTGTTATTGTAGGGGGGTAAAACAACAAGGCTGGCTTCCCACATCCTCTCCCTCCACATCCCCAACGCATTCCACATCCATGCGGTAACGCCTTTTAACCAAAACCAGCAGGTCACGATATGCCAGTGCGGTTCCCTCATCTGAAAAGCGATGTTGTTACTTTATATACCTATTGCTTCATGCATTGCCCACACATGCATGGCCTTATCAAAGGCCAAGCCAGCCACACACCCAGTTTCTATAGCCCCTGCCTTCTCCGTATCCAGGGAGATAAAATACACAAGATGGAAACAATGACATCAGTCTGTGAGGACGAGGACAGGGCAGGCCCTCTCAAGAAACCTTGGGAAGACAGCAGTGGCTGTCTGTCATTGTCATCCCACAAATAACATGATTCACCTTCAGACCTCCTCTGGCTGCATGTCTGGAGGTCATTTCTCATTAAAAAAAAACCCAAAAACCACCCAACAAAACATCCTCACGTTTGAAAGCCCGTATCTTCTGTGGTTTAAAAGAGCCGATCTACCCATCCCAAACCACTAGTTTTCACTGACATTCTTGAGGGGTGATGTTAATACTTGTGCCTCGCTGCAAATGGGGTATGTGACCTTCAGGCAGCTGGACAAGCTTTTTTGGAGACAGTCCTGGTGTTGACCGCCCTCGAAGCTGGTCTCTCTCAGCTCGTTTCCTACATGAGCTCACTCAGCTCAGAGACCTAGGCCCCATTGACCTCAGTGTCCTACAAATGGGGGGGTGGGGGGAAACAAAACACAAAACAACAGACAAACCTTTTCCCACAGAGCCCAGGTCTGACAAGACACGGCACAGTCTTTGGGACAAGCAGTTTTATTGCTCATTTTACCAAGGGGCAATACAGCCACACACACCAGCGCGTGGGCCCGGAGCTTAATGCCTAGCCCAAGGTCACCAGAGAGCCTGGCAGAGCCTGTAAGTTATGCTGCTCTCTGGTCAGTGCCATAAGCATTAAAATTACCTTAGTCACCAAGTAACTCTTTCTCTCTTGCGGCGATCGCTTTTCCTCAAGAAGTCTTAAGCAGAAGGGAGAGGCAGACGTGTTATTTTCGTCTTTCCCACTGCGGTGAGGAAAAGCTCTTGATGGGAAAATGACACTGAGCGATCGCCCTTAGGATGTGGGTGAGAAGTGCAAGTGAAATAATTGAGTAAATATACTAAGTCGCCTCTGTCACTTCCTTCCCCTAATGTTGCCATGGTCACACCCAAAACAAAGCTGGCTCAGCCGCTGAGCCATCACCACCGACAAGCTGCTATACCTTTTGATGAAATGTGATTTTGTCATCACTCTTGCCTCAGTTTAAATTAATTTAGAAGGGTAAAGATAATGGTAATGAAATAATAATAAGGCTGTAGCTCTTTCACAGGCAAAGGTCAGCTTAGACAATGAAGTCAGTCTTGGGATTCAGGACTTTAGGGAATGCATGGGAGGTTGCGGAATGCCTTTTTATTTTCCGAAGGCACATGAAAGTATCTTGAACTTGCATTCCAAGTAAAGGAAAATACTTCCACAGAACAACGCAGCATTTCACCAAGTATCAGCCTCCAAAAGGACTACAGAAGTAAACAAATAGTCTATTTCAAATGGGGTAAAAGAATGTGTAAGCAGTGATCTTAAAATAATTAGCTAGTCATGCTGTTCTTGAGACAAACTGAAAATTAATTTCTTTCACATCTTTTGCAAAGATTTAGTTGTTAACTGCACCAATAAAACAGGAAGAGGAAAAGAAGGTGGGAAAGTGCTGTGAGAACTTTCAGCTAAGATACTGAAGGTAGGGGAGGCAACATCAAATGACCTAATTTTAAGAAAGGTGGAAACTTATTTGAATAATTGCAGTCCAATTTCTACAGCAAGGGTTTTAAAGCATTTTTTTTGAGCCTGAAATAAGTCTTTTCACGTGTATGATTATATTTCTGCATTCAAAGGGCTCTGTGCAAAACCAGTGAGAAACATCTTCAGAGGACCCTGGATCAGGACTTAAATGAGCCACTTGGACTGAGTATGTCCTGTTTTCTTTGGTAAGTGAATTAATAAGTGTTCTGTGCGAGACCGTTGCCAAGGAAAGCAAATATATTGTTTTCACTGGCGAGTGAGTTAAAAAAAACCTGAACAGCTCAGACAGGGCTGCCTTCGAAGATTGGGCTCTACTCACAACTTCCACCAATTCTGTTATAAAGATGAGATCAGCACCCTTGTGGTAAAATTCGTAGCAGTTTGCCATGCTAGTATATGCATGCACAGCATCTTCTGCACTCTGCTGCTGCTGGCTGGCAGCAGGTCTGGCTGAAAGCTCTAGCGATGCTGCAAAGACACAGCCCCAGAGTGACTCGGCTGATGGCTTGCCACGGCTCTGGTAGGAGCCATCGTGCTCCGCTGACTTCATGCTCCAAGCAGACAAACCTCGCCACAAACCTTACTCGCTGCAGTCAGCTACTGAAAAAGGAAACAGGTGTGTATTTAAAAAAAACCAACAGAAAACAAACCTTAAAACTTGATGGTGTTCATGACACTTTTCTTTGGCACAGTGGACTAGGATGTTTAGGCACTGCTAAGCAGGAAGAGTATATAGGAGCTTGTGGTTTGGAGACATGATACTTCTTTCGTCACGCTGCTGAATTCCTCCGTTTGAGTATGTGGCAGGGAAAGCCCTTTACAGGAAAGCCCTGTGCTCTGAACAGCAAGCCCCACTCACATAGGTAACTGCAAATGACTTAATTGGCTTCATTTTAGGGAAGGGAAGAAGAAAGACTTCTCTGATAGCTTGAATGTTCCTTTTACACCAGGAAATAAAACTCTTTAGTATCAGCCATCACAAGGGGTCAAAGCTTCATTTTCAGGCAACAGTTGGTTCCTAGTGCAAGATTAAGACAAGGTTCACTGCTCAGAGATAAGTTTGTAAAAGAAACATCTCTGCAGTCAGTTTCTCACCAAATTCTCTTACTGAAGTCAGTTACAGGTTGGTATCAATGAATTCAGTTGTGCCACGCTTATGAACTGGCAGCATTGGGATAGCTATATGATGGCCAGAGCTAGAACCAGGATTAGGACTAAGGTTATGGTTTAGGAGGGAACGTGCTCCACTGCCAGGATTATTGCTGAATCCTGCATAGTCTGACCTTCATGATGCCCTTTACTTGGATTTTAGAAAGTAGGGCATGACTTCTAAATCAAAGACTAGAGTTAAGGTTAGTCCCTGTCACCCACGTTTCTTACAGAGTTGCAGTAGGCTCCTTGAAACAGCCCAGGGCTGGCTCACATACAAACACTCCACCTGAAGGGCAGGTGACTAAAGGAGAGCAAATGACTTTAAGTAAGAGGTGGCATCAGTTAATTAAATTAGTACTTGACCAGCAGTGGATATCTATCCAGCGACCCAGGCTGGACTGGGGGGAAAAGCATGGTGGGGCAGCTAGTGACAGGGGGGCTGCAGCAGCAGGTTTCTTGCTGCAGTTAACTAAGCTTAGTGAGCTACATTAAACTCCTGCCTGGCATGAGTAGTGCCCTGTGTTTAATTCTGGGGCATTTAGCTAAATTCTGGTTAATGGCTGGGTTAGGGACTTGATCTCCAGGATCAGGTCTCCTGCTCAATTAAACAATAGGCCTCTGCAGCCTTGCAACAAAGCCTCGCTGCAGACTCTAGCCCTCTCCTTTGGCAAGAGACAGCCCCAAGTGTCAAGGTCTGCAGCAGAAGACAGACCAGATCTCAGTTCAACAGTGTCACAGGCAGGTGTCACGGCATGGCCCAATCCCAACCTAAGTCCAAATGCCTCAGTCTCACGCTGTGCCTTGGCTGAGTTATGAAATACCTGGAGAATGCCGCACCACGCTCTCGAGCCAAGCAACACACAGCAGCTTGGCTTGAGAGGGAGCACGGACAGATCCCAGGCCAAGGTCTGGGCAGGGTGTTGCCGCACATGTGCTACTTTAGGTTCAGGTCCTTTCCAACCCAAACAGACATATTACCACTTAATTAATTGCAGAGTCAAACTAGCTTTATCGCTACTTACATTGCTAGAAAGACTCACATGGGATGTGTGCTAGGGCCAGAATCCATGTCACCACCATGGTGAAAGCCTGGAGAAACACCATTGATTTTAGTGCAGCTATTGTAGATTCGTGCAGTGTAATCCTCAAACCTAGCCCGGGCAATGCCCTTGCACCGGTCACTTATTCCTACGTTTACTTGACAGAGGCAGCAGGCCGATGACGCAAGGCTGCCAAAAGGTTACAAAACCAACCTCCTAGACAGATGCTGTAAGATCTGTCCCACAGATAAAAATATAAAAGGTTGGTATTTTTCTCTTCCACTTTCTTCCCCGCTAGACTGCTAGTAAGAAGTTGCTAGTAAGAGGAAAAAAACACAACAACAACAAAAAAACCCCAACATAAAACACTAAGAATGAATCACTTTCCTCCCCTCTTATCTATGAAAATCAACAGGCTTAGCAACGGTAGCAATGATTTATTGAGCCACACCTCTATGGTGCCTGCTGTGCCCCATGGTAGGTGTGAGCATGCAGATGGCAGGAGACAATGCCTCAGATCAAAGCAGCTTACCCTCAGCAAGGTATCCGACCAGCTCTCCACAGCAGCAGGCTTCTGACACAAGAGAGGGAGTCTGTCTCTCAAGGCTTCCGAGGACTGCGTGATTTCTAGGAGGCATGGGGCACACGCTATCCCCAGTACGATCAACAGACTGACACACGCTCAGCTCCTTCGAGGACTGGGCCAAAAACCGCTCTGAAGTCAGACAGGAGTAAGCGGGAACAAGAGCGTGCAGATAACTCCATTACTCACCTGCGGCTGAGAGGCCAGATTCATCTTATAAGGATGCGTCTTTCCCTCCTCATTTACAAGTGGTGACCAGACTTTTGACTCCGTTCTGCAACACACAGATTTTTTTAATAGTTAATCCACTTTCATCACTGAGAATCATTACTGTTATTAAAAGATTTGAAGTTCATCAGCTGAAAACATTTCCCCAGCCTTTTGTATATAGCACTGTCCACATAAGGAGGAAATCTAGACAGCCTCATTTTAGGCATGTAACTTGGATGACTTAGTTTTGTTTTATGAGGTCTTTGGAGAAACACAGGATCTCAGCAGTGACTGTCCTGGCTTATCCTTTGGAACTCCACTAGCAACACAACAAGCATGGGCTCTGACCCAGGCAGTAGAGTTGGGGGTCACCCACCCAAACAGCGGAAGCTGGAGATACCCCTTAGATGCAGATCCTTCAATTCAGTGAGAGAATTCAGATTATTGTGTGTTTCAGGTTTTATGGGTAGTCAGGAAGAGGAAAGATACTTGTCTGTACTGATGACACAGAAAACATTTTGTTCTTGAAGTTCTGCTGTCTTGGATAAGCTAGAAATATTTTTTGGTTTGGGTCTCCAGAACTTTCTTCATATTTATACAGTGGTATCTACGTTGAACCAACAGGCTTTTAGGAATTGAAAAATTTCAGAAAGAATTCAGAAATGAAAAAAAATGGGTCCAAGTCTGCAATGGGACTAATAGCTGAGATGACATAATATGCCCAAGAGAAAGTCTACATTTGCTGGTCTGTGGTCTGACCCAATTACTAACAGCAGCCTGAAACACAAGTCGAGATCTGTGACCAAAACCAACCGCTTTTACCACTGTCATTCTGGACTTTTGCTGTGTCCCAAAGAACAACAGACACACAAGCGCTGAGGAAGAAGCGGAGTGCTTAGATTTGCTTGAGATATTCTGTGGGAAACATGCCACCTACATTTCTCAGTGGTTAGCATTTCAGATGGACTAAACAATGCCACTTTTCCCAAACTTTTTAATAGTAGGGAACGAGTGGCTGCAGTACTGCTGAATGAAAACCACTGTTCAATGCTAAACATTGCATAATGCAGCAACCAGATGGCTGATAAACTCTTAGGATGAGTTTTGAAAACCATGTCCTGTTTTGACAGGAACCCTTTGTAGAATCTGCAACTGCAGATAGATGTACTTCCCAGATATTTGTGGGTCCAGGGCCAGCTACAATTTAAGTACTTAGTTAGCAAAACAAGAATGCTTCCACTGAGAATTAACTGGATAACTGGAAACAGACTTTAAACAGAAAAAGCTTATAAAACTGACAAAGATGGAGAAACAGGGTGTAGATCTACCCACGATAAATTCAATCTGGTCTACACCACTCCTCTAAAAGGCCTCCAGTGTCAGGACATTTTTGAAACAGCTCAAACTTAACTGTGATGTACATGTATATCCCAGACATTTGCTGCATAAATAGTTTTTTAAGACTTACATCCAGAGGGTAGCTCAGTGGGAAGAGACAGGAGGCAGCATTCTCACTCAGGAAACAGGAGGAATTTTATTGACCTGCTATTGCATGTATGGCACTCTGGACTTTACACAGAAGAAACCTAAATGCTGTGCTGTACTTCCTTTCACAGGAAAGTATAAAGACACAGGTCACACCAGTTATCATCCTTTACAAGCACTCAGGTACAGCAAACCTTTGACTCCAGGCTATCACACCCTGCAGGCTCAGCTGCAGTGCTGACACCCGACAACCTACATCACCCAAATCCTGGTGTCTGGTGAGCTGGGGCACACGCAGGCTAGCAAATATGAATGTAACAGCTGCATGGGATCAGATCTATGCCAATGTGATCATTATCTTGTCTCAACAGCTGCCATCACTCCATGCACAACATACCACAGGTGAGTACAAAATAGAATCGCACAGAATCACAGAACGGTAGGGGTTGGAAGGGATCTCTGGAGATCATCTAGTCCAACCCCCCTGCCAGAGCAGGTTCATCTAGAGCAGGTTGCACAACCATTCCCTCCTTGCTCCTGGCAACCCGTGCTTTATGGTGTCTGAGGAACCAACAGTTTTACCCAGACTATGGCTATCAAGCCTGACAAAGTGACAGCCACCTCTAAGATGGCTGTATTTCGCACTTGAAGACTGTGCTTGCGGAAGGGAACAGCCCGCTGACCAATGCAAACCTTTATTCCTTCAAAGTGTTTGGAGGTCACATGCAACCAAGCTTCATCTTCTCTGGAAAAAACAGGGATACAGCAAAGCATACAGAAATCAAATACCCTGCCAGCTGGGCTGTAAGCAAGTGGACATTGGCTGGAGATGAAAGAGCAGTTGAGAGAGCATTAAACACTTCAGCTGATTTCTAGCATGAGGCATCCCTGTGCCAGTTCTCACTAGCAGTGACCTAAGTACTCTTGAGGTGGCATTTTCTTTTGCAGTACTTTAATATTATCAGATTTCAGAAGCACCAAAAGGCCTTATTCAGACTTAAAATTTAAGCTCAGAGCAGGTCAATATATGAATACAGAACAGAAACCTCCCCCCAGGACCCCAGGCACTTGCTTTTGTCCCACTGCACCTCACAGGCATTTGAGGTGACACAGCACCTTGGTCTCCAGCGCAGGGGAGGCAGCTATGGCCAACTACTGCAGCCAATGGGCTTTTTTGACCAGATTTTTCTCCCTTAGTTATTAGCAAGGCAAAAAGCACAAGTTTGTTTGCCAGCCTGCTGCCATTCTGATCTGTCACTGGATATAAATGGAAGCAGCAAGGTCACTCCGGGCTTTACTTTCAATCCAGTTTAAAAGTTATCCAAACAGAAAGGTTAAATAGCCTGCGCGGTTGTCCCTCTAAGGCTGGGAGGATAAAGCTTCCCTTTGTCTTCACAACAGCTGCAGCAGAGCCCTTCAGCCACTCTCAACAGCCCATTTATGGCCCCAGCAAAGCCACATAGAAGAGACAGCTTTGCTCTCCCTGGCTTTGCCTAGCGGGGCTTTCAAGGCGCATGCCCTGTTCCACCACACCACCTGTGGAGCCCACTGTCTGCAGGTCATCAGTGCCCCACTGCTGGCCCAGGACTTATTTTCTGAAAGGCTGGGAAGTGTGGACACTAGGCACAGACAGTAGGCTGGATTTGTTAGACTCATTGTGTTTGTATCTTATCCATATGTTTTCCTGTCTTATTTATATGAAGCACGGAAGAGGCATCAGAGTAGAAAGCTCGAACGCAGCCTTCGCAACCATGCCTTCAGTTCACAGCAGGCAGCTACGTGTAGGACCGCAGTGGCTTTCTGGAGGATTTTTTCCAAATTGGGGGGAGGGGACTCCCAGTCACAAAACCACCTCTACACTCCCCTCGGCGAGGGTGTACCCCTGCCACTGAGCACGGCCACGCTAGCAGGGCTGCCAGACCTGCCTCTCCACTGGTGGCGGGACTGGATGTCCCACAGCCTGCTGGGGAATCCCACCCCTGTCTTTGGTGAAAGCCAGCAGCCTTCGGCATCCCCATAGGATCTCACAGACTCCTGCTTACACTGATGAATATTTATTTTATAATATGGTTTCTAATGCATATTCTTTCAAATGAGACTCCAGCAGAGAGCAACACTCAAACAGTGCAGAAAGAGAAGACAAAACCATGACAATCAAACAAGCCTGGGAACAAGTGCCAAGCAAATTAATTGCAGGCACGTGGATATACAAACTTTGTCGTGTTTGCAGTTTACATTTCCATGCTGTTTCCTTACAACAGTAGACAGAGCAACCAAGACAGGGCCAGGGAATAAGCTATGCATTTGCTCTTTCATCCAGGCAGAAACCAAGACCCAAGATTAGAAAGAAATTTCTCTGATGCTAGTTTGGATGGGGAGGAACTGGTAGGAAGGGGAGGAAGGAAACTGCATGCAAGTCAAGGCAGGAATCTGGAGAGGTATTTACGAAATACAACATTTTTCAAGAAGCTTGGCTTGAACATGGTGTAATATAAACATTACAAGAGCCTAGATTTTGCTATCAGCGCTTTGCGTGCAGAGCTGGGCCATAGCTTCGAGGGGAAATTCAGAACTGGAAAAAAGAGGGTCTAATTCTGTGTGCCAGGAACTGCATGAATAACTTCCATAAAGGCAGGCAGGCACATTTACATTCCCATTTCAAACACTGGGATGGATATGAGATACCAAAGTAGCAAATAAACCCGTAAAGATTGAAAAGTTCCTTGCGCAACACTAAGTTTGCTAGCTGAAAAAATGAGGAAAGACCTAAAGAACTCCTCTTTCAACTCTCCCGAGTTTTAAACAGGCATTTTAATAATGTTTAGAAACTAACTACAAGAGCTCTCAGGCTACCAGGAAGGTAAGGTACCTTTTAATCAGCCTTTTAGCTACAACAGCTGCAAAGTACATGCTCTTGGATTTAAACATGAGCAATTACTTTTAGCAACCATCCATTAATGGACATATCGGCTTTGGCAAGCAGAACTGTACTCGGGCTGCATGCAGCCTATTGCCAATTCAAACAGCGATGCTAGTCACAACTTCCTAGAGACAAGAGCCCTCAAATTCATTTCTTCACGCACGGTCCTCTGCTCCTTACATTTCAGGTATCTCTTCACACAACCAGTAAAAACAAAAGGGCAACTCTGGCTACCCAGAAAAAGCAACAGAAATTGATCACAAGCAGATTCATTTCAGAGTTACAAAGGATAAAACCTGACTCCTCAGCCTCACACAGTTCTTCCACCAGCCAGCTACAGAGTTAATTACTTTCACCTCGCCAAAGAGGCTGTAAAAACACAACAAATGCCAAGCTTGACTTGCCAAAATGACTTTGAACGTGCCAATCATTAGTAAAAGCTGCCAGCAAGCACGTAGGAGGGCTGGGAGCACCACTCCAGCCATGGAGAGGTTGTGAGCCGCCGCGGAGGGCCAGCAGTCCGCATGCCCTTATATAGATGCACGCAGAGCATCAGGCTTTTCCCAGGGCCAAAAGAATTATTAGTAAGATGACAGAGCTGGAAAACTCTTCCTGGCAGGGAAGCAAAAAGCAAACCTAAATGAGTCATCAGATTCCACCAGCTTCCTAGTACAAAAATGCAAGCCTATTGTGGCTTTGTGGAACTAGTCCCCCCGGCTGAGACCTGGGAACACGTGGGGCAAGCAAGAGCACAACTGAACCTACTGAATAAAACGCAGATGACATCGCACACATGCTCTCTCCTTCTTCTTAAGCATCTACACATGATCCTCTCTGATAACGCATTTAATGTGTACTGGTAGCAGATGCGACTTCCCTGATCCTAGCACTTTTCAAAGAACAAATACGTAGCTTCATTCCTTGGCATCACTTTTAGCAAAGTAACAGACTGTTTTGCAAACAAAAAAGGTGCATTAATATATTCTATGCTGGCAGCAGAGCTGCAGAAAAGCAGCTTGAAATCTGAAGAAAAGGACAGTAGGAGCAGAACAAGAGATTACATGTTTGCAATCCCTTTTCACAAATATTCTTCTCTTATTACCACCCCCAAGCTGCCTCCAGACACAGAAGGAAGGGCAGACTCACCATAGGATCACATCTATTCTGTTGAAAAAGCCCATATAAATACACGCTTTATCTTTGAGTCGCTCAGAGCTGCCTACGAGCACAGTTCCACCACCCATTTGGTGACTAAAGCCAGAGGCAAAGAGCCATTGTTTGAGAAATAAATTTTCACCTGTGCTGCAATGAACATTTGTCTGGTTTTGTACATCTGCAGCTACAGCTACACAGAGCTACATGTCAAAATCATCATGAGCATTACAACTGAAATCAGTGACGCCTGGATCTTTTGGCTATCAGGTGAATTTCGTGGTAGGAGAATTTCTTCCTCCTGAGCTTTCCCTTCTTTGAATGCTCTTTATCAGAGCAAGCGTCATTCCCAAAATACACTAAGTTTCCAAAGGAAGTTGATAGCTTACTCCAGTCTGTTGGACACATCTTACTGCTTACCCCCATTAAAGGAAAATCAGAGGTGTGCTTGGAAGGGGTACAGCCTGGTGGGAGGTTTTGACCCTAAAACGTCAGTGCAACAATGTACACACCCTAATTAAACAAAAAAAAAAAAAGAAAAAAAAAGAAAAAAGGGGGGATGACAACACACAGAACCAAAACCAAAGAGCAGCAGCTCTTCTCAAAGACTCAAGATCCAAAACTTACTTTTTCCTACGAATGGGAGAGGCTCAAAAACTTTGCCTGTGAAATTTCTCCGTTTAGCAACCAGGTGGTTTTGAGTTGACTGAAGCACAGTCAATAGTAGGTCAATCTTTCTGGGCATACCATACACAACCATGGTGCTGAGCATGATTTTTCACCACTGATGACAATAATGGAACCTTTACTTTGGCTACTTGGGAATTACATTTCTAAAAGCACTCTCTAGCCTGAAACAAAAAGCAAAATGAACAAACACATGCTCAGAAAAGATTGGGGAACTGCTAGACACGCTAAGTTCAGGAGGAATTCGGTGTATGCACCAACATTGTTGAACACCCACTTTTGAGGCAGAAATCAGACCTTTCCAACTCTGTTCACACGTCAAACAGCAAAGCACCTGGCACTGCTGCTTAGAAAAGCATATTCAGAGAAAGCAATTTGTGGCTGGGTTTTAAATCCCTGGAAACTAACAGATTTGCACCTTTGGGTGAAAAAGCAGACCAGGCATGTTTTCTTCAGCTAGTAATTTGATCCATTTTTAATGGTGACATGTGTTAGACAAGATTTCCTGCCTACAATCTGATCTGAAACATTTTTGGACTGTTACCATCATTAAGGAAAATACTGAAACAGGAAACATCGGAATGCTGTTGATATTCACAATCAAGTGTACAGTGCAAACAGCATTTCCTTTACCAGAAGCGTTTAAGTCCTTTCAATTCTCTGCATTCACACTTCTCTTAAATAATCATTAGTACGGACAAACATGAAGACGTTTTAACCGCTTGACTACCATTAAAAGAGAAGAGGGTTGCATAGATGCAGAACACACACGTACAAAGTTTGGTTTTGTCCACAGAAGAGCACAAGGAGAAGCATAGCGCAACACTTCCCTAAAACATTCTCCCATCCTCCAGCTACTTCCAGCTTAAGGGCTTTCTGCAGCAGAGATACTGCCGTGGCATATAATATCCTTTATAGATTTGTCTTCCATGAATTCACCCCGTCTCCTCTTGAACACACATGCACTTTTAGCATTCACAGCACAGTCACAAATGAAGTCCCCACTGCCACAACAGTGTTGAACCTCTGGTGGAACTGAAACGCCTGATGTGAGCTTAGACCATGTTTAAAATCCCTCCTGGGATCCCTTGCTACCAGCCCAAATGCAGTCTGAGAGCATTTTGCACATGAAATCATTTACACAAGTAATCATTTAAAATTCATCAGATGATGGGAAATTAAAAATCACTAAGGATTTATGCTTTCACAAGACATCTCTGTGACAGTGAGCAGAAAAAAAGAACTGGAAGCCTTCCTGGTCCAAAAAGCCTGCTGTGGCCAGGCACATCCCCAGCACCAGTTGCGTGTGATGCTCCAGCCCATGGAGCTGCTGCCCTGCCAGACCACTGGTCCTTGCCAGCACGGCTACTTTGTACAAGAGATCCAGCTAAGACCCATAGCAGATCCAGTCTGCTATGACTGCAGAGCATGGAGACCAGCCCCAAGAGTTAGTGGTGTTTAAGCGCAAATTATATACTTTCCTTTTTATACACAGCCAACTACTCACGGAGCAACTTCAACAGAGGAAAAACTTCCAGCTCTGACCCGATTGTATTGTTGGCCTTCCTGACCAACTGATTGACTATAAGGTCAAGCCTTATTGACAGAGCTTGGCCCACCAAGGCTCAGGGAGCCCAGGCCATACCACTTGTCCAGGTGGCACTCATTTTCCCAAATGCCTTCCACCCTCTCCACCTCGGTAGCAGTGCTCTTCCCTTCTTCGTGGAGGAGGGCTGACCATCAACCCATAGTCTGCCTTCCTCACTCCCTTCTTCTACCCTAAGTGGAACAGGAAGATGAGGCATGGGCTCCAACTGATATAAAATATCTCTGTCATCCTTCAAGGCCTCCTCTCAAGATCTGCCATTTTAAGGTCTTGGCCTTAGACTGCAAAGTAAAGAAGGGTTTCAGCCTCAGCAACAAAGACTACATTGCATTTCTGACCACTGAGTCCAGCTGCATTTGGGACAACACTGTTAGCGGGGCCCAGAAGGAGACAGTGGGCGCTAGGGATAAAATATTCTCAGAGTACAACCAGGAAAGACCACATGATGCACACGACTGTCTTTTGGCATTAAGAGAACCCTTTCTCCTCTGAGAGAGTGCTCTACAAGTATCATATTCCCTGATACAAACACATCTCTAGCAGCTATCAAACCTCCAAACAAGTAAGCAATTCTTCCCTAAGCAGAACTTTACTCCCTAAGAAGGAGGACCAAAGACTGAAAGTCCCATAGAATCATCTAAAATGGATTTTACATAGATCAATGGGTAGAAATATCAAACCCTAAGTGGATAAGTAGTTAGATCACTGCTTTTCACTTGCAGTCTTGACACCCTTGGCCATCTTGTCAGCAGAATTCATTGATCAATACAGCAGCAGCGTCCAACACACGCTTTTGCTACCTCCTTGAAAGGGAGTCTTGAAAAAGAGTTGGGCTGTGCTAACTCAAAGCCCCTGCATGGCTTTACACAGCTGCACATCCAGCTAGAAACGTCTCCCCGCGCAGCTTCCACAGCCAAGGCTGAGGAAACATGCATGGAGCAGCTATAAAGTTAATGACTTCGTAATTGACATTACCAAACACATTTTACAGACTCAATGATCTGTTAAGAGTGAGCTTGCCCACAGGCTGAAAGAGCCCTTGCCTCCCTCCCCTCCTCTCTCCCAGCCAGAACCACATGGCACTGGTTTGCTAACTCAAGCAGACAGCTATTTCGGAGAGGAAAAGGAGCGCTCCTTTGCAGGAAGATTACAGGCTCCCAAGTTAGCTCCAGAGTTTCTCGTACTGGCCTCTAACATGCTGCTTCAATGCTCACCACCCATTCACACTGCCTGCACTGTGCTCTGTTCTTCCCTCTGTGAATTCCCTCAATGAACTGTCAGGCTTTTTTTGGCCGAGACCCATCACTTCTTCCTGAACTGGGAAATGCCTGCTGATCTCCTGGCATTATCCAAGCTACAGTAAAAGATTTCCGTTTATCACAGAAAAGCCCTAAACAACTGAACTACTGTGTCATTTAAGGCATGCTTCTGCACTCCTTCTGAAAGTACTGCCCCTGCATCTGCCATGAAGCTGATATACAATCGCTCTGGGGGAAGGCAGCCGCAGGAAAAACTCACTCCAGAGCAACTAGAAATGCCATGATACATCTCCCACCTGACTTCAAGGAGTGCTGGTACCCATGGCTGCAATTTGAACCAAGAGGAAGGCTAAACCCCCAGCATCCCCAAAAAAACAGGCTCCAGTTTTTTTAAGAAGCAACGTGTCAATGGAAAGCAGAACCCTGCCTTCCCAGGCTCCATTTGTACAAAGATGGCCCAAGAAAAAAGCACAGCTGGGAAAAGAAATGAAGCTGTCCATTGCTTTGCAGCTCGAGACGGTGAGAAGGCTGAAGGCAGCCCGTGCTCTACACTGATGACAGAGATTGTGGCTGAACTGTCACCTTCCTTTATTTTTTTCAGGACTCACAAGAGACTGATGCCTGACAGGCACTTTGATGCATGCTGGGTCATCACTGTTTGCACTGTTAGTGCTGTTCTATCAAGAAGCTGCAAAATGTACAACCCTTCTGAGTCTGTGTACAGCAAAAACTAGGCAATTAGTAGCTTGGACAACACACAACCATATGTTTTAACTGATGAATTAGTGCAACAGGAAGAAAGGTCATCTCCGGTCATACCTCCTCCACTACGAGTGAAGTTTTCATGAGATCTGTCTTTGATATTTTGCTGTCAGGAGTCACAGAATAGGCTGACAGCGTCTGCCTCAAATTATCAGCCAATTTCTCACTGGGAAAGTTGTTTTCATGAGGTCAAAGTGCAGCAAATGCAAGCAGCATTAGGATTAAAGGCTGAAAGGCAGTTCCCTCTTGCTATCCAGTGCCTAGCCTGACTAAGCACTAAGAGGTCAAATTAAACAAACCAGCCGGAGAGGTCTGCTCGCAAACCAAAACACAGCTACTGTCCACCCCGCATCCCTCCCTCTCCCCACCCCCAGTCTCACTCAGCGACGTACCTGTTGACCGTCAGAGTTAGTTCATCTGTACAACCCTTGATTTTGTTCTGCGCCTCAAGGTGCGTCATGTTATCTGTGTTCACCCCATCAATGGCTATGATCTGGTCTCCTATACACAAGTTGGCTATTGCAGCTTTGCTACCTGGAGTCACCTGTGAGAAAAAAAAAAAAAAGAATAAATGGACTTTCCAGGGAGCAGCTTTCCATAGCAACATTTGAAAAACAGTTGGAGCACTCAGGACTTCTCTTGCTGGTACCTGGAAGCAAGGAGGTGAAAACTGATGAAAGCTTTCTGCTGAGAGTTTAACTATCTGGATCTGGGCCTCTTGGAGACTCTCAGGATTAAAGTTAGGGGCAGAATTCTGTCGGCACCCACAGAGAGAAACTTGGGGGGGAGACAACAGGTAAATAACACAAGTTGTATTTTCACTCCAGGCAACTGGCTTCACGCTAGAGAGTGGGAATGTTGCTGGACAGAGAAGTGCTCGCCAAAGCGGAAGGTGCCGAGGACAGCCAAAGCCTGAGCCTCTGAAAACAGAGGTGATGGAAAAGAGCATCAGAGTCATTGCAATACAGTCAACGCCAACCACAAACATCTTTGTCTGCATCACTATGTCATTCGCTTCCTTCTGGAAGAAAGGTTTGGGCTCAAGATTTTTGATTGCTTCTTTAGTTTTAATCTGTTTTATCCCAGGAACAGTTGCAACAGGCTCTCACTCACTTCAGTAAAATCAATCCCAAAGCAGCACTTGATCTAACAAGCGGACTGAGAGGAAGGAAGGCATCAGAAACTTCATCTTTACATCACAATTTGACCATATTTCCTGAAAACATGGAAGCATCATCCCCAGCCTGACCACAGCTCACCATGATACATTCTGCCATAGACATCTCTCCCTCCTCTCCACGCGTGGTGGTCTGCTTCCCAGATACACCACTACATTGCCAAAGAGGTGTTGTTCTCTGCCTGAGAAATGACTGATGGGAAAGGCTTAGGGTAATCTCAGTGAAATCCCAGACAGAAGACACTACACAGCAATGCTACCAGTAGGATACCCCTTGCGAACAAAAAGAAGGTCCCAGCTAAAACTTGGCATTTTCAAGCTAATCAACCACACGGCTCATTCAGTTTTCCCCTACTTCTGCTGACGAGGTGTCCTCATAACAACAGAGACCTCTTTGGGCCAAAATTATTGCCTGGGCGGAGGGTGAAGAATGTCACATTTGACTGGGGCTTTGCAAACACTATGTAAGATTTTGTGCAGTTTTGACGACTTTGTGGAAGGAACATAACGATTACTGTGGGCTTTCATCAATTATTTAATAGGCAGAGGAAATGAGAAGGGTGGACTGCTCCCAGACATGAGTACAGATTAAAACATGCCTTGCAGCTGGGACACACCTCGTTTATGAGTCCGTTGCAACCGGTATTCATTCTACACATTCATGCTGGGTTTCAGCATGCTGAAAAGCAGCTGAGCAAACGCAGCAGAGCTGTCAGACATAAATAAACACTGTTCACAAGATTTAGAGAGTCCTCCTAATGTGGGATTGGATGGCAAATCATTCCCCCTAGGGAAACGTTTGCCTCCTAGAGGCGTCACACATCAGATGCTATCCCTGCCTTCCCTGGGCCAAAACCCAGGCTGTTCAGCACATCCCCTCCCAGCTGTAGTGGGATATTTTCCCTAATCAGAAGGAAGATCACAAGACCCTTTTGTTTTTTCACCTCTCTACTAGGATAGCCACTCTGCTACCAAAGGAGGGAGAGGGGCACATTACTCACCCTGGTGAGGAGCACCGAGCCCAGCACACTATTACAGTGATTAATTTTCACTCAGACAAGACCAGCAAAGGGTCAAGAATAACGGTGGATTAACACCGCCACTGGAACACTGCCGGAGGCTCGGCCATACAGCTTGCGTCTAAAGACTGATAATCTGCACAACATGTGGCAGGCTGCTCGAAATGACCCCCTATCGCAAGGAGCAGCCAAGGTGGAGCAGCCAGGGACACTGAAATACTGAAGCCTCCTGAAGAAACCCCAAGAGCCACCGGGACATGAGAGTGGCATCCACAGGAATGCCACAGCGCTCTGCAAGCGCTTGCAGTGTCACGTTCCCCTTCTGTGTCCACTTCAGAGGAATTTGAAATTTGAGTGCTCTTCTCCATCAGATAAGAGCCACTGGTAGCACAAGGGCAGTAACATCCACTCAGGTCCGTACAAACCTCGCTCCTAAGGGGAAGCCATGAGGAAGCACAGTAATGAAAATAAGTGAATTTGCCAAAAGGAAACGTGTTTTAATATCCAGTTTCTTCAGTTCTGGAAATACCTTGCCCTGAAATGCAGCCTTCCACAAACCACTCCCCTGTAACATCCAGCTCGTACTCCCTGCCAGAATTTCTCATAGAAAACGTGTCTGCACAAGGGCACGGTACTGCCGGGAACCCATCCCCCATCCTTTTAGGATGATTAATAGCTACTAATAATGTTCCCTTCCCCCCTCGCAGTTAGGTCTGGGCTTATCTCAGTGCTGTCAGCGCTGCTTTTAGAGATTTGCTCACCTACCAGTTAAGTCAGGAAAGCAAAAAGCGTTTCTGTTATTAAGTGAGGAACAGAGAGCTGCCACTGGGAAGACCTTTTCCTGCTTTTATTTTTATCACATCCCTCCCTGGTCCGCGAGGAGCAGCAGGGGCAGTCGTGCGGCTGGAGGGGACAGGCAGAGGCGTTCGGAGCACTGACAGATACCAGCCAGCTTACACAACCCAACCAAAAGGACTCCAAAAAAGAACAAAAGCTTTCAGGCTCACAGGCATCCAGTAAATGTTGCACCGCCTGAAACTGCTTTGCTCCTGCTCTCCTCTCAGACCGCTTAAAAGCTTTGCACCAGCCTCTCACCTTTCCCTCCCACCCTGAATGAGCATGGAGCAGACACCTGCAGACATGGAGGGGACAGCAGGCAGCGGCTGGCAGCCACCTTGCACAGGCAGGTGATCAGATAATGACAGTATACAGCTGCACTTCTGCGTGGGAGGGCGAGGAAGGCTGAAAGATGCTGCGAGGAACAAAATCTGCAAACACAACTTAGCACAAGTTATGTCATGTGCAAAGGCACAGCCTCCTGCCTTCTTCAAAAGAGCTGCCCAACTGGCTTGGGCTTCCCGCACTAGGGTCGAGCAGCCTCTGGCAGAATAGTCACGGGCAGCACCACAGGCCCCCAGGAGCCCCCCCAGCTCCAGGGACACTATCGTCGGGTGAATAAAGCTCTGCACACCCTGTAACATCATGCCCAAGGGCTTCCTTTGGAGAGGAGCCATGCCCTACCACGTGGTGACGGCTCCCAGGCAACTGCGTAACACTTTGCCATTCAGTCATTTCGCAGTCAAGTAGACAATGCTGAGACAGGCTGAGCAGCACGACTTCATACTGAGTCCAAAATAGGTCCTAGAGCTTATCAGAGTGCCCGAGAGGCAGCAGTGGGTCTATTAAGGGAAGCTGCTGCCCATCGCAAATGAGAGGGAGGAAGGGTGGGAAGCATTTCTACGCAGAGCAGCATAACACTGCCACATGAAGAGTCAAGACAGATGGGTGAGGCTAAAATTCATTCAGTTCTTCCTGGCCTTCTCCCCCCATCCATTCAGGCATGCTACTTGCTCGCTCCATCACAGTTTCTCACAGACCCTACAGCCTCAGGCACCACCCATCACTCCACACCTAGACACACATCGCAAGGAGCGATGAAGAGATAAGAAACCAGAAAATTAACATCAGCCGAGAAAAAGATCTGGATAAACAGCACCTATCCGAGCTTGAGAGGAAAGCCCATCTGCGCCTTTGCTGGACAAAACAGACATGCAGCAACATACTTCTAAGGCCACCAATGACAACTAGACATCTCTGACATTGTTTAATCCTCCCCACCCACACAGGCTGCTGTTTTACCATGAGTAATGTCCTCAGCGCTGCAATATTATGCTAAGCAGCCACAGTTTCTCCCAGCAAAAACATGCAGCTGGGTCAGCAGAGATCAGAGGCTATGAGAAAATTCAGGCAAGCATGTTCCCCACCCCTTCTCTTTAGGACAGGGGGAACAACAGGCCGGTTTCTTACAACTGTCTTCGGCAGATTTTCCTCCCAAGCTGCTCCCACTCTCTGCACTACTGTGGTCTGACAGTGAGCCCAAAGCTCGCTGGCTGCTCTGTGCTGGCCCAGGCCACACCATCACCAGGAGAGATGAAGGGGGACATGCCTCTGGCTGGGGAAACCCCTGAGCATCAGCCCACCCCGGCGGGGTCGGGGCTCCCACTGTACAAACCCCTCTGGGAGCCCAGTTCGCCCTCACCCTCCTGCCTGCCTTCGGCTCCCGCCTATTTCTGACAGCCAGATGAGGATTATTAACACAGAGAAGGGAAGGCATTAGACACAGCGCAGACAGGGATGACCTCAGAAAGACACAGGCAAGACCATCTGCTCAGACAGATGCACCATCGGTGGTCAAGGAGTCACTCAGCCCCCCAGCTTGTTTTGCAACATGCCTCACATTAAAAAAAAAAAAAAAGAAAAAAAGTAAAGACTTATTACAAGACCTCAAAAACTTTACATAAAGAAAGTTGCTCATCAGCTGAGCCTTTCCTGATGGTTTACTTCATCCTCTAAATAAAACAACGTGTCCAGTAATCAGCAGCCATGTAGGATACTGTAACTTCCCTGTTTGTAGTGAAAAAAAATAATAATCCATTTGCTACAGTTATTTTGATGTCACACCCTTCAAACCCAGAGCATTTTACAAACGAAATAGATCTCTTGATGGACAAAGTGATTTTTGAGGGCGAAAGGTACCAGGAAGCTCGCAACCTCACATAACTACATCTGGTAACAAGCAGATCAGGGAACAAAAAGGACCCTCTTCCTCCCAAGAAGTCCAACATTTACCTTTGTCAACTTAAGTTCTGGGGCTTAAAGCTCTCATGTAAGATTAGGGCTGGTACCTCCCCTCCTGACACTGAGTTCTCTCTTTAGGTTCTTTGGAGAACTCTTTGAGAACAAGGTGGGCCAGATGCAGCCCACAAAATGATGCTGGACTCTGAAGAGGGATAGAAAAAAGGGAACTCCAAAGTTTGGTGACATCAAGCTGCCGCATAACCTGTGGCAAATGGGTCTGAAAAGGTGAACTGCAGAAAGCACAACTCCGGCTCCTAGGAGAGGCAAGGGTTTCACGCCAGGACATAACTCTGGCAGAAGGCATTTGATTAGCATCCTAATTCTTTTAAATGTTTTTGTAAAGATGAAACTGCCCCCCCAGACTCAGGGCTGGAAAGGATCAAGCCTGTCCTGTGCCCCAAAGTGCTCTGTCTTTACTGCGAGGAAGTTCTGCTGTTTTCTGCTTGCTACAATTAAGGATGATTTCTTCTCATCCAAACCCCAGCAGCCAGGGAGATCAGCAAAGTCCTTTCCTCTCCTCAGCAGCCGTTTGTATCTTTGAAGCACAGGCTTGTCCAGCCCCAGCAGCTGCCCGGGTTCACGATGACATCAAAGTCTGTAGGGCTGTTACTAGGGATGGGAACCTCTGCTCTCCACACCCCACGTGCTCAGACCGACCAGACAGGACTCCCTCCAGCACAAAATGCACACGGCATCGTGTTGAACTCTAAATGTCAACCCAGCTACTTCTGGAGGGCCAGGCAGGTGACCCTAATGGCCGGTGTCCCACCGGTGCTGATCGGTTGTCTAGTCACGGAGCAGCTCCACCAGGCACCCCGAGCAGCACGACATGGCATGGCTGGTGCTGCCGCAGCCCTCGTCCCACCCAGCAGCCAGGAGTGGCAGCACAAGAGAAAATATCAGTGCTGGAAACATAAAGCCACGTTCACCTTCCTATAAGCCCCAGCAGCTTTCCCCAGCTGGCTCCCTCTGCCAGGCCAGCCTCGGAACAAGAGCCAAGCGCAATGCCGGCACATTTGCAGTTACGGGGACAGAACGTGGGCTGGGCGGCGGAGGAACCGCAGCCATAGGTGTGCACAGTGGGGACCAGTCAAGGCTCCCCGGGCCAAGGAGGAAAGCCAGCCCAACCCTAAATCCTATCACATCCACCGCGCCCCGTGTTTTCTTTGGCAAAGAGGGAGGCATTCCAACTCCCCTCCGGGTGCAGAGGCCTCCCTGTCCAGCCCTGGCTCTCCCGCGTCTCAGAGCACGGCCACAGGTTATTCTCTTTCCTCCCAGGGAAGATGCTGCAGCCCGGCTCCTGAGGCAGGCATTTGTGCCACACAGCTGAGCCCTGGCACGCTCCAAAGGGAGGACAGTCTCCACGTGGCCACTGCCACACTCATCCCGCTGAGCCCCTCAGCCCCCACAAGAGATGCCAATTAACACGGTGGCTCATACCACTGGTGCTTTCTCCCACATATGGCTCCAGGACACCTTCACCCAGCTGCTTCTTAACGGGGCGATCGGCTGAGAGCCGGGGTAAGGACATCAGCCAGCACCAAAGTCAAACCCGATGTCTTTTCACACCATGGGATCCAGTCCCGTGCTTGATTTCAGACCCTCAGGTACCAGTTTTATCACTATATCAAGCTTTAAGTTTATAGAGCTGGTTCAGAGGGCTGTGCTTAAAAACAAAAATAAAAAAAATCCCAAACATCCAGGAAATACCCAATTATCTTCTAATTCTGTACTTGCTATAAATCCTGAGCTTTTAAAATACCATGAATAGATAAAACATCAGACTAAACACCGATGAATTCTTGTTACTGTGGTTGAAATCAGCAACAAGCATAATGCTGAGATTTCATCTTTTTAATGTATTTGCAGAACTGGGCTGCCTTGAAACTGCTTTTCCATTAGGAAAATGCTCAGTTTCACAAAAAAAAATGTCCAGTTTCACAGATTCTGAAAGACATCCCTCCTTAATGGGGCTGGGAGGTTTTTGACATGACAAAACGTAGAGCAAAACTCCCCTCTGCCCATATTTTGGGTCAGACGTTCAAGATCAAGGCATCGCTACCAGAAAAATCATCTCAAGAACAAGGTTTATCAGACAGTTCCATGAACACATTCAACTGGAAACAGAAATCCCCAACGTTTATCAAAATCAAAAGCAACCAAGCAGGAAACAGCTCACGTTAACTGAGGGATGGAAGGGGATGGGGTCTATCAACTGCGCTGCTTTTCAGCCAACTCCACCAACATCTCTCCTCATGCAATACCTTGCTCGCTTCCTCCACCAGTCTCACTGGGATTTAACTGGGAACTACCCCGTGCATAGGGCAGCTCCATGGACACTCATCCTGCAGCGTGCCCATCCACAGCTCAGAAAGAGCTTTTCTCAAATTCTACCCCATTGACTCACTGCATCATATCATCCAAAGAGCGATAGACAAGGGTCTTTCCTACGCGCTGGTCAGGCAATCCAGCAGGCTTCGGTCTAGGGTTCATCCCACTGAGCAACACAAGTTTTTTTCTGAACCAAGACGGTAATGAAGTGTCACCGTAACGCTACAGGTTTAAAATGAAATGCAAACCAGAAGCACGTGTGAAGCATCCCTCTGAAAGAGACAGGAGACTCCACAAGAAAGTCCTACACGCAGCACTTGTGAAATCCCCACACTCAGCCCTCACTGGGAAGACTGGTCCAACACAACTGAGAAACCACAAGCGTTTGCACCAGAAGATGCTCGTGATGGATTTGAGCCCAAAGCAGTTTTGAATGCATAGCTCAAGCAGAAAGGGGGCTAGGGCAGAGACAACAGAGAAGATAAGAGCCGCCATGGAAATACCATAATCTTTTACCTGCTGCTCTCCTAAGGCACAACTGGCCATTGGTGCCGCACAGCCGCTGCCAGCCCAGAAGCTCTTGGCCAGGCTGCTCTGCTGGCTCCCACGCTTACACCACCAGTGCTCCTCATCCTTCTTGGACCGGGACTGCAGTGCCAAACTCCAATGACTCCCCCTGGGGAAGGAGCTGCTTTGGCAACTCAAACGGTGCTGCCTCCCACCAGCACGACCAGGATAAACCAGCCCTATGTCACAAGGGAGCTTGAGAAGCCAAAAGCCACTAGTAAGGAGCTGAGCTACAATGGTGATGAGGGCCATAAATACCAAGACAAGCTCAAGAGCTCCCCACCCTCTCATCCCCCTCAGGTAGCCCCTCCATCTCACACCTTGGTGGGACCAAGTCCAACATAACCCTTGGCAGATGCCAGTCCTACAGCCAGAGCTCACCCCATCCTGTGTGGGGTGGAGGGCTCTGTGCCCCAAAAGCTCTCTGGTCAGATCACAGGTACCGAATGCTCTGACAAGCACGAAGAAAAATGAAGTTATAGCCCAGTAAAGTCATCGCACAAGGAGGATCAGACCCTTTAAAACAGGACAAAATTGGACGAGATCTTTTTTACGTGGTGACAGGGGCACTCACCAAGAGCTTTGTTCCTGAACCAAGGGGACAAACCCAGGAGCCTTAGGAGCGAACCTCAGGAAAGATTAATGGCTTGAAGTCTTGGAGGGGAAATTAGAAATGTCAGAGGGGCCACAAGAGAAAGCCGTGATAAGAGCTGCCAATTGTCAGCATTTACGTCACCACCACCAGAGAGGCTATTTTATTACATATTAGTCTCCAGGGTCACAATTTCTCATGAGGTGGCTATTTTTGCTGCTTTGCTGATGTATGCCTCTTGGTATGTGCCCATAAGCACTGACAAAGGCAACCGAGGAGAAGAGGTAAGAGCCGCGAGGTAGGACTTCAGATATCCTTCTGCCTGAGAGCCTTTTGCTGGAAGGAAACAGCAACAATTACCATAACAATGAAGTAAATATCACTTCCCCTACGCTAAAGTTGCTTTCATGTCCAAAAAATGCTTTAGAAGAATGAGGCATTATTACTGTAACTGAAAGAGATTACACAAAAAATTAATAACTTTCCCCCCCTCTGTGAGTTTGACCGCACTCTCCAGCTCGGCTGCTCCCCGAGCCGGCAGCCTCCTGGGTGGCACCCGGGGTCCTTCGGGCAGCGGGACCCCATGGGGCGGGAGGTATTTAGAAAAAGCACAAGTTTCACCCTCCTGTTCTTCTTTAAGGGCAGTTCACGAAAGTTCAAGTTCTCGTATGTCCCACCTCCAGCGGCCCTTCCTCACCTGGGGCCCAGGGGGACTTCAAACAGGTGGCAGAGGCCGGAGCCCAGGGCTGCCAGCAGCTCATCGGGCGCCTCTGGTTTGCGGAGGGGCTGGAAATGGGAGCGATCCCTTCTCCCCTGGGGTGAGGCCGGCCCCGACAAGATGCCGAGCGGCACAGCCCAGGCAGAGCCACCAAGGGACAGGGAGGTTGGGGCTCACGGCCCCCACGCACGTCCCTGCAGCGAGCGGGTCGGGGCAGGGGAGCCGCCGGGGCGCCCCTGCGTGGGTACGAGGGCAGAGGAGCCAGGCAGCCCGGACCCAGCCCGGACGTTTTGCGGGCAAACGCTGGAGCCGAGGAGGGCAAGTTAACTCACACCACTCAAACTGTTTGGAGGTGAAACTTTAACTGTCATTTCCTAACTGATTCTTCTTGAAGTGGGGGCAAGAAGGACTTACAACAGAAAGAGGCAGAGGCACCTCACACAGGTTAATATGGCTTCTGTAAACAAAGGCTTGTCTTTTAACTATACATGGCAAGCTGAAGCAGGGGAGCACTCGCCGCCCCCCCAGCGCGATTGCTGCCCCCAGGATGGGCTGCGGACCCCGGACTCCGGGCTGGCGGGGGCAGAGGGGACCCCCCCGCCCGCGGCGCGGGGTTTGCTACGGACGAACCGAGGAGGGAGGGAGGGAGGGTCGGTAAGAAGCAAAGACCCGGCCAAAGCCAGGTTGAGGGGCTGCGCGGGCCACCACGGATTTCTCCATAAACGTTAAAAAATAATAAATAAACAGGGGTGAAGAAAAAGAAAAGAACCGCTCGCCACAGCTGTGTCACCAGCCCTACCTTTGTACCACCCGCCACCTGCCGGCCCCAGCCCCCCCCGGAGCCGGGACCGGAGCCGCCGCCGCGCCGAGCCCGTCCCGCCCGCCCCGAGCCGCCGCCGACCCTACCCGGGAGATGGTGAGGGGCTGCTCGAAGTCCCGGCCGCCCACCAGGCGGAAGCCCCAGGGCCCGGGGCCCGACAGGACGATGCGGTGCGTCCCCATGTGCGCGGCTGCACCTCGCGGGTCGCCCGGCAGCCCCGCCGCCCGCACCGGCCCGGCCCGGCCCGCCCCCGGCCCGCCCCGCCGCCGCCGGCCCCTCCCCGGGGCTCCCGGGCCCCGCCGCCGCCGGCCCCGGGGCGCAGCGCTGCCCGGGCGCCTTCTCGGGCAGGGAGCGGGGCCGCCGCGCCGTGAGGTGACCCCCGTCCCGCCGAGGGCTGTTGTCGGGGCCGAGCCGCTGCCGGAGGACGAGAATTCCCGTCTTGGGAAACTGGGAGCGTCTCATGGCCCCGTGTCGCCCCCGGCGGAGAGCGGCCGCCAGCAGGAGGCGGGACGGCTGCAGAGCCGGCCACCGGCCGGCGACCACCGGGCAGCCTGCCCCGGCGCGGCAGAGCTCCGGCAAACACCACTCGGCCCGCTCCGGCCTGGTGCGATGTTAACTCTGAAACCTAATGGAGGCGATGGGAATAAGCGGGCGTTTCCCAGCTGGGAGCTGATGAGTGAGGGCGGAGCCTGGGATAGGTATTACCTTTCCCCTAATTTGGCCCAGGTCCATCACAGCTTTAGGCAGAGTTTTGTCTATCTCAACCCCCTTAGGGGTGGTACCACCAGCAAAAGAAGGAATTCTTCTGTGTGGGTTTATCTTGCAACCTCTTTAGCCATCATTCAGGAAAAACAGTTGTTCCAGTTGCATGTTAAGCCCCCACCGATCTGAGAGTGGACAGGTGGGAGAGGTTGGTTACAGCAACCCTGCTGGTATTTACAAACTGAGCACAAGCATTGCTGCTTATTTAGTAAATAAATACCTCTCAGGCAAGGCAGAACATCAGTGAGCTGGAGCACAAGGCTGCTGCTGGAGCTGGGATTCAGCCATGGCCAGGGAGCAGTCAGAAAGCGGGGATGAGGCAGCTCACGTCAGTGCTGGCCCTACGAGACACGGCCATGAACGATCCCATCACAAGGCATGCCCCTGCCTCTGCAGTCCCCTTTGTCAGCTTCCTCCTTTTTCCTGCATTAACTTGTCATTTCACGGGTTATTTCCTTCCAAGGTACGCGCATCCTGACTGTTCATCTCACCTCTATCAGAGAGCTGTTGTTCTTCCACCACATCATCACACATCTCCCGGCAGTGAGGAAAGCGACAGCAAGAGCTCCTTCCCCCCAGGCGCGGGGGCTTTCCAGAGGGCTGTGACACACCGCTGGGTCCTCTTCCCCTCCCTACGTGCCCAGCTTCTGCAGTCGCAAAAGCATCTCTGGCTTCTTCCTTAGCAAGTATATTTGGGTAGTGGCACCAGTAAGTACCGAGGTTCAATAGCTGTAGCCGAGTCTCTCTCTCTCCCCAGCCTGGCCGCGGCACTGTAAAGCAAGGGCTGGCGAGGCTAGAGACTGCAGCAGGGCAGTGGCCAGGCCACCCTTTTGCTTTTTATATAACGTAACCTGTGAAAGAAACGGGCTTGTGTCTGTGTGCTTGCTAAGGATGTGAAAATGGCTTGAGGCTTTTGCTGTCCTGTTAATTTGGGTTTAGGATTGACTTGTTTATAGTCTGACTTCCTAAAATCATTGCAAATGGAGCCACGATGCGTATCTGTCTGCCCAGCCATCCGGTCGCATCGCCACAGAGTTTAAATCTGTTGCCCAATTCTGTCTCAGTCTGAGGTGGAGGTCTCAAGGGCACCGAACTCCTTCCGAAAGACCAGCCTTCGGGGCGGGCACAGCCCTGCTCCGGCTGCAGGAGCCAGAGGTGCGGAGGCGCAGGCTGCGCTGTCGTGGAGCTTGTGCGTTACCGACCCCACTGAGCGCGGGGCAGCTCAGCTCCCGCCTTCCCTCGCTCTGCTCCTGCGGGACTGTTTCTTTACACGAGGCACAGCCAAAGAGCCCCGGCTGGCTCTCCTGCTGCAGGGCTGGCAGCCACAGTGCGTCCAGCACAGACCTTGCACAAGCCCCTGGAGCTCATGCTGCGACGGCACCTGCCTGGTCAGAGCACAGCTACCGCAGCAGTCTTACAGCTTTTGACCCGAGCCAGCATTAAAAATTCACATGTAAACCCAACATCAACCGACATCCCTTCCCACAGAGGCTGTCATTTGGAGTTTCTTGTCCTACCTAACCTGTGCGGCCTTCTCCTCTGAGAGAGAATCACAAAGACCCTTTGTAAAGCAGAGGACTCTGGTATGCTCCTGAGCTCCAGGTCTGCACATGTGCCACAGCAGCTGCACCCTCACCCCATGATACACTGAGATCTGGGCGTAAACCAGCTTTTACACCTTGGTTTCTTCAAGAAGAAGTTCTCATCTGCCTCTGGCTCAGGAGGGAGAACCAGCAAGCTCAGGTGAACTCCTGAGGTGGACTTGGGAAGCCCATGGCGGACACCTGCTCAGTATGGACACAGCCAAACGAACCGCAGAGGGGCACTAGTACAAAAGTGCGTTGCCGCAGGAAGAGTGGGAATAGACTTTATTAAATAATTTGTACAAGGAACACAATAGTAATTCAATAGTTCCATTTATTAATTGTCAAATAGTAATCCACTGCAATAAGAAACAAAAAATCAACACAAAAATAAGTTGCAGTTTTTGAGTGTGCATGTGTGTGTGTGTGTGTGTGTAACTTAAAATGGCAAGAGCAAAAACAAAAAATAAACCCTTAAATGAGTATGTTATATACAGTCAGTATCATCACGTTACTTCGCTGGATAGATTTATTTGGTGTTATCCAATCATAGCAACAGGCCTAAATATTGCTGCAAATAACTGGAGGGCAAACCCAAAGCAGAAAACAAACCCATAAATAAGATGCAGGATTAAAGGTAACTCCTGCAGAAAATAAACAGTGGTGCTTTGTGTCATATCTGAAACCCTTTCATAATGGATATTTTGTGCTAAAACTCTTTATGTGAACATACATGGAATTCCATCATTTAAATAAAAGTGGAAAAAAATCCCAACCTTTCACAACTGCCTTTTTTTTTCCCTCCCTTCACTCAATGTGTTTAAATTATTTTTCTATACAAGGTAAGTACATTGTCTGTACAAAGTTAAATATACATATTTACAGTCAGACTTCTGAGACACCGAGTCTTCTCCTCCGCTGGGCGAGGCGGAAGACAAGCCTACTTGATTTCAAACCCAGGAGCATGGCTAGTTTATCAAAACATTGCAACTCGTGCTAACAGTTAGTTGTAGTTACTCTTAATAAATCTGTATAAAAGCATCAGCATAAAAATAGGCATTTTCTATTATTAAATACGGCTTATGACAAAATAGCAATCTAACCCTTTGCTATTTGTATGGTAACTGTAGGAAGCAGAGTCTGATAGAACCGGTTTTGTTTATGCTTTTTCTTAATAACAAAATGTCTATCAAAAGAGTATTCATAGTGGATTTACGGGCAAGCAGACAGGCAAGCCATGTTTTTTTTCCTCAAGGAAATACAAATCTATGTAACTGGTAATAACTTCTGGGAACAGCTTTCCAAATTCATTAGACACTTTTGTATGCCTAAGAGGCAGCCAAAATGCAGGTATTTATTTGAGACCTACCATCAACACTGTAACCAAAAAGGAAAAAAAAAGGCACCCTCAGTGATATGTTGCTGAGATTTACCGGAGCCTCTAAGATTCAATGCCAGGAAGGATGCAAAGTCTTCATCCCAAAGAGTAGGTTTCAAAAAGTGTGCCATCCTTTAGGGCCAGCAACAGGGCAGGAGGAGCAGGGAAAGCGAACGCCCGTAGGACTCACGAACAGGATTTGCTCTCACGGATGTTCTGTTTATTGGTTCTATTCTTCGTGCATATAAATGTCAAAGCCAGGCTGATTTCTCTTTAAAAAACAGGACTCGGTTCGTTTTGATGCACACAATACACTCACACACACACACACGCCCTGCACAAAAGAAAAAAAACCCTGCAGAGATAGCTAATACGTTATTAAAGGGTTTGGGATTTTTGCGCGTTTGCATTACATTTTGGCTGACCTCTTTGGATTAAACCAAGCTCCTTTTCCACACGGAGCTCTGCAGTTTAACCCTATCAGCTGTCCTCTGCCTGTGCCGGGTCTTAAGGTGCATGACAGGAAGGAAGGGTTTTCTATGGAAGTGAAAGGCAGAGCAAAGTGAGTCTTCAGCGAGGCAGAAACCCTGCAGAAAGCAGGGCCTCCCTGACCCTCGCCAGTGAAAGGGAGCAGCGGCAGGGCTGCGCACTGCCCCGAAGCACTATCCTATCTCAACACACAAACAAAACCTATACCTTGTGCTTCCCTGAAGCCTTCTCAGAGGTAAGTACTCCATACGAATTAAGATTATCATCAGAACTCTTGCTGGGGAGGGGAGAGGAATACACAAAGGCAGCACTGTAAACTAGAAACTGTCTCTTCAGCAAACAAATCACACCCTGAATCCGTGAAGCAGGGCTACACATTCAACTCAATACTGTACCACATAACCACATCCTCCTAACACGTCTCGTTCCTTGTCTATTACATTCATAAATTGTCTGTTTCTTCGCTGTTTAAAAACACCATCTGGAGAACAAGCCCATCGCTGTGGCGGTGGGATCACTGTTATTTTACAGGTACAGAAGCTTCACGTAGTTGCCTGGGAAGGTGCCGAATTGCCTTGTTCTCCTGGACGTACCTGTCACAAAATAAAACACAAGGAAGCCAGAGTAAGATGGAGCCATGGCAGGAAGGCTTAGGGGTTTAAAAAGGTAGAGGTGGCAGCCTCTCCGGCCTGCATGCCCTGCTTTCTAAAACTAAATAGGAGTCCTGGTCGAAGAACCTGTTGGTATAGATGAGATGAGAACCATTTCTGCTACTAATCAACTTTGGTCTTCCCTTTTAACAATTATTAAGGTGCTGGTGAAAGCTCCTGGGCCTATAGGCTAGGAGCCAAACTCCTATCAGTGGAAATGAGCTAATTCCCTCAAAAAGAGGTAACGCCTAGAATTGCACTGTTGAGATGGAGAACATTGTCCAGGCTTGCATTCTTTGAAGGTAAAGGGCTGGATTTTGCTAAACATACAGCTACCGATGAGGCTGGAATTTTGGGGACTGCAACTCTCATTCTTGTGTTCCCTTCGTCCCCTACTTGCCACTTTTTGTAATTTGCCATGGCTCCATCAGCTTTGAAAAAGCTACGGAACTCCAGATTTCCTTGTTTCTGTGTGAGCAAGCAGGATCAGGAGGAAGAGGGGAACAGGGAAATTAAGAAGAGAAAAAAGGAAAAACTAGAGATCTAGCAAGGAAAACAAAGCTCCACCACCCTGCACCCCAATTTTAATGTTCTTGGTGGGAAAAGATGAGAAATTGTGAAAAAAGTTGAGTTGATTTTGACCCTGCAAATGAAAGTAACTTCCAGGCGCTCTGCAAAACTCCTCACCTACCTCTCAAAAAGCCCTGCTGACAGGCAGGTGTCACACTCACCCACAAACCAGCCGTCATCACATTTCTCCATGACATCAACAATGTCACCGTCCCTCAGTTCCAGCTCATCATCGTTCTGAGGAGTGTAGCTGTAGAGGGCTTGGTAGCTAACTCTAAAACCAGAAAGATACCGCATGTTAGCCATTGGATTTCCCTCACATCCCTTCAGGAGGAGACATCTCCCTTCCTCTTTCCAATTCCTATTATATTTTGTTCAATGCACTCTGGACCTGTGTTTTCCATTTGAGAGATGGAAGCCAACTGCATTAAATTGGCTGTTGTCACAAGGCCGTGACAGTAAAAAGTGTCACACCTGTACTGTGTGGGATACGTGGAGAGCTTCTGTTTTCCTTTTGCCCTGTAATTGTCTCCATAGACTGTAACAACCAGAGTCTTCCTAACGTGCAGCACCTAGAGAGTGTATGAGTGCAGACCCTACTGAATGCAAGCCAAAACCTGGATGCACTCAATTCCTGGGCTAAATGAGACATCTGTTCCCTTGCCGAGGCACACAGGCAGGGCCATGAACGACCAAGTGGCAATGTGAAGGACTTCAGAAACTGCCTACTCTACTGCAGCAAGGTTGCTGTATAAATCATAGCCAAGGAGGTATGGTGCAAACAAGATCTAAGGTTGAATCCTGCCCTGATACCACTTGCACCAGAGGCACTCTGTATTTATCAGAAAGGAACTTTATGGAGTGGAAACAATCTCTGGGCAAATCTGGGGAGGCTGGGATCCCCTGGCTGTGGGGAGTGAAAATAGAGCTGATGTGAGACTTTCCATTCTGCTTAAGCAGCAGGGGAAAGCAGAGAGTCCTTTCAGGAGCCAACTGCCGATGAAGTTCAGTCCCCAGCACACACTGCAGGCTACCAGTCTCAAAACCATCAGTGAAAGGCCCCACCAAGCTTAATGGCAACTCCAGATTTAAACCCACCAGAAAGCTTTGACAATCTCAGCCTTGGTCTCTCAGATCATTCAGCCACCAATTCATCCGTGGAACTGGCCAACAACCCACCAAGTGGCATTGGCGTGGGACTGCTCACTGCACTGTGAGAAGCTACCAACAGATGTGAACACATTGGCCCACGCCAGGCCAGATGAGCCAGTAGATAGTAATTTGTCCCCGGCTTCAAGATACAAAGATACTGAGATAGTCTCCAAAACCAGCATGAATCAAGTACCCGAAGACACAGTCCTGGATCACGAGGTAATTGTTTCAGGCACTATATGCACACAAAGGTCCCAGTTTTAAACTACTCATTATGATGATGTGGCTATTTTTGTTCTTTAGAGAAACGCTGACGCTTTCCCATAATTCTAACTTAAATCCTGGACCGCTGAAGCTTTCACACCTCCCCATCTTCACCACCAGTCAGAGAGAAGCCCCCTGGAAGAGATGGGAGCCAAAAGGACTTACATGTCTCGTGGTGTTTGACTTCTGTCAGGGCTGGCTCCTTGCTGCTGTGCTTGAGGTTGCTGAGAAATGATGAGAGATGGTTTATTGTCATTAGAGGTGACCTTGTGGCGAGAGTCAAGAGGCTGAGCAATAGTACTGCAGTAATGAACAGACTTTTCTGCAATGTTTATGATCTCATTGCAAACAGCTTCCTGCGTGGTAGGCAGCATTGACATCCAAGAACACCCAAAGAACAGTCAACAGGGGGGAGGGAGGGGAAAATATAGACAAGAAGAGATGGGACATTCCAGATGCAGCACATAAGTCCAGTAAAAAAAAAAAAAAAAAAAAAAGAGTTGTAGATCCAGGTAAATATCCAGGTAGTGGAGTGCAGAAGGGATCCAGGTGTAAGCATGGAAAAACAGGCAAGATACAGAAGAATTTGGCATTTAGTTTGAAGATTTGTAACAAATACATATGCATATATTTTTAAAAGCAGCAGCACAAGAGTTTGCAATTAGTTATGCAGTGGCACCACTGCAAATGCTATGAAGTCAGTTCAACAATGCAAGGCGGGCTGCTCCATTCATGCACTTTGCTTCATTTAACTTATACCCAGGGACTGGCAGCACAATCAGCCCAACTTCTCATTGGCTATAAATGTTTTTCAAAGTGCTAAATTCCCTTTTTCTGTTGCAAACAAAACAATAGATGCAAACAGATAAATATGTACCTACTTTGCAGCTAAAAATGGTGCTGGCATTTTATCTCTACTGAGGTGTTACTGCCTGAAGAGAGTCTAGGACTACACATCTGATTTAAACAGTGGCCTTACCACATAGCTCTTTTCAGACTCTGTGAGATCTGGTCCAGCTCTCAATGAATGGTGGGAAGGCTGTGTGATCACCAAGCAAATGATAAGGAAGACATTTTAGCAGATGTTATATTGGTCAGAATTTAAAAAAAAATTAAATGGAGTGCAGACAACAAAAGAAAATGAACAACTCTTCCCCTCCCCGCCCCAACACCACACTTCTTGGACAACAAGGTCTTTCGTTCACACAAGAGACATTAAGGCTACAGTAATGCAACTGCAGTGCAGCACACAGAATACTGCAGAGAAAAGTGACAGCAAAACAGAGCAGAAGGTTATGGACACCGCTACAACCAGAAGTGGTACATAGTGTCATACCGCGTTCCTGTAGGGGGGAAAAAAAAACAAGGACAGAAGCACATACTTGAGAGCATCAAACTTGAAAGGCCAAAAACACACTGAAAGGAATCTGCTGCTCTTTTTAGAAAAGTCCTCAATGACTTTGACGCAGGAGAGAACAGTAACTCGCTTCTTAAAAAAGGCCAGCTCAGGTCCTCAGAAGGCACAATGCCATGTAGCCCCATCAGAATCACTCCGCTTGTACCAAGCGAGGATCTGAGCTGCTCTGTTAATTTCCGCAATGAGGCAGAGCTTCAGGACAGAGGAGGCCCTGACCAGAAAACCCAGCTCCAAACATCACCACCTGTGAAGCTTCTGGGCTCTGCCCTGCCTCTCTCCCCAGTCACACCTCCTCGCAGGCTGTCCCAGGGCACAGCAAGGAAAATCAGGGTGTTTGGGGTTGGAGGTTTTATTAGGGAAGCGGAAAGTCACTGAGAAAGTCGCACAGGTATCCAGAGCCTGGTTTTGCACACTTTTTGCATATTTGAACACCTACTGAAAGCAAGGGGCATGCTGTGCGCAAAGGGGATGTCTGAACTAGTGTTATTTGTACTACCTGCAGGACTGCTTGGCAAAGCAGATAGGGTAAGGTACAGAGCATTGACATCCTCTGTGATCATTCAACACAACTTTCAACCCAAATTCCAAAGGCCCTTTCCCTCCTCCTCTTTATTCACTTCCACAATGCCCTTCAGTAAAGGCTTGCTTTCTCACGGCATCCTGAGGCAGAGCAGAAGCAGAAGATAAAGAGATTTGTGACACCTTCAGCCCAAGCATGCTCAAAGAGCAAACTCTTTGAGAAGTTCAAGGCTCATGAGCTCATCCTGTCTAATTCCCATTCTCAAAGCTCCTCTGAACCACATCTTGGACCTCTGGAGCTGTGCCCATCATTGTATTAAAGCAAACTGTCTCTTTTCTCGAGGACCGTGACCCCCTCTAGGCCAACCCAACTCCACAGCAACTCCTTTGTAGCCAGCTGTACTGTCTGGGGCTGGAATCTGGGATCACTGCCCCAAGAAACAATGCTCTGTTACCATGTGTATGTCTATAAAGAGAAAACAAAATGTAAGTTGGATGGGCTAATTGCAGTGGAATTCACATTCAAAGCATTTACTGTCTGAAATTGTCACAGGATTTCTGAAAGTCATTCCTGCCTGTCTATCATCAGCCCTGAAAGGCAAATGGAATAATTAGAAATTTAAAATTAACATTGTGCAGACAAACTGAATACAGTGCATCAAATCTGATGAGATCAGAGCTAACTCAGGTGGTCAAGTAGCTGGGAAAACCAATTTCCAGGCTGAGGTGAGAGGCAGCTGTAAAAATGATTCCTTTTTTTTTAATTCAAGGAAGTGCTTCTCTGCTCCATACTAATAAATTGACTTCTGGAATTGCTCCACGAGCTCCCAAGACTGCGTGGCCCATTTCTCATTGATTACTTGTGACCTCCCTGACCAGCTTTTACTCCAAAAAGCATTAATAACTATGAATTAAATTAGTTATTTGAAAGCTCAAAAATTGACGCTGCCTCTGAATGCTCCACTGTGCAGGTTTATATCTGTAATACCAGGAGGTGCAGCCTACCAGCACCAGAAACTTGGCCATGTTCCCTTTCCTGGCAGGACCCCCATAGGGACTTCCGTAAGGCAGCTGGGCAGGGGCAGAGGCCAAGTGGCACCCAGCTCCCGAGAGGACGCATGACTAAGTGGATCCCCTCTGGCCTTTCCTCAAGAGATCCAGGCAGCTGATGAAATACCCCGAGGTCAGCAGCTATGCAGCATTAGCCAAACAGGATGACCAGAACACTGACCAGAACAGACCCTTTAATTTTAGGCTAGAAATGTACCACCCCACTGCTTCAAACAATTGATGCCAATAGCATGGCCTAGATAGCTTTTTTTTTTTTTAAACTACATTATTCTTGCAGGGAGAGAAGGAAAAAAAAAGTTATAGGTCCAAATGCTCTTCAAACACCAATTCAGAAAGCCCATTTCCACCTACAGTGGTGGCTCCATGTGCCAGGGGGAGCCAAGGAATCAGTGAGTGTGGGGCACAGCTCCAAAGTGTAAAACCCAGAGGTTCCCCAAAAATACTGAGCCAGCCCTGCTGCTGCTCGAGATAAACTGAGGGCCCTAGAAGTGACCAAGTACTCACAACCCTTGAGGACAACTCAAGTCCTATTCCCTCAGCCGCGCTACATGCTTTGTTAAGACTAAGTGCATAAACTTCAGCAGGTGCTGAAGTGTCTGTGACTCCATGTCTACAGACTATATATGTGGTACAGTCAGTCATGAAGGACAGCTGGCCACTGTTTCCATCTCATACGGAGTTTGGGGATGGATCTAAAGAGCACCACAGGTTTGTAAGAATACCAGAAAAAGGTTCTATGTTAAGAGCCTAGAAAATCCCTGAGGCAGGTTTTTACTGTTAGGAAGAAAGATGCTGGGGCTACTCAATAGTGTTCTCCCTGCTCCTAGCCAAGCCAGGAATCATCAGCGTGTCTATCCATTGCAGCACTTGTTCATATATCTTCCATCCCTTTCTGAGGGAAGCTAAGGGACTACATAAGCAAAAAGAAAGCTAAGTGGAACAGACTAGCAGACAGACAAGACAGACAGACAAACAAATTGGTATCGCCTCAGAGAAGGACACACTTCAGCAGCGATGCTCCCACATGTGAATGGAGAACCATGAGCAGGGAGGACTCCCCAGCCCAGCCGACAGAAAAAAGAAAACCTCTGCACACACACCAAGCCCCAGCTCTGGTGGAAGCGAGGGGAACGCTGGCCAAAGAGCTCTCACAAAGGACACTGAAAAGGCTGCAGAGGGGAGCAGCCTGACCTCAAGGCTGTGAAAGTCAATGGAAGGACTCCCTGGCTGCTGGATCAGAAGCTGAAGGCTGTGTCTACAGCAGAAAATTGCATCTCCCATAGGGAACAGGTACCAACGCCTGCTGCAGGCTGCACAGCTCTGGCTTGGACAATAAATGCGTTGGGCAGAAACATCGCTGTGCTGAACATGTGGAGCAGCCGAAAACCACTGGGGGGGATAAAAGCTTATCTTGGGAGATGGCGCTAAGTAATGGACATGCTAAGCGGGCACAGCTGGTCTGTGCTGGGGAACATGGGGGCTGAGCATCCTCCTCACACGCTCTCCTCTCTACCAGCACAAAGTGGGTGAAATTACTCACCACTCTGCCTGAGTGGTTTTGTACAAGTGGGAAGGAGCAGACAGCTCCCCACTGAAATCCCTCACGCTGCTGGGCGATGCACGGACCCTCGTCCAGCCGCTCCTGCCTTCCCCACCCCACCCCCGGGGCCAAAGCTGCTGCACTGCTCACGGACTCGCTGGCACCACCGCTGACTGTCACGCTGTGCTAACAGGACCTCAGAGTAAAACAGGAATTAAACCAGAAAATTTCTGAGGGTCCCCTGAAATAAATTAATTTGATAGATGACATTACTGCTTAATATCATGTCTTACTGGAATATCAAAACAAATTATCAAGTTATACTTGAAATATCTTTCATATGCTGTGGGCTCATTCTTTTTTCTTTCTAGTTCAGACTGCGAAACTAAACAAAAGGAAATAACTTCGGAATAGCCAAAAGAGCCATTGCACTTCATATTATTACTTAACAGAACAGGCAAGAACACAGTCCTTATCCCAGCCCTCTACCAAAGGGGTCTTAAACCTGCAAAAAATGCTGGGTCAGAACTTCAGAACTGGGGAGGTTCTCTATAATGAGAAAGAAAACTAAAATTCAAAATGGTAAAATACCTTAAACACCAGGGATGGACAGTAACGGAAACAAAAACCAAATGTAATGTCTCATTTCCATGTCTACTAAGTGCTTTTCTCATTTGATTAAAATCAATGAAAAGATGACAGATTTTTGAAAAGGCCTCCGGGGAAGTAGCTGCAGCTCTGCTGAAGCCACCAGCCTCTGTATGGGTCACGCAGACAATGAGAAGTCATTTACACATATAAATAGCGCTCCTGCTCCCTAAACAAGTGTAGACCCAGAGCTGGAAAGGAGGTCAAGACTACTGATAATGTCTCACACAGTTTTAACTTAACACTGACAATGTTCTGGTTGTCAAGGCATATAAAATATAAATTTTGGCTTGACTTCAACTGCAAAGAAAGGCTAAAGGGTCCTATTACAACTACATGCAACAGCCAAAATAGAACTAACTGCGCGTTAGTCAGTACTCGGGAGAAACATCTTTCCCTAAATGTGGCTCTTTGCTCCTGCTCTTTTGAATTGCATACATCCAGTGCAAGCACCAGCAGGACCAAGCAGATCAGGGGTCAGGAGACAGGCCAACACAGAAACCTTCTGTGGGTTTTTAACATGAAGCAGAATATGTACCCTATTGGAATCAGGTATTGAAACTGAAAGGGAAGCAGGAGGTGGTTGTTCAATAAAAAGTTGTGCAAGCTCACAATCAGAGGGAGCTGCGGGGAATAAAGGTAACAGGAAAATTTCAGAGTTAAAAGTATATCTCACTCTCACAAACTGATCAAGAAAATAAGTAACGTTGGCAATTACTTCCCACACTCATCCTGCACCAGCAGTCTGCCTGGGTCACCAATCAAGCCAAAGATTGCTTCCCCGACATCCGTCACTACAAACTCAGTCCAGTTTTTGCTAATTGTGAGCTTTCTGTTTCAAACATTGCCATCTTGTGGAAGCTGCCCGCAAAGACACCAGCAGCTGCAAGCAGTGCTCCTTCCTGAACACTGCACGTCCCACCACGCAGCGCTGAGGCCGAGTTGGTTACGCTGCGCAGACCCTACTGCATCCCTCTTTAAAGACGTTTGTAGCTCTCAGCAACAGAGCTGAGAACCTCCGAATCCTACCTGAGGAGGCTGGAACAGGTCCCTGACATTGTGCATACCAAGTTGTGTATGCCTTACACCCCAGCTCTGAGACACACAGACCCCGAATCCTGATCTCAGATGGTTAAACAAAACCTGAACCAAAGTATCTCACGCTACATCACTCTGGCTAAGGCGGCCACTGATACTGCCTTACAATGCAATCCAGCTGTAGGAACTCAAGGTCAGAACTAAATAAGCCCTGGGTTAATCCTTTGGAGGAACAGAAAATCAGATCCTCAGCTGGTACAAACTGGCAGAAACCCAGACTTGAGCTATGTGGATTTGCACCAGCTGAAGATTTTGCCCATACCTGCCCTTCTGCACAGCCTGGAAGTAATATTAATATATTTTTTTTTAATAAAAATTCTAAATTAAATGATAGGAGAAATACCTTACCTGTGGAATTAATGAATGGCTAAACAAGCATATGATAAAACAATGGCATGGCATGGAAACAACTCTAAGTAATGGAAGAGTAATCAGCAAAGTTGATTACCTGTGGCTTATTGACTCTGCGTGTAAGTCTGGGAGGTGGCTGTGTTGTGACAGGAGAGGAAGAGAGGGCATAGGAAGAGAAAGGAGCAGATGAAGAGAATGCTTTTGAGTCTGCAGTCTTTTGAAGAAAAGAAAAGTTGGTCAGCTTGGCACACACTCTCTTATCACCATCACTGCTAGTGATAAGAGCATCTACTATCCAGTAAATTTGACGCACACACAGCAAACGTTAACTCCATGCAAGGGCAAGTGCAGTTTCCAGATGGTTTGTCAGAGCTGACCACCTCATTCTGTTTTGAACATGCAGGTTATGCCTGTAAAAATGCTACTAAAAACATATCCAGATGGTAAACAGTACAGTCTTTATGCAGCTCTCAATACACTTCTGGTTATGATTCAAGCAGAAATCAAACAATTTGTCATAAGATTTCCCAGCGTGAAATGTGTCATTTTAGAAACCCTAGCTCCTCGTTATTTAACGTTGGCAGATGGAGTATGTCATGGAGGCTATCGCAGTGCATCCAAGACAGTATTTATAATGCTATGACTTTGAGCTCTCCAAACTACCACTCTTATACAAGGTAGCATGGGGGTGCTGTAATGTGTTTTGGCATACAACAGACCCCAAGTCAACTGAGAGCTGCAAAGTAAGGCAGATCTCCTATACCAAGACTGGGGGCAGAAGATATGTTGATGAAGCTACTGCAGGGTTCCCCTATGTTCCCTCTCATTATAACGTACAGCTACATATAACTAAAAACTCTCGGGGGAAAAATATCACTAGGTCTAATTCGCAGTTGTGGCTAGACCCTCTCACATCATTTTGGAAATGGAAAGGTAATAAATTCCACCCAATGAATAGATAACAATCAAGCCTCCCTGACTTACTGATGCACATCCCAGACTAAGGTCCACTAAATCACAGCCTCCAGGATCAAGAGGGGAAACTTTTGTGATTCTAGGAGCCAGGCTGACATTTAGAAGGCTTTTCAGTCCTCAGCTTTAGGAGGAACAAATAAATCCTGTCACCAAAGATGATCCATTGCACACTGGAAAATCTCAGAATAGCAAGGAATTGCCTGTATTCTACACGGTGAGGCATATGGGCACGAGGCCTATGTGATACTTTCATCTGACACACCTGGTAATAGCCACTATCTGGGACAATCACCTCATTAGACATGACCAATTGAGTCAGGCCTACTCCTGAGCCCTCTTCTAAAACTTTTTGATCTGCTATCCAGTGAATGCCACTGGTGCCCCTGGAAGAAGGTCTTAGGATCATCAAAATGATGTGTGGCAGCCACTGGCTGTGCCTGGCCAGCAGAGCAACGCAAACCTCAACACACCAGTTAAAATCAGGGATTCAGAGCAGCACACACACATGCAGGAGAAGTACCTTCTTTTCCCCGCTTTGCAACTTTCCCAAATCACCTTTCCTCACGCCTCTTTCCTCTGTTTTACCTCCCTGCACAATAGCCATTAGCTCCTGACACAACTGGTTGTCCTCAGAGGAGCCCACAGGTCTCTTTTCTGGGCTCACACGCATGTCTAGTTGGGATGGTTTCAGGCAGCGCTCGACAGAGATCTTGGGAGCAGCATGAGCACCCTGCTCAGGGTTGCTGCTGCCCTCTCTAGTCTTTTGGAGCCAGGCTTGGCTGCTTGGAGCAGCTTGACGCTGCTCTGCGAGGACGCTTTCGGTGCTCTCCACTGCCCAGCGAGGGGAGTTAGAGTAGCTCACTCTGGGAGAAGGGGAGCCAACAAACTTTTCTTCACTTTGAGGAGTGGGCTGATAGAAACTGCGAGCAGAGGACTGAGGTCTGGCGGAGTAAGAGGGCAATGGGGATTTAATGGACCTGGGAGTCGAGGAGCCTGAGAGATGAGAATGGTGGAGGCTGACCGTGGGGGAAGGACTGGCTGCAGCAGAAGGCGAGAGAGAGTCAGTGTGAGAGAGGGAGGCTTCAGGCGGAGGAGGCAATGGAGGAGTTATGGCAGGAGTGGAGCTAGGAGACACTCCCACGGTCAGAGCAATCCACTCAGATGTGACCGCCTGCACCTCTGGAGATAAGGCGCGGCGCGCAAAAGGCAAAGGCGGAGGAGTTGGTGTATGGAGCAGCTCAGAGCTGGGAGACTTGAAGGAGACAAAAGCAGGAGAGAAAAAGAAAGAAATGAACAAAAAAATAGTAAAGGAAAATACAAAACGCCTAAGCAAAAGTAAATGGAGAGAGAGCGAGTGTAGAGAGGAGCAGATCTGTGACCAAGCATGGTGCATAAGTTTTCCACAGACAAGTGCACCGTGTTGGAGAACGTGCCGTCCACAGCTACTCCAACCACGGAGTCCAGTCTATATCTGTGCTGCTAATACCCTTCTCCAGCCTTTGCCAGAATCCCAGACACAAAGCGTCTTGTGGAAGACCTTAGACTTCGTACCATATGCCCTAAGTCCTTCAGGGAGCAGGTGAAGCCACCATCCATGACGGCAGCATGTAGCATTTGACTGGCCTGGCAGTAATAGCTGGGACCCCAGCAGCTCACACTGTGGACTCAGTCAGAATTCACTGCTGCAATGAATTTTGACTTTATCCAACTCTTGCATGAGCAATGCCTGCTCCTCAAGAAACTTGCACAGCTGAAGCTGCTCCTCCTGTGGAGGAGAAATGGATCAAAAAAGCCAGCTGTGGCTATTTGGTCTTTAAATGATTAAAGTAGGTCCTATATTCATAAAGGCAGAACACACGACTGAGTTCTGCCCTTAGGTATTACCACCAGTGACATCAGTGAGATCAGCTACTGATCAGAGAGTTTCTCAGTCCTCTGCCAAGTTAGGCAAAAAAGTAAGGGAGAGAACTGATTTACTAGGGGAGGAATCAAAAGAATAACAAGGGAAATGGGTGGATATAATCCCTTCCATCAAAGGGAAAAGCTTGCAGAGAGCTGGTGGCAGACAGGCCACAGCTATGGAGAGACTGCCAAGCTGCTCAAACAGAAAAGCTCAGCTGAGGTCCACTTTGACAAGCAACAAGTCTTTCCTCTTTACAGTGGCTAAGAATAAAAACACTCCTTTTAGGGAAGATCCAGACACTAGCATGAGCCATAGCAGCCTTTCCCATCTGCTCTGGACTGTATATCCCTTCCTCCCATGCCCAAATCTCCACCTTTGTTCCTTGCAGTCTTGACCTCAGAATGACCTTGCTTGGGTCCCTGCGGGTAACAGAGGGATACACCAGAACCTCATGGCCACAACCCAGACACGTATGCTGACCCTCAAAAGCATGAGTATTTTGCAGGATGAGAAAAAAACAAAGGGATTTAGAGACTCACTGCCGGTCTGATAGGTTTTCCATGGCAAACATTCTGGGATCCCAATACAATTACCTGCTGCCATTTTGATTTCTAGTTTGAACTGCATTATGGCTTACAGTGAATCTAATATTCATGGAAGATCCCAGAATGGCCTGCTCTCAAAGCCTGAGTTCATTTAGCACCAATTTCAAATAATACAGGCCACTCTCCTGACCCTGTATCCCAAAACCTTGGTTGTGAGCTGGAACATTTAGGAGCATGTATACAGCTTGATTCAAGCTGACTGGGATCAACATAATGACTCCTACAGACTATAACAGTCTGTGACGCCCTTTTAACAGTCATAATAAAAAAATTCACTCATCACAGTGAAGGTCTGTAAAGTGTAAATACACATTCAGGAGGAGCTGGATCACCAATTCATTCCATCTCTGGCAGTAAAATTTATTCAGGCGGCTGTGAACTGTAGCCCTTTCAGCCTGGCCTGAATTCAAGCTACAGATCAGAGATGAAAAGCTGAGTCTCCAAATCCCCAAATGACCCGTTCATTAACTTTTCTGGTAAATGAAACATCACCTTTTCCTGCAGTTGCAGCATACTGCAGGGAGCACGTGGCTTTTACTGGGCAAAACACTAGTCTTAGCTACAGCTTTTTTTCAGCTATGGCTTCTTGCACAGCAATGGCAACATCCCTCTGTTCTGCACAGTGCTGTGACTGGCTGCATCTAGTCCAAATACCTGTGGTGAAGCTGTCATGCTGCGGTTAGGGGAGAGGGACATTGGTGGGTCAGGATAGTCGATGGCATTCTTGACCACTGGGCGTTTGAGCACCTCCACGTAAGTGACAGGGAAGATGCCTTGGCGATTGGTGCCAGAGATTCTTCCTTCATACCAATTCTCATCCACTCTTCGAATCAACGTGATCCTTTCACCCTATGGGAAGGAATAGTAACGTAGTCCTGACTTTAACATATTTCATCATTCCAAAGCAGATTACATTTTTAATCCTGCTGCAGCTGACTTAAAACAATCGGTTGCTCTCAGCCTCCCATTTCCCAGTTATGTGGTCCTAACCCTAACCTCTGGGTGGGAATGACATTTTTCAGTTCAGAGAAGGAGGAAATGCAGATCTTCTGGTGCTGATTTGGGCTGTCTGCAGACTCAGTTATGCTCACTTCACATTTTCAAGACCCTACTTGCTAAAGCCCATTAAAAAAATGGAAACCAGCAGTTTCAGGCTGACCACGAGACTCTCAGGGGTACGAGCTATACAGGGAGCATGTACAGGTCTACAGTTTAAACTAGGTCTCTCTATGCTCTCTCCTGTTTTGCTGACAAACGAAGTGACTTCCAGAACCTTAATACAAATTGCAAGCCCCACCTTGACGTATAATTAAAAGACAGACAAGATCTAATCTGAGCATCAAAACAGCTGTTTGAGATGGAGAAATGCTGCTACTTAATCTAAATATGGCTGACTTTGCTCTGAAGAGCCTTTACACAACCCATTCCTATCCCTTCACTCTGCATTCAGGTCTAGCCAGTCACTTCAATACCACAGAAGCTCTCCTGCCTGTGCTCAATGATTTGGCTTGTAGTACGAAGGAAGGTGAACCCAGTTTCCTTCTTTTCTACAGCACCATTGTCATGTGACCATGTGCATCTCCACTGGATAGGATCAGACTGGAGACACATCAGCAAATATCTAATTTGCCTTGCAGAGCTAGGCTGCCAGCGCTTGTGTTCAAAGTATCTTCTCAGCTAGCCCTAAGGAAGCAATTGGTACTTCTTGATTCAGCCTACCTGCAACACTCCCAATGCAATGCGCTACATAATATCTATGAAGTAAAAACATGGGTGATGAGAAGGAATCTTTCCCGAATAAAGAGTTCATCTTATTGGAGCTTTCATTTGGAAATTGCAAGTTATTAGTGTGAAAAAAACCACAGCATTTGTCCAGATTCAATTCATCAGCACAACAATAGTCCTACCTTTCTGAAGGACATTTCCACTTGTGTATCCCCATTGAAGTTGAACTTGGCGATAGCATCTCCATATTCCAATACTTGCAATGGTGATGGCTTTTTGGGCTGAGCTTTCTCAGCTGGTGGGAGGAGCTAGAATGAACAAACAGAATCAAATGAGTCACATACAAAAAGCCCACAAACTGGTCACTGGCCAAAAGGGAGTGGGCAAAGAGAACACCTGCAAGGAAAGCAGCTACCTCTATGTATGATCGTGGAAAGATGCCAACTCTGCCATGGTGTTCGCCTTCATACCAGTTCTGGTCAATCTGCTTGTAAATGTAAACAATATCTCCTTTTTGCAGTGGAAGTTCCCTGTTAACAATAGAAGCACTCCATCAGAACTTCAGTGGAGAAGAGACGTGTTCTTTTGCTGTCCAGCAACCCTTACATACCAAGGGCTGCATCAGCCCTGTTGATAAAAATCATGCTCCACCCAAAGTGAAAGCTACATGTTGAGAATTACCCTGTTCATATCGTGATGTTCAGGGACTCTCTTACTCTTTGCGCATCTTCTCAAAAAAACTGGCCTCTGAGGACCCTACTAACCACACAACCTCCAGCGGCATGCTTAAAGCCAGGCATCTGTTTAAGTCCCTTGCTGACTTTGGGTTATGCTTAGCACAGTGAAAAGGATGCTGCTGTTCTGCATATCTATTTCTTCTGACCATCTGTATGGCAGATCTACGCAGTGAGCTACTAACACAGTTCTTCCAGCTCCTAAATTGGAGTGCAACCAGGGATGTCACGCAGGGGAATCCCTTCCATCTCCAGCACACGGGCAGTGACAGAGCTGCTGACAAAAGGTCTCACCCAGCTGTCCTGCTTACAAGGTACAAGGAGGAACATCAGCCAAGGCACTCCCCTGTGGCTCCACACAGCCTCAGAGCACAGCGCTCACTTGTTCCAGTAAAGAATGTGGGTTTGCCCCAAAAATCACATGGGATACAGATGCTCTAAGAAAGAAGATATTTTCCTAAAGGTCCTTTAGAGGCTATGACCTGCAAGATTCATATTACTTTTCCCTGCCTTACTATGGATGCCTTTGCTTTGAGCTGCTGGAAAGACACTCCCACAACATGAATCCAATTGCACAACACTTCATAAATGCTGCATCCTAGGGGAAAAAGCGGAGGAAGAATACTCAAGGCTGTACTCACTTTAGCGTCTGTGCTTTAAAGTCAAACTTGGCTCTAGCAGGTCTCATCTAGAGATCAAAAAAAAATCAACACATTAAAATAATTATTAGGTTTTCAACCCTCTGCAGAGGAAAAGCACCCAAACTCTTCTATAGCTAACATTAGTCTGGGGAAGAAAGTGAATGCAGGTATTCTGCTAAAAGCTTGTGTGCAACTGGTACTACAGTCCAAAGATGCTGGATGGGTCTCTCCCACCAGGGCAAGAAGTGCCAACTTCTGGCATAACAGTAATTAAGAGCTCTACAGGAAATGGATTTAACAGCAGTAAACTCTTAAATGTGACAAACCCTGTTGAATGAAAGCTGCTCCAGTAACTACAGTTACTGGGGCTCTGGGACCAAATTTCCCTTGACATGTGAATGGAAAAGCAAAATTTACTTGCTGGGATAAGAACAGTAGGATTTTATTTGATGTGGCTCTTGATTATTACCTGGCCTTGCTGAATCCTGCAATGTGACCCATGTACTCTGTATAAATTGGTAGGAAAGAGACAAAGGTGAGGAGGAAATATGAATAAATTAAGCACATGTCTAAAATAATGTCTTCAGTGGCTATAAAGCCAAAGAGGACACGGACAGCAGGCCTAGGCTTTAAAGTTTAATTTAATTGTCTGAACGGCCACAAAATATTCAGACAATTTTAAAGTCATTTCGGTAAAAGAGCATAAAATAAGAAGTAGTCACATTCATGTGGCACCAGACCATTTGAAACTACATAAAGGGCAGACAAGTGTGCTTCACATCCTCACGGTGACCACCTCACCCACCACCACAGGGCAGCACCTCTGGGGAAACGGAGCTGCTGTCAAGAGCCCCAGCAGCAATCCCTGAGGCAGGAAAAGGTATTTGGCCAGGACACCTGGATTAGCATCCAGCCCTTGGGAAAAGTGGCTTGGGCTCATGGGAAAACTGTCTGCCTCCTCCTTTGTCTCTTTCAGAAAGACTGACCAGGTCATACGCAGCGAAACATGCCGAGACTTTTTCCAATTGTTTCTAAAGGACATTAAGCATCTTTCACAAGGAGAGAGACAATCCATTTCTAAAAAAAACCCTATGAGACAGTCACATGGCCAGGATCAACAAGACATGAAGTTTCTAAGCGTAAGGCACAGACAAGAAGATGATGTAGCTATATGATGCAAAAGATGTAGAATGCCTTTGATTCACTAAAAGTAGCTGATATTTAAAGTCATGCATCACAGATGTGCACCAGCAATTCTCAGCAGGCATGCTTTAACATATGCAGCTTGGTACAGAGATATCAATTAATTTACCAGGCACAAGAGTCAAAGCAGATCTAAATGAAGCCAGAATGGGAAAGGGGAAAGTGGAAAAAAAAACCAAAAAGAAACAAACGACATTCTCTGAAGAGCTAATGTCGGCCTAAAGCACAACATTGTGAGAGGCAAATATTGCTTTGGGTCAAGCAGCAGACTGAGGTAACTAAAACAGACCTCTGACCCAGATTTCCTCTTTGCTGTATCGTCTACATTTAGGAGGTCCCCAAACCGCTCATTAGTGATAAACTGATGGTGCGTTGGAATAACCCCTGTGTGCCTTCTAGCTGCAATATCAGCTTCTTCTTGCTCACGTTTAAGCCGTCTCTGGTCCTCTAAAAGTTTCTGCCATAAAATTGCATAAAATGGGCAGTAAATCATCTAGTTAAAGGCATTCAAAAGCTGCCATAAATGCGACTCAAACAAAATTTCTGAGGTCCCAGCAAATAGCTGGGATTTTACAGTCCAACATAAAATACTGATTCTATTGACTACACAATACCCTTTCATTTTACAAGCACAGAAAATACATCACCATTATGGCATAACTGAAATCCAGCTCATACCGAGGATCTGATCCAAAGCTGATGGAAGTCAACAAGGAGTTTTTCCTAAGTTTTGGCCAGGCCCTGGGAGCTTCTAAGAAGGTTGCTGATAATGCAGAGGGCTGATCCAAACCCCCCTTCAACCAACAAGCAGTTTCTCTCATTGACTTCCAAGAGACCTGAATCAGCCCCACAGGTAAGTTCTGAGGCACCAAACTCCCCCGAGCTTTGCAAGGAGCCTGGGACAGTGCCTAACCACCTTCAGGTACCAGGTTCTCCCATACTTCCTTTCGGCTCATGTAATAGCCTTTGTAAAATAAAGTAAATAAACCCCAAATAATTATTTTGGACTTCTGAAGTCTCCAGCACACTAATGGAAATGTACATTCTTGAGTACCTGGGCAGAAGGATTCTTCTACCTTTTGAGGCTGACTTTAGGCTGAAGAGTTCAGCTCTGTGCTACCTCATTTGAAGCCAGCAGGTCTCAGTGAATTCAGAGTTTTGCTTTTACACAAGTTTTTGTGCTGGATTTTGGAAGTGGGGGGATTACTAACTGTTTCACGAAGACGACAGCAAAAATATATTTTTCACATATGAATTAAGAGCAGGTTTTACCATATATTTCAAAGCATGCATAAACATTATTTGAACTCAGAAAGTTAACACTAAAAATATAGCTTCCCCCCCCCGGCAGTGAAAATTAACAGCTTCCTGGAAAGCAAACACTTTATAAATTCTTTAATTCAGCTTGAATATAGTTAGTGTTGAAAAGTCTATGTGGCTTTCCCATTATTTCGGCTTGTCCCAGTGTTGCCCAGCCATTTCAAAAAGGACTGCTACATATTGTTGTCAACAACTTTAGACACCATAAAGAATTCTAGTTTGCATGGGGTGGAAACTTCACACTTTGTGATAGCTTAAAATGTCTTACATTTGCTTTTCAAAACCTGAGGATCCCCACAAGAAAAATACTGTTCTCACCAGTTTGATTAATACCGACTCAAGTGGCTTGCTTGAAGAACAATAAAACGTTAACTCACCTATAGAATAACGATTCCATCTTTATCTGCAAGAGCTAGGGTGTTGTACCACATCTCACATACATCTCCAACCTTTTTACATTCTTTAAAGCCCACATACGTAATTTTGTATAATTGATAAGAACTATCAGGTTCATTTTAAACAAAAGCTAAACTGGACTACACATTATACATTAAAACAGTGGAAGAGGTAGTATTAAAATTAAAACATACTAGTTCCAGCTTGTTGCTCTAACTTCCAATATACATAGCCACGGCCATACAAGCCGTGCTTACGTAAGGCTGAATGCTACATTTCTTGTACATGGTGCTGCTACAACTGTTATTAGGCCATAAAAGAGGGCATTACCTCTTTATCGTCATGCCGTCTACGGATGATTTCTTCTGGAGTTTCCATGTAATCAACTGGTGCAAAATGCCTTGGTGATTCTGAATCTACTTCGAAACAACATAAGGGGGTTAAAATACAGATGGATTTATCAAGCATAACCAGAAAGGAAAAAAACAGATATTTTTAAACAATTTGTTTCCATTATGACAGTAAGGATTCTCAATTGCCATTGACCTAATTGCCAATCAAATGTTGATAATTTATGAATTTTCTTTTTTTTTTTTCTCTTTTGGGCTGTATTTGTGAACAAAGATCCAAAAACAGGGAGAAAATAACAGTACGGGAGAGAGTAAAGACATAGAAGGACTTTGTGAAGAAAAGATTCGCTGCCATCAAAATATGATTTGGCATTTTACTGTTGAGAAAAGTTTAATATACACACACACGCACACATACACACAACTAGACCTTGAGAAACTGCTCCTTAAAGCAAATCATCTGGGTTTGTTTTATATTCCCATGTGTGCAAATGATATAGAACTAGAAATATCTCATGTTGAGATTCTTGCATCCCCGGAGTTGCTTGGGAGACAAACTGAACCCAATGTGATGAGAAAGGCAGCAGAAATCGTTTCTCAGAAGTGCAGCTGTTAACAAGTCCTGAACAAAAATGCTCAGCAAGACACGCAAAGGACGTTAGACACACTAGGGGAAAAAACAGAGAGAGTCAGGGGATGCAAAGGTGGGGGGTAAAAATGCAAGGGTTCTGGAAGAAAAGGGGAGGAGAAAGGAAAGCAAGAAGACATATGAAGGGACACTAGTAAAGAACACAAAAAGCCACCTCCTAGGTATGTCCCAAGTTCACTTTGCGGGTTGTTGTTTGTGTCCAGGCTGTGACAGAGGGCATATGGAACAGGGTTCCCATTGTTTAAGGAGTCAGGAGTGTCAGCCCGGCCCATGAAGCTATCTCGGCTAGATTCCATGGTGGGGAAGTAGCTAAGCCTCTCCACAATGTCATAGGAAGACAGGCGCCTGGGGGCTAGAGGCCTGCTTCTGGAGCAATGTTGGTGCTGGGGGTGGTGACTCTTGTCTCCTACGCTCCCCTGCAGCTGTATGGGGTTGTCTGGGTTCTCAGGGCTGGGCACTGCCAGGCCTCCCGGGCAGTCTGGGGGTGGAGTTCTGCAGGATTTGTGATGGAAAGGCTTTTTCAATCGGAAGGGGAGCGGGCTCATTAGGTAGACATTTCTGGGGAGCACGTGTCTGTCCCCATAGACATCCCCTTTGGAATCAGGGTTCCTGGAGGCCTGCTGCTGCTCGTGCCTTCGGATGGTAGTGAACCTGGTGTAGGAAGCTGGGCACGAGCCTTTGCATCTGTTGATTTTATGCTTATGAGGCCCATTGAGGTGGTTGCTGCTGCTGCCGCCGCTGTCATTGGATGCATTTGAGAGGAGATCTATCTCATCCGTGCAAGCTGAAAGTGTGTCCATAGGGATGGCATCACTGACATCCGAAGCCGTGTCCTCCACGTTGCTGCAGGAGCGGGAGGATTTATCTGCCAAGCTGGCAGCATCCTTCTCTTCTTGGTGTGCTTTTGGCAAATCCAGAAGAAACTCTGCAGAGTAGGCAGAGCTCAGACAAGTTTTAGGCTGGAGAGAAGTGGTGAATTTGTTTTGTCCAGTGGAAAAGTCAAGCGAGGGCATCGATCGGGACCTCTGGATCAGCTGCTCAAAGGCACTGACACGGGAGGAAACGGTGTGTTTGGGGATCTGCTCTGAATCCTCTCGACTGAGGCTGTGCTCCATCCTGTCCTTTGCTTCATTCTCAAACTGAGATGCAATATCCCTCACGCTGCAGGAGGAGACTGTGCCCAAATGGATCCTGGACCGGTTGATCTGGTGCATGTCTTTATACAGCATTGTAAACTCCATCCCATTCTTCCTGGAGGCAGGGAACAGGTAGCCTTTCCTAGAGTTGGTGCCATACTCCTGCAGGCTCATGGTACTGCCGGATTTGATGGCATACTCCTGCTTCGACTTCATCAGCATGTTTTCTATGCTTTCCCCTATGTCTACCATGAAAGCTTTTTTATTATCAAACAAGGCAACGGAGCTACGAAGGTTTTCGCAGCTTTGAGCTTTCTCATGAGACAGCAAGATACCCTTCTTGTCCTGCACAAGAGCAGCTGGGGCTGCTAGTTTGGGTTTGAATTTAGAAGGGAGGATTTCAGTAATGCAGGCTTTTGCAGCTGATAAGGGCTTCTTATGTTTACATGCGTGACCTAACATACCGGTATGACTAGCGTTAAAGGTTCGGCTATTAACTGAAGAGGGTGCAGTCATATGAGCATTCCCACCTTTACGATCCACTGGTAAGCATGCAGAATAAAATAAATACAACCTGTTAGCTTAAGTGCTAGAAAGCTATTGAGAAAGGAGAAAGAACATGCTTGGATTTCATAAAATGCACCTTAAAGAAACAAAGTTCCAAAACATAAAGAAAAGCAGGAAGAAACTGCACAACAAGCCACGCTTACAGGAGTAGGTGAAGTGCTGCTAACATCTCTAAAATGAGAGGCCTGGCCAGAAGCAGATCTGGAGCACTTTGAAGGTACCCTCCTAAAAAGTGCTAAGCATCATCAGCTTCCAGGGAAGCTGTGGTACCATGGAAAAGGGCAGCTGAACCCTGGGCAGGATCAGGGTGTCAGCAAGAATGCAGAGGCACTATCATTGCAAAAATGGCTTAATACCAAGCCTGTAATCACACCTACTACGGTCTCCCCACAGTGCTTGCCAAACAGTTTATTCCTGGGAGGGAGAAGATAATCAGTGGCTGACTGTGCTAGCACAAGCAGGCCGTATCAGATGGCCTTGCCGAAGAGCTGCCTGCTTAGAGATTCCCCATACTAGGAATAAGCTAGTCCTTCAGACAATGTGGTTGGCCATGTTTGCTTTAAAAATCAAGGAGTCAAGGAGTCAGATCAGGACTTTTTTTTTTTTTTTTTTTTTAAGTCAAATCCAGTCTGGGTTCAGCTTAGACTGCAGTTTTTAGGTCTGTTTCCAATTTAAGTTCAAACTCAAATGTCAAAATAACCATCCAAGCTCAATTGCAGTTTGGGGAATAATAATTGTTTGAACAGATTTTTTTGTTCAAATCCAGTTTGACTCCCTGCCCTACAAGCCTGACATAATGCTGAAAAACAGCTGGAAGACGGAGACAGAGAGAAACCTTTTTGATGTGATGCACTATTTTTAGGGAGAGCAGTTCAGAAACCCAACACATTCCTTCCCTAGTCCTCTCCCCATCTCAAGCCATTTTTAGGTTGAAGTTGGCTCAGAGATACATTCCCCAATACAACTCCCTGATTGGAGTCATGCTCTTCCTTGTCCTAATCTTCTAGAGTCCACAATGGGGGGAGGAAAGGGGAGGAGATACATTGGTCTCTGCTGCCTCGCCTTCTCAGAGCCTGCAGGGCATTGCTGGTTCATGGTGTCCCATGCATTCTTTGCACACCCCTCGGAGGCAGGAGGCTGTGGAGCACGCGGTGCCAGCTACACCAGGGTAGCCAGGCCAGCAGAGATGGTGTGGCCTGCTGAGATACCGCGGCATGAAGAGCAGAAAAGGCAGGGAAGGACTCTAGCATGGCAAGGCAGTGGGAGCAGATGGATAGCAAGGCCAGCCTTATCAGCCTCGAGGAAGAACATGAGGATGTGGAGTGTGGGTGGAGTGCTGGATGGAGGGACCTGGTCCCTCTTGGGAAGAGGAGTCTGGATCAGATAAAGGGGCCATGGAAAATATTGGCCAGTGTGGTCTGAGAGAAAAAACAGAGCGAAAACTGGGGATGGCAAGGAGGAAGGACAGAGGAAACCTCAACTGGCTTGAATAGGACTCTAAACCCTCCAGCAGTTTGCCCCATATCACCTGGCTTTTGACACTCTGTGCAGAATGGAGAAGAGGTTAGCGCCCTGACCACCTACCTTTTGTGGAAGCAGAGCTAGAAGGTCGCTTGAGACCACTCAGCCCCTGGAATGGGATATCTCCACCTTCCAGCACACTCTTGTAAATCTGCCTTTCATTCTCCAAGCCAGCAGGGTCCCCCAGTGCTGGTTCCGACTCTCTCTTCACTGCATGGTAGTTGGGTGAATACGTGGAACTGGAAAACACAAAAAAGGGGGAGGGACACCAGTGGGTCACTTCTGTTTGCTGAGAGCTTCATGCAAAGTAAGAGAAAACCGCACATGTGAACCCAGAATAGACTGTGTATGAAGAACTGGTGC